>OZ030011.1:94134747-95334747 GCA_964023405.1 Apodemus agrarius | reverse complement strand
CTCTGTGGGATCAACAAGCCAGGGAAATTCAACCTTACAGAGCTCCCACAGAGAAGAGAGACATAGATTCATTTGATTGAACAATGATCATATTTACTTCATGCTATCTGAATGGGAATTCTCTGTACGAATGCTGTGAACCATCCTACCAACCTGCCTGCACCCACTTGTTCAGTAATAGGGTTAACCGACTGCTCTCTGATTGGACTTGAGGTCCACTGTGTAGGAGAGAGGCCATGCTTGGTACTGTAAACCCAGTCAAAAACCCATGCTCTGGAAGATCATGGGCTCGAGGAGGGGGACTTACTCTTGTTGCTTAACCAAATCAAAATAGCATCAAGCTGCCTTTTAAATATCTACTTTTATACCAGAGGATGTAGAATCATCATAAGTGACCACTGAGAGGTCAATACTAAGAAGGCATTTATACTATCCCATCTAAGGCTCAGGTAACATTGCAGGACATGGGGAGGAGAGAATGGAAGAGCCTTGGAGAGAAGAGCCTTGAAGTGCCATCTTTGGGCATGACATGGCAACCTTGACTCCATAGCAGCTCCTCTTGTGCTAGACCTACGACTGGACCTGTCGACAGCCAGCCGTGGGTGGTGAGGTGCTTATGGGCCATATCCCTTACTGCTGAATTATTGGCTTTGAGGTCCACTGTTAGGAGAGAGATTGGCTACTGACAGATTCTAGGGGAGGAGAAGTCATTGTCTTCAGTTGGGTATCCACAGGAGAGCCTGCCAGTTTCCAATGAAGAGTTCCAAACCCATGGAACTCTACATGATGATGGTGTTTAAATTGAAGTGGGTCACAAAACAAGGACGTGAATGTTAGAAACAGATGGATTAAAGAGTGGGAGGAAGGTTAGAGGTGTGGGGAGAGCAGTCAGAACGTATTTTATACACCCACGGAACTGTCAGATTTAATCAATAATTAAAATAAAATAAAATCCCAGGGCTTCCCTGACATGCGAAATGGTGCTGCTCATGGACCCCCTCTAGTATGGGGGAAAGCAATGGCTTTCGATGTGTTGCATGGAAGCCATCTCCAAAATGCCATTAAAGAGTGAGGCTGTAAGGCTCAGAATAGGAGATGGAGGACCCAGAGCCACCCAGGACACTCACCATCCAGCCAAGTGAGCTCTTTGTTCTGGCTGCCTGGGCATTCCCAGACTGCAGGTCCTGGGTTTCCAGGGCCACAGGTGCTCAGCAGGAAGCATTTTTCTCTGGGTACACATCCTAAAGGACAGACATCATAGGGTTTGCAAGCTGGTTCCTTGTAGATAGGGTCCTTTTTTCTTGAGTACCACCCACAGTTCCCCAGGAAAAGGATTCAAAGGAGTGATAGTGTGTCCTCTTTGAGCTCCCCAGCTCAGGACTATGCCTTTTGGTGACAGTGTTGGTTGGATATCCCTTACTCTTCTGCGACTGATCCATGCTGGTACAATGACACAGAGTCCCTCACCATGGGATAGATTTGGAATTGCACTGGGGGATGTGTGTGTGTGTATGTGTGTGTGTGTGTGTGTGTGTGTGTGTGTGTGTGTGTGTGTCACTTCTGACCATGATGAGTGCCACACTTCATTTCTAGTCTGTAAAAATCACATCATCTCTGCCATGAGCTCCCATGGTCATGTGTAGTCAGCTTTGTGTCCAGTGATACTACTCCAAGGTTGATTTCATACCCGAGGGAAGATCACTTGTCCCTGGTGGGCATCCCCAAGCCCCGAGCCCTATGCAGTGACCGTGTTCCTCAGGGACACCAGTATCCTGCATAGCCTTAGCTCCTTCCTGTGATTCCCCCTCACTGGCCCACGGCGTGCTCTCCCACAGGAGCCACACTGCTTCAGTCCCACCAGGGCCTTAATTCTCAGACCTGGAGACTTGTCCCCTCCGTGCTCCAGGTCCTTATAGGGATGCTCTGATTCTCAGTGTCTGCTGGGCCAGTCTCTTGTACCTGTCCCCGGTCACTGCATACAATGGGTGTCTGATACGGAATGATGCCCTTTCCCCAGCGCTGATCAGTGGTCACCCTGCCCCTTGGTCTTCACTGTCTTCTCTGTGGCAGGGGTCTTCTAGACTGCTCCTGTTCCTTCTGTCCTTCAAGATGGTGCAGGACGATTTAGGAACTTCAAAGGTCTTTCTGAGGAGGACAGGTGGGCAACATCGTCTGTCACCTTGCCTAATCTGTAGGATCCTGACAGAGCCCTAAGAGAATGGGACGGAGACTGGGGCATCTGAGGGTAGTGTGGCTGGAGTAGGCGGGGACAGTGATGCAGTGAGCATGGTAAGCAGCATGCCTGATCCTCAGTGACAAGAGTGAACATACAAGGAACTGTGGTGTAGGTAAGGGCAGCAGCCTGCTGCACAGTGGACCATGCATATACAGCATGGAATTGTAGGTGGAATTGGCTTGGCGGACCAAGACACAAGAGGACTTAGGCCCCATTTCTCTGGCTTTTTTCACTTGTTTAAGAAATTGCCTTGGGACTGGAGAGAGGGATCAGTTGATAAAGTGCAGTCTGTGGAAGCATGAGGACCTGAGTTGCATCACTAGAACCCAGGAGTTTGGAGGCAGGTGGAGTGGGGGACATGAGGGTGAGCTGGAGGGAGGTGGTACCGGGCTAGGATTAAAATGCATTGTGCGAATGTGCGAGACTTTCAACAATATAACACACGCCTTTGAAAGCAGAGAAGGGTAGCATGCTCTTGTAATCCCAGCTCTTGGGGAGGTAGAGACGGGCAGACCCTTAAGGCTCACTTGCCTGCCATCACTGGCTTCTTGGTGGGCACTAGGCCTGTAAGAGACCATCTCAGAGAACAGGTTGGATGGCGGCAGAAGACCAGTAGCTGAGGTTGACCCTTCCCTCCATATACATGAGTATATACATGCATATGCACCCATACATATGTAAGAGCGAGCACACACACACACACACACACACACACACACACACACAGAAATGATCTGCTCCAAAGCTTCCACTTATTTATTTTTTGACATATACCAGGACGGGAATGTTGGTTACTCTATGGAAAGAAGCCTGGGTTATGGGAGGACTGGCTTAGGAGGGCACTGGGCTTAGGAAATGCCTTGGGGACATTGAGGACAAATGCCAGGAAGAAGCACTCCTTCCTGACTTTAAAGCAGAGCTCTGGAAAGAGGTCCTCAGTGGACATGTAAGCCAAGGAGACCACAGCCCCATGTAGGTTCATGGTCCTCCAGGGCATAAAAGTTCTTTCTTACAGCCGAGGAAAGAATGGTACGGATGGGGAGGAGGGCCAGACCAGAGAAATGGCTGTGGTAGAAGCGTAAGGCTGCTCTGAGCAGGTGATGCTGGGTCTCCAGGGGAAGCCGTAGATATACAAGAGCATAGCTCAAGTCTATTCCACACATGCAGGAGTCCCAGGACATTGAGTCAGTCTAGCATCAGGGGAGGAAAGGATATGTTTTCAGGCAAGCCTCCTTTTATTGGCTAAAAACATAACCGTTCTTGCAGTTTTAATTAAGAAACGTGGGCAAGGCACATTCTCGAGGGAAGCATGCATCTGTGTTGCCACAGTGAAGTAAAAAAAAAAAAATCATCCCAGGGTGCTGTGGCCGCAGCACAAGGCTGCCTGTTTTCGCCTTGTACTGGGCCCTCCCCAGAGCTTGGAGAAGGCCACAGAGGGCATGCTCGAAGGTTTACCCGGCTGCTGTTTTAATAAAACACACGTCCAGCCTTTAAAAATTTAGGAGGCAGAAAGTAACTCTGGGAAAACTCCACTCGCTCCAGGAATCAGGGGGTTGAAAATAAACCTGGCCAGAGCACACAGGTCATATGCAGCCCAAGCACTTCCTGTTGAGACTGCAGAGCCCTAGTCTCCTGAGGCCAACTGTTACCTGTCCCCGGTTTTGCCACATGACCTAGATCAAGGAAGAACCCTTGTTCCTCCCCTCCCAAAAGAGCCTTCTGGAAGGCAATAATATCACAATCCAACTCCACTCCCGGGAGGACACCTTTCTCATTCCCAGCATATGGACACATCAGCTGGTGTGTTATCACAGAGCTCTTACTTGGAGACAGCCCGGTGCAGCAGCAGGAGCTCAGATTCCCTCCTATCCAGACCCACGGAAGAATCAATCTGGGGTTCATGTTATGCCTGGAATCCTGAGCACAGGTGGGAGCCTGGGCCCTAGGAACCTGCCCTGCCCCCAACTCACCATGCTGTGAGGTTGTGAAGACTTGCCTCCTGTTATTTCTCGTTGGCTTATAGCAGCTTCTGAGGGAATTCCTCGCCCCCTTGCAGCACGTGACCTAGGGAGGCTTACTGTCTTCTAGGATGGCTGGGGCGGCACATGAATAGATCCCATTCCTCTCAATGCTGCCTCTGGAGACACCTTCCAACCGCGCGTCTCCACCTTGCAACCCAGTACTCCAAAGCCACTGGCGGCAAGGATGAGCCAACGAAGCCACCGGAAACATAAGCAGTGAAAGCTAGCTGAGCTTCTCCTCTGTTCCTCATCCTCAGTGGCTCTGGGAACACTGCTGTTACTGTCCCAGTTACAGGATGTGACTTTTCCAAGGTCACATGATAGGAAGGTCTTCCATCAAGTTCTAGAAGCAGTTTCTATCCTGTGTGTCCCTCAGAGTTAGGTCACCAAAGTCCTCTGGTAGTCTACGGGGATGCTAAGAATCCAGATTCCTTCGAGTGGTGGGACTACCAAGGCCATGCCAATTATGGCCAAATGGAAAGAGACAGAAGGAATGAACAGGCAGGGGTGCTGTGGTGGATTGGATGAGAGTGGTCTCCACGGGCTCAAGTTTCAATGCTGGATCTACGGTGCACAGAACTGTTTGAGAAGGACTGGGAGGTGTGGCCTTGTTGGAGGAGGGGTGTCATTAGCGTGGGCTTCCAGGTTTCAAAAGCTCATGTCATTCCCCATTAGTTTTCTCCCCACCCCACCCCCCTGCTTCATGCTTGTGGATAAAGATGTAAGATCTCAGTTACCAACTATCCTGGTGGTTATGGACCCTCGCTCTCTGGAACTATGAGCCCCAATTAAATGTTGTCTTCTATAAGTTGCCTCTGTCATGGTGCCTCTTCACAGAGGTACAGGGGCATGCAGATCAACTGTCTGGCTCTGGAAGGTTCTATGTGGTGGGTAAACTGAGGCCAGCCTCCTGTCTTAGTTGGGTTTCTATTGTTACAATAAACAATAGAATACCGTGACCAAAAAGCAAGTTGAGGAGGAAGGGATTTATTTGGCTTCTATTTCTACATCGTCATCCATCAATGAAGCTGGCTCAAACAGGGCAGGAGGCTTGCAGGCAGGAGCTGATGCAGAGGCCATGGAGGGGCACTGCTTTCTCATGTGCTCCCCATGCCTCGCTCAGCCTGCTTCCTTATAGAACCCAGGACCACAACCCTAGGGATGGTACCACCCACAATGGGCTGGGCCCTCCCTACTAATCACTAATTAAGAAAAAGTGCCTTACGGGCCTGCCTGCAACCTGATCTTATGGAGTGCTTTTCTCCATTGAGGTTCCCTCCCTCAGACGACTTCAGATTGTGTCAAGTTGACATAAAACTAGCCAGCACACCTTCCCACGCAACCCCAGGGAGCCAGACACCTGGCTCACCAGCTGACAGTGCCAGCAGTGTGAGGTGTGCCAGTTGTTCCTATTGACATTTCTGATGTTGTATGGCTTCTGGGGATGAGGTCACATCAGCTCAGAGCCATCTGGCTGGAATGAAGTCCATTTCCAGAGGCTATCATTTACTCGTGGACAGGACCGAACGAATTCTGCTGCTCTTGGATCCCACCCACTCGCACTTCCGATAGTATGGGTCCCAGCTGGACATGGAGTGAGGTCGCAGCAAGGTGACAGTCTTTCTGAGCCTCGGTCCTGCGGTTCTTGGATTTTGGGGATCCCCTTATAGCTGAGGTGTCACCTTGCTGTCATGTCCCTGTGACCCTCACTGTCTGTTAGTCGCCAACCATGGTGTCAGGGTCACTGTGTCTCATGGAGCTCTGTGGGCCGGTGGGGAGGGCATCAGAGCGGCCCGTGGGAGGGGGCCCTGCGGGCTTTCATCTTCCTGCAAAGGGAGACGAGGCAATTCCTATTCCAGGGACGTTCTTTACAATAAATCTGAGTCCGGTTTTGAGAGATTGAAGTCCCTGGGAACGAGGTTATGGGGCAGCTTGACAGACTGGAGGGGAGTAGATCACCCGGACGGATGACAAACGGAGCGGAAGGTCTAATCAGAAAGAAGGATGGGGGTCTAACTCAGCAAGGTTTATGGATGTCGGCAGGAAAGCTGCTGATCTGCTCTTTCCTTGGGGGAATAGAGGTCAGGGGTCAGGGGTCAGGGAGGGCAGGGCGATCAATGGGAACCCCTCTGCACGACACGGGCACTTGGCAAGCCGGAGGACACGGGAAGCTGTGTGCTCGTTTGTTCTCGCTAGCTTTGTCTCGCTGAGGGTTTAACTTGGCGTATGGGAAGTGCCTTGCACAGCACTGATGTAAATATGCCATGACATGCCAGGCCTAGGCAAGGGTTAAGTCAGAAGGAGAGGTGGGGACCGGAAAGGAAATTCAGGGAAAGCTCACATTATCTCTTTATCACACGGCGGCAATGGCCAGTGGGCTCTGCATGTATGATACGCCAGGATGCACATTGCACTCTCCTCAGAGGTTAGCGTCATCCTCCCTAGACGGGGACAGAAAGGAGGTCTGTCTTGCTGCCAGGGACCTTCTCTCTTCAGGCTGAGCACCCCAGTGGGGAGTCATGGCCTCATTGTCCCGCCCTACTTAGCCAAAGGCAGCACAGAACATCTAGAACATGGTAGATTGGGCCTGGATGGGGTGAGAAATCTGAAGTGGCATTGCTGAGAAGGTGGGGTGACTCCAAGGGTGCCAAGGACTTCTGGGACAGAGAGCCAATGAGCACCCACGTTTCACATCGAATCTGCTCAACAGCCCCAGGCAGCACGAGGCAGTGTGGTCCTTTTATGGTTGAGGAAACAGAGGCTCCTGGAGGTTAATTAACTCATAGGGTCACACAGTTGGGAAGCGGCAGGGCTGGAGAAGAGCTCCCCTCCTGGCTTTCCTTCCAGGCACGTCTGTGCTGAAGAGGACGTGGCTCGTCGGTTACAGGCCGTGTGTCATCAAGAGAGCAATCTGGATATCTCACATGATGGCAGGCACGCTCCCTCCCACCTGGGTCCCTTTCCTTCTAACCTGGGGTGACCTATAGACACCGACTAGGAGATGGGGTGATGGGGACTGTACTGGTTCCACACTGTTCTATCCTACTGAGCAGGGCCCCTCAAGTAAGGCCACAGAGGGCGAGTTTTGCTCAGAGACAGCATCACCCACACCCCAATGGGACAATACTTTTCGGATCCCTCACGTGATACACCTCCCCGTAAAACTCTCCAAATCGGGAGAGCTCTCAGGCTGCCATGCATGGGACGCCAGCCCCGCATTATGCTTCTAGAGTTTATATTAGTGGCCAAGCTAGAGCTAGGTGGCAAAAGGCAGACTTGGTTACTCTGAGCCTTTGGGTTTCGGAGCAGGGCAGGCTCGGGGATTCCTGAAGGCGTGAGAGAAAGTGTGTCTCTTCAGAAGGAAGGGCAGCACAGAGGGCTGCTTTTCTGAGTGCCAGGGTCAGTGGGTTCAATCAGTCCTTATCTATCATGGAAAAGTTTCTAACCAGGGCACGGAACACTGGCCAACAGTAGTAACTGGCTGGCTCCACCTGCCAGTCAGGGCTCCCAGAGTGATGGACTGTGAGGGTCAGGAAATCATAAATCACGTATCATTGACAGATGGTAATGATGTTCCTGGGATCTTAGAGAGTCGGGATTCAGAGACCTTACTTCCATTCTTCTCTGCAACCCACCCCAGCCAGTGAGAGCTGGCCTTGATTTGGTCTCCACAGCATGATCTCAGGACTCTCAGTCAGGGCATGAGGCAGCAGTGTATGTGAGGGCTGCGTGCATGCACTCGTGTGTGCGTGTGCGTGTGTGCGTGTGTGTGTGTGTGTGTGTGTGTGTGTGTGCGTGTGTGCGTGCGTGCGTGCGTGTGTGTGTGTGTGTGTGTGTGTATGAGATTCTGTCACTTTTCTGTCCTGTCCATCTCTCTGATGTATAGGCTCCTTACTGAGCCTACAGTGCCAGCTCAGTACTCAGCCACAGTGAGGAACCACCATGGCCCACCCTTCTTCACCCTTGCCTGCTCTCTTGGCCTGCTTGCGTGGGGCCCTGAGGGAGCTGATCACTTTGTGCCTGTACTCAGGAAGCAGAGGGTGGCGAGTGCTGGTGCTTAGCTTGCCTCCTACATCATGTACCCTTCTACGTCACCATGCCCCTTGCACTCCGTCCTGGGGCGTAGTGCTGGCCAGGTACACTAGATCTTTTCTCCTCAGTCAACCTAATGTAGAAACGTCCACACAGGCATGTCTGGGAGATTATCTCCCACATAATTGTATGAAGATGACAACATCGCTCATCATAAGTGCTACAGCAGTGTGTGTATGTGGGGGGGGGGAGTGCATGTGTACATGCATGCCAGGGAGCAGGTGTGGATACCCGACGGCAGAAATTGTGGTGGCTCCTGATAGTCTCTGTGTGATGGGAATGCAAGGCTGCTTGGGGACCCCCTTTTTTTTCCTCTCTGTCTCCTCTCTCCTTTCCTGCCTCCTTTGGCCACTGAGGGAGCAGAAGCCTAGGGAGATGGAGACTTGCTCAGAGCCCGAGAGCACACAGTGTGAACACTATGCTAACCTTTAACCCAGATATGCCTGACCGCTAGTGTCAGAACATGATTCGAGCCTGTTATAACTGTCTCCTGAGAGGCTCTGCCAGAGCCTAACAAATACATAAACAGATACTCTGAGCCACCCGTTGGACTGAGCACGGGGCACCCAATGGAGGAGTTAGAGAAATGACTGAAGGAGCTGAAGGGGTTTGCAGCCCCATAGGAGGAACAACAATATCAACCAACCAGACCCCCTAGAGCTCCCAGGGACTAAACCACCAACCAAGGAGTACACATGGAGGGACCCATGGCTCCAGGCACATATGTAGCAGAGGATGGCCTTGTTGGACATCAGTAAGAGGAGAGGCCCTTGGTCTTGTGAAGACTCTATGCCCCAGTGTAGGGGAATGCCAGGATGGGGAAGTGGGAGTGGGTGGGTGGGTGGGGGAGAGACATCCTCATATAAGCAGGGTGAGAGGGGACAGGATAGGGAGTTTTTGGAGGGGAAACGAGGAAAGGGGATAACATTTGAAATGTAAATAAAGAAAATATCTAATAAAAAATTTAAAAAAGAATGGAGTTATTGGAGAATTCTGAGTGCTTGTGAGAAGAAAACTCTGAAAAAACAAGGCAAGAGTCTTGTGACCTCAGTTTCTTCAGAAACACAGAGTTGTTCTTGAATGTGTTTTTGTGCTTCTCCCAGGTGAGTGAGTTCACTTTCGATTATTCATTAAAACTGGCTATTGTTATTTGCTTACAGGTCTCCATGGAGAAACATGTTTGCTGCCATGGGCATCTTGTCCTTGAGACTGAATACAGGTTGAACTCACGAGAACTTTGCTCACATGTCCTTTCTTAACGCTCAGCATATAAATTGTCTGGTGCTCTGAATAAAGTTGGCTATTGCGTGAGGTTCTAGTCTGCCTCATTTTTTTAAAAAAAAGATTATTTATTCACTCATAAAATATTCATTTATTTCCATATCAGCCCTCCTGTTCCCAATATCCCCTCTTGCAGATCCTCCCCACTCCCCTTCTTCTCTGAGAAGAATGAGACCCCCCCTCTGGTTATTACCACCACCCCCAATCCCACACATGTCACTACAGGACGACACACATGTCACATGTCATTCATTCTTTCCCACTGAAGCCAGACAAAGTAGCCCAGTTAGGGGAACAGGATCCATGGGCAGGCAACAGAGTCAGGGACAGTCCCAGCTCCAGTTGTTGGGGGACCTGCATGAAGACCAAACTGTACATCTGCTGCATATATGCGGGGGGGGGGGGCTGTGTCCAGCCGGTGCTCACTCTTGGTTGGTGGTTCAGTGTCTGGGAGCCCCCAAGGGTCTAGGTTAGTTAGCTCTGTTGGTCTTCCTGTGGAGTCCCTGTCCTCTTTGGGTCCCTCAGTCCTTCCCCTGACTCTTCCATAAGACTCGTAATCTTAAGCTCCACTCTCCCAGATAACATTGCCTTGACAGTGGTAAACATGCTCAGTCCATACATCCCACTAAAAAGAGCTTCACGTAGAGATCAAATGTTCTTCAGGCAACTTTCCAGTGGGCCTGACCCTACTACCGGAGGCTCCTGCCTGGTGTACACAGCCTCTGCTCACACTCCGGGTCTAGGGGAGCTGCCTCGCCCTGCGCCTTTTGTCCAGCAAGGCTGATTTGTGACCATGGCGATGAGTCACAGTTCAGATGGAGCAGGTCTGTGCAGTTACCTCGCATCAGGAAAAAGGGGTGATGAACCTGGCCCATTAGCTCTGAGTTAATGGTGTGATAATGGCCCCATATTTCTTTTTCTTGATGTGCAGCAGGAAGCCGGTTCACAGCAGCAGGTCATCAACAGGGCAGACCCAGGATAAAAACCCAGTTGTGAATCTCTCTGGTCATGAGATGGTTCTTACTGTGTGTACATGCATACACATATTTCTGGCAGGCATCATTGTGTGCTCACAGGCATGTATATGAATGCACTGTTAGCTGATATGTGCAAATGTGTTGGCATTTGCTTTTCTCTCTCTCTCTCAGTGTGTGTGTGTGTGTGTGTGTGTGTCTGTGCACGCATGCGCGCGCGTGTGCATGTGCACACATGTATAATGTGTGGATATGCCTATGTGTTCATGTGTACATTTGTGTTATGTATATATGCCTGTATGTATGTGTGTTCACAAATACATGTGTAACTTGGGAATTAAAGGAAGGAGAAAGGCTTGGGTTTGGAGGGAAATGAAAACTCCTAGCAGAGGCAGTTATTAGAATGTCAGCACTGCTTCGTGGCCTGCTTGCCTGCTCCTAAATGGGCCAATTTGCCTCCCTTCCTTTGTTCCCTCTCTACAGAGACAGCCAGACAAATGGAGATGCATGGCCTGCTGGATCGGGGTCTGGCTTACTGGGGAAGAAGCACATTCCGGAAGGACCAAGGTGTGTGTAGGGGGTGTCCTTTCCTACTTTGATATAAAGCCACATAGGACCCGCTCATTTCCCTCAGATGCTCTTCCGCAGTAGCTCTTGGTGGGCTTTTCTCTTTTTGTGGCTGCTCTTGGAAACCATTTACTGGACTGAGTCCTCAGAGGGCCCAGGACTCACATGAGCCATCTAGGATCACTTGTGAGGGGACAGGGCAGTTGTGAATGGGCAAGGCCCCGGGTGTCCCAGAGAGGGAGTTCCCTGGAGTCTCCAGGCATTTCCCAAGGAAACTAGCCCTGACTCATGCCTGCACACATCTTCAGGGCCGTGAGTGGACACACGTGTGCAGATGTACATGGAGGCAGTGCTATGTGAAAGATCGTGGTGGTCCAGACACTCCACTGTTGTCTGCTGAAGGGCCCCAGAGCTCAAGTACTGACCCTTAGAAATTATCAGCGAAGCCACGACACAGAAGAGGGAATGTGTTAGGGTTCCTAGAATGAGGCAATTTGTGACCGGTTCCGTGATCCTGTGGTGGTCAGGGAACTAGCTGGGGAACCTGTGCCTCACCCTATCTTTGTCTCCTTTTTGTCTCCTTTTGGAAGATCATTCCATAGAGAACTATGCTGTTGTTAGGCGTTATTGTAAATTTAATACACATTAGAACCATGTGTGAAAAGGGAACCTCAGCTGAAGAATTGCCTCTCAGACTGGCATGTGGGCGTGGCTGGGACATTCTCTCTTCCTCTCTCTCTCTCCCTCCCTCTCCCCCTTCCTCCCTCCCTCCTTCCCTCCCTTCCTCAGACCAGGTTAGCCTCAAACTCATAGAGCTCACCTCTGCCTCCTGAGTGCTGAGATCAAAGGTATGTAGTCCATGCCCAGTTCCTGGGCATTTTCTTGATTTCTGTCTGATACCAAAGGACCCAGCTTAGTGTGGGTGGTACTATCCCTATGCAGGTGTGTGTGGTATACATATGAGAGCTAGCTGCTCAAGCCAGAGGAAGCAAGCCAGTAAGCAATATTCCTCTGTGGTCTGCTTCAGTTCCTGCCTCCAGATTCC
Organism: Apodemus agrarius; assembly: GCA_964023405.1. Taxonomy (NCBI): domain Eukaryota; kingdom Metazoa; phylum Chordata; class Mammalia; order Rodentia; family Muridae; genus Apodemus; species Apodemus agrarius. The sequence goes on along the minus strand of OZ030011.1, from coordinate 95,322,531 downwards.
TGCCTTGGCTTCCTCCCTTGATCATGGACTGTTACCTGTAAGTTGTAATTAATCCTTTCGTGGTGTTTATCACATTGACAAAAAAAAAAAAAAAAAAAAAAAAAACCAAAAAAACCAGGACAGTCAAAGAGCAGGTCAGGATGTCGGATTTATTGAAGCTACAGTGTTTCCAGTGGCTTAGCTCCTGGTCAGTGACTAATTTCATAACCTTCCAATTACGGAAAACTTCCAACAGCTTAATTAGGTTATAGAGATACGAGGAGCTAATGGAAATGCAGGAAGTCAGAGTGAAGAGGACATACAAGTGCCAAGAGTCACTGCAGGTGAGCGGGTGCCAGGTTTCAAGTCTGTGGCAAGGCTGGCAAAGCCAGGGGCAGCGTGGCAGTGCCGAAGTTTTGGCCCAGCTGGAGCAATGGTGTGGAGCTAAACATGTGGCGCAGATGGACACTCTCCCAGCAGCTTTGCCCATTTCATGTGTCCCTCTTTCACGTATCTTAGCAAGGCAGCTGTGTCAATCAGTCTTCGCTCGGGTGTGTGACACTCTGGCGTCTCTGATATAGTGCAGGAAGCCCACGGGTCTCTGTGCCCCGATTTAATCAGCCAAGTTCACAGGTGGTAATTTTTAAATTGCTGATCAGACCGTGCCTTTTGGTTGAAGACAGTGGTTGCTTTCCTGCACGAAGGAGCTCTAAAGCCCATCCATCTTGTCTCTGTAGCCATCGTGGATCATCTTGGGGTGAGCTCTGATCGGAAAGCTCACGCATGCCCCACGGTTTGGGTGTTTGTATCCAAACTCACACTGGCGTTTAATACCCATCGTAAAGTTGCAAGACTTTGAATGAGATGACATTTGCAAGGTGATTGTGTCAGAAGGGCAGTCCAGTCATGGCCTGATGGGTTATTTTTTTTATTGGATATATTCTATATTTACAATTCATTTCCCTTTTTCTGGTTCCCCACCTCCAAAGGTCCCACATGTCCTTTTCCCTCCCCCTGCTCTCTCATCCACCCCTCCCACCTTACAGTTCTTGTACTCTCCCACAATGATGTTTTGGTCCATTCTAGCACCAGTGTCCACTCCTTTCTTCTTGTGAGACATCACTTGATATGTGATTTATGTCTTTGGTGTTCCAAGCTTCTAGGCTAATATCCACTTATCAGTGACTGTATACCATGGGTATTCTTTTGAGACTGGGTCACCTCACTTAGTATGACGTTCTCCAGCTCCATCCATTTCTCTAAGAATTTCGTGAATTCATTGTTTCTAATGGCTGAATAGTACTCCATTGTGTATATATACCACATTTTTTGTATCCATTCTTCTGTTGAGGGACATCTGGGTTCTTTCCAGCTTCTGGCTATTATATATAAGGCTGCTATGAACATAGTGGAGCATGTATCCTTATTGCGTGCTGGTGAATCTTCTGGGTATATTCCCAGGAGTGGTATGGCTGGGTCCTCCGGAAGTATCACTTCCAGTTTTCTGAGGAACCGCCATACTGTTTTCCAGAGTTTGAAGTATTCAGTTATTGCCACAGCAAAATGGCCAAGACAGAACATGTTTAAGAACCCGACTTCCTGTGCTCTTTGGGGGGTAACTCTAGAAGTGAGGTTTGAGGTCACCCAGGTAGAGCTAGCTCCCATGCTATTCCGACAGACCTTCACTGCTCACACCCTAAACTGACGTTCATCGGTTTGAACAAAATGAAAAACTAGAATCACCCTGAATGAAATAGAAAGCTAGAATCATCTGCATCCCAAGACCTTATGAGCAGGACCCATCTTTTGAGGTCAGTGTGTGAGTGTCAGGGTGTCACAGGATCAGATGGGCCTGAAGGGGAAGGAGCCAGGCTTTAAAGACATCCCTGGGACATCAGTGGACCACATGTGGAGCAGATAGGTGGGGTACCGCCTGCTGTGTCTTCTCTGGTTCCATTGACTTGTGGTGTTAAGTCTGGCCCCTGGGCCTGCATGTTTCTAGATGCCGCTTTCTGTGATTTCATGCATGTATGTAAGGTAAGATTCACCCTCACTTCTCTCTCATCTTCCCTTTCATGTCTCTCTGTCTGAGTTAATTAAGATGGCTTGCAGGGGCATAAGTGAGAGATATTTGTTGGGGTTTGGGCATCTTGACAGTGGCTACATTACTGAAGAAAATGGCTCCCCTTCTCCCAGTTTTAACCTCCCTTTTTCCCCACAAAGAGACATGGCTCTGTGCTGTGTGCTGAGGTGACTCGGGAGTGCATACCTGGCCTCCTCTGAGGTCCTTAAACCTCTTCCTTGCAGTGAGGGTGGCTCTGTACACCTCTGGTCTGGGGATATAGACAGAAGCATTGATAGACCAACAGGATCTCGTGAAGTGTAAGAGGGGTGGACAAATTGGCAGGGTGTAAGTAGAATCACACATATGCCTAGGATGTGCTTTTCAGAATTCCAGGGCAGAGCTGACCTGAAGAGAAAACCAGCCTAGGAGTGTCCCTGGCAGAGCTAAGGTCACTGTTCTAGGAGTGTGGATGATGTGATCTGTGCTCAGAAGAAAAGGGGAGGGTTAAATTCTCCTCCGATGGCCCAGAGCTGGTCCTTCCTATGATCCTTCCTTTTAATAAGAGGGACAAACAAGACACTGGTGGTGGTGGGTGGCAGCAGCATCCCTGCACCTCACAGGGGCGCAGCCACCCTAAGACGGTGCCGCTCAGGACATCGCGCATGCAATTTAAGGCTTAAGCAACTCCACAGAATATATAAAGGCCCGTGGATCACAGGGAAGGTTCATATTTTCTTTTTCTCTACAAATAAGGCAGGCACGGTGGCTGCAGCTGACACCTCCAGCAATGATTCTGCCCTCTCTCAATCAGAGGGAGACCACACACAGTGAATCTGTCCTGACTGCGCTGAGAGCACAAGGGTTTAAAGAGACAGAGCTCCTGTTTTTCTGCATACTGTTTTCTCTTGGTTTCCCTTTCACCATGTTTAACAGTCCCCGTGATCCCGGGTTTTACTCTGAGGCTCGCACTCTTCTATGTGTTAACAAAGGCAGAAAACCACACAAGCCTCTTTGTTTTGGTGACAAAGTAGAAGAATTCTAGAGCAAAGACTATGGTTCTTCCTATATGATTCTGGGGTGGGGCGGGGTGGGGTTCTCTTCTGAGGGACTCTGAGACCTGAGCTGAAGGTCTTCATGGCTTTTGGTTACCTGGTGATCCTTCTCTCGGGGATGATCCCCCTCCTCGAGGATGAGACCCAACCCCTGTGCAGTGCATGTACCCCTGACTCCTATAGACATGGTCACAGCCTATAGAGTTCTCTGACCTATCAGGTACAACACTCTGTGTGTTAGAAACAAGGAAAGAGGAATGGGCAGGAAGGGGAAGGCGGGATGGTAGCTCTTACCTTCAAGCTCCCTCGAGTGAATTAATTCCCTATTCTACACCCCGAATAAAACCGAGAATGTCTGTGAAGAGTCTTGGCTCTGGGCCCCAGACCGGCTCCTCCCAGGGTGATCTGTCCCTGCAGTGTTGAAGATGACCTTTTGCAAAGATTCCCCTTTATTCCAATTATTGATTCTTTAATGGTGTCTAATGATGATGTAAAGGTGCTGCCAGTGCAGCTTCGGCCCTATCGATTGCTCTGAGGAGCTTCCACGGAGCAGACCCCACACCCTGCAGACTCCCACCCGCCCTCCCTGCTGCTGCAGAGGGTTCCCCAGTTCCAGCCTTGGCCCCCCTGCCTCATCCAGGGGGCTGCTCCCGCTCCCCTCTTTCCTTCCTGCCGCTGCTGCCGGGATCGTCCGGCACCTGTGTACCCCCCTTTCATCGCTCTAAATCCTACCTGTGCTTTCGATGCACATCTCAAATATCACTTCAAATGTCAGGCAAGAGAGCAATCTTTTAGAAATATAAATCAGACAAGGTCGTTCTTCAGCTTAAACCCTTGAGTGGTCTCTGATTGGCCTCTCAGTAACTCTGAAGCCTCTGCTTGGCTGCCCCTGGTCCCTGGCTTTATCACCGCCCCCCTCCATGCTAGTTGCACCCCCATGGCTGCCTTCTACTCCCCCACCCACCCACAAGATTGCTGTGCCTTCGGGGCTTTGCCCTATACATGATCCCTCGCACTGCCAACTCTGCTTCAGATGCCAGAGCTCAAACCTTCCTGACCCCTGATCTGATCATGAAGGGGTTCATGAATGCCCCCAGTCTCTGCAGGTCAGGGGCTTGCAATGCCAGGTGGCACTGGGGCTTTGCAGGTAGAATGGAGGTTAGGGTTCAAGGAGGAAAGATGGTCTGACTTATCCATTATAACCCCAGGTCTTGTGGGAGGTGGAAGGAGAAGGTGGAAAGGTAGTCAGAGTGTCTGAGTGGGAGTCCTGCGCTACCTGTCAGGTCTGAGGAGAGAGGCGGGCACAGGCAATGGGAGAGATGGATGAAGGAATGACATCAGCAAAGAAATTGTAGGCCACCCAGGAGTCATTGCGCCTGAAGAGCCAGAGCCTACACACTGGCCCTCCTGTGTGATTCTTGGGCCTGAGGAAGCCTCTGGGGAAGCTTCTGTGTCATTTGTGACTGCAGCAAATGAAGACCCGGGCCACTCTGTCTTTCTCCAGTCCTGACCTGTGATGCTACACCAATAGGCAAACCTTGAGCATGCACGTAAGTAGGGCATGCTGGTCTCAGACAAACAAACGCCACACAGTTTCTCTCCCTGGAGCTTCTGGAAGTAGGCTCTGAAGAACAGAAGACATGTGTGGCCTCAGGCCGTGGCAGGCGTGTGTAGCAGAGAGGTGACAAAGGGCCCAGGGCTTCAGATGGCAGGCAGAGCTGCAGTGTTGCCCAGGTCCACAGTGTCACGTAGCCCACAGGCTGAAGCAGGGGTGCTGGGAGAAAGAGTCTCCCCAGTTGTCTCTCCGGTGGCAATAGCACCCATACTATGACAGCCTCCCATGTCTTCTGCATCGCTTTCCCCAGAGCTACTTTTGGGGGCTTTGGGAGAGCTGGTAAGTCTTGCCTGACTTGCCCCAGGTCTGTCCTTGAGCCTTGATTCAGCTCCAGGCAGTTTTTATTGTCTTTCCTTGGAGGCTGAGAACTACAAACCTCGAAGGTGCATGGCGGTTCAGTCCCCGGACAGTGCGTGGCACTGAGAACCGCCCAGCAGGCCTGGCTCTGAGCTGCCCTGGGAACCTCCATTGTGGGTGCTGCTCCGTATGTGCCACCAGCCTTTCAACTCCACAGGCCATCTCTTCTCTGGTTTCTGCCTGTGGCTGTCCAGCAGGGAGAACTTTCAGGGACGCTGTAGTATCTGGCAGCTCATACAGTCTCTGCGGATGAGAGGCGAGCAGATGGTTTGGCCTTTTGGAGCGGCACGTAGTACCACTTCTCGGAACTAGTACTGTTCCTCCTGGGAGAGATGCCTGTCAGGTAGATGCCGACAGACAGGAAGCGCATTCTGTAGGGAGGGCCTTTGCCTTCCAGAAGTAAAGTGACCGCGGTTAAGAAGGAACATGGCCTCTAAAGAGAATGCCCCGAGAAGACAGGGGTGCGTAGTGTGCATATTCCGTGCTATGCACATGTCTGTGTGATTGTGCTTGCCTGTGAATGGGATCGCAGTAACAGGCACAGTGGCAGCTGTCAGCCCCAAAGCATCCTTTTGACTAGCTGGCACTTCAGCATCTGTCACAGAGATGGACAAAGATCAGCAGCTGCTGGCATACTTCTTTGTGGAACTGTTTCCCCTCCCTATGAATGTCCCTGACTACAGCGGAGCTGCTGTGTCTGAGGATGGCTTTGGGACCCAGCAGCCCTAGGCTCTGGCCTGGGAGGAAGCCCAGTGCACTTTGCACAAGATGTTGGGTAGTTTGGTATGCTGGACCCGGCCTGTGGAGGCCACGTCCGTTAGCCATCTGGAATGGCGGTCTGGGCATGACACTCTGCGACAGCCTCGGCACCACACTGAGCTAAGACCGCCGCTTCTGGCACTGTTTCTGTCATAAAGGAGGAGACAACTGCTTCTGGTAAATCCCGGTCACAGACAGCAGTGCAAGGCAGTGCTTGGCTCTGCTGATCTGTCCTGCGAGCTGCATGGTGTGTGTGTGTGTGTGTGTGTGTGTGTGTGTGTGTGTGTATGGGTGTGTGTGTGTGTGTGTGTGTGTGTGTGTGTGTGTGTGTGTGTGTGTGTGTATGCGTGTGTGTGTGTGTGTGTGTGTGTATGCGTGTGTGTGTGTGTGTGTGTGTGTGTGTATGTGTGTGTGTGTGTGTGTGTGTGTATGCGTGTGTGTGTGTGTGTGTGTGTGTGTATGTGTGTGTGTGTGTGTGTGTATGTGTGTGTGTGTATGCGTGTGTGTGTGTGTGTGTGTGTGTATGCGTGTGTGTGTGTGTGTGTGTGTGTGTGTATGAGTGTGTGTGTGTGTGTGTGTGTGTGTGTGTGTGTGTGTGAGGGGTCTGCAGAGTTCTCTAGAAAAACAGTTCTTCCTTCAGCCTCTTCAGGCCTCTGCTTTGTCAGGTCTACAATCCAGTGGGATTTCCCACAATCCAGTGAGGAGTCCGAGCAGCACTAATGCAGTTTACAGCAAGGTTAACTTGCAGACTTGAGTAGCAAATGGGACAGAGATGGGAGCAGGCTGTGCTTCCACAGGGGCCTCAAGCGGGTCACTCTGTTTCCTGTGCTTGGGTGTGGTTGCTTTCAACTCAACTCACAGAGCGTCAGAATTCTAGAAAGCATCTTTCACTTTGTGAAGAACATCCCAAGCCACCCACCATGCCAGCACTATCAGAGCCATGGTCTGCACACAATCACTAACTTTCATCTCCAGCCTGCATCACCTCCCATGTGAGAAGAGGCAGAGGGAGCCGAGCGGGGAGTCACAGCCACATTTTATAAGAAATTCAGGGAAGATAAACGACACGAGCTTGTCAGGACCAACCGGTAAGTAGAAAGTGTTAGAGTGGAGAAGGAGCTTCGGTCCTCTGTTCTCAAGCTGTTCCTGCCATTAGGGCACACCACCCTTCCTTCTCTGGCTCCCCATGTGCCGTTAAGAACCTCTCTTCACCCATGGGCCTGGTGCCTGGCACACCGAAGCACAGGACCCTTCTGTTTTATGTCCCGTGTGTGACATGGAGTCGCACAGCTCTGCTGACTCATCTCTGCTCGGGATCACTGATGACACTGCAGACATCCATAGAATCCTTAAGAACCCGGGAGCCCATTGCCTGGGGGAGGGGTGTCTAGCAAGTCCAAGGGGCCAGTCAGGGCATGCTTGGGCAGGTGTAGCCTTCATGGGTGACTCTGGAGGTCACCCAAGGCGGAAGGCCCTTTCGGTTCTGCTAGGATCCTGGGCTCTGGCTGCATGCTGATTACTGAGTCTAGACACCGACACAGTCCCTGAAGCTAGCTGCCAGGGGAGGAGGTTTCCTGTCCTTTCCTGAACGAGGACAAGGGTATTGTTTCTTTTAGGAGGGCTGTAGCTAGATAATTCCTGGGGGTTACTTGATAGGTACTGACGGCCATCCATGGTGGAAACTGCTAAGTGGGGGTGTAGGGCAGGGTTGAAGCTGCAGGAAGCTCAGTGTGCAGAAGTCACCAGAATCCTGCTCTCCCTGCTCCTCTGGTTTACGGAGGGACAGACATTGTGACAGCGGCTGTGGTGAGCCATCTCCACACATCTTTAAGTATGCCTTGCCAAGGGCATACTCTGCCTCTGCTGTCCTTGCTGCAAAATGCAACCTGCGCGGCGCTCTTAGATTGTCTGGGGCTCTACTTGACTCGAGGGTCAGTGTCTCCCTGGGATAAATCATGGCACACTAGATCAATTGTCAAGGCTTGGCCGACCCATTTGAGAGGCTGGATTCATGTGGTGCCGTTCCTTCTTCCCGTTGCAATTTTTTTTCTAAGGGACGTGGTGTCAGAGTTTTAGTGCCTCATATTTCCTGCAAATGATAGCAGTGAGCTAGCGGTGGAGTGGGGGCAGGGCTTCCCGCGGTGCCGCTGTGCTGTTTGATTTGATCCCATTGCAGCTGTCTTTGAAGCCTTGGCTGCATGCAGAGGCGAGCGGAGTGGTGTTCCCAGTTCACCACTGTCCGTGTGCATCCTCCGCCCTCCCCCAAGCCACTCTTCTTGCAGAGAACATACGGTGTTGATGTTCATGTGGGTCAGTAATGGTAGCAAGCAGATGCTGTTCTGTGGAAATGGTATATTTTTAATGAAAAAAAAAAAAAAAAAAAAAGGACATGTCTCTAACGGCGTGTCAGTTTGCTAGGCTTTTCTATAGGTCCCCATAAGACAAAACCCGGAGAACGCAGGTGACCCGAATCTCATGCTAGAAATTCCTTTTGTCTTTAGCCTGCCTATTTTATCTTTTAGATAGATGCTATCCCTTATCAGGTTCAACATAATTATGGGGTCTCTGGGGTGTCTCAGTTGGTAAAGTAATTACTGTGCAAGTGTGAAGGCATGGATCCCATCTCCAGAACCCCTGTGAAAATCTGTGGTCACAGATTCAGATGGTGTCCATACTGGAGAGGTGGAGATATGTGGACCCCGGGGGACTTGTTGGCCAGCTAGCCTAACCTAAGTGGTAAATAAACAAAGTGCATGGAGCCTGGGGAAACACCCAAACACACAAGAGGTTGAACTCTGGCCTCTATATGCATGTCCATGTTTCAGCTGCATACATGTGCATTAGGGTGAACATATGCACACACAGGTGCACACACACACAGGTGCACACACACATGTGCACACACACACACACACACACACACACACTTACTTGAGCACTTGAGTACCATGAACAAAGCTCTCTCATGGTCTTTCAGAGATCTCTGCTTTAAGAAGTACTGATGCTTCCTGGGGAGATGGCTCAGTGGTTAAGAGCACCTACTGCCTTTGCAGAAGACTTGGGTGCAAAAACATGCACTCAGGCATATACGTGTTCACATAGAACAAAAACAAAACATTGAAAAGTGCCAATTCTTCCAATTTTCCAGCATTTCATATTTGCTATTGCTTCACCTCCTTTCTTTCTGTTGCATTAAAACACACAGCATTCCCAGGGTTATGTATTGACCTCCCTACCCTCTCTGACCATCACTTAAAAGTTTTGTTTTGCGATAGCCCTTGGAAGCCCTTCACTCCCATCAGTGGGTGTGTGGCCGAGCACACACAGCTTGTCAGATGTCCTCCCAGTTAATCCAACTTTCAAATGAAATGTACTGCTTTTGGCTAATTGATTAATGTTGAGACAGGCTATCATTCTGTAGTCAAGGCTGGCCTGGAACTTACAGCCTTTCCTAATTCCTTAGCTTCCTAAGGGCTGGAATTGTTTGCGTGAGCCCTAATACCCACATGCATCTGTTTTATTTAATATCCTCTCCAGGCTCTCCAGGCTGTTCTGTGTCCAGGTCTATTAAAAGGGCCTTACATGCAGCTCCTGTTTATCCTTCTTATATCCCTGTATGACATAGTGTATTACCACTCTTCTCTGCTGGCCAAGCAAGAGATGACAAGGAGCCAGCAGGCCATCACACAGACACTGTAGGGAAAGAGCCCTGGGCACTGTGGATTACCTTCTCAGATCAAGGGCCACAGCTTGCTTTGTGCCAATGGCTCCTAGACCCCCAGGCACATTCAGGTCTTTATCCTGACCTATCCGTGTGCTGTGTGGTTTGCCCTGGTTATGTTCCCCTACTCTTCAAATAGCAGCTTTAGCTCAGCAGGAGGCATGTCACGTGCTTCTGTTCTTTCTAAATTTCCTTGCCTGTGCTCTTTGTTCTTTGACATGGCCTTTGTGGTCAATGTCACTTAAAAAATTATATTAAAGCATCGACGGTGTTGCATCCAATCCATAAATTAGTTTGGCAGGAGCACACATCTCCTTTACAGTGATCTGTTGGTGTGGACACTGTGTTCCCCCTTTGCTGAATTCACTTGTCACAAGTCCTGTGAGGACCTGGTTCTCAGCACCAGAGCCTGACAGTGGCGTCTAAGGTGGCTGGCTCCCCGGGGGGATGTGCCTTTTCAAATTTATATTAGTGGATTTTAAAAGTAAGTATTTTCTAGATGTAAGTAACAACAATTAATTAAACAGAAGGCCATGAATCTCAGAGAAAGTAAGGAGTGGTATATGGGAAGATTTTGGAGGAAGGAGGGGAAAGAGGAAATGATGTAATTATAACCTCAAAAGATAAAGGGAATAAGAAAAACCCTTTAAAGGTGTATATTTTTAAGATTGTTTTTCTTTTTCAAATAGGTAATCTTTTATATTTGAGAAATGTCAGTTTCCCCTTTCCCAATAATGACATACAGTTATGTAGCTATCTGTACCTATGAATGTATCTATCCGTTTGTCCATCCATCCCTCTCTTTTTACCTCAATGAGCTGGAAGGATGCTGGCTAAGCACAATGCTTCCTGCTCCCCTAAGATTTGCAGTGACAACAACACTGGATTTACCACCAGGCCGTTGTGTTTATACCTTGGCTGCTGGCTGGCTGGATTAAGTATGTACTTCACTGGGCTAAGAAGTGTCTCCTTGTGGGGAAGCATCTACAAATGCCTTTCCGGCACCTGAGAAGGTTTTGCCTTGTCATCCCCAAAGCATTCCATTCTTCCTGGGGTCGGGTTTGCCTTGTTCCAGTGTGGGTGTTTTCCTTGAGACTGCTGAGCGTGGAATTCCATGTGCTATAATTCCGTATGCAATGTCAGCATCTGTGGCCATCAAACCTGCCTCATATTTCTTTTCATCATCCTCACCCAGGTCTCTAGGATATGATAGCTTGGGGAATACAGGATCCAGGAGCTGTCCTTATTCATGCATTCTCTGGAAATGCAGTGCGAACATTACTTGTTCTGTGACAGTTTGAAAACCAGCCCCAAAATGCTGGGATCTTGAGAGCATTAATTCTTGAATGCCATTCCCAATTCCATACATGGCTTTTTGTTTATTGCTTATTGATTCAATTATGGTGACTCATTTTCCTAGAGAAGAGAAAGCATACATTGTCTGGATGCCTGCATCAAGAATGAAGCATATGTATTGATTTTTTCTATCTAAATTGAGGAAATTGGTACATTTATTTTCTTTTACCTTTTCCTTCGGCTCTGCTGTTCCCCCATCATATTGCCGTGAAGGCTGCTACTTCTTCATGGGAAGTGTGTTCCCGTGTAATCATCAAAGCGTCTATGTCCAAACTATCTAATTGATGAGTACTTAGGTTTGTTTGATCAAGTGACTTTAATGCCGCTTTTTCTCTTTAGGGGTATTCATTCATATTGAAGACAGAGATGAGATTGCCAGTTCTGCAATCTCAGGCAGGCATAGAACTTTGAGGCTATCCACATACTTCTTGAGTTTTAGGGGTAGCCCAGGTTGGCAACTGCAACTATTTTCCTGCCTCAAATCTCCTGAGTGTTGGGATTACAGGTGAGAGCTATACCCATCTAAAACTTCTTTTCTTTTTCTTTTTTCTTTTTTTTTGTTTGTTTTTTCCGAGACAGGGTTTCTCTGTGTAGCCCTGGCTGTCCTGGAACTCACTCTGTAGACCAGGTTGGCCTCGAACTCAGAGATCTGCCTGCCTCTGCCTCCCAAGTGCTGGGGTTAAAGGCGTGCGCCACCACCGCCCGGCTCTTCTTTTCTTTTTAAAAAGACTTTTTGTTGATTCTTTGTGAATTTTATATCACATAGCACAATTCCACTCATCTCCTCTCCCAACCCTTCCCCTTCACAACAACTCACAAAATCAAACCAAACCAAACCAAATCTCACCTTGGACCCTGAGGTGTGTCATACTGTGTCACACAGAATAAATACCCGTTTGCCCAAACATCTTCACTTGCAAATGTTCATTGCAATGTGGCATTGGTCTGGGCTGAAGCCTCTGGCTCCTGCTATACCATCAATATTGGATCCTCACTAGGCTCCTCTCACCTTCCAACTCTGATACGTTCTCCTTGTTTTCAAGTGTTTGAAGTAGTTTTTTTTTTTTTTTTTTTTTTTTTTTAAGGAAAGTGTTGTTTTTGTTTGTTTTTTGCATCTCTTACAACTGGCTTCATCATGACTATTTCTTTTTTTTTTCATATTTCCACAAAAATTTTTATTGTACAAAATTGCTATGGCTATCCTAGGTCTTTTTCATTTCTATATTAATTTTTTCCTTTTTTTATTATTTTCTATATTCTTTGTTTACATTCCAAAGGCTTTCCCCTTTCCCAGTTCCCTCCCTCACCATGTCTTATAAGTCCTCTTCCCCCTCCCCATTCCCCAGTCACCCCCCTCCCCACCATTTCTCTGTTCTGGTACTCTCCTACAAAACCGGATTTAGTCTTTTCTGGACCAGGGTCCTCTCCATCCCTTTTCTTGGGAATCTTTTGCTTAGCTAATTGTGTCTTGAGTACTCAGAGCTTCTGGGCTCATTAATATCCACTTATCAGTGACTGCAGTTCATGTGTATTCCTTTGTGATTGGGTTGACTCACTTAGGATGATATTGTCCAGATCCAACCATTTGCCTACAAATTGCATGAATTCATTATTTTTAATTGCTGAGTAGTATTCCATTGTATAAATATACCACATTTTCTGTATCCATTCCTCCTTTGAGGGACATCTGGGTTCTTTTCAGCTTCTGGCTATTATAAATAAGGCTGCTATGAACATAGTGGAGCATGTGTCTTTATTGTATGCAGGGGAATCCTCTGGATATATGCCCAGGAGTGGTATGCCAGGGTCCTCTGGAAGTGTCATGCCCAATTTTCTGAGGAACCACCATACTGATTTCCAGAGCGGTTATACCATCTTGCAATCCCACCAACAGTGGAGGAGTGTTCCTCTTTCTCCACATCTTCGCCAGCACCTGTTGTCTCTTGAGTTTTTAATCTTAGTCATTCTGACTGGTGTGAGGTGGAATCTCAGGGTTGTTTTGATTTGCATTTCCCTGATGACTAATGATGTTGAACATCTCTTTTTTTTAATTTTTTAATTTTTTATTTTCTATATTCTTTGTTTACATTCCAAAGGCTTTCCCCTTTCCCAGTCCCCCCCATACGTTCCATAAGTCCTCTCCCCCCCAACTAGTCCCCAATCATCCCCCCACCATTTCTCTGTTCTGGATCTACAAAACTGGATCCAATCTTTTCAGGCCCAGGGTCCTCTCCTTTTTTCTTCTTGGGAATCATTTGACTTTCTAATTGTGCCTTGAGTATTTAGGGCTTCTGGGCTCATTAATATCCACTTATCAGTGACTGCATTTCGTGTGTATTCTTTTGTGATTGGGTTAACTCACTTAGGATGATATTTTCCAGATCTAACCATTTACCTACAAATTGCATGAATTCATTATTTTTAATTGCTGAGTAGTATTCCATTGTATAAATATACCACATTAAGGTGCTTCTCAGCCATCTGAATTTCTTCTGGTGAAAATTCCTTGTTTAGCTCTGTACCCCATTTTTAATAGGGTTATTTGGTTCTTTGGGGTCTAACTTCTTGCCCTTCACAATAGCCACAAACAATATAAAGTATCTTGGCGTGACTCTAACCAAACAAGTAAAAGATCTGTATGACAAGAACTTCAAGTCCTTGAAGAAAGAAATCAAAGAAGACCTCAGGAAATGGAAAAATATTTCATGCTTTTGGATTGGCAGGATCAATATAGTAAAAATGGCCATCTTGCCAATAGCAATCTACAGATTCAATGCAATCCCCATCAAAATCCCAAATCAATTCTTCATAGATCTAGAACGAGCAATTCTCAAATTCATTTGGAGTAACAAAAAACCCAGGATAGCTAAAACTATTCTCAACAATAAAAGGACTTCTGGGGGAATCAATATCCCTGACCTCAAACAGCACTACAGAGCAGTTGTGTTAAAAACTGCATGGTATTGGTACAGCGACAGGCAAGTAGATCAATGGAATAGAATTGAAGACCCAGAAATGAAGCCACAGAGTTATGGTCACTTGATCTTTGATAAAGGAGCTACAACCATCCAGTGGAAAAAAAGATAGCCTTTTCAACAAATGGTGCTGGTTCAACTGGAGGTCGACATGCAGAAGAATGTGAATTGACCCACTCTTATCTCCTTGCACTAAGATCAACTCCAAGTGGATCAAAGACCTCCACATAAAACCAGACACACTGAAACTAATAGAAAAGAAACTGGGGAAGACCCTGGAGGACATGGGCACAGGGGGAAAGTTCCTGAACAGAACACCAATAGCTTATGCTCTAAGATCAAGAATTGACAAATGGGACTTCTTAAAATTACAAAGTTTCTGTAAGGCAAAGGACACTGTCAGAAGGACAAAACAGCAACCAACAAATTGGGAAAATATCTCCACCAACCCCACATCCAACAGAGGGCTAATATCTAATATATACAAAGAAATCATGACTATTTCATACACACATAGAATGCATGCATGATGCATTTTGATTATATGCAACTCTCCAGCACCTCTTGTCCTGCCACTGATCCCCTCTGTTCCCAAGTTTTCCTTACACTTTGTGTGTGACTCAATAGTCACTGCTGCTTCTAGGGGCCTGGGTGAGGGATCAGTCACAGGAGCATTGGGCACCTTACCAGTGGCTATACCACTGAACAAATTGTCTCCTCTTCTAGCAACCATGAACTGCATGTAAATTCTCAGGGTGTGGGGTCTCACGAGCCCCACCCCCTCCATGGCTGAGTGTGTGTAGCCCCAGGTTTGTACAAGTCTTTGCCAGTAATCACAGCTGCTGCTGAGTTGTAAGAGTACAGTGCTGTGCCACACCCAGAAGGCCACGGAGTTCAGTACTTGGACCCTTCCTCTGGCTCTCCATCCTCTCCACAGCCTCTTTTGAGATGATCCGTGAGCCTTAGGCGAGGTGGTGTAGATGACCTACTTTAGGATGGAGTTTTGGAAGAGATGTTAACCTCAGAGTTAAGTCTCACCAATGTTCTATTTACATGTTTGAAATCTTGTTACCAGTTTTTACTGCTGTGGGAGGGGTTCCATTAGCATTTTGCAATTTATGTTTTTGGTTTGTTTGTTTTGCCTTTTAAGGGAGGAACTCTTCCAGTTCGTCTTCTAGCCTGATAGTGGCATCTCTCATCTGTTGACCTTGGGTTCTTCATCTGTGACTTGCAGATGTAGTTGGCATCTTCTGTGGGGCACTTAGGCTTTCTCTTTTCTTTGGTGTTGTGGTCTGGCTTCCCAGCCTCCCTTCATTATAAAATTTCAGGTTTTCTGCTGCATTATTAGTGTCTCCTGATAGCTCCTAAGACCCCTCTAACTCTAAGAAGTGTCAGCCATCTTAGGTTACTTCTAAGTGAAGCCTCGTCCAGTGTTATATCAGTTGGATACCTTAATGTATTGTTTTCATTTTCAGGTGTATGAGTGTTTGCCTCATGTAAGTCTGTATGCCATGTGTAGGAAGTGCCCACAGAGCCTAGAGAGGGCATTGGATTCCTAGAAACTGGAGTTAAAAATGGCTGTGAACTACTTAAATAGTAGATTTCCATAAGGATTTTTCATATGTCCCTAATTTTGCTTAACCCCTTCCTCCCCCTTGTCACCTGCTCCCAACTTTTTTATTTTTTCTTTTCTTTTAAATCTTCCTTCCTTCCTTCCTTCCTTCCTTCCTTCCTTCCTTCCTTCCTTCTTTCTTTCTTTCTTTCTTTCTTTCTTTCTTTCTTTCTTTCTTTTTTCTTCACTTTATATCCCAATCATGGCTTCCCACTCTTCCCATTCCCACCCTCATCACATCATGCCTATTCCCATTTCCCCTCCCCTTCTCCTCTGAGAAGGCACGCCCCCTGCCATGGGCACCACACCCACCCTGGCACATCAAGCCACAGCCAGTCTAGGCTTATCCTCTTCCACTGAGGCCAGACAAAGCAGTCCAGCTAGGGGTAAGGGGTCCACAGGCAGGCAACCAAGTCAAGAGATGTCCCCTGCTCCAGTTGTTAGGAGACCCGTATGAAAACCAAGGTACACATCTGCTACATATGTGTAGGGGTCCTAGGTCCTGCCCATGCATGCTTTTTGATTGGTAGTTGAGTGCCTGTGAGACCCTATGGGCCCAGGTTAGTTGACTCTGTTGGTCTTCTTCATGTGTCCTTGACCTCTTAGCTTATCAATCTTTCCTCCTACCTTTCCACAAGCTCCACCTAATGTTTGGCTGTGGGTGTTTTCACTTGTTTCAGTCAGCTGCTGGATGGGGTCTCTCACAGGACAGTCATGCTCTGCAGACTTAGCAGAGTACCACTAGTAGTGTCAGGGTTTGGCTCTCTCCCATGGGATGGGTTTCAAGGGGATTGGGTCTCCTCCACCTCTGCTCCATCTTTATCTCTGTACATCTTGTAGGCAGGACAGATTTTGGGTGGAAGTTTTTGTATATAACCCCAGGTCTTGGTCTTCACTTTCCACCTTGTTGGAGACAAGGTCTTTGTTGCTTGCTGTTGAGTGCACCAGGCTGATTCGCTTGAGATCTTCTGTGGATTCTCCTGCGCCTGCCTCCCATCTCTCCTTAAGAACACTGCGATTAGGGGCTACACCTCTGCATCCAGCCTCAGGCGGCTCTGGGGATCCAGTTCAGGTCCTCATTCTTTGAGGAGTCGTGCTGAGCTATCCCTGCAGCCCTTTGCAAATCACATCCTTAGTATGAAAGCCTATCGGTGCCGTTTCACAGTACTTATTTATTCAGCCCTTGATTTCAAATTAGAGAAGAGCTAAGAGCCGATTATACACATGCGGCATCTGTTTTTATCAAAGTGGCTACCTTTGCTACAATTTATTTCTTCGAATGGGTTTTCATTTCCAGCCAGCGTCCTTTCAGGTGGGTCTTGAGGACCTCTCCTCCTCTATTCCCTGTGGTGTATACACTGCATATGTGTGTATATGTGGTGTGTGGTGTGTGCATGCATGCACGTGCACCTAGTGACAATGGATTCTCCATTGTTGTCTGTCAAGGGATGTCTCTATTCTTTCATTTTTTTTCACATTAAATTGCTTCTTTTGGTATTTACCTTATTTTTGATTTTTAAATACATTCAATGTATTGTGTGACTTCCTACAGAGAAGCTACTCATATTTCCTTAAATTTGGATGAGCCTGAAACGGAGGCTTCCTGATGTTCACTTGTACCTATCTGCTCTCTTTCTAGAGTAGCTTGGCTCTCCCAGGTCTTTGGCCTCACCCACTCACTGTAATTAATACTCTCTGATTTCCAGTCCTTTTAGTGAAAAGCAGAATGTGTACCCCACCCCCACTCTCTAGCAATACACTTACACCCACCCCACCCCCAGCAAGGCACCCCATCCCCACGCTCCAGCCTGGCCCCCCACCCCCACCCCCATTCCCAGCAACCAGGCTTGATTCTGTGACAATGCCACTTCCTGGCCCTGTGCTTCACCCTCATCAGGTGCTGCAGCCACCAGTGGGGTGCTGCAGATGGTGGTGTGTCCCAGCATGAGGTGACAGTGGCCCTGGACAGAGCACTCAGGTAAGCCCCAGACAAAAGGAAAATGGATTTTTTTTTTGTTGCTGCAATGCTTGTTATTTAATGTAATTTTGAAATGGATGACTTTCGGATAGTTAATATTTTAAGACTGAATGATGGATGGGAATGTCTGCTTCATCCTGTCCTGCTCCAGCTTGCACCTCAGAGCCTGAGTGTTTGTTTTCCCATGAATCCCCCCAGCAGGCTTTCCTGCATCTCTTAGCCAGCGTGCCATGCTCTTTCTCACCGCTTCATAACAACACCCTGTACCCTGTGTGCTGCCCATGGCTTCCTAATAAATGGCGCCGATCTTTCTGTATTAATATTTTATGCATGTTTGCAGCGACCCAGAATTCCAGTGATGGCTGGATCATTATTATCCCTGAAACAGTGACATTTCACCACAGAGTATGTTAAGTATGAGACTTCTTCTTATACCTTCAGGGGCTTTATGCGCATAGTCTAATGTTTTGTGCTTTCCTCTAAAACATTTCATCAGCTCACCTCTTTGTTCTCTGTGTGGCTCACTGTGGAATGTTCTCGGTGGCCCCCGGTACACCAGGTCTTCCTTCACACCCCTCTGATGTTTCTCTGCCGTGTTTTCAGGAAGATTAATTCAGTCTTCACATATGCAATAGCAATATGAATTTCCAGAGTTTCTCTAGAGTTCACAGTTAGGTATGTTGATCCTTTTCCTCAGGACCCCCATCTTGTTAGATGGCTCTGCTGCTATAGGACATCCTCTCTCCTTGAAAGGAAACTTCTGGAGTGACCATTGTCTGGCTGCCAAATCCATTTCTCTTTCAAGAGAGTCACTTACTTAGGCTATTCATGATCTTCAGACATCTTGCTGTGTATTTCTGGTGGAGGTGAAAGCATAGATTGACCAATGTAGGTATTCTTCTTCATTGGCTTTAGGTCTCTCTCTCTCTCTCTCTCTCTCTCTCTCTCTCTCTCTCTCTCTCTCCCTCCCTCCCTCCCTCCCCTAGTTTCTTTTT
Source organism: Apodemus agrarius (assembly GCA_964023405.1). NCBI lineage: Eukaryota > Metazoa > Chordata > Mammalia > Rodentia > Muridae > Apodemus > Apodemus agrarius. The sequence goes on along the minus strand of OZ030011.1, from coordinate 95,304,067 downwards.
CTCTTCTACACTTTGTTTCTCTACCAGGCCTTTCCTTCAGTGTGGTGTTGACCTCAGCTCCATAGAGAGGTGGGTACACTGACTGATGCAGTGGGCTTTCTGCACACAGTGTGACTTCCTGCCACGTTTAAGATGTGTGACATCCTGCTCTGCTTCAGAATTCCTTGCACAGAACTGATGGCTCACCTCCTATGCGCCTGCTGAGGAAGCGCAGAGCCAGCTCAGCCTCTGCCCCAGTTCCTAGGCACTGAGCTCCTGGAGGGGACTCACAGCTTTCCCAGCTTGTGCTAGTCTCTTAGCACTAGGGTCTTGCCTCACCAGCTGCAGCACATCTAGTCTATGAGTGTGATGCTCCCTCTCTTTATGGAGATACTCAGGCTCAGGTTTGGCTCTGGTTCCCGTTCTCAGCTCCAGCCTGGATGGATGCGCTCTGATTTCCAGTCTGTAGCATCTGAGGGGTACAAGGGGGCTACCACCATTGGGAAAGATTAGTTCAGGGAGCCATGGAGGGAAACACCGGTGTCACCTTTAGACAGGATGCCCCACTGAAGTAAGAAAAATGTGTCACGGAAGGAAACAGTAGCATTCTGGGAGTGAGGGGGAAAGCAGTGGCAGAAGGACCAAGGAGAGCAGCCAGCCGTTAGGCTTTGGTTTTCTAAAGGTACTGAGTGGGCATTTAATAGGGTAAGCCCTTCTGTTAGACAGTGGAGATGAGAGGAGTCATAGGCAGGCTTTGTACCACTTGAATCAGACCTCTCATGGATCACGTGGTCACTTGCTTTTTTAATGTTCCTGTTCAACTCTATGAAGATTTTCACCTCCATCAAGATCTGCTTAACTGATCTGTGTAAAGCACACAGATATGGGCCCTCACGTCGTCTTTCTCTAAAAATAAGGGTGAGAAATTGGTTAATTATTATTTTGGAATCAATGTACTATTCAGGCTTCTGATTTGTAGCTTGTGTTGCGGTAGGTAACTTCCATTTATTATTTTTTTTACTGGATCTGTTTGGAGCAACTTACTGTTCCATCTCAGTGTTAGCCAAAGGAGGTTTGAAAAGTAAGTTGAAGAGTTTGGTAGCTTTGTAACAATGGCATAAAATGTGGAATAATGAACTGTAAATGTGTCTAATTACATAAATAATGCATTTGTGTAATTGTCAAGTAAGGGCGTGTGCTAATGAACCAATTATTTTTAATTGTAGGATGCTTGATTGTTTCAGAAATATAATTGATTGTAATCAAGAATCAATTAAATGTTGATAGTAATTATGTTTATCAAGCTTAAATACATGACATCATTACACCATAACTACTTCAGGAAGAAGATAGTAGAATGAGGTTATTATAAGCGAGGGGGAAATAGCTCATACGTATGCTGACAGCCCACTGATGGTGGGCCTGTGCAGTGATCCAGGAAGAAGGAAGCACTCTTCAAGGTCCACAGAGTATGCAGAAGAAGCCAGGCTTCTCTAGCAGCGAATTCTCTTTGCCCTTTAGGAAGCACTGTTGGGAAATCAGGTGTGGGATGGCCAGGCCCTCAGCAAGGGTCATGTGGGTGAGCTGTGCAACAGGGATCCTGGCCTTGTAGCTTCTTTGGAAGTCCATATGACATCCCTACGGAGTATGCTTTAACCAAGTTGATATGATGCTTCCAGCTCTGAGTGGAGAAGTGAGGGGAGGAGCTCCAGAGGAAAGTTGTAGTGAGAGGAGCAAGGCCAGTGATCTAGGATGCTCACAGACAAAAGCAGCATCTTTGTGTTCCGCCCAGCTGGCTTTCATGAGGAGCTGGGCTATGGTGTCTGTATGGAGGTGTGCATGAACTATGTCCTGGTTGTGTGTAACCACTTCTTAGTGTTCTCTAGCAACAACCTAAACAGCAGATAGCAGCTCAGCCCAGCTGTCAGGGAGAACATTCAGCTCCCTTCAGAGTATTCAGTGCTATGTCCTGGGTCATGACCCATGAAAAGCAGGGTTTGGAGACTTGGCACACTCTCCACTTGGTCTAGCCTTGTGTCCCGAGGTTCACTTCTCTGTCTTCCAACCAATGTCCTCCAGAGGGTTGCTATCTTTTTTTTTTCTTTTTGTAGCATACACTGGCTCTTGCTGGTTTGTCTTTTACACAGCTATGCCGCCTTGATCCCCTCTGCCTCCTCTTTCTCTCCTACCTGTGTTCACATATAGCTGCTTCTAATGTCTGTCAATCCTACACCTCTGTTGTTGCAGATGCTGGCCTAAAGTTCAGCTGGGAGAGCTGCTAGCTGTTTTAAAATTCTGTGTGAATAGAAATGGTAGCTGTGGAGATAGTGCCACGAGCAGGAGCTGCCTGTAGGAGCTCTGTGCAGTCCCAGCATCTCTTTCCAAAATCTGCACATGGTACATTTTAGCCTTCTGTTATGGGAGTGTATGCTGATGCCCAGAGAGGGTAGCCAGCAGTCTGCCAGGCAGTGGCAGGGCTGAGCAGGGCTATGGTTCTGTTCCAGTGCCTGAGCAGTGGCTTCTCTGCAGGCAGCATGTTAGGACACCTGGGACCAGTAGTAATGCTGGGAGTCCAGTTTCGCTTCCACAGGAACCTTTCAGGGATTGTGATAGTTACCTTTACTTCCTCAGATGTGTTTTTGTTTGTTTGTTTATTTGTTTTTTGTGGGTTTTTGTTTTTTGTTTGTTTGTTTGTTTTGTAGGCTTTGTTTATCCGTGAGCTGTCTAAACTCTGAGGCCCCAGCTTTCCTTTTGTCTAGGAATTACCCTTTATTCTAGATTTTTCCAATATATTGCAATATAGCTTTTCAAAGTATGCCCCAATAATCTCTTGGATTCCGTTGATACCTGTTGCAATATACTCCATTTTATCTCCAGATTTTATTAACTTATATCCCCACTCTGTATGTTTTAGTTAGCTTGGTATTTCTTGCTCTGGTTGGTAGCGTGAATATGGGAGAGCGGGGCCTAAAACTGAGAAGGAGGTCTAAAGTCTCCTGCAGTAGTCAGCTTTATTCAGGCAATCAGGCAATTTATATTCTGCTTCTCTCACAAGCATTCTGAATTCTCACATAACTCTGTTCTTGGACTGTGTTCTGACATCCCCCCTCACCTTTTTACTTTTTAATAGGAGGATATTCAGAGTGTTTTTGATTTGAGATGTTGTTGATAAATCGAATTGTCATTTGATGCACGAAGTAAGCAAATTATAAACATAATGAATAATATTAAAACAGTGAAAACATCGTGTGTAACACTTTGTCACCAAGAACAGGATCCAAACTATGTCTAGTCCTATTGGGAGAGTGTAACCCTATATTTGCCTTTAATAGGAATACAAATGTTTTGATGTCCTGTGTAAATAGAAAGTGATTTAAATCCCAAGGGAAAACTAAAGACAGTCTCTTCTTCAGATGAATTAATGAGTCTATTACTGTTCCAAGGTCCAGTAATTAACAGGGTCATTAGTAAAGTAGCTACTCCCTGGGTGTATAGGCCCTAACTTGGCCCCAGGTGGGCAGACTTGACTTCTGAGGATGTGTTTGACATCTCCTTTGGCCCATTAGCTGAAAGTTAGCTCTCTTTCTGGTGACTTCTACTGTCTCCTCACCCTCTGCCAGTGTCCTTGATGGCCCAGGGCTAGAAGAGCTGAAGAGGAATGCAAAATGTTTCAGTGGATCCATCTGCAATTATAGACGCACACCCCTTCCCAATTTTCTTCTTGGAGAAGTAAAAATAGGGCAAGTTAACGCATCCGCTCGATTTCCCTTTGACAATAAAATCAGGGAGGTTAGAGTCTGCCTGAGTATAAGCAATAAACAAGGGATATGTGTGGGTTTTCACCAGTTGTTCTAGTTCCTGCAGTAATGCGAGTATAATAAGATGTGAAGACAAAATTAAAGTAGTTTCTATTGCTGGAAATAATCCTCCAACAGAAGCAGAATCTGAAACAATATTTAAGGGTTTATGAATTAACTATAACGGATGAGTCAAAGCAGCCAGTTCCACCTTTTGGGTTGAGAAAAAAAGTATTAATAGATTGATAAATATCTGGACCATGAATCACCAATATGCCACTAGATAAGTCATCAACAAAATAAGTATCTGCTTGTGAAATGCAAGAAGATTGGACACTTTTTTTTTTTTGTAATCGCAAATTCAGATCATATGAGAGAGAATTCCATAGACTGCAAGCTGGATAATTATTTCCTATTCTTCCATAGTAATCTACAAATGAGATTAGAAAATACAGAGTTCTATAATGCTCTTAAAAACTGATTGCTAATTAAAGATAATATAATACAGCAAGGATCACATCCATATCATTGTTGACACCCAGCCCTCCTCTGACTTACTAACTGAGCAAGAAGAGTAAGGTAAGCAGTTAGTATTTTATTGTCCTTATGCTATAAATAAGTGTTCCCAAAGGTTTATCCTCTTGTGCTATAATACCTGTAGGAGACAACTTAGTGGGGGAAAGTAAGGAAGTATAAAGGCAGTGAGGGATCCATAAATGCTTCTTTTAGTCTGGATTCAAACAGCTGTAGTTCGTGTCTTGCCTCTTGAGACAATATGGAAGGACTGGCCAGTGCTGCTGTCTCCCCCTCTAGAGTTGTAAATAGATTTGGCACTATCAAGCCCAGCTCATGTGGCTGAGAAGGAACTGGGAAATGAATTCCTTCTCCCTGCCATCCTCCGGCTTGCTTAGATTGTAAAGTTAGCATTTTTATAGTGTCTCTGAGATCCTCATCGGGAAGTGAAGGCAATGTAAGATTAGGTTGATTATCAGATTCCTCACCTCATGCTTTGGGATTATTTTCAGGCAATGGTAGATGTGTATCTTGAAGAGGGCTTCCAGTAAGGGAGCAGAGGGAGTCATCAGCCTCACAACCAGTTGTGGATTGTGCTTTTTCTCCTTTTGATTTTGCCTGAATTGAGAAAATCTCATCTTTTGCCTCTTTTTAAAAATTTTAAAGTTTGATCTTCCAGTTTCTATTCATTCAAGAAATTTGTCCTCTATTCTTCATGATTAATTTCCTTCTCATGTTCCTTAAGTATTTTAATAGGGGATTGAATTAATGCCCAAGTGGCCCAAAATGGAAGGAGGATCTTTCCCCCCTAGACTCTATGCCTTTTTAATCATCTTTTCAAACTCTGTTCCATACTTCTTCATCTAAAATTTCTCGTCTGGAATCCAGAGATTATAACCACAATCAACTTTCAAGCAGTCTGATACTTGTGCTCCTCCTTTCTTAAAAACAAAAACAAAAAACCAGCGAAACCCCAAAAAACCAAAAATCAAAACAGAAAACAAATGATGCACAAACTCAACCCAAGGCAACGCCTTCCTTGGATTCTGCCCCCTCCACCACCAACCCCTGCTCTGCCCACTGACCTCCTGCTGGGATGGTCCCCACCCTCTTATCTCACAGCCAACTTCAGGTCCCTGTTTGAGGATAGCTAAAACTATCATCAACAGTAAAAGAACTTCTGGGGGAATCAATATTCCGGACTTCAAGCAATACTGCAGAGCAGTAGTGTTAAAAACTGCATGGTATTGGTACAGTGACAGGGAAGTAGATCAATGGAATAGGATTGAAGACCCAGAATTGAACCACACATATATGGCCAATTGATCTTCGACAAAGGAGCTGAAAACATCCAGTGAAAAAAAGATAGCCTTTTCAACAAATGGTGCTGGCTCAACTGGAGGTCAACATGCAGAAGAATGAGAATTGATCCACTCTTATCTCCTTGCACTAAGCTCAAGTCCAAGTGGATCAAGGACCTCCACATAAAACCAGACACACTAAAACTAATAGAAAAGAAACTGGGGAAGACCCTGGAGGACATTGGCTCAGGGGGAAAGTTCCTGAACAGAACACCAATTGCTTATGCTCTAAGATCAAGAATTGACAAATGGGACCTCATAAAATTACAAAGTTTCTGTAAGGCAAAAGACACTGTCAAAAGGACAAATCGGCAACCAACAAATTGGGAAAAGATCTTCACCAATCCCCACATCCGACAGAGGGCTAATATCCAATGTATACAAAGAACTCAAGAAGAAGCAAATACCTTTTACAGTGCTGGCTTAGGGAGTCCCAAAATTTTTAACTTTGTGTTTATTGCAGAAGGCTTTTATTTCTTCTTCAGTTATGAAGGGTGCCTTTGCTGGATATAGCTCTCTGGGTTGACAGTTATCTTGTTCCAGGGTGTGAAGCATATGGTTTCATGACCTGGATTATAGGGTTTTGTTGAGAAATCTGTTATTCAAACATGTTTATCTTATTTAAATCAGCTTTTATATGCAGCTTGGTACGTCTGTCTTGCAGCTTTCCATGTTCCTCTGTGTATTTAGTGTTTTACTGTAATATGTTTTGGGATACTCTTTCTGCTTGTCTGCCTGATGCTATAAATGCTTCACCTGGATAATCATTTCTTTTGTAAGCCTGAAAATTTTGATCTGATTTTATTGAAAGTGTTCTCTGTGCATTTACCCTATCCTTCCTCCCACTCTTCCCACTGAGAAGCAGAAAGTTTAGTTGTACACTAGAGATCTTGCATGTTCTGTCTTTCTTTTCTTATTTATTTTCCCTTTCTGTTATCTGTATGATCTAATTCAGTTCTCTTGTCTTCAGGTTATGTTCTGTTTTTTGCTTTCTTGATCTATTCTCTGTGACAAGTTTTTCCATCACCAGAATTTCAATTTGATTTTTCTATATATCTCTTTTTTTGAATTTGTCATTTATTTTTCTGTGTTGTTTTACTTATTTCATTCAGCTCTTTATTTTTATTCTTTTTTGATTCACTCGAGAGTTTGTATGCCTTTTGATTTTTGAACATTCTTTTAATAATTCTTTTGAACTCACTGTCTGTGGTTTAATGTATAGTCCGCTCCTTGGAATCATTACTGTGCAGCTGTTGACTTCTTTTTTTCATTAGATATTTACTTTATTTACATTTCAAGTGGTATCCCCTTTCTGAGTTACCCCTCTGAAAACACCCAACCCCATTCCCCCCTCTCTCTGAATACCCCCAGCAATTTCCTGACTTGCATTCCCCTATTCTGGAGAATTGAGCCTTCACAGGGCCAATAGCCTCTCCTCTCATTGATGTCTGAAATGATCATCCTCTGCTACCTTCTATTCTATCGATCTACCTTCCTGTCACTGTACCAATACCCTGCAGTTTTTATCACTGTTGCTCTATAGTATAGCTTGAGGCCAGGGATGATGATTCTGCCAGAAGTGCTTTTTATTGTTGAGAATAGTTTTTGCTATCCTGGGTTTTTTGTTATTCCAGATAAATTTGGAAATTGCATTTTCTAACTCTATGAAGAATTGAGTTGAACTCTTGATAGGGATTGCAATGAATCTGTAGATTGCTTTAGGCAAGATGGCCATTTTTACTATATCAACCCTGCCAATCCATGAGCATGGGAGGTCTTTTCATCTTCTGAGATCTTCAATTTTCTTCTTCAGAGACTTGAAGCTCTTGTCATACAGATCTTTCACTTGCTTCATTAGTCACACCAAGGTATTTTATATTATTTGTGACTATTGTGAAGGGTGTCATTTCCCTAATTTCTTTTTCAGCCTCTTTATCCTTTGAGTATAGGAAGGCAACTGATTTGTTTGAGTTAATTTTATATACAGCCACTTTGCTGAAGTTGCTTATCAGCTGTAGGAGTTCTCTGGTGGAATTTTGGGATCACTTAAGCATACTGTCATATCATCTGCAAATAGTGATACTTTGACTTCTTACTTTCCAATTTGAATCCCTTTGACCTCCTTTTGTTGTCTAATTGCTCTGGCTAGGACTTCAAGAACTATATTTGGACAAGTAGGGAGAGAGTGGACAGCCTAGTCTAGTCCTGATTTCAGTGGGATTGCTTCAAGTTTCTCTCCATTTAGTTTGGTATTGGTTACTGGTTTGCTGTATATTGCTTTTAGTATGTTTAGATATGGACCTTGAATTCCTGATCTTTCCAAGACTTTTATCATGAAGAGATATTGGATTTTGTCAAATGCTTTCTCAGCATCTAATGAAATGATCATGTGGTTTTTCTCTTTGAGTTTGTTTATATAGTGGATTACACTGGTGGATTTCCGTATATTGAACCATTCCTGCATCCCTTGGATGAAGCCTACTTGATCATGGTGGATGATTGTTTTGATGTGATCTTGAATTTGGTGGCAAGAACTTCATTGAGTATTTTTGCATAGATATTCATAAGGGAAATTGGTCTAAAGTTCTCTTTCTTTGTTGGGTCTTTGTATGATTTAAGTATCAGAGTAATTGTGGTTTCATAAAACAAATTGGGCAGTGTTCCATCTGTTTCTATTTTGTGGAATAGTTTGAAGAGTATTGGTATTGGGTCTTCATTGAAGATCTGATAGAACTCTGCATTGAACTCCTCTGGTCCTGGGCTTTTTTTTTTTTTAATTTGGGAGACTATTAATGACTGCTTCTATTTCTTCAGGGGTTATGGGTTTGTTTAGATCATTTATCTGATCCTGATTTAACTTTGGAACGTGGTAGTTGTCTAGAAAACTGTCCATTTCATCTAGATTTTCCACTTTTGTTGAGTATAGGCTTTTGTATAGGCTGATGATTTTTTGGATTTCCTCAATATCTGCTGTATGTCTCCCTTTTCATTTCTGACTTTGTTGATTTGGATACTTTCTCTGTACCCTCTGGTTAGTTTGGCTAAGGGTTTATCTATCTTGTTGGTTTTTCAAAGAACCAGCTCCTGGTTTGGTTGATTCTTTGTCTAGTTCTTTTTTTTCTACTTGGTTGATTTCAGCCTTGGGTTTGATTATTTTCTGCCATCTACTCCTTTTGGGTGATTTGCTTCTTTTTGTTCTAGAGCCTTTAGCTGTGCTGTCAAGCTGTTAGTGTATGCTCTTTCCAGTTTCTTTTTGGAGGCACTCAGGGCTTTGAGTTTTCCTCTTAGCGCTGCTTTCATTGTGTCCCATAAGTTTGGGCATGCCTTTGTTTTCATTAAATTTTAAAAAGTCTTTAATTTCCTTCTTTATTTCTTCCTTGGCCAAATTATTGTTGAGTAGAATGTTGTTCAGTTTCTATGTATATTTGGGTTTTTGTTGTTATTGAAGACCAGCCTTAGTCTGTGGTGATCTGATATGGTACATGGAATTATTTCAGTCTTCTTATATCTACTGAGGTCTATTTTGCGACAAAGTATATGGTCAGTTTTAGAGAATGTACTGTGAGGTGCTGAGAATAGGTATATTCTTTTGTTTTAGGATAAAATGGTCTATAGATATCTGTTAAATCTGTTTGGTTCATAACTTCTGTTAGTTTCACTGTTTAGTTTGTGTTTCCCTGATTTGTCTATTGATGAAAGTGGGGTGTTGAAATCTCCTACTATTATTGTGTGGGGTATAATGTGTGCTTTGAGCTTTAGTAAATTTTCTTTTATGAATGTGGGTGCCCTTGTATTTGGAGCATATATATTTGGAATTGAGAGTTCATCATGAGTATGAAGTGTCCTTTAATTAATTTCTTTTTTGGTTACTTTAAGTTGAAAGTTGATTTTATTCAATATTAGAATGGCTCCACCCAGCTTGTTTCTTGGGACCATTTCATTGGAAAATTGTTTTCCAGCCTTTTACTCTGAGGTAGTGTCTGTCTTTGTGCCTGGGATGAGTTTCCTGCATGCAGCAAAAGGTTGGGTCCTGCTTTTGTATCCAGTCTTTTAGTCTATGTCTTTTTATTGGAGAATTGAGTTGATATTAAGAGAAATTAAGGAAAGGTGATTGTTACTTCCTGTTATTTTTGTTATTAGAGGTGGAGTTATGTTTGTGTGGCTCTCTTCTTTTTGGTTTCTTAAAAGATTAATTTCTTACTTTCTCTAGTGTGTAGTTTCCCTCCTTTTGTTGGTGTTTTCCATTCATTATCCTTTAGAGGGCTGGATTTGTGGAAAGACATTGTGTAAATTTGTTTTGTCATGGAAAACTTTGGTTTTTCCATCTATGGTAATTGAGAGATTTTTCTGGGTCTAGTAGCCTGGGTTGGCATTTGTGTTTCTTCCCTTGGGGTCTGTATGACATCTGCCTAGGATATTCTGGCTTTCATAGTATCTGGCAAGAAGTCTGATGTAATTCTGATAGGTCTGTCTTTATATATCACTTGACCTTTTTCCCTTACTGCTTTTAATATTCTTTCTTTGTTTAGTGCACTTGGTGTTTTAATTTTTATGTGACTGGAGGAATTTCTTTTCTGGTCCAATCTATTTGGAGTTCTGTAGGCTTTTTGTACATTCATAGGAATCTCTTTCTTTCGGTTAGGGAAGTTTTCTTCTATAATTTTGTCGAAGACATTTACTGGCCCTTTAAGTTGGAATCTTCACTCTCTTCTTTACCTATAATCCTTAGGTTTGGTCTTCTCATTTTGTCCTGGATTTCCTGGATGCTTTGGGTTAGGACCTTTTTTTTGCATATTGTATTTTCTTTGACTGTTGTGTCAATGCTTTCTATGGTATCTTCTGCATCTGAGATTCTCTCTTCTATCTCTTGTATTCTGTTGTTGATGCTTCGATCCATGACTCCTGACTTCTTTCCTAGGTTTTCTATGTCCAGAGTTGTTTCCCTTTGTGATTTCTTTATTGTTTCTACCTCCAATTTTAAATCCTGGATGGTTTTATTCAATTCCTTCATCTGTTTGGTTGTGCTTTCCTGTAATTCTTTAAGGGCTTCTACCTGTTTACCTGTGTTCTCCTGTCTTTCTTTAAGGGAGTTATTTATGTCCTTCTTGACGCCCTCTATCAGCATCATGAGTTGTGATTTTAAATCCAAATCTTGCTTTTTTGGTGTGTTGGGGTATCCAGGACTTGCTGTTGTGAGAGAATTGGGTTCAGATGGTGCCATGTTGCCTTGATGTCTGTTGGTAACGTTCCTATGTTTGCCTTTCACCATCTGGTTGTCTCTGGTGTTAGTTGGTCCTGCTGTCTCTGGCTTGTGCTTGTCCCTCTTGTGGGCCTGCTAGCCTGGGTGACTGGCTTCCCCCTGGCACAAAGTGCTATGGCACTGCCCGGCTCCTGGGTGCAGATGGAGCCCAGACAGACCCTGTCCCAGCTGCTCTGTCACTCCTGATTTCCCTAAGCACCTGGCTGTACCAGTCTCAGTCGCTGGAGAGAAGATGGTGGCCTCACCTCCAATCCCAGGAGTCAAATCACTCCCTGCAGAGCTGTTCTCCCCTGGCAGGATCAGTGCACAGAGTGCTGTGGCATTGCCCAGCTCCTGGGTGCATGTAGAGCCTGGATGGACCTTGTCCTAGCTGCTCTGCCATTCCTGTGATCCCTGCACTCCTGCCTGTACCTGCCTGCTCAGTTGTTGGAGAGAAGATCAGCTGTTGACTTTTGATCTCCATAGCTCTTTTGCACTGGACATTATACATCTTGGATGAATTCGTTGGTTGACTCTCTAATGTCCTGTTTGTTTTGTTTGCATTTGAAACATTTGCAGTGTTCAGGTAGGACTAGGTTGTCGTTGAGTTGATGGCACTTTCTTCTCCTCTGAGCTCAGTATTAAACACTCAGCAATATGAAGCCTGATCTGCAAACAAGTCTTAGGACCAAAGCAGTCACAAGGGACATATAAACTCATCATGAAAATATAGTAACTACCAATTAAAAACGATCATCCTCACAGCTCCAAAGTAGTTAGATCCATAAAGGTACATGGGTGCAAAGGTACAATAGCCTATGCACCTAGAAGAGATTAGATACTCATGGAAGGGACACGAAGGGAGTAAGGCTAGCGGGGACAGTGTTAGAGTGAGACAGAAGTAAATGGCAAGAGTGCAAGGGAGAAATGAGACAAGCATATTCAGCTAAGGACAAGAAAGAATAATGGAGGGGAGCTAAGGCAGTGGGAATACAAAGTAAGAGAAGGGCATGACAAATGGAATGGGAGAGAGCAGATGAGAGAGTGAATGAGAGGGAGCAATGGAGAGAATGAGAGAGAGCATGAGAGAATGAGCATGAGAGCAAACGAGAGAACGAGAGGATGAGGAGTGTGTGAGTAAGCAAGATAGGGATAGAGTTTTGTTTAAAGCTAAAAAGGAGCAGCCTTGTTTATAATAGCCAGAAATTGGAAGGAGCCCAAATATCCCTCAAAGGAGGAATGGATACAGAAAACGTGGTATATTTATACAATGGAATACTACTCAGCAATTAAAAATAATGAATTCATGCAATTTGTAGGTAAATGGTTAGACCTGGAAAATATCATCCTGAGTGAGCTAACCCAATCACAAAAGAATGCACATGAAATGCAATCACTAATAAGTGGATATTAATGAGCCCAGAAGCACTAAATACTCAAGACACAAATAGCAAGTCAAATGATTCCCAAGAAGAAGAAAGGAGAGGACCCTGGGCATGTAAAGATTGCATCCAGTTTAGTAAAGAAACTGAGGGGGGAGGGGGAATGATTGGGGAATAGTTGGGGGGGAGAGGAACTATGGGAACTATGGTAGGTGGGAACTGGGAAAGGGGAAAGCCTTTGGAATGTAAACAATAATATAGAAAATAAAAAAAATGCAATCCAAAAAAAAAAAAAAAGCTAAAAAGGAGTTAGAAACATGGCACGGGAAGAAGAAAGCAGACAGCAAGAATGGAGGTTTAAATATTTAATCAAGGTGTGGTAGTTCGTGTCTGTAATCCCAATCCTTGGGATACCGAGGAGTGGAGATGACCAGCCCATAGCCACTCTGTTGCCTGCGGTGAGTTCCTATCAAAATAAAATTACAGGGAAGGTCCACCCCACCCCACAAAATTAGGCATTAGAGTAAAAGAGAACAGAAAATTTAAGAAAATATAATAAAATGGATGTTATCATCTAAGCTATTCAGTGTCGCTCAAGCAATTTATTTAAATAGTATACTGTCAGAAAAGAGGGAAAGGGGGAGGGAAGTAACATAAAATATAAATATAAATAAAAATCTGAAATTAAAACTAACAAAATCAGAGCTATGAAGACCACTGTTCCATCCTGTAGGGCTGTAATCGTTTGGACAGAATGGCAAAGTCTGTGTCTTTGCCTGGGTAGCTTTGCCTTCCCTGACTGTCTGGGTTCTTGCCCGTCCATGGTGGGAAAGGCTTTGTGCTATTTGGCTTTACTTTGACTTCTTTGTTGTCTTCCTGGCAGCTGGAGGGTATGATTCTTATGCAGGGAAGAGCTTGTTTTTACTCTAAGTCAGTGGTTCTCAACCTTCCTAATGCGTTGACCCTTTAATACAATTCCTTATCTTGTAGTGACTTACAATCACAAAATTAGTTTTGTTGCTACTCCGTAAATGCAATTTTGCTACTCTTATAAATCATAATGTAAATATCTGAAATGTAGATGATCTTAGATGACCCCAGTGAAAGGGTCATTTGACTCAACAAAGGGCTTGGGACCCGCAGGTTGAAAACCACTGCTCTCAGTGTGTCCTGGGACTGGATGGCCTGGTGGCAAGCTTCCCATGGGCAAGTTGTTAGACCCTGGTGATTTTCAGCTTCTGGCTTGTGTCAGGGACCATGGTGGACAGCTTACTGCCTTGTGCACAGAAATGCCATGGCTCACCTGTCCTTTGTAGACCCCTGACAGCTAACCTTACCATTGCTCTACAGATGGGGACTGACTCACAGGCTTTGTGGCTCCCCCTAGAGCTCTCCGTGGTCCTTACCCAAAGCTTTCCTTCTGTAGCTAGAAGAATTTTGCAACTCCAGATCATTAACTGGTTGGAAACAAATCCAACTCAGTGGTGAGCCCAGTGTTAACTGTGCCTTCCGAGTCTGTGTTGCTTTCTTCTGGTCCCTGCTTCCCTCTCATCTGCTCATATGCACCCCTCTTCATTCTGAAAGTACAGTGTGCTCTCTCCGAGGCTCTCTCTTTGGTCGCTGGAATTGGGTTTTGCCCTGTGCAGTTGCCCATGTTCTGTATTCAAATCCAAGACCTCCTCTTATTCTGTTCCATTTTGTTAAGTTTTCTTTTCTTTTTTTTTGAAAAAAAAAGATCTACTTCAATTTTTAATTATGTGCACATGCCTATGTGTATCTACACACCAGTGCAAGTACCTGTGGAGGCTGGAGGCAGCAGAAAACCCTGGAGCTGGAGTTACGGGCTGATGTGGATACTGGGAACCAAACAGGTTATTTGCAAGAGCAGGGTGCGCTCCTAACCACTGTGCCATCTTTCTTGCTCCCTTAGACACTTTTTCAGCAACTTCCATGGTCACTTTCCAACCGTTCCTGGTGCATCCCTGGAGAGCCCAGCAGTCGTGTGCATACAACATCCACTATCTTTTTTCTCTTTAAAAGTGTACCTTTAAACTTTCAGACTTGGATTTATCAAACAGGACCATTGTGATGTAGTCCAGGCTGGCCTCAAAGTCATTAACCTGTCTCAAGTCCCCAAGTGATAGGATTTTAGATGTGTGCCACTATGCACAGCTAAATGAACGGCTTTGTATTGTTTTGTTATTTCTCATAGCAGGAGAAGGCATTTCATAATTTCTTTAAAATTATCTTAAACATAGGAAGTTGGTTTTCCTATCTATTCTGATGCAGGTCTTCCTGATATTTCTTAATTGCCTATTAGTATGTGATTCTGTTCAATATAATTTCAAATGATAAGGAGTGTGAATTGTATCTGACCACAGTCTGCACAGTTCCTGTTACATATCTATCTATCTATCTATCTATCTATCTATCTATCTATCTATCATCTATTATCTATTGATCTATCATTTATCATTTTTGAAAACTATATATGGGCAGGTTTATTGCCATGGAGATGGAAAAAAGAGAAAGGGGGAGAGAGAGAACATACATGCAGAGAAAGGGAGAGGGAGAAGGAGGAGATTATCTATCTATCTATTATCTATCATCTATCCATTTTAATGTGTATTGTATGTCTCCCTGAGTGTGTGTGTGTGTGAGTGAGTGTGTGTGTGTGTGTGTATATATATATATGTGTGTGTGTGTGTGTGTGTGTGTGTGTATATATATATATGTGTGTGTGTGTGTGTGTGTGTGTGTGTGTCTGTGTGTGTGAGTGAGTGTCTGTGTGTCTGTGTGTCTGTGTGTATTACACACATGCTGGAGTCCAAGGAAGTAAAAAAGGCATCAGATTCCTTGGAATTGGAGCTCCAGATGATTGCGAGTTACATGTGGATGCTGGGGACTCTACCTGGGTCTTCTGTAAGAGCAGCAAGTACTCTTAACCACTGAGCAAGCCATCTCCTTGGCCCCTGTTGTTTGTTTTTATGTGGCCTTAGTTTTCCTGAACTCTTACAAGGAAAGTATCGGAGTAGTTTGTATGGCTTTAGACTTTCATAAAGTGTAAGAATGATGTCATATTGTTTTCTGGATTACCAGCCTCCTCTCCTCACCTAAGGTAGAACTAATTGGTGCCCAGTCAGCTAAGTCAGCTTTTTCCAGCATTTTCTTCCCCATGTTACTCTTTCTAGGGGTAGCCCATGCTGATCTTTGCATGGAATAGGTAGGTATGTATCTCTGAAGGTTAGTGCAAGGGGTATCAGATGGTGACCACTCACCTGTTGTCCCTAGATTTCTCTCCAGACCCTTCTTGGTCATCTGGATCAAAGGGGTACAATGCCTGTCTGGTTTTATCTGCAGCTCTTTAGTCTGCCACTGATCCCTCTCTCCCCTCTGCTTTTATTGCATAAGCCCTGGGATGGTAAAGAACTGTTATTCATGCCTTGTTTTTCTGTGTTTGTGAAAACTACATTATGTTCTTAGTAAAGTATGTCCACACCCTAATTCCAAAACTTGAGTGTGATCTAACTGGCCACAGGGAGTTTTTGAAAATGTTACTAGGATGAGGAGACCCTCAGAATGATGAGACAATTCAGAACTTAGAACAGGCCCCAAGTCCAGTGATCTAATCAGAGATAGTAGTAGGGGGTTGTCTTAGTTAGGTTTCCATTGCTGTGAAGAGACACCATGACCAAGGCAACTTCATAAGGGCAAACATTTAATTGGAGCAGACTTACAGATTCGGAGGTTTAGTCTGCTATCATTATAGCAGGAAGCATAGCAGCATGCAGGCAGACATGGTTCTGGAGAAGGAGCAGAGAGTTCTGCATCTTGATCAAAAGGTAATCAGAAGATACTGGCTCTTCCCCACTGGGTGGAGACTGAGCACAGGGGGAGAGTTCTACAGTCCACCCTCACGGTGATACACTTCCTCTAAGAAGCTACACCTCTTCACAGTGCCCCTCCCTATGGGCCAGGCAAATTCAAACCACCACAGGGGTTTACCTAAAAAGACAAGGATATATATAGTCAGAGATCGGAATCACACGCCACTCACCCCCTTAGCTTTGGGACAGGCTCCTACTGATCCTGCACTCAGTGATTTGGCTAGGGTTGTCAGCAGCCCACAGGACTATCCAGTCTTTGCCTCTCCAATGGTGTGCCAGACTTTGTAAAGGGGGTTCTGTGGGCTCACACTTGGTTCCTCATGCTTTCACACCACGTTACTTACTAAGCCATCTCCTAATAATGATCCCAGTCACAGTGAATTAGGACCATCTCTATTACGTGGGGGAAGCCCATGCTGTCTTTGCACGGGATGCCCTGTAGGAGTACAGTCATGTTGCGGCATCTACTGGGTGTCCCTCACAGACACACAGTTCAGGGATAGTCACAGTAAGCTCACACATTACCCAGGAAGCCTGGTCAAGAGCCACCTCTACCCTGCATTCAGACCTTCTCCCCCCAGCTCTCACCTGGAATATTCGGCCTGGAATTCAGAGACACCACCTAGCCTCTCCTCAGATCTCCAGCAATGTGGCACCCCCAGTTTTTGTCATATTTAACTAAAATTCATCTCTTCTCTCCACTACAAGTAGTGTTGCTTCTATCCTAGATGCTCTGTGCTGCCCCAAGATGTGTTATATTTTTAGACTTCCTTGCATGGAGCATCTCTGTCACACAGAGACCAGCACAGAATATTGAAAACAACCTGAAATAGAATGGCAGGTGTTCTGGTGATAAAACTCTTCAGCCACTGCAGTGATCTCAAAAGTTTCTTTCTGACTACAACCCCAGGGGCTCACCCCTCATCTCCCCTAATTCCTCTCTCTGAAGACTTACTTTGGGTATTTCAGAAGCCTCAGACTCCTCCCCCCACAACCCACCCATCACCACCATGCAGGTGGTACAGGGGCACCCACTCTGCTGCTCTAGCCTCCAGGCCACTCGTTGCCAAAGGGAAAGGGAGTCAGCTTCCCATTCAAAAGTGTCTTTAAAATACAGGCAGAGGGCCGGTCCCTCCGGGCTGTGGGTTTGGATAGTGGAGTAAAACATTCCACCCATGGATCAATCTGTCTCCGCCCAGGAGGTGTGTGAATGTGTGGGACAATGCGTGGCCTGCTTTTATCCCTCTCTCCCACTTGGGATAGGAACATCTGAGCAGACTGCCTGTACAGCAAACATTTGGAGAGTCAGGCTTTGGAGTGCCTGGGGGACTAAGGAAGACCCTAAAATGTAGCTCTGACTAAAATCCTCCTGCTTCAGCCCCCCAGGTTCTAGGATAATGGGTTCCATCATGCTACCTAGAAGCCACACTATATGTGAAAGTTCCCTGGCTTGCAGGGTTGAGACTCAAGGTACCCTCCTGGTGGCCTTCTGTTCTCTCCTGGAAACTGCCACGGTTTGTTACAGACTGTGCAACCGAGATTGGATTTCTTATGGTGAAGGTTATGTGTGTTAGCATGGAGGTTTGAAACAGCATTCCCTGCAAGGGATGGGGGCTTGTCAGAGGTTTTCATTTTAAATGACAGGATTATGCCTACACCATTGTACATTCTTTATGCACATTTTTTAACAGAAGAATGAGGATGTTTCAGAGAAAAATGAAATCCTTTAATTAGAAAGCACTGAATAAGCAGAACAGGAAATGTAACTCCCTCCAGCTCTGCCTATGTCCTCGGAGGGCCCATGAACAAGAGTGAAGACTTCAGCTCTTCCATGGAAAATGACCCTGCCGCCACTTAGCTTGGAAGGAATGAGGTCATCAAATGGTGGAGCCGGAACGGATTCAAAGTCAGAATGCCTCCAGAGTGTGGAGGGGCCTCCAGGAACACCTACCCTTGGGTGGACAGCTGGTGTCTTCTCCACGACTCCATCAGCTTCATGCCCAGGCTGGAGATGGTAAGGAGGAAACCCCAACTACTCAGAGGGGAAGGGCATTCATCAAGGAATGGTCAGACCCTGGACTGGTGGAAAGGAAAAGGTGAGGATTCCTCCAGACTCTCCAGACCCCTATAGGAAGATAAAAGTCACCGCAGTGACTCACTGTCAGGGGTGCCTGTCAGGGGTGATATTCTCACAGGGGACTTGGAAATGTGCGAGGGTTTTGAGTATCCTGGGTATGGAGGGTTTTGCTGACATCTCATAGATACAGGTCAGATGTACCTCCCACTATCCTAGGTATATAGTGTCTTGTGGATAGAGGCCATTCGTACCATCCACTAGCTTAGAGGTATAATGTCTCCATGAGATAGGCCACCACTATCTCAGAAGCATGTTCACTCCTGGATTGAAGTCAGGTATATGATCTACATGCTCAGTGTGTATAACGACTCATGGGTGGCGGCCAGGTGTACCACTTGCCCTCCCAGGTGCATAATGGGTGGAGGACAGGTGTGTCATGACGCTTCTAGGTGCACAGTGTCTCACAGGGGGATGTCATCTATGTATAGCCCAGACACTACTGTGACAGGTCTTGCACTAGTTTGATAGTTAAGATATTCTAGTCTAAAGCATCCCTCTCCCAGACACACATGCATGTGTATGTACATATGCACACACACACACACACACACACACACACACACAGAGTCTGCATGGTAACTATATACCCAAATGCACGCTTCTGATACCGCCTTTGCTAGTGTTTCTTTCAGAGAGAGCGAGCGCTAACTCTTTAAATCATATTTCAGGTCACACCTTTTCATCCCTGTCACAGTTCATGCAGACAGGGTCTTCCTAGCTAATCTATACCTCCCTTGCTGTTTCTGGTCGCCCTGTTGCTGCCTGTGGACTTTCTTCATGCTGTATGACACGCCAGTGCTGCTCTCGCTGCTGCCTCTGCCCAGAGTGCTCTTTCCCACAGGTGTCCAGCCTATTTCTTCAGCCCAGCTAACGGCAGAGCTCCAGATGTGGCGTCAGAATTGCTCCACCTGCCACATCACAACACTCTCTGGCTCCTATTGTAGTTCAGGCTATCAACCCATCCCCGTCAGCACAGTGTCTATTTGCTTGATTGCTCCTGATGTCCATATTCTCTACCTGTTGGGGAAGCACAGTAGTGATGACTATGTCGAAACCCAGCATGTGCTGATGTTAGATACACACTTGTTAGCTAGCTCACCAAATCATAGATGGAGGGGTGGGGGGAGGGGAGAGGAAAGTGGTCCTTATGCCAGCTTTATAAAGTAAGCCATATAAAGATGTGTTTATAAACTGAGTCAGATCGGATAATAAAATTCCATCGGTAAGTTTAGAAACATAGATGTTTGTAGGGATGTGTAGACATCACGGGTCCTCATCAGGTGTGTGATTATCAGAAGGCAAATCACTCAAAATGGTAGCCTGATGGAATGAAAGGGAGACAGGCTTGCATGGCTCAGACTCTCATTTTATGGGGAGCTGTACACATGGGCTGGGGTAGTGGGAAGATTCTGTGCTCAGAGAACAAGGAAGACATTAATGAGTTATCTGCTGGGATAGCACTTGGTAAGATGTCCTGAAGATAACCCCCAAAGTCTATTTCTCCCTCCAGGGACAATCACAGTTTTGTGCACAGAAAATGAGCATAAACTGGTCAAAACCAGCTCCATTCCTAGCAACAAACACAGAGATAACGGATGCTTTTGGAAGCCCGGTGTTAGAGCGACCTGCCCTCTAGTTCTCCTTGCTCCTAACCCCACTTCCTCTCTCAGTTCCCTTCCTTCCATCCCCCTGTTTCTTGCTACATGGTTAAAATAGATAAATAGCAAGAACCTAATGGTGAATCAAAGGAATCTAATTGCATAGCATTTCTGCAGCCTGGTAATATAAATATAAAGTTTGGAAATATGCAAAACGGCGCTCCAAATTATTTATAGCCCAATATATATGCAGCAGCAGTATAAAAACAGGTTCAGATGATAAATTCCAAATTCAGGGTGGTGGCTAGCATGGAGAAAGGAAGAATTAGTGATAGTTAGAGGGAGATAGGAGGCTTCAACTTTATTCTTGATATGGAAATATTTGAAAAGATTTGTTGATTTGATATATGTGTCTGTGTTAGTGTATACGTGTGTGTACATGTGTGTGCATGAGCATGTGTACAGAGTCTAGAAGGTACAGTTGATATCTCTACCTTTGGGGTGGGATCTCTCTTTGAACCTGGGCTCATATTTCCTTGGCTAGGCTGGAAGTCACGGACTTCTGGTTTGCTATGTGGGTGCTGGGACCTGAACTCTGGTCCTCAGGGGTGTATTGCAAGCACTCTTTACAGCTGAGGTTTCTCTCTAGTACCTATATAAATATTTTAAAAAACATAAACTATAGATGACAAGTGCTACTGCTCTATGGATGGGGCTGGGTATTTGGGTGTTCTGTGGTTTATTCTCTGTACTTTGCTGTATGTGTTTAATTTTTCATAGTTATGTGACTGATGTTTTGTTGAGCTGAAGTAAGCACTATATCAACAAGAAATTGAATCGTTTTCATCACTGAGCATTTTTGTGGGTCTTTGTGAGACAAGGTGTTGCCATACAGTACAAGCTGGCCTCTAACTTGCTACAGTGCTCCTGCCTCAGCCCCTCTCCCCAGCTCCTTACCCCTGAAGGCTAGGATTACACGTGTGTGCTACCGTGTTGCCTTTCCAGGGGTTCTGATTGGTTCTTTCCTCCCTTCGCTTTTGAACACCAGACTGAGCTCATAGGTTGTGGGACTTTTGATCTTATGCGCATGTCCCATCTTCACATATTTCCATGTCACGGCTAGTTTAATTACAATTTCAATCTCGTCTTCAAGTCAAAGGCGTTTTCTTTTCTCATGCCGTCTTGTGCCCTGTGTCCTGCCTGCAGCCAAGTAGCTTTGTTTCAGGCCTCCCCTCACTTCCTTCTGGATAAGGGAGGACCAGCCGAAGCACTTAGGTGGTTTTTGCTTACTGGCCCTGTTTCTGGGATGCTTTTGGCTAGTCAATGATGGTGGCCTGTCACGGAGTATTGAGCAACCATAGCGTGTACAGCCTCTGAGATCTCCTCCACTCTTCTGACTTTCTATCCCTTCTTAGTGTGGTCTGCTTGGGACGGGGGCTGAACTGCTTCTACTCCTTTAGTGATTTTATGACCCAAGGCTAGCAGCACATTTCCTTCTGAAATCTGGTGAAAGGAAGAAAATTATGTTGAGTGAAGTCTGACTTTGTTGAGAGTGTGTGGTATGGGCATCTGTGGCGAGAGAAACAGTGTCAGGGAGATCCTGGAGTCTCAGAAAAGAACAGTGTCGCATTTGATGGCCTGTGTTGACAGGGGCAGGGAGGAAGCCAAGGTGCTTCTGAGAGCTTTTGGTCCTTGACCACAAGACATTTGATCCCTTCATCTGTCTAGTTTTTCTTCCAAGTTCATGTGATGTCTTCGGATATTGTAGGTTCTCAGGTAGACAGAGGACATGGTGCAACTTTGCCATTGTTAGTCAACCTGGAGGAAGTAGCTATAGTCAGATTTGCATGAATACAGAAAGGATAGATGCAGGATTCAGGACAAACAACTGCTTCTCTGCATGATAAGCACCCACTTCTGACTTAGTTACGCTGAAGTTGTCAATTCCTATTTTCTTCCATTACCTCAGATCCATGCCTTCCTGCTGTCTGTTGACTTCACAGGCTGTCTTCTTGCAGGAGAAAGCTGAGCATCTATCCCTGGGTCGTCTGTCTTACCAGAAGATATTTCCAATTCCCAGCTTCCCTGCTGGTAAAAGTTTTTCCAAGATGGGATGCATTCCCCTAAGGTTGGGGGAATAAGGATTACCCAACACAGTCCTGATCATGACCTTTACACAATTAGAACTGTAATTTAAAATGTCTACTAGTTTTGATTACTACCAACCCGCACTCACCACATTTCTCTTCTGTCGCTCTTTCTCCCCCCCCCACATTGCTGTTGTCATGAATTGTTCCATCTTATTCTGTGTACCCGTTAACCTGGATTTATAACTACTGTTATAATTACTCTTTAGAAACACATAGGGAAAGTCAAGAGTTCTGAACCAAAGGTACTGTGCTTCATGTCAGTTGACGTGGTTTTTCTTCACTAGTGTTATTCTCCTCTGTAGCCATCAGCTCCTATCCAGTGTCCTTTTATTTCAACCAAAGTCAGGTCTCTGTGTGCTAAACTCCTCAGTTTTTCTTTACCTGGGAGCATTTAAATTTCTCCTTTGCTTTTTTTTTGAAGGGTCTCTCTCTCTCTCTCTCTCTCTCTCTCTCTCTCTCTCTCACACACACACACACACACACACACACACACACACACACTCTTTGGTTGTCAGAATCCCACCACCACATTTAAATGGGCACTCTACAGCCTTTGGACTTTGTAATTTCTTTGGATTGGTTGCCCCTGAACTTCCTTGCAATCCCCATATGTGGCATTTCTCCTGTCTTTCTGCTCTTAAAATTGTGTGTGTGTTCTATGCCCCCTCACTTAACTATGACTCAGGGTAGTTTTATCTTCCTTGGTGTTTGTTGACATTCTTGGATATATGAAGAATCATGTCTCATTAAACTTAGGGTGACTTCTGCTGATATTCCTTCAAGCATTTGTTTCTTCACTGATCTACTGATCTTCATCCTCTACATCTGCAACTCGTGTGTGTGTGTGTGTGTGTGTGTGTGTGTGTGTGTGAGAGAGAGAGAGAGAGAGAGAGAGAGAGAGAGACAGAGACAGAGACAGAGACAGAGACACAGAGGGAAAGACAGAGACAAAGAGAGACAGAGAGAGACAGAGAGACAGAGACAGAAAGACAGAGAGACAGAGACAGAGACAGAAAGACAGAGAGAGACACAGAGAGAAACACACACACACACACACACACAGAGAGAGAGAGAGAGAGAGAGAGAGAGAGAGAGAGAGAGAGAGAGAAGTGCGTTTGCTGTGTGTAAGGTCTCAAAGGTTGTCTTCATTTCTCCTAACTCTTTCTTGTTCTGTTCCATGATCTGGGTCACACTAATTAACCTGTCTCCAGGTGTAATGATTCCTCCTCTGCCCGCTCACTCGTGCACCGCAGTCACTGCACTTTCTCATTTGTAATTTCAAACAGATTCCTTGGACATCGTTTACATTTCTTTGTTGGCAGCTTTGTTTGTTTGTTTGTTTGTTTGCTAAGACATAGTTTTCTTGATTGTTTTAGTTCTCAGTCTATGCCTTTCTTCTGTTCTTACAGCCCCTTTTAGACAGTCCAATCTTTATCATTCATTGTAATATATTGTGCGTTAGTCTTGAATTCTTTTAATTTCTAGTGAATGAAATATATTTTCTTGTTATTTTGAATGGCAAGTTTATTTTGACTGAAAGCTTGCTGGATTAGTTCATCTTGGTTGGATGTGGAGTCAATTAAGGGACAGATCTGTGGGTGGATCTGTGGAGTCAACTAAGAGACAAGTCTGTGATGGATCTGTAAGGGAGAAGACTGCCCTCTACCCTCACCCAAGAGTAGCAAACATGTTCCCTTCTGGCAGTGTAACTATAGGGAACTCTTGAAGGAAAGCCTTTGCTTTTCGCCAGCCCACTCTTGCTTCTTGCTGGTAAGGGCATCTGCTCTGTTGTGGTGGCTGCTGCTGGTATGATCCTCTACTGGCATCAGAATCCAGATTCTTTGGCCTTCCATTGACTAAAGAATAGGGGTATGATCTGCAATCTTTTTGTGGCTAATGATGTTGAAACTCTCCTTCCGAGCCTAGTGCTATGTTTCACCTCTTTACGAAGAGTCTGTTCTGATTATTTTCTATGCAGGTTGGTTTGGGCTTTGATTTTTCCTTTTCCTTTTCTTAATCTTTCTGGATAGGCCCCCTTTCAGATATGTGGTTGGAAGATATTTCTTTCCAGTCTGTTTGGTTTTTTTGTGTTCTTAAGAACTTTAAGTTTCTTGTTTTTAGTTTGTACATTATATTCAGTGTAAGATAATTTTTCATTTAGCCTTAAGTCTTAACTGTTCTGTTTGCCAAAAATATAGAATTTACATTTTATATTTAAGTCTTTGGTCCATTTGGAGCTAATTTCTATAGTGTCTGATGTTTGAGGCAGATGTATAATTTAACCCGTGGATGCCCAATTGCTTCTGTATTGTCTGCTGAAGACCACATCTTCTGTATGGAATTTTACTTTTGCTCCTTGGTCAAATATCAGCTTCCACCACACCTCACAGAGTGGGAAAATAGGAAAACCCCCATTCCATTTTCCATAAAAGACTGACTAAGCAAGCAGGCAAGCAAGAGTAAGAATCGACTTCTAGGAACTCTAATAGCAACTCAAAACAACAGGGAGGACCGACGTTGCTAATGAAGGCTGTGGAACCCCAGCCTCAGAGCACTGCAACATTTTTACCTATTACTCAGTGCTGGCTACGAAGAAAGAAGTCACGTTCCTAGTGAAGGCTGTTGCTACCAGTCGATAGGAAATCTACTCTGTAAGAATTTTGTTTATATTTCTACTTTCTGACTGATCAACTCAAGGATTTGCCTTTGTTTTGACTGTCCCTCAAGATTGGAGGTAATCTCCAAAGAGACATGGGACCCCAAGGAGCCTAGCAGACTCTTCCATATCCAGTGGGTGGGGTATAAGAGGGAGAGAAAGATTCAAAGGATTTCAGGGACATTATGGATCCAGGCTAGAATAGATATTTTCTGTATTGATGTAAGGGTTCCACCTACCACAAGGTCATCTGGAGGGCTGAGAAGGCTGAGGAAACTTCCATGTCAGAGAGTCAGCAAATCATCCAGAACTGAGATAGATGATTTCAAGGGTGTGTGGTTAGTCTAGATCTCAAAGGGCTAGGACTCCTTGACACGTGTAACAAGACACACACCTCTAGGTCCAGCTGGGACTTCTGGAGGTAGTCCATCCCCACTATTAATACCCTGAGCTTCTGCTGCTGCTGTGCTTGATGGGGCAGTCCAACACAGACCATGCCTCTGTGACTGGGAACCTAGAGACCATAAAAGAAGAGGGTGTGAGGTGCCCAGAGGACCCGGCCGTTCCGCAGTGCTCTCCACGGTGAACATGTATGAGCAGGGAGCACAGCTAGCAGTTGAGGAAGTAAGTTGAGATGGCCTTCTCTCACATTCTTTCACCAAAACTACCCATGAGGCGTAGTCTGTGGTTCTTGCCCAAAGAAATCCTTGAATGATTTTCAAATATGCAAGTAAGAAAGATACCCCCCCTCACCTTAACCTCTCCTACTTAGTTGCTCTGAGACTCTGTCCCTGCCTACCCCCAATCCTTTCACTTTTATCGATGTGGAGTTCACAATTCAAGTGTGTGGAAATAAAGTATTTTTTCTGTTTCGGAACAGTTCTAAATATGTCTCTTTTCTAGGCTGTCCTTTTTAATAAACATTTCTGAGGGCTTGTACAGGATGGATACTAGTAATGGATCAGTGGACTTATTTTTCGATTCAAACCTTAAAAAAAAACATCGTTCAAAGTAAAGAAAAAGTTTGCTACTCAGAAAGCATGCTCCTGTGATAGGTTGGGTGTGAATTCTCCCCCACCCCCACCCCAGGCTCGTGCACTCGAACCTTTGGGCCCTGGATGCTGCTGTTGTTTGGGAAGGTTATGGAACCTGGAGGAGGTGTTGTCTGCAGGACCTCCCCATCTTACTTTTGGCCCCTTCTCCTTCCTGATTACGGTTGCAACATCACATGCCTGCTACAAACTTTCCTGCCATGATATGCCCCTTCCAACTGTCCAGGAGAACGAGCCAAGTGGCTTCTTATCGGGCACTTGGTCATGACAACAAGAAAAATAGCTCATACAAGCACCTTATCGATGCCCAGGTCTCCTGTTTTCCAGGGTAGTCACCATTTTTATTTCTTTCCCTACTGTTTACTTCTGATTGCCTTAAGCCAGAGTGAACATGTGGTCAGGTACATGGCACAATGTATGTACTGGTAAACAAGCCTTAATTAACGAGATATTGAGGCTTCATGAGTGGAATGGAAATGAGCAGAGAATTTCTTATTGTCAAATCTGGACTAAGAAGAAATGTCTGGGGAGCCAGAGTTTAGTGAGCTGGATCCATCATTCAGTCTGTGTCCTTTGCTTTACTCAAGTCACCAGCTCCTTGGACATAGTGATGTCCTCTGAGACCCAAATAATACACAGACCAGCACCTTCCTCTGCACTCCAGGCCAGAACATAGACAGCTGTGAAACCTCAGTCCTGGCTGCTGAGTCCTGACCGTCTTGTCACCTACATAGGAGCCTTGTAAATTGGGTGATGTGTACCCCAAATGCAGCTCAAGGAAGCTACTCAAAAGATGGGTTGGTTTTAATATGCATGTCAGCCTGTAGGAGAGGAGAAGTTGGGGGAGCGGTACAAAGCATGTCCTTTTGGTATCTTCTGGTACCGGGAGATACTCCATACTCTTCTAGGAGAAGAAGTGGCCTGGGGATGTGGAGATCCAGAGCTCACTTAGCACATTCCTGTGTAGCAGTGTACACACATCTGCTTTCTGATTGCAATGGCAATACAGAAGGCAGACGAAATCAGCTTCGATTTTAAGTGAGGAAAAGAGTAACCTGGTGACTGGAAAGCAGGACAGGATGTTTGTACCTCTGGACAATCACCCTGGGTGCTGTGGGTAATGGGGCTTGCACACTGAGAGCTCTGTTTATGAGGAGGGAGCGCATAGAACTAAAACTGAAGTCCAGAAAGATGATTCAACAACCCAGTCTGCTCCTGAATGAGACCTGCCTCTGGTGTCTTAGAAGTGCCTCTGTGGTGCTAGGGAGATGGTTTATTCAGTACAGGGCTTGCCTTAAAAGAAGTGAGCTCTGAAGTCAACCCCTTGGACCTATATAAAAATAGCTGGGCATGGTGACGTGTTTGTAATCTCAGCACTGGGGAGAGGAGATAGGCAGATGCCTGGGACTCACTGACCACCCAGCTTGGCCTAGTCAGCAAGCCTTGGGGGTCTTGTCTTAAACTAGGTGGATAGTACCCGAGGAAGGACATCTGACCATATCCTCTGGATTCCATATGTACACACACACACACACACACACACACACACACACACCCCTATATCTAGCCTCAACACACATCCACAATACTATTTCTTTGGAATTCAGGCCAAGAGTCATGTCTGATTCTCCCCAAGGAGCTGAGCCTGGGACAACTTTCCCATGGTTCCAGATAGAGACTGTTATTCTAATTGGCAAACATCTGGTGAAGACAATTTGGGACAGAGGCTGAGCAGAGATGAGAAACTGCCTCTCATGGTGGCCTGGTAAGTGAGTACTTCATGTCAGCCCTGAGGTTGTGGCCATCAGCTGGGACACATTGAGGTCTAGGTCATGCCTGAGACATGCAGCTTCCTGCAAGCCTGACAGTACTATATTGCAGCATCTATTATAAACAATGTCAAGGGATTTTTAAAAAACAAAACAAAACCATGCAGGTTGGGGTTGTTTGAGAGCATTGCAGGAAACTAGATAGATAATTCCCAGCGGACTCAATCTGCCTTGCCTGACAGGCGTGGGGAGACAGGTCTCTAGAAGACCTCTGGGAACCTAGCTGGGTCACAGTCACTAAAGAGAGAAGCCCTGTGTGCAGAAAAGGAGAATGGAAGTGGGGCTGGCCCCTGAAGTTGCCGTGCTGGGGCAGCCTGACCTGCTGTGGGGAAGGAAGTGCATACAGTCTGTTTTCTCCCTCTGTGAGGCTCTCTCCGCATGAAAAACAACTGATTTTCATTCTACCGGCTCTGGGAAATAGCCTTTGTTCCTGCTGGCCCTGGAAAAGTGGCCTTAATCCAAAGTGATTACCCACCGTGCACCGAGATTTATTCTTTGCTGATAGCCTCTCTTGCTGCCTGAGTCCTGGGCTCAAATTGCCCACAGCCTGTCACCGAGGCCATATGTCTTTCCATTCCTGCATCGAGAATGACATTGAAGTCACTTTGTCCTCTCTGAAGCTTTTGTGTGTGCGCACACGAGTGGCATCGACCTCTTTGGTGGGTTCTAGCAGTTAAAAGAAGCCATAAGAATCTTAGGAGTTCAAATGAAACCCAGAACAAAAGGGCCGGTTCCCACTGGGCTTGCAGAACCTTGTGTCTCTTCCTTCTGCTTTGTGTAACTTTGGGGCTGCTTCGGAGTCAGTCTTTTGGGACATGGCGTCTGTTAAGGCGAGGATTTGAGCCGCGGGTGGGTGTCTGTTGTCTGTCTTGGCAGCTCAGAAAGGACTGTGCACAGGGGCTTCTGATTTTGTCGCTTCAGTCACTGTAGCTAGAGGAGATGAGTCCATGTGGCTCAGGCTCTGCTCTTGGCTGGGTCAGTTGGCTGATGGTCTTGAGTCTGGGCTTTGGAGGAGACCCGGTTCTTTACTGTTTGCTTCTTGTCCACGAGAGTCAGTGCGGGTGGCTCTTCGGAGCAGCATCAGGTCAGCTGTCTGCCCTCACCTTTTCCTGTCCCTCCTGTCATTTTGCTTCCTTGTGCCATTTGTGTTGGGCAGAAAGCAGGAAGCAGGCGACCCGGTTTCACTGAAGACAAGTGACAGAGGGCACCGGCAGCCGGAGTGCTGAGACCATCTTTGGCCTCCCTCTCCTTGACATGTGGCTTCTGCTGTTTTGCACTTTATATAAGAAAAATAAAATTTCAAATTAGCTGCAGTTTAGCTCTATCTCAGATTTTAATTGCTTGGAATTAGCGCTTGATTTGCATAGTACTTGATTCGCCAATTACCCGTGACCATGGGGGTAATCTGTGCTAAAAACTCGGGACAGTTCCTGATTGCGTTCCATCAGAGAAGGGGCAGGATTGCCCGTGTGATCCTGGGATGGAAAATTCCCAAACTGGCTGTGATTTAATGCCTCCACGTGCATGCATCGCATGCCTTTGTTTAAGCATGCTCATGCTGCACCTTCTGGAAGTTCATTTCCCAGAAAGGGAGGCCAAAAGAAGGGGAGCTTGCCTGGTTTACAACTAAACCTTTTCCAAAGCCCCTCAACCTATCACATTATTTTATAGCTCAAGGTCATGGCTGAGCACTGATTTAATCTGATGCCAGCTGTCTACTATCATACATTCTGGGGGTGTGTGAGGCTATTCTTTACACTGTGAAGGCCTCTGAGTCAGGATCCAGTGTACTAGTGAGGCAAGAAATTTGTATGTAGTGTCTGGGATAGATAGTTTGTTTTTAACCCTTATCTTAACACAATTAATTACCTGGGCAGAGACGCTCAATGGGGCATTGCTTGGGTATAGCTGACTATGGGTCTGTCTTTGAGGAACTGTCTTGATTACGTTCATTGAACTGCAGAGACCAACCCATTGTGGGCAGCACCATTCCCTATGTCTGGGTCCCGGACTACATGAAATGAAGAGTGCTGAGATGAGCACTAAGAAGCACGCATGCAGTTTCTCTGCTCTTCACTGTGGATGTGGCTGGTGCTTTAGGTTCCTGCCTTGACTTCCCTGCCATGATGGACTGTAACCGGGAACTAACAGAACTCTTTTCTCTCTTAAGTTGTTTTACTCAGGGCATATTATCACAATAGGAAAGGAGTCAGGGTTTACCTGTCTAGCCAGCAGAGATCCAGGATGCCAATGCATCTCATCAAGTCCTACAACTGAGAGTGTGGGCTTGCTACTTGAGTCTAATTTGGGCTTCTTATCAGTGGTTCTAGAGCAGGCCATGTTGGGATTGTCTCTAATTTAGAGGTTTGAAGCCACGTAGAGCCTGGAGTTTTGATTGTCTGAAGGTCTGTCCCCAAGGCTTTCTCCTTGCTGTTCCTGGGACCCAGGGGATCCATCTTGGTAGAGCTGGGTCTCATGTCTTTCTAACACACTAGGTGATGGGTGGAGACATTGAGAGGCTGTGATTGGTGGGATATGACTCTCTGAAGAAGGGGTGGGACATCTGTTGAGCACTTGCAGTACCATTTTCAGAGGGGCAATAGGTAGGTTACTGGGGCATGTCTTTGAAGGCACTCTTGTCTCTGTTCCCTCCTGTTTCTCCGCCTTTGTTTCCTGGTTGGCATGAGGTGAGCAGCCGTGATCTGGCATCCAGTTCTGCTATCTGTGATGTTGATGTCTGGCCTTGCCCTAGTACACAGCAATGGGTCAAGCAGTCATGGCTGGAAACCTCTGAAACAGTGAGCCAACCTAAGTCTTCTTCTTAGAAGCTTCCTATCTCAGGTGTCTGCCACAGTGAGTCAGGCGGCATGGAAGAGCCATCGCAGAAGAGAGCAAGTCTGGGCTGCAGATGGGAGGCCATAGGGTTGGGACTGCCCTGCTGTGTTGGCTTGGTTTAGTTTTATCTTTGGTTTCTGATCCCTCCCTTCTCCCTTTTGGGAAGGTTACTCTGCCACTGTATGTTGGAAGTATGTCACTTGCTTTTTTAATTTCACAGCAGCTCACAGCTAAGAGTTTGCCTTAAATACTCAGAGGGCGCTTGGAATTTTTGAGTGGCGGCGGAGCTGTTGAGACTGTGTGTTTCTCAGTCTCAGCTATGCATTTTCGGCTACACGCGGGAGAACTCCACAATGTTAGGTAGAGCTACAACCATCTATCTGTTTGAATGTCAGGTTGCCAAAAAGTAAATTGGGCTGTGAACGTTGTTGGCTTGAGTCATACCTGGGAAGTCAGTACAGCATACTTGGGTGTATTTGTGAGGACATCTCTTGAGATTAGTTAAGGGAGAAACTCATTCTGGATGTGGGCTGCATGGTCCTCTGAGGGTGTGGATGAAAGGGAGGGGGAGGAGCTCATGGCGTAGCTATCCCTATCTGCTTTCTGATTCCCAGTGAGACGGGCAGTGTCCTCTGCCACCACGATGCCCAATCTTGACTCAGGCCTGAGAACTGTAGGCCAACATCTCTGAAATCATCCAAATGCGTCTTCCCTCCTTTTAAGGGTATTTGTCACAGTGATAAAAAGTCTGTTACAAGCCAAATAGGGAAGCCCAAGTAAAAGGCAGGACCATGTAAGTCAGTATGAGACTGTTCAGTGGCCCATTGTTGTCACTGGAGGGAGGGCGTTACTTGGCTTGAGACCTTGATAGGACATGGCAGTGTAACTGTGGAATGGGGCAGGGTACAGCCTGCAGCCACATCAAGGACTGGCTACACAACCTGCTGTATTCAATCAGTGAGATGCAAGGTGTTATGGGGGATGTCTCCTTTTTCTTGTAGGTAGAGATATTCACCCCTTGTACCCACATTGGGACAAACTCCATTCTTAGGGACAGACCTTGAGTTGAACAAAGTTATATAGATGTTTTGTTTGTTCCCTCACATACATAGTCACAAGGTACCCATATCAGAGGAGGACAGCTTCTCCGGAGTGGCTGCCTGATAGCTGTGCCTTGCCCATGGCCTTCTCCTGGTCATCTCCATGAATAAAGAATATGCTGTAGAGACCAAGCTCTGAATCCTCCAGGAGCAGCTCCTGAAGGTATCTCTAGGTTAGAGGTTTCCTGGTCACTTGTTTCCTGTATCATTCTTTTTATTGCCAAATGTGACCAGGGTCATTGGCACAGCTTCCTTTCTTCTTTGGAACCCCTAGTATTGTCTATTACTTAGCCTGCCTGGGGGCTACCCTGATTGCCTCCTGCCTGTGTTTCCCAGTGCTCTTGGAGGCTATGGTGCTTACCACTCCTTGCAGAGGTTAGATATGCTCCAAGTTCTGTAACCCATGTCATGGATGGTCCATGTACTCATCCCTCCTGGTTCCTGTACTCACTGCCCGGCATGTTGGAAGAAGGATCTTCACTTGCTGTCAACTGACCACAGTTGAGGCCATGCAGGCCGAGCTGCCTTTGAGTCACCCAGGAGGACTCTTAAATTTCTTCCCAGGCTACCCCATTTTCCCACTCACCCTGTCAGTCCCTAACTGGACCCTGGCCTGGTATGAGAAGTTAGATCACATGCAAACTGGGCTCACCCTGTCTTCCTTCCTTGTTTTGTTTTGTTTTGTTTTGTTTTGTTGCTACAGGGCACTTGTCCCAGTTTGTGGTACCCTTGCCTCTGAGTCTCTGTCTGCCCCACAGCTCTGTACCCATCACATAGCATTGAGAAACTAGTGTTCTGGTTATTCTCACATGAACCTCAGTTATACTTTGCAAGAAGAGGTCTTATTCCAGCTCCAGTGTATGCTAGAGTTGTCCATGCTGCCTACAGCTCCCTTGTGCTTTGACCCAACCCACTGCCTTGTTTGCCCTCCACTTACTATATGCACTGGCAGCTACCTATCCTGTGTACTACATGCACTGCCATTTTCAGCTTGTATATATACTCTATGCACTGCCTGTTGCAGCTCTTATGGGCTTTGACGCTCCTCTTCCCCACACATGCTTTGCTTCTGCTCTCTTTACTCTGTGTCCTAGTTTCATTCCTGGGGCTGTGATAAAATACTGAGACAAAAAGCTCAGGGAAGAAAGGATTTACATAGCTGACAGTTCCAGGTTACAGCGTGTTATTGAAAGGAAATCAAGGCAGGAACGTGAAGCATATCCACAGCCAAGAGTGGAAAAGAATGACACACGGATTCTTGCTTGCTTATTCTCAGCTAGCACTCTCCTATCTCTCATACTGTTCAGGACCTGCTGCCTAGGGAATGGTGCCACCCACAATGGCTAGGTCTTCATACCACAAGATAGTTCTCCACAGATCTTTCTTACTGATGTTCTTTCAAGGTGCTAGACTATGTCAAGTTGGTGGTTAAAAGTAAGCAGTGCAATCCTTTTGGATTTCTGCTTAGTGTTTCTCCAATTCATCTTGTTCAGTTTCTAGTGTGCTTTCTATGTATGTTTCATTGATTTTTTTTAAAAAAAAATGTATGGATATAGACTTTGAGATGGAGATGCCATGTTTCCTCTGATGTGAATGGTGTCTTGAGCAGATTTGGCTATACTGAAATTCGTTAACAAACTAATGGATAAGAGTGTGCATGGTTCGTTGCGTGTGTATACATGTTTGTATGTGTGTACTTGCGTATGCATACATGTGGAGGTCAGAGGTAGGTATATAGCAGATATAGAAGATATAGGTATCTTCCTCAACTATTCTCCACCCTATTTCTTTTTGAGACAGGGTCTCCCATTAAGCCTGGAATGTATCCATTGCTCCGTGGGGCTAACACTGAGCCCCGGAGATCCTCCTGTCTCTACCTCGCCAGTGTTGAGATTACAGGGTATGTGCTGCTGCTCCAGAGTTTTTTAAACTATAATTTCTGGGAGATTAAACTGAAGTTCTCATGGTTTTGCAGCAAACACTTCACGGGCAGCCATCTCATCAGACTATTTATTTGTTTGTTTGTTTGTTTGTTTGTTTGTTTATAGATATGGTACTAAACCTCCCTGTATATTCATGAGGAATATAGGATGTGTTGTACTACAGTGTTGTGGATCATGTCTAGAGGTACCAGGCCATTTTGGTTCATAGCTGCCTTGGTGACCCTTGAGGTCAAGAGGCAGAGCAAGGAACCAGAGACACTGGAATCCTGAGGATATGTCAGTGGGAGTGGGTTCTCCTCATATTGCCGACCAAGGATTACCTTGCCCTTTTGGTTGGGCTTGCATCTGCGGTGCTTAATGAGGAGAAAAGAAAGGCATGGAGCTCTAGATTTTTCAAAGCACACCTTCTCTTCTGTTTGCAAATGAAATGGCATCCATACTGTCCAGTCCATGAAGGAATGAGTCCTGTGTGGTGTGGGTGGCCTTGGGTATGAGGGGTGGCAGCTCCATTTCTTGGATGACATTAAATACTGCATTCTGTGTAATTACTTGCTTATTTGCTTTGGATGCATCTTTATTTTTTTGAAAAAGTGTTCATAGTAATCTAGTTTCCTTGCTTGGCCAAACAATATTTAAAACCGCAAAAAATCAAACAAGCTTACTCTGGCAGGGTTTTGTTGACCTGGAGGGCTGGGAGCTGATATTGTAGGTGTCCAGATATACTATGGATTGCAGAGTATCTGAGCAGCCGCCCAGAGACCTCTTCAGTCTGTAGTGCAGTGAGTGAGCCTGTGAGGAGAACGAGAAAAGATGGGGGTTCTACTGTCGGGCACTCCCCGCAGGGTTAAATTCCATTACACTTCAACTGTGCTTACATCGTCAAATAATAGTGCCTTCCATCAACTTTAATGTTTCTGTGTTTCAAAGCCTTCGGTCTCAAGAAGGTCATAGAATTTCTTACTAGAGAAAGTCCTCAGGACATATTTATGTGAAATCCTCAGTTTACCGCCAATATTTTAGAAGCTGTAACTTTTAGGAGAGAATAAAAATCATATAGAATTCATATCATGGCTTTGGTCTCTCTCTCTCTCTCTCTCTCTCTCTCTCTCTCTCTCTCTCTGTGTGTGTGTGTGTGTGTTTATGTGTGTGTGTGTGTGTGTGTCTGTCTGTCTGTCTCTCTCTGTCTTTCTCTCTCCTTCCTCTCTCCCTTCACCCTTGTTTCTAAAGATTTAGAGGAGGATGTCACAGTATAAATCTAAATGTAAAATGATGGCCACAATAAGTAACATATATTAATCATCTCAAGAACAATGGAACTATCTTCTAGGTATTTGAGAAAAGTTGTTAAAGCTGGATGGTTAAGTCTCTCACTACACTTTTCAAGAGGCAAACAAGAAGTAACAAATGAGCTAAATTGGGTCACAGAGAAGGAAGAAAGGCTGAGGGACAGAGAAGGAGGAAATGAAGGAGGTCACTCAAGAGTTATGAGCCTTGTTTTCTGACTCATACGTCTCTGCTCAGAGGCTGTTCTCTATTTCCTTGCAGTGATACATAGAGCACTGATAGAGAAGGAATGGCCTTATTTCAACTTGTATGACATGGCTCACCATTGATGGAGGTCAGGGTAGGAACTCAAGCAGGAATTTGGAGCAGAAACCATAGGAAAGCTACTTACTGGTCTGATCATTGGCACAATCTTTATATGGCTTTTTTATATGCCTCTAGGGATTGGTGCTGCCCACAGTGGGCTGGGCCCTACAACGTCCATCAATACTGAAGATAACCATTCACAAAACTGCCCACAGGCTAATGAGGTCTTGTCAATTCTCTTTTAGGCGACTTTAGGCTATGCCAAGTTGATAGCTTAAGCTAACAGGACAATGCCACCAGGGCCTTTCATTGTAGAAGTGTACTCTTAAATTGTGGGCACTGGTTGCTATAGGAGAGATGATGTTCAATTATAATTACAGTCGACACTTGTAGGTTTGAGAAGCTGATTAGGCCAGAAAGAAGAGGGGAAAAAGAAGGCAGAGATGCCTGCAAGATTGATGTCCCCACACTTCCCAGAACTTGGCTATTATGTTTCCTTCTTGTGTTCCTTGATGCCGAACTTGACTTGTCAGCTCTGGACATCACCACAGGTGACATGAATCTACCTGACCAAGGTTTCCTTTCTTCCAGCTCCTCATTGCCACCTTTGGATGCCCTGGACCTTTGCATTCCTCTTTCATTGGATTTTCCTGGGTGTTCAGATGCCATGAAGCATAGCTGCATTCTGACATTGCCATCCTTGACCCCAGATTTACTCAGACACGATGCCATAGATCTTGTACACCTCATTTACTGAAGCGTCACGATTTCAAGGCCATGCTGAAATTCTTTCATTATTACAGAAGAGGAACTACATCAGGTTCTGAGTGTTCACTGTAAGTCACAAGGTGATGGTACTGAGATATAGATACCTGCTGAGACAGGAGAGAGTAGCTGTCTAGCTCCAGTGTCATGAGTATGCTATGCCAGAAACATATATGAACCCATTTGTGTCCTTCTGTAATGTCAGAATTTACTGACTAATAATAAATCCATAACTCTAGTGGTTTCAATGGCAGCAAAATTTGCTTGATAACTCTGGTTGCCTTGGTAGCCTGTTTGAGGCAACTGCATATTTTTAAATGTTCATCTTATTTACAAATATGGCTTTCTTATTCAACATATATATATATATACACACACACATATATATATATATATCTCACACACACACACACACACACACACACACACATATATATATACATACATATATACACTCTCTCTATATATATATGAGTTAAAGAAGGTGCAGCAGAGTTCAAGCAGTTTCAAAAGTTATCTGGTAGAAATGCAACTAGACTTGGTATTGATAACTAACTCAAATAAGCAGTAGGGAAGAAGCTACCATTGAGGCCCTGGGAGAGTTAGAATTGAGGACAAAGATGGAGAGCTGAGTCACCCGTCCTCATAGGGAGAGTTGAAAGGGCAAAACCCAGCTCAGAGTGGAGATAGTAGATTCAGGTCTAGTGGGCAAGCCAATGGATGTGCAGATGTCAGTCAAGTAGGACCTATTAACAGTGGGAGACCACCTAGCTGAATCATAAAGGGCAAATGCGAGTTTTCTGCCTGTCTATTCATGTTGCAGATATTGGGCATTAGATCATGGGTATAAGAGAAAGAGTAACACTTTTTCCTCAGTCTATTGTGTTGGATAAGTATTGATCTGGCTTCTCAATTCTCCCTTATACATTTACAGGGATAGAGCCTTTTCTATTATAAGAAATATGTCATTTATTTGTTGTGTTGCATAGATGGTGACTTATGTGCATCTGGTGATCTACATGGAGATCTCCATCTTCAAAATGAACTCAAAACTATATGTGAAATAGACTCTCTTGGGCAAAACAACAGCTCTATTTTATACCATGTGGGGTCACAGTAGGTCACAGTCTGATCTTAGCACATGGATACATGGACAGGACACGTGGACACTTATTTCTCAGGCTCTGCCTTAGGCTGGCTCTGTCATGTGAGGGATCTGATGTACCTTGACCAACTCAGACCTCATGTTGGTGTGTGATAGCCAATATTCAGGGCATATTGAATGGAGGCTCATAAATAGCAAGACATTTCTGAAGATTTTGTAATTGGTCACCAGGGTAGGCTATCGTCTGGACCACATGCTACTGCCACCCACTCTTTAAAATTTAACTATAAAAATCAAAATATAATTGTATCATTTCCTTTTTCCTTCTTCCACTCCCCCTATCCCCTAATTCCCTTGTGAAATCATGGCCTCTTAGAGACTTATATAGTAATGTATAAGTATATCAATAAGAATGCTTAGTCCATTTCATATAACTTGAATGTATATGATTTTAGGGTTGACTACTTGGTATTGGTAATCCATTAGGAGGTTCACCATGGAGAAAGACTATTTCTCCCAGTCTTATTCCTTAGTTGCCTATAGTTCTTTGTCAATAGGTGGAGCCCCATAAAATTTCCCTCTTCCATGTTAGCATGTCTATTTGTAATATCCTTCTTCAGGTCTTGGTTAGGCAGTCATATTGTTCATGCGTCATTTCTGAGTGACACAATCTCACAGCAGATTTCCTGGTCCTATAGTTCTTAGCCTTTCCACCCATCTTCCTCAATGTTCCCTGAGCCCTAGGTGCAGAGAGTGTGCTATAGGTGTTTCTTTTGGGGCTAGGTTCCCCATGGTCATTTGTTTTCTGCATTTCAACCAGTTGTGGATTTCTGTAATGGTATCCTCTGTGGCAATGAGCAATTTCTTTGAGAGAACTGCACTTACCTGTGGGTCTAAGGGCAAGTATTTAGAATGCAGTTAGGGATTATGCTAGTTTAGTAAAGTAGGGATAAGTTCTTCTCTGGGACCCATGACTTCACTAGCCCCAGTAGTTGGCTAGGTTTCCAGTACGGGGCAGATTTCCCTCTTGTTGGTTGGACTTAAACTCCAATGAGTGAATAGCTGGTTACCACCAAGATGTGCGTGCTACTTCCGTACACACTGGGTTATTGCTTAATCCTGGCCGTCATTATATTCATAAGCTTCACAGCTGGATATGACTGTTGATTGTTTCCTTCCCTTGGAAACTCACACAGCGGCTTCTGGGAATATGGAAGCTAGCCCTCAAAGAGTAGGCATTCGAGTGAGGTCCATCTTGGGTTCTCCAGGTTTTATGTCTGAAGTGAATGGTACATTCCACCATAGGAACTTATCTCCAACCTCTTGGAGACAATCAAGGGTCGCAGCAAGAGCCTATGCTATTCTGGGAATTCTTTGAACGCTCCTGAACATCTTGAAAGGGGGTGTTTTCGTTAGGGTTGCCATTGCTGTGAAGAAACAACATGATCAAGGCAACTCTTATAAAGGCGAACAGTTAATTAGGGCTGGCTCACAGGTTCAGAGCTTCAGTCCATCATCGTGGCAGGAAGCATGGCAGTGTGCAGGCAGGCAATGTGCTGCTGGAGGAGCTAAGAGTTCTACATCTTGGTTGGAAGGCAGCCAGGAGGAGGGACTCTTTCCTCACTGGGTGGAGCTTGAGCATAGGAAGCTCAAAGCCCACCCCCCACAGTGATACACTTCCTGCAACAAGGCCACAGCCTTCAACATTGCCACAGCTCCTAATAGTGCTACTCCCTGGGCCAAGCATAATCAAATCACCACCGGGAGTTTCTCATGCCTGGTGTTGAGGTTATTAATCTATGGCTCCTGTAGGCTGGGTGGGGAGGAATTATTGTCATCACAATTGGCATATCTTTAGTTAAACTATGTATGTATAGAGGGCAGAGAAATCTGTGAGTGCCTGAAGTCTCAAGTAAATGTGTGTTCTTGTACATGGGCGGAGTCCTGTTGAGGACTCCAGTGCCTAAGGCTCACAGGAATAGCAAATCCTTACCGGGGCAAGGCTGAAGGGATTATGAAGCTTTTCTTGATGTCTGAGTGTGAGTGTTTATAGAGATTGATCAGTGTGTGCAAAGACTAGCAACTGAGGTTTCCTCCCCCAGAATGTCTACAGCCTGCAACTGCTAGACTACAGAGACCGCCTACAGAGCTAGATAACCCCTCTGTCTGCGTTGTCCCCAGTAAACTTGCTGAGGCTATGCAGATGCTGGTGGTAGTACATACTTCCATCAGAGTGAACACACCCCTGCCTGATCCCAACTTTCCTGTGTGTCTGTATGTCTGTCATTTCTTCATTGCTTTATCATCCTTACTCAGGATTCCAGCACTCAGGCCTATGCATGGGTCACAGCATATATGTCTGTGTGTAATTATGCCAGAGACTTAGTAGTGTATGTTTTGCCTTTCCCATGACTAATGATGATGAACATCTTTTTATGTCTTTGTTACCTTTTATGGCCATTTTAGAGAAATAGCTATTCAAATTCTTAATTCACTTTTCTTTAGTCAGGTTTTGTTGTTGAGTTGTAGGAACTCTTTGTATATTCTAAGAGATCTCTACTTTGACCCCTGATGTTCGAGAGAGAGAGAGAGAGAGAGAGAGAGAGAGAGAGAGAGAGAGAGAGACCTTGGGAACCTAGCTTTTGGTCTTGGTTTTGCTTTTCAACATGATATCACAATCTATCTGTTCTCAGCTGGGGATGATTTGACGGTGTCTAAAGAAAACTTGGTCATCACAGCAGTAGACTGTGATTAGAACCCTCTGGGTAGAGAGGTCAGGGGTGGTGGGTGCTCATTCATTTCTTTATATGAGTGAGCAGAAATGTCTTCTCACGGTTAAAGTTATTTGGCTAACAAGTGGCAGGACATGGAAATTCCATTACGTACCTACTGGTCTATGTTTATGTGTCTACAAGTGGAAAAACAGCCCCTGGGAATTACAACTTACTTCCCATAGCTTCCATCCCAGAACTTCTAGTCCAGTAAGGGAGCTATGGATTTTCTCAAATACACACAGGGTCAACCCTCTGCACCGTGTTCCAACAGTCTGAAGGCTGTGCTAAGGGACAGTGTCCCCTAGTTCTTCTATGCGGGGGTTTGGTTTCTCCTCAGTTGTATCAGGAACTGTTCTGCTCTCAGTAGCTCCTTCAGAGATGCTGCTGGGATGTGAGGCTCCTCCTCACTGAGACTCATCTTTACTTGCTTATTTCCTGGAGTGGCTGGGATATGCTTACTCACCTATATATTCATCATAGTGAATACCTCCCACCAATTTTAGGACCACAGAGCTGAGGAAGTTGAAACTCAGGGCTGAGTGTGTCCTGTTATGTCTGGATCTGTCTTTGATATTCCCTTCGGAGCCAGTAGCTTCTGAGTCAGCCATCCTATACTCTTTTGGAGAAGACTGGTGTTGCAGGAGACCTCAGTTGAGTGGGAGTCAAAGGATTCTCAGGTTAGGGACTGTGCTATAGATTCAGAACCAACAGTGCCCAAAGTATGAATGACAGACAGGGAAACTGCAGTACAGAAATTAGGTCAGATGTCTGTGGTCTAATACATCTGGGCAGTGAGAAGCCTGGGGCGGGCGGAGTCCAAAGCTTTGTCCATCAGCCAGCTGTCAGATTGCTGCTTGTGGCTATAGCAGGGACATGGCTTCAGTTCTGCAACTTAAACTCCTTCCCAGCATAGGAAGCACCAGAGAAAGGTCCTTTTGGAGGAAATTGGACATGTCCTAGTGTTCTTGATTGAAATAAGGGAAACAGAGGCTCAGAGTGTTAGTAGACTTGCCCATAGTAGTGGTGAGAACATTGCCTAGCCAGGCCTGGGCCTGGGTCTGCTCATTCCTGAATTTTCCTCAATTTTCTCCACAGTAAGTCCACATTTGCACATGTTTATGTGTCTGCTTTGTGATCCTTGATGACTATTTATGTCTATGAAAATAACCCATCATGATGCGTGAACAATAGAATGTTTTATATCAAAGTCGTGACAGTTCAAAAGGTCAGTTCCGCATAGTCTCTGTGGTTCTCCCAATAAGGTGGGCTGCATTGTGTGAATTTGGGACTTTCTCCTAGCCACACATCTGCCCATAGTCGTGACCTTGTCAATGGTGGAGCTTGGTTCAGACTTTCTGCCTTTAGTAATTTTCTCCATTTCCTTGAGCATGTTCAGATTGTGTTGCCACCATTGGCAATCGAGATTCCTAGAGATATCTGTGATGTGGAACAGTTTGGCTTTCCCTTGGACTTCTTAGGGAAGATAATACTCAGGGTGAGTTAGGGCCAGTCAGCGTCAGTCAGGTAGCTATCCTGATAAACATGTCAATATGGTTTTCAGGAAGGTCTTCGTGCTGGGTCAACAGGGCAGAGCTCACTGGTGCTTCAACTGCTAATCCCTTCTGCATGGCTGGGGCTTCCTGGACACACAACAGACAGTAGTGAGACAAACAGGTGGTTTTTTTTTTTTAAATACGGATTCAATACTGTAAGGTAGAATAAAATAAATGAAGATACATTTTTTTTTAAAAAAAATTCCATTTCCTGACTTGACAATTCCTCTTTAAATACTTTATTACTTTTTGAAATTGCTTTCAATGTCCCCAAGAAAAATTATCCCTACAGTGACAAATGGCTTGTTTGTCTCGAGATCAAATTGTGCTCATGGTTAAGTAATCTAAGCGCTTGGGTTAAAACACAAAATCTTGAAAACGTGTGTTTTTCTCTAAGCCAATTATTTTTTTCCTCTCCCACATGAATTATCAGGGGTCACTGTCAGGGGCATCAGCATGCTTTTTTATGAATTATAGTTTAGATTTCATTATCCAGTCTCCTTCCTGGGGTTTTCATATTGCAGGACCTTTGCCTGTAGGGTACAGATGTGTTCAAGGGAAAAGAGGAGACAGAGAAACCTCTTGAGGGAAGCCTGTCTCTCTGTAGCTCTTCCTCCGGAGCACAAGAGAATCACTCACAGATGATCCCTACCCTTCCATCAACCTGATTCTCGAGTCCTCTTCCCCAGAGCCCTGAGATGGCGGTAGCACCCTGCAACCAGAGCGCATTTCCTCACATTCCCTCCCTAATTCCCTTCCTGGTGTTTGTAGATATGATTCCCCTTTCTTTTTTTAAAAAATTTTATTGAATATATCCTTCATTTAC
The DNA here is from genome assembly GCA_964023405.1 of Apodemus agrarius. Taxonomy (NCBI): domain Eukaryota; kingdom Metazoa; phylum Chordata; class Mammalia; order Rodentia; family Muridae; genus Apodemus; species Apodemus agrarius. The sequence continues at coordinate 95,261,996 of OZ030011.1, read as the reverse complement.
ATTTTAAATATTATACCCTTTCCCTGTTTTCACCCTCCCAGAAAACCCCCAACCCATCCTTCCACCCCCTGCCTCCAAAAAGATGCCCCTCCACCCAACCCATTCCTACCTCTCCCCCCTCACCCCCCCACTCCCGATTTCCCCACGCTGGGGTCTGATGTCCCTTTCTTAAAGGAAATATGAGAAACATTTTTCCTCACCTTGCAGTGAGAAGGAATGCAAATCTGGATCTGACTGGCGTCCTTCAGCTGCCCATGCAACGATTTGCCCCCTTCAGCAGTTTAGCAAATAAATGGCAAATCAATAAAGCTTCCTCATTAGAAGAAGCTTGTAATTATTTGTAGAAGATAATTAAACAACCCGGACGTTCAGTATGCTGTGCTTCTATGAGACACTGAAGTCTGTTCACTATGGAGATCTCTCCCCAGCTGGGAGATGGAAACGACAGTGGCAGAGGGGGTTTGCCATGCAGCAGGGGCAAGGTGAAAGAGCAACCGGTCCCGTGTCTCTGTCATCCCCGAGTGCCCCAGATGAGCCACCAGGAGTATCTGTGACTTCCCAGACTATCATCGGCCGCCATGTCCCTGCATGGCTGAGCCTTGGGATCCCCAAGGCTGAGAAAGAAAGTACCTATTGCTTTTTTTTTTTTTTTTTTTTTTAACCAGCGCAGATAAGCTCAGCATTTGTCATTGCGTGCAGGCTCGGAGCTTCCAGAGACCACAATTCCTTACAGTGCGGAGCGTACCTCATCTCCCTGTCATGCCCGGAGGAGCTGCTTCGGCTCTGTGCTGTGATGCCTCCTCTCTATGGAGGATGGTAGTTTATCCCTTTGGTCTCGGGATCAGGTGCTGAGTGGGTGAGAAGAGACTGGCTCGCGTCTCTCAGCTCCCTTCCATCTTGACTGTGGAAGATTACGGCCTCTTCCTACACGCCTTTGTTCCTTGGACCACTCCTCTCAGCCCTGAGTGCCTCATCTCCCATCTTTCCTTTACCTCTCTCCACGTCGCTGTGAGTCGTGTCTCCCTGGCTCCTTTTCGCCACCCCTCAAGTAGGCACTCTCATCTCTTGCTCTATTACCAGCAGCATGTATCCTTCATCTACCAAGAAATGCTTGGTTTCACTCTTCCAAAGAGAGAGATTTGGGGACTTGGCGTTACCTCTTGGATGATCAGATTTATGACAAAGTTTAGCCATTTCCTTTGGTTTTGAAACAAAATTATTGTTCCTTAAGCCACTCTGCTACTGGCCCACCACGCTAGGCACTAGGGGAACAGGATGCTTCAGAATGGGCTTTCTTGCCAGAGCAAGAGGAAGCTGTCCTTACATATTCCTATCAGATCTGTGGTAAGGAGGTCAGTTGGCCAGCCTGCATTCCCCTCTGAAGTAGATCCTTGAGGATGAGGCTGGAGATGGTCTATTTTAACGTCTAGCAACCAATGAGGGGCCTGGATGTGGAAGTTGCACTCCGAAAGTGTGCTTGAACTTGTGCTTAGGTTGAAGACACGCTAACACAAGATCTCACTCCTCTTCTGAGCTAGGTAGATCACACTGTGAAACGCTACGGTGCTCCCATAGTTAATGTATCTGCATCGGTAGAGCCTGGAGTTTTAATCAAGGAGGTAGAGTCTGACTGAGTCGGATCAGCAGCATGTAATTTTCCATTCTGAAACCGCTTCTCCAGCATAAACCTTGTAACTGCGTGACTGTAATGAAGTAAAAATACCAGTTACTGCCTTATAGACACTAATAGAAACTAAGCTATTCGTAGTAGCAGGTAGTCAGAAGCCTGGGTGTCTCCCATGTGTTTCGTATTTGTCAAGCTGGACCCCGCGATGCCCCGCTGATGATGCCGCAGTCAAAGGAAGACAACTGTGCAAAGGGGCATGAACGTTCTCCCGAGTGCTTCTGATCATGACCAATCTGATTCCATTTCTGATACCTCAGATCTGTGTGTGATTATCGCGAGCAATAGCTGCTCGTGTTCTGAATCCACAAGCCTGTTGTTTTCTCTCTTTTGAGCCCTGCACCTGTCATTTGGGAAAGCTGGAGGAGCCGTTCTGCCAGGGAGGCATGCTTTGATTTCCAATGCCGTTCTCACTGGATGAGACGAAGGTTTTTAATCTCTCTCTAATTAGTGGTATTTTCACTCCTGTTGAGGAAAGGTGTGTACATACATTCTTATTTTGTTTGTTTGTTTCTTAGAAAACTCATATCAACATCTAAAGCTGGGCTAAGTGCAAGCAGAATTTAGAAGGTGGAGAAAAGAAGGGATGAGGGCGGCGGGAGAATGACGTTGTCGACACAACCGTTCCCAGTGTCACCACAACCACACTGTTCTCGGAATGGTCATCGCTTTACCATGGTCATTAACCACATCACACCCTCCTTTTATCACCGTCAGCACCAGCATCTTCATCCCCTCGGCTACCACCATCAGAATTACCATCACTTCAACGCCACCATCCTCCTATCATCTTCATCACCTTTTTGGGTGGACATAGCCTGAGGACAGCATGTAGCTACGAGTGTCTCCCTGTTTCAGTGGTAGATCTGTCAAAATTTGCCCCCAAAGGATAATAAGGCTTATAAGATTGGGATTTTCATTGTTGCACCCAGCCATTGAATTACCATTGTTTCTGAACTAAGTTTGTGTTGCGTTTTCCTTCACGCGGTGGCTTGTCTGGGGTCAAGAGAGAAAGGTATGGCGACAAAACGTGGGTTTGCCTAGGTGCACCACAAAGGACGTGGAGGTTTTGAAGCTTGGGGATGGCATGGTAGCAACCCACCAGTGGGAACTTAGCGAGCAGGGTAGAAAGGGTTTGGGAGCTCTGGGCCAGAGTCTCCATGAGATAAAAACAGGTCAGCCATTGCCCGCCAGTGCATGGCTGGCCAGGCTGCCGGGGCAGAGAGTTACCGGCACAAGCGCAAGAACGTGCCAGGTCAATTTTTGGATATTTCCCACAACTACCAGCATCACCATAATCACCACCTTCCTCACATCACCGTAACCACTAACCTTCATCACCATCTCTAGCATCAACATCATCACCATCTCTCACCTCAATATCATCATTTCCATCATTGTCACCATCGTTATCATCATCATCATCACAACTGCTATCATCTTCTTCATCAGAACCACCATCACCTACATCATCACTGTCCCTCTTCAGATTCATAATAACTGTAATGAGCACCCTACCTTACTGACCACTTATTCTATGGTAGTTTAGACCGATGTACATTTTGATACGATATTTCAGCTTTGCTATCAACTTTTGGGGGTGGATTCTTATCTCTGTTTCACAGTGCGGGGAGATGGGGCATACAGGGAAGTTCAAGCAAATTGGTCAAAATCTCTAAAGCAGCAAGTGGTGGATGGATTTGGATCCAAAATGCTCCATCCGGGCCTTTGTTTTGAGTGCTCAGTGTCTGACTTGTGGTATTATTTTGAAGGCTGTGGAAACGGTTACTGAGGACAAGGCTCTGAAGACCTGCTTCTGAGTCCCACCTGCTCTCTGTTAATCACCACGAGAGACGACTGCTTCACACCAACGCTTCTGGGGACAGAGCCTCTCCCACGACTGTCCTGTCCTTGCTATGGAAAATTGAAATCCCAGTAAAACTATGGAGCAAAATAAGTATATTTTAATGTGACTTTTGTCACAGCAAGCAAAGCAATACATAAAGCCAGCAGCCTATCTCCAGGGCATATTTCTCACATTTAGTCTATATTAATAGATATGCTATTGGTGGTACCTTACCTGATGGGGACAGGCCAGTGGATGTGGCCCCTGTGCTACGGCCAGTAAATCCACATTGTAGATGGACAGGAATTGTCTATTACAGGTTTTCTTCTCTATGGAATGTCCCTCTCTTTGACTATTATTTTTCTTTCTCCAGAAGTGTCTAAGGTCCCTGTGTGCCCTACAGGGAGTTCTGAGTGTCTTATGACCCCAGCAGGAGAGGTAGACAGGAGCTATCATCCTGGTTGGTTCCGCACCGTGGCTGAGAGCATCTTGGTGACGTCTTCTCTGAATCCCCAATGCCCTCTGGTGATTGCTTTCTCTTCCAACATGGGCATGCCCATCTCTCTGGTTTTGTCCATGAACAGAGGTGACCTTGATGACCACAGCTAAAAAGGTGCGTATGTATCTCTGCATCTTTCTCTGGACCCCTGCCACCATTACAAGAACGCCTGGATTAGCCTGTAGAAGGGATACAGACTTGGAAGACAGCCAGTTCCCGGATGAACAATCTGGAGCCAACCAAGCCCGGGATGTCCCGGAACACATTAATCTGTAGACGATAGCCAGTGGTGGTGGCTTTGCTCCACAAGGTGTGGGTTGTCACACAACATCATCTTGTCAGCAGATGATGAATATACCTGCACCTGGAATCAGCCTAGGACAGAGGGACAGATGTACAGAGGGGGTTCCGGGCATGGGGCTGCATAGGGAGGCTCCACTGAGCACTGCTAAAGCCGCTTTGCCTGAGGTCAGGCCACTCCTGCAGCCAGGCTGGCCTCCTTGCCCTGGAAAATCCCCCCTTTGCCATACCATGCCGCCTTCTCTACTGATGAATGAGAAATGTCTTCTGAAGTCCCCGCATGCATCTCATCTCCCGATCCTCAGCTGGTGGTGCTGGTCAGGGAGATGGTTTAGCCTTTAGGAGATGGCACCTTGCTGGAGAAAGCACGTCATTCAGGGCGGGCTTTCTGCGTTCATACCCTCACTACACTTTTGTGTTTGCATTCTCCGCTTTGAGTTTGGGCTTGACGATGCGGCCTTCCTCCACTGGCTGCCGCAGCTGCAGCACCACCCCTGCGAAGATGGACCCCTATCCTCTGGACCTGGAGTCCCAGATCACCTCTCTCTTCCTTAGATTTCTGGGTCACAGCAACAGAAAGCAACTATAAACCTCTCTCTCTCTCTCTCTCTCTCTCTCTCTCTCTCTCTCTCTCTCTCTCTTTTCTGAGACAGGGCTTTGCTTTGTAGCATAGGCTGGCGTGGAAGCTGCTGTCTTTGTGCCTGTATCTGCAGAGTGCTGTGATTTCAGGCACACACAGCCACACCCAGCCTATAATCTATTCTACTTTTATCTTATTCCAGGCAGATTTTTGGTAAGTACACAAACCCTAGCTACACAGAGGTTGTGAAAGCGGAGGTTGGTGGGTAAGGCACCCTGACTGTGGGCTGGCTGTCTCCATCCTCCCGTGGACAACAGCTGGTGTTGTCTACCACAGTTGTGTGAGGAATTCCCTGGATAGTGAGGCTGCTTGGGCCTGAACACACACACACACACACACACACACACACACACACACACACACACTCACCCAGAGTGGAATGCCTTATGACCCCAGACCAGGCTGCAGAAGTGTAGGCTGGGGCATCTCGGGAGCCAGTTGTTGAGATGGTTAGGCTCAATTTTCAAGGTCACACTGACATGAGGTGGTACTAGGGACAAGAGGCCTGTCAATCAGACAGACTTCTGATTGTTCCATGTCACTGCCATTCACAGTCTCTTTCCACACAATTCGGATGCCATGTATTTGCCTTGGCTGTGTCCTGTCTGCCTCTAGCAGTGGTGAACATGCTAAAGACACAGACTCAAACTGCTATAATCCTGATAGTCCTGTAGGACAGCACCCTGAGCCCCACAAGTACTGCAAAATAAGCAAAGACCCACAGGTCTTCACTCAGCTTTCACACACACACACACACACACACACACACACACACACACACACACACGATGCTTAGCAGACCTTTCTTTTGAGGTTTTGATGGTGAGAATCTCCTCCACTGACCACAGAATACCCCAGTTACCTGCTTCCTCTGAAAAGTGCCTGTGCTTCTTGGCATGAGACCCTTTAAAAAAAAAAACAACCAATTCTAATCCTTCTACTTCTCCCTCTCAAACTGACTCCATTAGCAGAGTCATTTCTTTTACTAAGTTATAATATTCATCAGGGTTTTTCCCCATTTGTTCTCTTTAAAAATTTTGTTTTTTCATCAAAGCAATTTATGTGTAAAGGTGCTTTGTCTGTCTGGATGTCTGTGGATTGCATGTGTGCAGTTGTCTGGGGAGGCAACAGATGCCCTGGAGCTAGAGTTATAGCACAGTTGTGAGGAGTGCTCATAACACCCAAACCATCTCTCCAGCCCCACTTACTCTCTCTTTTAATATGTGTGCAGGTGACGTGTATGTGCACATGCGTGCATGCATATGTATGGGTATGGGGTTGTATTCCACAATTCATGTGTGGAGGTCAGACGACAGCCTCAGGTGCTGCATCTTCCCTTCCACATTGTTTGGACAGGTCTCTTGGGTCTTAACTGGTAACCCCCAGCTCCCGAGGAGTCTCCTGTTTCCACCTCCATCTTGTCCTAGGAGAGCTGGGATTACAGATGTGAGGTGCTTGCTGAATGCGGTTTACATGGGTTCTGGGGATTCGAATTCAAGCCCTCAGGCTTGTGTGGCATGTTCTTTACCCACTGAACCATCTCCCCAGCTCTGTTTTTCTTTTTTCAGACATTTGCTATAGTTTGAACCTGGACTATTCATTAAAGATCCATGAGTTGTTACAGCCTTGGTCCTCACAATGGTACTATTGGAAGATGATGGAGCCTCTAAGAGGCAGGATGCAACAGGAAGTCTTAGGTCATTGGATACATGGTCTTGATGGGAAAAAGGGACCCCCGTCTCAGATTCTTTCTCTGTTGAACATTCTGGCCATGAAGAAGTATTTGACCACACGCCTCTGCTGTGCTATGTTACCTCACCACAGGTCCAAAGCAACGGCACTAGCCAGTCCTAGGCCGGAGCCCCTGAAGCATGAACTACCACAACCCGTTGCTCTTTATAAGTTGATTGTTTTCAGTGTCTATTATAGTCATGTTGACTAGCTCAGCATTTATTTATCTGGATTATAGACAAAAGCAGTGGCCTTTCAGTTGAGGAGATAGAGTCAGGTGGTGTGTCTACCTCCCGGCCATGTGGAAAGTACGTCATCATCCTTTGGGGTTTCAGACTTCAGATTTGTTCCTGTCAGGGACTAGCTAAGACTCAGACCTCTAGCCCCTCTAGCGTGCCAGTGCTCCATGGATCTAAACTGTTGACTCTCCCACCGTCGCAAGATGCACATTGGGCTCAGTGTGATAGAAGATGCAGAGCCTTTTGTTGCGAAGTTAAGTATTTCAGAATAGTAACAGCAGAAACCTGGGCCAAATGTGAAGTCTTCTGATCTCAGGGACCTCTGTTCTGCCAATCCACAGAGCCAGGCTTGGTCCTCTGCCTGCTTTGCTCAGGGTGTCTAGGGAGGTGTGATTCTCCCAGCATGTGTTCTAGATAACACCCTGCAGATGATACTCTGGTTTGGGTTGCAAGCCTAGGCACTGAGCAAGACTCTGAAATATGAAACACTGGAGGAAAATTCTCCTAGACCATCTTCTGAAGGAACCCCTTTCCCCCCCCTTAGAATTCTATATGACATTACTATGCATACTAGTTATTTTTCTTTTTGGTATGACCAAAGTTCCTGACAGAAGCAACGGAAGAGAGCAGAAGGGTCATGTTGACTCACAGTTGGTGGGCTGCAGCCCATCATCGTAGGGAAGGCATGGTGGAACAGCTCAGTTCCCAGCAGCAGAAATGGGCAATGGACACAGTTCAAACCCTGGTAGATAGGAAATGAATAACAAAACAGGAACCGAAGTTAAATCTATCATTGTCATGGTCCTGCCTATGTGACCTACTTCTGCAGACTAGGTCATGTCCTGGAGTTCTGTTACCACGAGCTGTGGACCAGGTATTCAAACACTGAGGCTGAGGAATGTATTTCACAAGTGTTTCGCATGCTTATTGGTATTAGTATTAATAATATTGACTTCAATGAAGTCATCACTTTTATTGCAAAATGTTTTACTCACATAAACCTTAATGTCTTTTGCATATGGGCCACTGAGGATTTCTCTCCCCTTCCCTGTTTCTCTCCCTCCCCTTCTTCCTCTTTTTTTGCTTCCGCTCTTTTCTCTTTCTATAATCTCAGAGTGAGAGCTAAGAGGATGGGCGATCACTGTAGGAGGGAGAGAAGTCTATGACTTGTCCCCCCCCCATATCCAATCTGTTCCATCTTCCATGTTATGAGGACTAAATGACACAAAATCAGTGGTGAACTCTGTTCAATCCGTGCCTTCTGCTAGACACTTAGTAAACGCTGCTATTATTCTTGGTAAGACAACTGCATGCTGGGAGTATAGCTCAGTAGGAGAGGGCTTACCTAGAATAATCAAGTCCCTAGATTCTGTTCTCAGCACAAAGAACACAAGGTGTCCTCAAGTATTATTACATGCCTGGCAATTTGGGGAGGTTAAAGGCTGAACAGGAGGATGGAACCTGTTACTGTGTCTTCCCCCTCCTGATAGACTGTAGCCTTGAACTGCTAGCCAAAAATTGGATTGCTCTTCCTTACATCGCATTTTCTAGTTTTTTTTATTTTATTACAGTAAAAGAAAATAAAGAATATATCATCTGATTTTATCCTTTTCACCTATTGATAATAATAATATTAATAATATTGGCCTCAATGATGTCATGAATTTTATTGCAAAAAAATGTTTTACTTACATAAACCTTACTGTCTTTTGCATATGGGAATCCCAGCAGTCTGAGGGGTAGCCCGGGCTCGAGGAGCAGTGGGAACCGTGGCTGCCCTTGCTCGTCCTTCTAGCTTGTGCCTCTGCTCCTCTCTGCTTGGCTCAGTGGCAGCAAGATGGCGCTTGCTGCCTGCCAGCTGTCACTCCTGCTTCGTGAGAGAGCAAGGAACGGGCAGCCTTCCACCAGGCTTCCCACGCCCCGGGGAGCCCTCCCTGACTGTGGGATATAGCTGCCACGGAACCTAAAGGTCTCCGTGGTGGAAAGGGGACAGGTAGGCAGTGAGGCTGGAGAAAGATGGCTGGAGTGGGGTGGAGGGCTTTTCCCTGGGGAGGCGCTCCTGGACAGACTGTGCGCTCGAAGGGCACACTGTTCTTTAAAGGGGGCTTGCCTTTTTAAAGTAAGGAATTTATAGAGGATTCTGAGATAGCAACCCAATACTTTATTGAGTGCCATATAACACTGAAGGATTGGACACTTGACTGACGTGGCATCTGAAACGTCCACGATTGAAAAGTCAAGATGTTTTAGAGACACACACACTTACCGATGAGTATATTCAATAAGTGCCTGGCATTGTTTTTGACACCACTGTCTGAGCGGAGTCACAAACATGGCTCCGGTTTCCAGAGGCTGAGTGATTAGCACGAACACACACACGACGCACGGACCGTGCGATTCAGGACACGGTTGTTGGGCAGGATCCGTGAGGTTGACTGAAACATTAGCTGTCCTGAAAGCCGGGAGGCGATGGAGATTGGATTGCTTTATTCCCTTTTTTTGTTGTTGTATTTTCTATATAAACTGCATCTTGGAAAAGATGAACAATATTCAAACTGCATTGGTTCAGTACGGAGCCTTTCCCGTCTGAGAGTATTGAGCTGTGTGAGTGGGGCCTGCAGATAGCATAGAATCAGAGATGAGGATTTGCTCCCAAGTGTCAGGCAGGAACTATTTTTTTTTTAACCACTTTAGGAGATCTAGTATCAGTAGCACCTCCCTGGGTGAAAAAGTGTTTCTCTCTGCTGGTCTTTCTTGCATCATTCCTGACCTACATATTCTTCAGATACCCACCTGGGTCTCCTGGCCTCATCTCTGCGGGACACTGTGCTTTCTCTGCTCTCCACATGACAAAACACCTGTCTTCCCTGCCGGCTCTTCACTGGATGTAGTGTGGTCCTGCCTAGAGTTAACACCTGGCAGCCTTACTGGCTAGCCAGACTGAACACAAAAGGGCAAGGCCTTCCTTCAATACTCTTCCCAAGGCCAGTTCTGCCTCCTTCAGCTTTTCTTTATGCTCTTGGTGGGGCAGCCCTTTATCTACCTGGAGCCTTTGCACTGCGTGAAACCTGGCGCAAGCAGGTGCTTCGCAGATGGGAGTGGACGCCCACTAAGCTCCTACTGGGACAACCCTGCAGGTGGGTTTTACTTTTGTTAATTCTTTGAGAATTTTGTAAATGCACGCAATGTATTTGGCAATATTCACCTTTTTACCCAGACTTTCCCCAGATCCATCCCCTACTCTCTCCAAATTTCATTCCTCCCCACCACCTCTATACAGGGAGGAAGGCTTTATTTTGGTTTACAGTTCAAAGGTACGAAGGAAGTCATGTAAAGGAAGTCATGGTGTCAGGTACTTGAGACAGCAGATCACGTGACATCCACAGTAAAGAAGCAGGTAGAGGTGAATGGTGTGTGTGTGTGTGTGTGTGTGTGTGTGTGTGTGTTGTGTATAGATGTATATATCTGTGTGCATGCACACATACACATGCACACAAATTGATGCTTATATGTATATGGTTTCAAGGCTGACCACTCTGTATTGGACAACCAATAAAAGCACTCATTGCTGGAGAGGCTAATTTTCATCCCAGCTGTCAAGAATTGCCCAGTTGGCTACAGTTCTTTGACTAGGGGTGGAACCCTGTGAAATTTTCTTCCTTTTACACTGCCATGTCCATTAGTACTGCTACTGGTCCAGTCTTGTTTGTGTAGGTTTCTTCTCCTCCTCTTCCTCCTCCTCCTCCTCTTCTCCCTCCTCCTCCTCCTCCCCTTTCCTCCCTCTCTTCTCCTCTGACCCACTGAGTCCAGTGTGTGCTCCCTATATTCACATAGGTTTAAAGTCACCCACGGGAGAGTTGTGGACCTACCAGAGGATACACCCTTAAGGAAAACCAAGTCTGCCTTCCCAGTGAGCCGTCAACTGCCACTAGCTCCTTGGCTGCAGGTGGGAAGTCGTGAGTTTGCTGACTGGCTTGCTCGTGTACAGGTCTTGTGCAGGCAGCCACAGATGTGTCAACTCATGAGTCCTGTCCTATAGTTATGTCCAAAAGATACGCTTGCACCACAGTCCTTTTTTATCTCTGAGTTTTAAGATACTTCTACTCCCTCTTCTTCCACGGTCCCCAAGCCTTAGTTTGATTTTGTTTATGTATCTCTCATCTTTCTTTTAAATTTTGTTATGAAAATTTAAATTTTTAAATGTACTTGAAGAGACACAGACACCATAATTAACCAATCTAGTCATCACCCTTACCTACAGTTATCAATGTGTTGTCAGATTCTCCTGTCTGCTTACCACTGTCAATAACGGACACCTGTTCACCTGTAAATACTTTTGTCTGTGTCTTTAAAACTAGAGTGTTTAAGTATGACTATGCTTCCGTACCTGACAGGATTTGTAGTGTATTGACATTCTATCTACCCAGTTCTCATCTGTCTGTTTACCCATCACCAACCCACTGATCTATCATCTATCTATCTATCTATCTATCTATCTATCTATCTATCTATCTATCTATCATCTACCTATCTCTCTAGCATCTATCATCTATTTATGTAGCTATGTAGTATCTATCTATTATCTATCTATCTATCTATCTATCTATCTAGTATCTATCAACCATCTATTTATGTATCTATGCTGTATCTATCATCTATATATCTATCAACTATCTATGTAGTATCTATTATCTATCTATCTAGTATCTATCATCTGTTTATCATCTATCTATGTTGTATCATCTATCTATCTATCTATCTATCTATCTATCTATCTATCTATCTATCTATCTATCTATCCTTTCCTTAGCTGTCCTTGGAGATCCTTCTGGAGCTGTACTAGAGATCATTCTACATGGGGGAGGACACACCCTTGGCATGCATGTGAGAGCTCATGAGGAGCAAGGCCCCAAGCCTGATGCCCATGACCCAGCATTGCTGTACTGTGTTCACCAGGGCTTCTTTTAGGTATGTTTCTGGGTTCTGGGTCCTTAAATCCCATAGTGAGATAAAGTGCCACTTGCCTGAAAGCAGAGGAGGCAAAACAGGTGTTAAAAATCAGTTCTAAGTTTGGCTATGGTGGCTCATGTCTGTAATTCTAGCACTAGTAGGGCAAAGGCAGGGAGAGTGCTCAGAGCCTGCAGCCAGTCTGGGCTACATAGTGCGTTCCAGCCCAAACTGGGCTGCAGAAAAATACCCTGTCTCGAAAACATTTCCAGCAATGAGGTCAATGGCTCTTTGACAAATGAAAAGTCCAGAAACCCCAGCTTTTCAGCTCTGTGTGCACCTGCTTGCCTGGAGCTTGCCACTGTCAGCCGACAGAGTAGGATTTGAATTAGAGGCCTCAGCCTTCCGTGTAAAGGCTCCATTTCAGCTTGAGGACTTTTGAGCAAGGCTCAGGGCCATCCTTTGTAATGCGTGCCAGTGCTTCCCAGCTCCAACTGAAGCATTGCCATGGCAACAGAGAGCATGTGAAACCGACAGGTTCCAGAATGAACTGTTTGAGGCACACCAACGCAGAGCGCCGAGGGAAAGCTTTATTTTCTACATGATGGCACATCTGCTGTTAAGGAATGTTAACTTGGTATTTCTTTCTTCTCAGAGAGCATTGCTGGTTGCAGGGCAGAGGACTGACCTAAAAGATGAGAAGAAAAGGGAAACTACTCCAGACCATTAGTCCTTGGTGGGGTGTCTTGGCTGGACCTTGGTGGGTCCTGTCTGAGCTGGTGGCTCTGTGGCGCCCCCTGTAGGCAAGCCACTGTGCCCTTCTCTGATGGTGTTTGCAGTCTCTCTGTCCTGAGCTCTCTGTGGACATGAGATGAGACAGGAGGTGGGGCGGATGGATAAAGGACGACGGAGCCTGGAATGTGGTGGCGTAAGCGCTGCCCCTCTGAGGATAGGACGTACAAGTCTGCCCCAGACTGGTACCAGCTCTTCACTGGGGATGGCAGAGCTGTGCTCAGGATCAGTCAGGATTAATGAATGAGGTGCAGGTGGGTGGGGGAGGGTGGGGGGAAGGGTGAAGAAGGTCAAGGGTGGGTGGAGGTGGGGAGGGTGGAGAGTTGGTAGAGGGGGCTGGGTTGGAGGTAGGAGGCATGACTCGTAGGTCGTGGTACAAGTGGGATAGAGAGTGTGTGGAGACATGTGTGAATGCACTGGTGAATGCGTGAATGCGATGGGCCGAGGGAGGAGGTGACTTGGGAGCGGAGCTACGGTTAAACTCATCAGGAATGCTTCAGCAGGCAGAAAAGCTTCGGAGCACAGTGTACAGTGGGACTGGCTTTGCTGTACAATGCAGCACTCTGCACAGGCAATGTCACAGCCACCGTAATGGGTGACAGGATTTGCTGTGCGCAGGCATACAGCTCCATGCGCAGGCACTGTGTCATCTTCCGTACAGTGCGACAGGCTGTGCTGTACAAGGCACAGCACCATGCACCGGCAATGTCTCAGCCACTGTGCATTAGAGCTTGGCTGGGGATCTGGATTAGAGTGACTGTTTCTAAGATGGAGAAACAGAATCAAATTCTTCAGGGTAGAAGCAGCATTTATATTGATGCTCACACAGGCACACATACACACATACACACACACACAAAGACATGCAATACAACATACACACATACCACATACAACACATAAATAGCACAGATCCATACATACCATACACATAAGCATACCCCACACACATATATGCACATATAAACATACAACACAAACATGCCAATATACCATACCTAATAGACATACTACACGCAATACACATAGACATACTGCAATCAAGCATAATACACAAACATGCCAATATATGCACTACACACGAAGCACATAAACAAGATAACACAGATCTCTATATTATACATACAAACATACCATACGAGTGTGTGAACACATACCACACTCTGCACCAAACACACAAACATATCACACTATTATACCAACACACCATAAACATACACACACACACACACACACACACCACTTAGCACACATACTATATAGACAGGCATACTTCCCAGACACTACATGCCTGTGCATGACACGCATCCTGCAGACCCACAACCCACATGCCAGATACACACAAGCATAACATGGATAGAATAAATTGGTCTGATTTTGGTACTAAAGATCTGAATTATAAAAAATAACTTTAAAAATAATAAGTCAGTGGATCGTCTTATTGGGAAGGCTGGGATGAACTTCTGTATACACGATCCCTGTAGCATTCGGCTGTGGCCCTCAGGACTAACAGAATGTGCCTTGAGGAAAGGCTTGCAGGCAGTACAGCACCTGCTTGTAGGAAGCGGGTGCTACCCAAGGTGAAGAGAAGCTGTGGTGTTATATAGAGCAGCTTGCTGCCTCCTGCTTGGAGCTTCTTACCGAGACCCTGAAACTGCAGTGTCTCTGTTCTTTTGTTTCCAGTAATGTGAACTTAGGGTCCCCCCCAGATGGGAGGAAACTGACCGAGGCTTCAGAGATGCAGACCTAGACACCTTTGGGGTGGCCCCCCTTGGAACCTATGTGCACCACTAGATTTAGAGTTCTGGGTCAAGGGCAGAGGCCCTGCTCCAGCATGGCAGGGTAGAGGCATGGCTGTCTGTGGGAGGACTCCAGCCAGCCAAGCACTTCTGTGGCTGACCGTCCTTGCTGCCTGCCTGTCACGATTCCTGTTCTCTCCTTGGTTTTGGGGTAAGGGAGGAGTGTCTGCCTCCCTCTCTGAGTAAGTGCTTACTAATGCAGAGAGGCCTGACTCAGAGAACAGGGCAAGGATGCCTCTTCCTGTCTAGGAAGTGGGGAGTCAGACCCAGGCCAGCCCTCCCCCAGGGAGTTCCTCCTGCCGCACTTTCTACCCACCCCCTTCTCCATCTGCATCTCTTCTTTGTTTCTTTGTCTCCTCTCTTTTCAAACAAAGGTTTCTGTCTTGACCCCTCTCCCTCCTCTTTTAGCATCTTTTCTGCTTGCCTTCTCCTCTCTCTCTTTCTTCTACGCTCCATTAGTCCTCTCTCCACGCCCCACACAGGTTTCAGGCTACACTTGGAGTGCATCTCCTAGACATGAGCCCCGTGGCTCACATGTGCCACCCTGGTCATACTGTAGCCCAGGTTACGGTTGAGATGTCATCAGAGTTCAGCCATTAACTGAGAAGCGCGGGTGCTGAAGTGGTGCCTGCAGTAGGGGCTGGGACTTGCCTAGTAAGTACAACATCCAGGGTTTGATCTCTAGCCCCAATGTAAACAAGACGCGGTGGCGTGTGCTTGGAAGAGAAGCAGAGAGAATCATCTGGTCAAGGCCATGCTCAGTTACATAGTAAGTTGGAGGCCAGCTTCAGATCCATGAAAGCCCTTTTCAAGAAAGAAAAAAAGACAAGAAATGAAGGCCTTTGCAGTAACTGGATAGCCAATAGTCCATTCACTCTGCTGCGTGTAGGTGACAAAGACAGTTAGCCGTGTGTATGTGTGTCCTGCCCTGGGCTCTGGGCTCTGCTCTCTAAGCAAGAGCACCCAAGCCCAGAAGAGAGTCCAGACTCAGTAGTCTGATTCCTTTACGCAGAATCTCCCTCGGGCTCCAAGCACCCCTTGATCCCCACAAGTCCAAGGCCATCCTGGGCTCTCTCTCTCCCCTTCCACTTGCTGTAGTTTCTCCATCCTCGGATCTGTGCTGAGTTTTCTCTGCTGGGCTCCAGGAAGGGAAAGAGGAAACAGTTGTTCTGATAGCCAAAGAGCTGCCTCTTGATATCTCATTCTAAAACAAAACAACAAACAAGTGAGAGCTACTCCCATGTTCTATTCCATGACTACCACTGCACATTTGAAAAGCCAGAGCTGAGCACGGTGCTGAGAATGGCCTCATGAGTTCAAATACAGCCTAGTCTGTAGTGTAAGGTCCTGTCTCAAACCCCCTAAAATCAGATCTGGAGTCACAGCTCATGTGGTTGAGTATCTGTTACATATATGGAAGCCTAGGTTGGATCCACAGGCTTGCATAATTATGGGGGTGAATGCTTGTAACCCCGGCATTTGGGAGGTAGGGGTAGGAGTAGTAAAAATTAAGGGTCATACTCAGCTTCATGGTTAGCCCAGGATGTATAAAATCCTATTTCAAAAACGAAACAAAAGGCTCCCTAATTGCCCCGCCCCCCATCACCACCAAACAAACAAAAGGCAACAGAAATGATCTTTTCTTCTAAATTATTAATAATAGCAGATTCAGGCCTTTAAAGCCAGAGATTCCACACTGCCCTTCCTCACTGGGTGAAGGCCAACGTGAATGAGTTTGATCTAGTGACAAGGACAATGTTGTCTGGAATCTGTAGCCTCTGATCCAGATACAGTCAGAGCCAGAATCTTGTCAGGTTTCTACAGGTTAACACCCGTGAACCCAAAAGATAGCTTTTTCAGAGCTTAGAGCAACATGATAGACCAGCCTTCTCATCCAGGTCGTCAGAACCCAATGGCTCTGCCCTGAGCCAGCCCCTCTGAGCAGGTAGCATGACTCCAAACTGTCTTCGGATACACTGAAATGTTATCAACTTAGTGGCTGAAAAAGAAGAACATAGACATTCACAAGCAGCGTCTGACTGATTCAGTGAGTCTCCAGAGAGCCCACAGCCACCCTCCAGCAAACCACAGCTGGACCCCTCTGTCCTGAATCCTTGGTGTGTCAAGGAAAAAAGTCTTGGAGAATTGAAGTCAATTCTTTATATATATATATATTAAAAAATCCTCACATTGTTATTACTTAAGACATAATTTTCTCCTTCACAAATCTTTCTTAGTCAAGAAAAGACTTGTTCCTTCCCCTGGAACCAAAGATCCTTTGTTCACCCCCCGGCAATGCTTAACCTCCTTTGACGGCACACTGGAGGCCCTGCTGGGTTTGCAAGGATGGGAGCACACGGAGCACTGGTCGCAGATCCCGGGACGACGCCCAGCCTTGCAAGGTACAGGTGCAGCTGGAGGGGACTGCGCAAGCCTCATGGACTCACCTCTGCCATTTCCCTTGCCTTCATTTTCTGTGACGTTTGGCATCTGTCATGGGGAACGCATCATCCTCTGATGGCCTTGGATGGACTTGTCACAGAGTTTGTCCTTGGGGAAGAATTCATCGTGGGGCAGAGAGAGAAGCTACCAAGCTCCTGAGCAGATGGACAGCCATCCATTACCCATCTAGAGAGCAGCCACCACCCCTGGGCTGGTCCTACGTAGCTTCTTGCAGTCATGTCTTCCTCAAGTGGCCACACCCATCCTCCCAGAACTGGCCTGGAATCAGGCTACTTCTCTGTTACAGTTCTCGAGTGACTTCCTATCTCATGGAGCCCTGAGGCCACTATCTTCACTATAGGCTACCACCTGCAACTGGCTAACCTAGACAGATCTCGCCTAACTTGTGTCAGACCAAGATATTGACTTTTAGGTGGGCTAGCATTCTATGAGTCAGTGACCATATATCACACCTGGACCCAGAGGTAGAATGACTTTATAAGGATTACCTTTTTAAAAAAATTTTTTAAAGAACCATTTATTTATTTCATGTATGTGGGTACACTGCTGCTGTCTTCAGACATACCAGAAGAGTGCATTAGACCCCATTACAGATGGTTGTGAGCCACCATGTGGTTGCTGGGAATTGAACTCAGGACCACTGGAAGAGCAGTCAGTGCTCTAAACCTCTGAGCCATCTCTCCAGCCTTAGGATTATCTTAACCTCCAACTCAGAGAAGCACCCTGCAACAAGAGGACGCTGTATCCCAGAGGATGCAGTAGCATGCACCAGGGTGTTGAGAATACAATAACTAGAATTCATGGGTCTCCGGGTCAAGGATGGAGCTTTTGAACCCTTCTCTCTTGTCACTCATCCCCTCAAGAGGCCATTTTTTTTCATAGCTCTAGGCTCTTATTCCTGGAGGTGAGTGCTTGAATGTTTTTTTTCCCAACAGGGGACAGAATAAGGATTCACTCATGGGCACTGACGTGGTCAAGGCACTTTGGGTAACTTGCATCAGACCAATGGTCAGAGAAGAGCTGCTGCTTTAGCGGAAACAGTCATCACAATTGATTTGAGAAGTCAAGGCTGCTGCTGCCTACAGCGGTGAAGGATCACACACCCAGCCCCGGGAGCTCACCAGCTGCTTAACATCAGGTGATAATGGCTGAATCAGCAGCCAGTGACGACATCAACAAGTTCAGATCGACCCCGGGGGTTGGGGCTCGGACTGTGGCGTGAAGACCAGGTCACCTCATGACACAGGAACAAATCAGAATGATAGGGTGCTAGCTGGGGGACAGAGGATTCTAGACGAAGTGTCTCAGGGAGCAGTTTCCATCTGGAACTCGAGCAGCAGCCAAGGCAGCCTCTCATCTTCACAGCCCCAGTGGCTCCTCTGGTCATGTCTCTGGACTTGGGTATGGGGTTGACCTGAAGGGGTAACCTCAGGGAGGCCTGGCCTGTGATAGACACAGCTGCCCCCACTGTCCTCTTGCTCCATTTTTACCTCTAGCATCAGTTAGAGCAGGTACTTGAAAGGATTTTGATCCACGTAGTGCCGTCAGGACCCCCTTTGATAGCAGAGTGAGCCCAGCATGAGCAGGAGCAGCCCAGAGGCCCCTGTGTGAGAAACCTCTTCTACTGGGACACACGGTGGCTGGTTACAGCTTCTCTGTGCTCCTCCATCAGAAACTCCCATAATGATTCTTGGAGCATCTAGCAAGCCCTACCTATCAGTAACACACAAGATGGCTCTGTCGCTCTGTCTCACTGCACAGTTTTCTGTGCTCTCTATCTCCCTTGATCCACCCAGGATTCCCAGATAAAGCGGTGAGAAGCTGCCCCGGCCTTCCCTTGGCTGTATTAATCGTTTCTCTCTCCACTATGACCAAATGCCTGACAAAGCAATTTGAAGGAGGAAGGATTCATTTTGGTTCAGGTGTGGGGTGATATGTTCCTTGATGGCCATGAGGTTGGGGCAGCAGATGAATCCAGGTTAGAAAGAGTCAGTGCTGAGGACTCCTTTTCTCGTCCCGTCTCAGTGCAACAGGAAGCAGAGGAAAGGGAGCGCCGGAGCTCGGCAGCCTTTCTCGGTTTTCTGTTTATTTAGTCTGGACCCCAAGTCCTTTTGAATGGTACCATCCACATTCAGGAGGAGGGTGCTGTCCTCATTTAACGCTCTCTGGAAATTACTTCACAGGCATGCCCAGAAATGTGTCTCCTAGGTGATTCTAAACCTAGTCAAGTGGACATTTAAAAAAAATGACCCATCACAATTGGGGACGCAGCTTCATTCATGGTGTGATAGGCTTTGGTGGCATCTTCAGAGGGGGTACGTAGCAGAAGAGGTCTATGGAGGGCATACACAGAGAGTGGACGTCAAAAGGGAGAGGGGAGCATGATTTGGCCTAGGAACATTGCAAAGAAAGGCTTTGGAGGCACCGGTAATGTGACAGTGGCACACTTAAAAGATCATGTTTTCAGGACAATTTTAGATTTATAGCCAGATTGAAGGGAAGTTGTGAGGCTTCCCACATTTCTTTGCTTCTGTTTTCTTTCTTTCTTTTTTTTTTTTTTAAGATTTATTTATTATATGTAAGTACACTGAAGCTGTCTTTAGACACATCAGAAGAGGGTGTCAGATCTCATTTACAGATCATTGTGAGCCACCATGTGGTTGCTGGGATTTGAACCCAGGACCTTCAGAAGAGCTCTTAACCACTGAGCCATCCCTCCAGCCCGCTTCTGTTTCCATACCTCCCATTGGTAATGATTGCATTCAGTTGGCCAATAGCATTTACTCATAGAAGGGCTTTGCAATTAGACTCTCAAGTACTATGATGATGGTTGGTGTAAGGGTAAGGGTAAGAGTTATTTTTAGGATTAGGGTTATAGTTAGGGTAGGATTGGGGTAGGGTGGGGGTTGGGTACTGGAGATGATGGACAAGTCTTCATTCTGTAGGCCAGGCTAGCAGACAATGGCCCACAAGTTCAGGTCCAGCTTGCTGTTTTGTCCATAAAGTTTTATAGACATATGGGCTCATGTGCCTACTGCTTTCAGGCTGCAGGATCAAGGCTGGGGCCTGAAGAGCCTACAGACATACTCACTATCTCACTCTTTATGGAAGAGGTTCCTAGCTTCCTATTTTGGACAAGGATTGGGGGTGTGGGTATCGGTGAAAGGTTTCCAGTGGGAAAGCAACTCCACTGGATGGTTTGGAAAGGTCTCTTGGTCAGGACATACAGGACAACCCTACATACAGGAAGTAGGGTTGGCCTGGCCATGTGCCTGTGTGAGAATTGTCTACAGTGACCTGGGGGATGAGCGGATAGGGTGAATATGGAGGTGAGGAGACCACAGCTTGAAAAGACATGGAGACAGTGGAGGTGAAGGTAGGATGGAGCTGGGACAGGCAACAGCTCTACACTTCAGCTGTACTGTCAGCTCCAGGGCTCGATGCCACCTTCTGAGTGCCCAGGATCTCAGTTGTACTGGCTCATTTTCTGACACAGGATCTGTGGTCCTCTGTTTTCTGTCCTAGTAATGTCGTGGCCTGGTACCTGTGGCTGTTTTCTTTATAAATATTAATAAGTCTGATAATGCTTAAGACTGTTTTAGAGTAGAAATACCATATGAGGTTTGTTTGTTTATTTTTCTAAAAGAGCCTTGAATGTCATATATGCTGTTGACTCTCAAGCATGCCAGTGACTTGATGAACAAGATTCTAGGTGTAGTGCTAGGGGGATAGCTCAGTGGGTAAAGTGCATGGGTCTTAGAACCTGTGTCAGGCAGGGCATGGTGGCATGCCTCTGTGATGCTAGTGTTCCTCCAAGGAGGCAGGAGGTAGGGACACAAGAATCCCAGGGTCAGGTAACCTGGCTTATAGAATGACAAACAGTGGGAGACCTGTCTCCAACAAGGTGGAAGGTGAGAACTGACTCAAGGCTGTCCTCTGACCCACCTCCTTACACACACACACACACACACACACACACACACACACACACACACATGACTGCAGGTTTGTAGCTGGTTGGGAGGCCACCACAAATGTCATAAGAAACACTATCTCCCTTCCTCATATAGGCAACAGTATGGGACCATGGGCCAGATGTATGTCCAAGGCTTTGGAGATGCTTCTAGAATAATACTCCTGAGGTCCTGTTATTATTTATGCTTGGCCACATGTCTCTGTAAGTAAAAAGTCCTGGGAGGAAAGTAAAAATCACCCATAAATTCCATTCAGACCCTTGGCTTTTTACCAATGATGATGCTTTAGACCCCCTTTTTTTTTAAAGCTTTTAAACCTGCACCCCTGTTTTGTTCTCTCCCCCCTTTTATATTCTGTCTTTGTATCAATCGTGTTTATTGTAAACTAAAATTTAAATTTAGCACACAAAGGAATAGGTCTCATTGTGGCATTTTGACCCAAGACTTAAAGAGAGCCAGAGGAAAATACTCCAAGATACAGGCTCAGGCAAGGACTTTTCTGAAAACGACTCTGATAAGCATAGGACATAATCCCCCCAATTGACAAATGCGATCGCATGAAATTAAAAAGCCCTGCACAGCCAGGCAAGCAATAAACAGAGAGAAGAGCCGGCATGCGGGGTGGGGGAGACCTACGCCAGCATCCCTGGGCCATCTTTTAATGTATGCTATATACCTGTTTTAATCTTCTCTCATTTGTAAGCAATTTTGTGCTGTTTGAAATTTAAGTTGAAGGCCAGACCACCCAGAATGCACCATCCCACCTATCTAAAATTCAATAGCAAATAAATTGGCCCATACATTAAACTATATCATTTTAGTTTTAAAGTTAAAAAAAAATTCCCTCGTGTAATTAAAATTCAAATGGTCTTTTACTCCTTTAAGATAATTCTGTGCGAGTGTAGTGATTTGTGTGCAGGTCAGAGGTGAATGTGAGGCACCTTCCTCAGCTGCCCTCCATGCTCTCTCTGGAAAGTCTCTCATTGAACAGGAGAGTGAGCTCCAGTGTCCAGCCAGCCCCGGGGATCATGGATTGCCTTCCAGAGAGGGCGAAGACTTTGGGTGTCATTCCAGGTGTGGGAGGTGCACATCACCGTACCTGGATGCTTATGTGAACCCTGGTGATTTGAACACAGATCCTCAAGTTTGCATGGCAAGTACTTTACCCACTGAGCTCCTTCTTGCAGCTTTATTTTTATGAGAGTATAATTATTTGATATGACCAAAGTTTACGAGATGTTTACTATTTTATGCAAGAAAACAGCTTTTCTCCAATTTATTTGTTTATCTATCTAACTATATCTATCTATTTATCTATCTATCTATCTATCTATCTATCTATCTATCTATCTATCTATCCATCTATCCATCTATCTATTTTTGGTCTCAATCCTCTGATTCTCACATGGGGTTTGGGCACATCGTAGCTTTTGCATCCTTGGACCCCATTGGCTTTGCCAACTCTTGCAGGGCCCCTTACCTGAGGGTCCCCTGTGTGCTTGCTGCAGTCTCCACCTCTGTGTTGTCCTGTTCTCTGATATTCCTTTGTGGACACATCTTCAGCCCACAGTGATGTCTACCTAGGTATCACAACTGCATGCATGTCCACATGCTAAAGATCCCCGCTGGTGTCTTCATCCCCAGCTTCCTCTTGACCAGAGTCTCCTACGGTGAGTCCTGCTAGCTCCCCACCACTGTCCTGAGGCATCCCATTTGTACTGTCCTGTAGAAATCCCCACAGCCTTCCGCATCTTGCTAACAGCCCCAGAAGCTCCTGTGTCTCCTGCCTCTGTCTGTTATTAATCCCGCTGGCCTCCTCCTACCACATCCCTAACCTGACCTGTTCTCCCAGGGCATTGGCCAACCTTACCCTTGACCACCATTAGCTCTGTCCAGGGGCTGCTGCCTAATGGGTCTCCCTAGCTATGTCCATTTTCCATGCAGGAACTACAATTATCCTTTAAAAAATGCAAATTGCTTCCCATCAGTGCCCTTTTAAAACTCTCTTAATATGCTCCTCTCACACTTGGAATGACATCCAAAGTCTTCACCCTGTCTGGAAGGTCTTCCATGACCATAGCTTTCCTGTTAAATTTCTCAGGGCGCTGTAACTGGCGACCAGGGATGCTACGTAGCCCACCGTGATCTTTGCTATTCTTGGGTATCTTTTGCTATGCTAATGTTATAGAATGATGTTACTGATGTGGTCCTTGCAGTTTTAGACCAGCCTAGAAGATTCTCTTGTGATATTAGGGAAGACAATTTGCCCTTGAGATTTATAACACGAAACATCACCTTCTGTGAGCTCCTTGTGTTACATTTTGTTTAAAATGTACCGTCTCTGGTCTGGGTGAGCTGGTTTTATTGGGAAGGGTTCTCTACTTGCAACGCTCTCTTCCTTCCCCTCGGTGTCACCCATTCTCCTTCCTGCTCACTTTAGAAAGTTCCATGTTCTTGTTCGTCAGCTTTTTTGAGTCCTCACAGTGCCTCATGGCTCCGTGTCACCATCCGTCTCCCTCAGATCCCGCTACACTGTCTAGCCATCCTGGCCACCCCTCTTCTGCCCAAAGTTTCTTGAGCTTCACAGTTTGGGGGCTTATTATTGTGCATGTCTTTGAGCCTCACAGGATAGGAGTTGTGGTTCTCCGGCTCATGGCTGCACTTGAAATCGTTCCTCGAACATGTACTCATCGATCGTACTTGGAGATTTAGTGAAAGAAAGCTGGGATGCCCAAGCCCTTAGCCATGTAGTTTTAGACCTGATATCTTTGACTTCCAGCATTATAACCAGATAGTGAAGTAATACCAAAGAGGAGAAATTCAGGAGCTAAGGAGCCTAATAGTCCACCTGGCATACAGACATCAAGTTCTTCATGGGCTACATGTAGCAGCTAAGAAAAAGTCACACGGAGTGGTGATCCCAACACAACTGGGTTCTCTTGCAATTCTTCGGGCTAGAAATCAAATGCAGGGAGGTTCTGGGAGGGGAAGCTGTTCTCTGTCCTCCAAGCTCCTGTTGCTCATACTCCCTGGCATTCTTGACTTGTAGCTCCATCCCTCCAGTGTCTGCCTTTGTCCTCACAAGCTGTTTCCCTTGTCTGTGTCTTTCTCTCTTCTTTTAAAAGACCACCAGACATACTGAAGCTAGTTAGAGCTAAACGAAGTAGAGCATGATCCCATCTTAACTTGTCCAGTCCGCAAAGACCCTGTTCCAGTTACAACCATATCTGAGGACTGGGACTTAGACTTTTTCATTTATTAGGACACACAGTTCACAAGGACTGTTTCTCAGGGAAATGTGTCCTAGAGAGACATGTCTGGGTCACATATGAGTTGCATGTTGACTTTCTTTCTTTTTTTAAATTTATTGAATATCATCTTCATTTACATTGCCAATGGTAAAACCTTTCCCAATTTCTCCCCTCCCCAAAGACCCTAACCCCTCCTCCCACCCCTGCTTCCATGTATATGCACCTCCACCCGACACACTCCCACCTCCTCCCCTCCTCCATTTCCCTTTGTTGGGGCATCTATTGAGCCTTCACCTGACCAAGAACCTCTTCTCCCACAAAGCATTCCTCTGCCACATTTTTGGCTGGAACCATGTGTACCACTTGGTTGATGGTTTAGTCCCTGGGAGTCCTGGGGCATCTGGGTGGCTGAAATCATTGTTCTTCCCATGGGGCTCTAAACATGTTGACTTTCTTAAGAATGATCAGGTTACTTGCTAGATGTCGATGGGCCTGTGCTCTATTCTTACCAGACACATGTGAAAGAGTTTCTGTGTGTCCCACCAGTAGGTTTTATCACTACAGTATTAATTTTAGACATTCTAGTTGGTGTACAGTGGTCCCAGAGGACAGAATCCTTATGAATATTTTCCTGTGCTGATTTGTGCCATGCAACAGGAATGATGGGCACATCCAGAAATGAGTTGGGATAGCACTGGCCACAGTTCTGAAGAGGTCTAGGAGGCACACATACCTCAGGCATAGGAATATAGATGAAGACCCTGATAAAATTGTCCCAGAAAGTTTATATTCTGAGCCAAGGAGTGGGGTTTGGAGCAGAGCATTTGTGGAATTTTCCACTCTCTCCGCTCCCTCTCATCGCAGGTGTCTAAGCTCCACACACACATGCTTCCTGCTGTTCCCCCTGTTCTGTTGGAGTCTGGCTCATCAAATTGTCTACGGTGGGGGACAAGCAGCTGTGTGCATCGGACTGGGGAAAGCCAAGTTTGTTTATGCAAATGTTGTTTTATTTTAGTCTTTTCAATGCCCATCTTGGGGCTCTAATTCTTAGTCAAAGGCCATGAGAGAAAGGCCTATCGTGTTTGGATATAGGGCTCTGGCTGGCAAAGAAGCAAATTTCCCTGTCATCTCCCGTGTTGAGTGGGTCCTGCTTGAGCAGATAGCTCACAGACCCCACATCTCCTGAGAGGTGAAACAGTTGCTCCTAAGGAGCCTGAGAAGGCCTTCACTGCAAATAACTCTTTAAATTTCCAGGACTCAGGGCTCAGGGAATAGCTTACCTGCATCCATGAGTCCCTGCATTCAATCTCCGGCAACTCACATGCATGCATATGTGTACACACACACACACAGACAAACACACATACACACACACACACACACACACACACACACACCTCTTGTTGTTCTAGCATTTCTCCTCCTTATCATGAAGCTATGGTATTTATTCTGATCTTGGTCCACAGCAAAGAATAAAAAAAAAAACCCAACTATTGTAATGAACCCATAGGCAATTATATTCTAATAAATTCTTGTATTCTAAATACAAGAAAATCTCTTTTTGAATATGTTAAATAGATACCCAGAAAATTATATATGTGTTGTGTGTGTGTGTGTGTGTGTGTGTGTGTACATAGATGAGCTTAATTAAGTAAATAAATATGTTTCATTAAGCTTATGTATATGCTATAGTTGAAAAGAGTATTTAGCATTTTGGAGAAAGTCCTGGCAGAAGTACTATTTTAACAGACTCATTTGTGTGTGTGTGTGTTTGTGTGTGTGTGTGTTTACATATGAAGTTCAGAGGTCAACCATACCTGTCATTCCTCAGGAATCATCCACTTTGCTAACTGACAGAGTCTCTCTCTGGGATCTGCGACTTGTTACTTTTAGGTTAGGCTAGCTTGCCAGCAAGCCTCAGAAATTCATCTGTCTGTCTGTCCAGTCCTGGGATTACAAACTTGAGCAACCAGCTCTGACTTTTCCATGAGTGTTGGGGACTGAGCTTGGGTCCTCGTGCTTGTGTGACAAACACTTCTCAGATAAAGCCATTTCTTCAGCTAGAACAGATTCATTTTGACATGTCCGCATCAGGAAGCGATATCACAGGGGATATCGTGGGAAGAGCTGGTCTGTGTTGGGAGCTCATGTGGGCTCACATTCCTGGTCTTCTTGTGAAAGACTGATGCAGCTCTGATAGCTGACCACTCCACTACAAGGCCCACCTCTCTTTTTTCCATGGTTTCCTCTAGTATCTTTCTGAATCTTGATATTCAAACCTTTCCATCCACACAGGACAAAACTAACTAGAGAGAGCCCTTGGTCCCTTCTTATATTATTTATTTTGTTCTTGGGTGGAAATACATTCAGGGTTCTTGAATTTGATCATCTCCATGAAGAACACATAGACCACTGTGATTTTTTTTAAAGCCCAATAATTAGCACACCTAGCATGGTCAGTGCAGATTGTGCTGTGGAGTCATGTCCTGGACTCACAGAGTCTTTGGTGTGTGTTAATAGCAGGAAGAGACCTGTGGGTGGGGTCAGCTGGGGTCACAGGAATAAAGACAAGTCTGTCTGGTGTCTGGTAGTAAGAATCCCAGTGCTCCAATACTCAGAGTTCTGTCAAAGTCATCAGAGTGTCTCCTGTGTCAAATCCCATTCTGCTGTCCATCTCTGCTTCTACTCCGATCCACTGTCCTCCTCCATCATTAGTCCTATCTTCCCCTCCCTTCAGGAGGCTGCCAGATCATCAGGTATCTTATGTTGGGAAGCAGGAGTGATTACAAAACCAGGCAGCAGTGACCAGACTTGTCTGGGCCCGACCTGCGGGGGTCACTCCTTCACCTGCTGATCCCGGGCCTTTCCTAGCTGGGCCTTACAGCTGGGCTTCTGACTGTCTGCTGATATCAATATTATTGATTGTCCTTCTTTCTCAGGCAGGGAGGGCTGGCTCTGCTGCCTCCATTGTTCCCTGGGGTCTGGGTAGCCAGCCATGTATAAGACTGGCATTTTGTCCCTCCACTCAGAGCACAGTGCCATACCCGTCACCGACGGTAAAGCTGGGAAGGCCACTCTAAGTGGCTGGTGAGACAGGGAGTGGAGCTGGACTGTATCCTGTTGTGCACCAAGCCTGGTGCTGAAGGTTTGAACCTCACCCTCACCCTGAGCAAGTGCATCCTGGGAAGATCCCAGCTGCTGCCTGTCACCCCAGTGAGATTTTCTGTCGTGTTAGCTTGCACTCTTAGCGGCAAGGCATCATCTGGACTGAGCATGCGGCTATAAGAAGGGTGTGTCAGGGTAGGAAGATCAATGGATTTTCTTCTTTCTATAGCTTAACTTTGGAAAGGGGTGAGCAGCTGGAATATTTTAGATTCTGGGATGCACATAGTATAGAGAGGGTGCGAGTCACTAAGAGAAAATAGAAAAGTCAGGACCAGAGCTGTGGGCATCCATCCAGGAGAGAGGAAGTACACCATCTATTCTAGATAGTGTTTTGAATGGGGAGGGCAGTGTGTTTCCCAGAAGAGGAGCTGCCTGGGTACCCGTGTGATGGGACACCACTTTCTGTTCTTTGCAAGCCCTGGAGCTGTAGGGATTCAGTGGGGGAACTTCTCAGAGGAGACCCAGGAGGTCTTGATGTGCTGATACAAAGTCCTGCACTACTCTGCCTTCCTGGAAGCTTTGGGATTATGTTCCCCAGAGAGATTCGGAAGCTGTGTAATATTGGAAGTGAGAAAAGTAAAGTTTTGTATCTAAGCTTCTGTACTGAGAGCTTGCACCTGCACCTGCAAGGGGCCCAGTCACTACAAACTCAAGGGCAGGTTCAGTCTCTTCCCTTAGGCCCCAAGTCTCAGGTCTATCCGTCCCATTGCTTTTTTTTTTCTTTGTTCACTGTACTCCAGCTCCATGGTAGCATGCTGGTATCCCTTGCACACCATCAGCCACATACTCATGAAATCTGACTTATTTAATGACAATTGAGTGGTTACTGAATTGTGATGACATTTCCTTCTGCCTTGAAAACTGATTTCTATGCCCCTATTGCACGGTTAGAGATCTGATTTTCAACATCACACCCAGTTCCCGTGTCCAGGGATAGGAACCGCTGGGAACTCCCAACCTCTCTATGCTGCCTAGAGCTTTCCAAGCTCTGTCTGTGACCCACACCATCAGTATCTAACCTCACCCTACCCTATGTGGGCTCCTGCATCTCAGCTCCTGCTCTGGCTTCTCCTAAACACGAAAGTTGCTGGTATTGATGAGATTTATTCAGGCAAACCTGAGGATTTTTTGGCATTGTCTTTGGGTTATCCCAAAGGTTGTCCCAATATCCTTGGGGATAGTGGTAGCCTGCCTGGGTTGCCTACGTGTCTGGGACTATTCCAATAGGCCTTTGTCCTTGATGTTTCTTGTGAAAAGTCTGGGAAGAGCAACTCTCGGGTGACCTCACAGAGAGCCATGTGCGTCTACTGTGCATCTAGCAGATGTCTGAGGGCACAGCCCTGCCTTGTGTGTCCAGTGTGGCAGGCCTGGTGATCCGTCATCAGTACCCTTTGCCCTGCTCTGGTGCCTTATGTCATCACCCTGGCCCCCCCTCACTCTGGGCAGTCCTGGCACTGTGCTTGGTGGAGAACATCTGGTTTAGATGCCTCTGCTTGGCATGTTTACCTGCTCGGGTCTAGATCTATCACCCGTTTCCTGGACTATTCTAACAAGGGACGGCAGAGCAGGCTGAGAAGAATATCTTCTGTCTTCACTCACAATTCTGAAAGCCGGAAACCCAAACCAGGTTCCTTTTGAGGCTCTAGGGAGGCTAGGCTCCTCCCTGGCTTCCCACGGCTTTGGTGGCAGCTGCACCCCTATAATTTTCACTGACAGAATCTAGAAATTTCTCTCTGCCCCATCTTTGTTTGGGGCACAGAGGTCACTGTGGAAATCGGGATATTAAACACACAGGGTCCTCTTCTCAGCGTTGGAGATAAAACACCAGTTTTCCTGCCCAGAAGGCAGGGAGTGGATTTTGTTAATGACCTGGTGATCTTTCTGCTCTCTGTGGAGTCAGACCTCACCCACCTTTTGCTATAGAGGCAGACCTCACCCAAATTCCCTAGAACGATCAATCTAGACCGTTCTTCCCTAGACCGCTATCCATCCTTAGGGGAGATATCTTGGTCAGAGACCACACTAGATTCTAGGCCTTTTAGCAATAGAACCCGTCCTCATGGTCACATGTACTTTGTAAAGAAGGTTCTGTGTAGTCACACCTTAAGCTGCATTGTGTGCCTGGAACTGAAATGATTGTTGCCTGGAAACCTTTTCTCAGATTGTACAGTGTTTTAAACATGTTGGCGACGACCTGCCTGTCATTAGACTCCCGGAAGTCTGAACCGATTTTCATTCTCATCTCTTCTCACCAGTTCCTTCCCTGTCTGACACCTGCAGGGCCCCCCCTCAGATCTTCACACGCCCTGCCCTCCACACAACAAATTGTCCTCTGTCTTACTTCACAGGGACACCATGGACATGGCCCCAGTTAGTACCTTCCTGCCTTGATAATCCAGAGCGTGCTTATTAGCTCCTTAACCCACTCACAGAGGCAGGGCCCCCTTTCCCATGGAAATTCACGCACACATCTCCCAGGGACAAAGACTTGCTATCACAGTGGTTATGATATCACAGCAGTCACCATTCAGTCTCTACCCCCTCTCCCAGGCCTGCCTGTGGACCCCCAGGCTTGGGCATTGGGTATCAGGGGCTATAAAAGCATCCTGGATGTTGTGGGTGTGTTTGCTTTGGTACATTCACTCTGCTTTCATGGATTCCTGCCCCTTACCCACTATGAACAACTGATGAGATAGTCTAGGAGCTATACCAGTTCTGGCTGGATCCTGGGAGGTTAGGCGACATTATTGTTCATTTCCTCTTATTTTTATTTGTGTGTGTGTGTGTGTGTGTGTGTGTGTGTGTGTGTGTGTGTTGCATGAGAAGTCGAGAAGATGACCATGGAGCTGGGAACTGAACCTTGGTCTTCTGTGAGAAATCTGTGAGAAACTCTGAGCCATCTCTCCAGCCTCAGTTATTCATCCTAAAGACAAAGGCGCTAGCCCTGGGGTTGTGAGAGGATGAGGCTTGCATGCAAGTGCAGGTGTGTGTAGCACGGAATCCTGCATCTGCACTTCCATGGCCTGGGGGAGGCACAGGCTGGAGAAGCTCTGCCTCTGAAGACTTGAGCTGGTGTGCTAACTGGCCTGCTCTCGTGGCCCCCCTTCTCTGGTCACTCACAGCAAGCAGCAGCTCCTCCGGTGGCCAATCCCTCTCCTCATAGGCTGTGTGTTTGACATACCTCGGACCCCTTCCCAGGTGTTCTCTTTCAGTCCTCACCTTTGAAAGCTCCCAGGAGAATAGCTATGAAATATGGTTTATATTTCAAGTGAATATAAATTTATGCACAGTTTTAAGAACTAACTAGAATGTTCCCTCTACTTTGGAAGGCCCCTCTAGTGCCTTCTTCCGTCTCATTGTCATCGTTGAGAATTTTGTGGCTAAATGTTGTTTGGAGTTTAAATGAGGAACAACCTCCAGTTTTGATTAATTTTATTTCATTTGAATTATGAATAATATGAACACTAAGTACACACATGGCTGACTCGTCTACGTTGTCTGTAGTTGGGCTTCATTTTTCTTAGCATTAGTGTGGGGTACACTCCCGCCCTCTCAGCTCAGCGGCTCATCAATCCATCCTCCTGCAGATGACATTGTTATTGTCATTCATGAGCATTTCTTGGTTCTTTTTGTTCCCTTGTGGTACTGAGAATTGAACCCAGGGTTCTGGCACATTCCACACACGTGCTCTATCAACTGGGCTATATTCTCAGCCTGGTTGTCTTTTGGTTCTTAGGAGCTGGTGATTCTTGGGGGTGGAGGGGTGGGTGTCTGTTCTTTGTGGAGTCATAGCTGGGTTGTGGGGGGAGCGAATTGCATCTCAGTAAGACATGCGTGGTGTTTCTAAAGTGTTATCTCATGGATGAGGGTCTGACTGCTTTGTGGGTGTGGGGGGCTGTGTGTCCAGTTCTTTAACTTATTACAGAGCTTCCCTCTTGGAGGGAGCTTCCTGCTCTAGGGTCTGTGGAGCCAATGGATGTAATCAAAGTTGCAGTGCACTGGTCTTGCAGGGTTCCAGATCTTGTAGTTTCTCTTGCACATTGCAAAGAGCACACATGGGGTTGGAATGTGTACAGGCAACCCCTAAAACTAATGTGTAACAGAAAAAACATGATGATTATCGGGCCTCTTTGTTACCGCAACTAAAGCTGACCAGGACATTTCCTTCTCCGTGCTGGGTGTCTTAGCTAAGGTGACTACTGCAGTGATGAAACATCACAACCAAAGGCAACTTGGGGAGAAAGGGTTCATCTGCCTTATATTTCTCTATCCCTGTTCATCATCAAAGGAAGTCAGGACAGGAACTCACACAGGGCAGGAACCTGGAGGCAGGAGCTGATGCAGAGGCCGTGGAGGGGTGCTGCTTGTTGGCTTGCTCTTCGTGGCTTGCTCGGTAGGCTTTCTTATGGAACCCAGGACCACCAGCCCAGGGTCGGCACCACCTACAATGGGCTTCCTGCCCTCCTCCCACCCCCAATCACTGATTTAGAAAATTCCCTACAGGTTTGCCTACAGGTGGATCTCGCAAAGGCATTTTTCTCAGTTAGGGCTCCCTCCTCTCTGATGACTCTAGATTGCGTGAAGTTGACATAAAACCAGTCAGCACACTGGGTTTTACCAGACTTTAGCGTATCACACTTAGTTTTATTTTTTTCAAAATCTCTAATTAAGTGAAGTGCCTTTTCTGATCGTGTATGTTTCTACTTCTTTGAAAGGCTTGCCCATGTCTCCTGTTATTCTGTTGTATGGTTTCTGCTTGTCCTTCATGGTTTCTGCTTGTCCTTCATGGTTTCTGTTTGTCCTTCTGACTCTTAGAAGGTCTCTGTAGAGTCCAAGTACTGATCTCTTTAGATATGTTTACTAGATCTTTCCTGTTCTTCAGATGGCATTTTCATTCCTTTCATGATATTTTGATGGGGGGCGGGGAATCTTATTTTTAATGCAGTTTAATTTACCAGATTTTCCCCCTAGTAGTTTGGACTTTCCTTTTTACAAGAAATCATTTTCTACTCTGATGTCACAATGAAATTCTCCTTGTAGGATATGTGTCATTTGCTTGTCATTTGGGAGACTAATCAATTCTTAAGAATTATAAGGCTTATGAAGCAAGTACCTAATTTATATTTTTCCTAAGTATATGAAAAGCTGCCTTGTCTTTTGTGGAACAGTCCATAATCTCCCTGCTGACTTTAAGGCTGTTTCTCTTGCTGATCAATCTGTTTTCTTGTTTTAGACTGTTTGGTGTGTGTGTGTGTGTGTGTGTGTGTGTGTGTAGTGTTTGTATGTGTTTGATGGCATATGTGTGGGGATTAGAGTTGGCTCTCTCTCTCCACCAGGTGGGTCCCAGGAATAAAGCTCAGATCACCAGGCTTTATGAAAAGTGCTTCTTACCCACAGAGACACCTCAGTGGCCCCCACCACCATTGTCTTAATGCCTGTAGCCTTATGATATACTTTTCTGCTCTCTGGAGGGGTGAGTGTTCCCTTCCCTGTCCCTTACATTCTGCTTTTCTTCTCTTGTGAACTCTAGTTTTCTTGGTAATCCTTGCATCTTTCATGCTGCGTATAGACTCGGGGTCTCAGATTCCACAGTAGATTCTGTGGGACTTCAATATGAGTTTGTAGCTAAATTTAGAATTTTACTGCCTGTGGTACTGTAACTGACTCTTCTTAGACATGGTATGTCTGTTTTTAGATATACCTAAATCTGACTCTTAATAATGCATGATTTATTTTGTGATTTTCGAATAAGAATGGGTCCCATAGGCTCATAGATTTGAATACTTAGTCACACTGCTGCGTCACCTTGGACTTTAATCCAGCTATTCTGGAAATGGATGTTTTTGTTTTCCCATTGGGTTTGGTTTTTAGGAGTGTGTGTGGCCTCTGCTGATGCTTCAGTTAGCAGCTCTGCATGTGCTCACTCTCGATCGTCACCGTCCACAGGATGTCACCTAGGGATGTGAATTCCTCACTGCTCACGGGTGCAGGCTGTTGCCTTGTCCCGTTGCTGGGATGTTCCCTCAGCTCCATCCCTTGGCTCAGATGGTTTTGCTGAATTTCTCTGCGGAAAGGCAACTTTTTCCCTGAAAGGCAACGATGACTCTGTGGTGTGGTTCTCAGGAGTCTTTGAATGTCCTGTCCCTGAGCTTTTCCGCCTGGTGGTTTTAGTGCCCATCACAAGGTCTCAGCTGTCCTGTGCTCAGTGAGACAGTGATTTTCATTTCAATCTTCCTGTCCTCACTTGACAGCATTCCTCTGTCTTGATGACTGACCTTCCCCACTCTCAGGTAATTATCATCCCAGAATAGATTAATAGATTCTTCTTCTTCAATTTAAAGATTCACCCTCTATCCTTCGTTATACATTTTGATGTTCAAATTATTTCAATTTTCTTCATCAAGACCCTGTGCAGTGACTTCAGTCCCTATGGGTCCAAATTGGTTTCTGAGAAGTAATCACTGATTTCGACAAGGCCTCTTTCTGTGTGCTGTGGGCGTGGTCCTGCTTCCTACGTAGCCCGGTACCCAGTGGCTTATTGAACGTTCTGTGAGCTCTAACCTGGTGTCTGCAAGCTCTTTTGAGTTTCTGCATCAAGTCATACTTGATAATTTCATTCTTTCCCTTCAGCTGTTTGTTTCTCTTGTTAATGAGCCGTTCACAACCTTCTGTATTGCGCTACTCCCACAGAAGTTAAAAACCAAACACAATGGGGGAAAAAAAGTCCATTTCCAGAATAGCTAGATTAAACTCCAAGGTCACACAGCAGTACCGCTCCCTGGTGAATAAGCATTCAAATATATAAGCCTATGGGGTCCATTCTTATGAAACCACATTTCATCTTTTAACCCCCTCCCCCCCACAATGAAGTTTCCACATTAAATATGTTTGTTCTGGGTTATTAATGGCATACTTTCTCCCATTAAGAGAGACCTCCCCTCCTTAATTGCTATTATATTTTTTTTAAAGTTCTAATGGGGTTTGAAGCTTACCAAATCTGTTCTGCATTTAAGATCATTATAAATCTCCTCTAATAAGATAACGTGGTAACTTACAATAGTGTTTTAGAAGTGAGAACCATACCTACATGAGGGGGCACGGGCCTTATTTGATATCTTCCTGTAACTTCTGCATTTAGATGGACATTTTTAACCTTTTTGACTTTACACATGTCTTGCCTTTCTTAGATTCTTTTCCTGGTTCTCCGAAATCATTTAATTTTAGTACTTTGTGCATTCTGTTCTTAAGCTTGTGGAAGAGCATGCTTCCCATGGTCTGTGTTGCAGCTGCCAGGCAAAGGGAGGAGTTTAAAATACATTCTTCTGTAGCTGAGGTGCTTTAGGTGTCGAGAATCCAGGACTTGGAGCAAATTGGCAGCCTGACTGTCCACAAGGATCCTAATTCCAAGCCTCGCAGAGCCATGTAGGCAGAAAATAAGCCACAGGATGAGGGCCTGGTCCCATAGGGTCACCTGGCCTACGTGGCATTCAAAAGTTGGCCCAATGGCTCCCTCTTGGTCAGGTGCTAACCTCTGGCTCTACTGTCCTGTCACATACAGATCTTCCACTTGCTGTGATCTCCTATCCAGATCTCAGGATGAAGGTGTGCTCACAGGATCCTTGTGGGGGAGAGGAGATGTTCTGGAGAGGGTTGCAGGCTAACCGCTATCATCTTCTTCCTACATAGCATCCAGAGCAGCCCAACGCATGCTCCCACTGGAGAGAGCAGTGCCAAGTCTCCATGGGATTTTCGTTTCAAGTTCTATCAGCAGTTTTGTCATTTCTCTACCCCAGGCTATGCTATGGCTTTGAGGGGCCATGTGTGGGCTACTCTGGGTCATCCAGGCCCCCCAGTCACAGGGATATCATACATGGGTACCTGTGTGCATTTTTACCTCTGTGAGAGAGTATGATACTTATGAATAGTGTCATCTATGCACACATATACATATGAAAATATAAACTTGTCTGTGCGCCGGTAGGCATGGTATGTGCATATATAAATGCATGTGTGCAAATGTGAACATGGGCACCTGGGTGTGTGGGTGTCCTCTGTGTGCACATGTCTGTGCATATATGTGAGTGTGTGTGAATCCAGTGTTTGGCAGTATCCATATGTATGCAGTAGTGAGAAAGGAATGTGTTTGTATATGTGTGCCTAGCCTGGTGGGAATATATTGGAAAGAGATATTTGTGTTCCTCAATCTGGCTTTTTAAGTATTGAAACAATAGACTCAAGAAATGGAAACTTCTATAGGAATCCTATTTTGGAAGCCTGACACTAGCCAGAGGAGGAGACCTGTCCTGGAAAAGATTTCACATGGCTCTGCCAACTTGCCAGACCATCTTCTAGGATGAGACGGAAGCCCAGGCACTGAAGGGTGTTGGATGGGGCCACACATTGACTGAGCTATTTAAGTATTCATATTCTTGATCCTCTCTTTAAACTTTAATCTCACTCCCAACCCCAAAGATGTACTCGAGACCATTAATGGGATCCCTTCCCAGTATGGCCATATTGAATACCCCCCCTTTCTGCTTTTTATTATTAATTTACCTGTTTTAATTGGCTTCTTGAAGATGAGTAGACAAAGGTGGCTTCTTGGAGTGCAGACTGTGACCCAGCATTCAGTAGCAATTACAGTGGTGGGAAAGGGGTGGGTAGGGGGAAAGAAGATGAGAGGTAAAAACAGAGGCAGATGCTCGTAGCCAACCATTAGACTGAGCGCGGGGCTCCCAATGGAGGAGTTAGAGAAAGGACTAAAGGAGCTGAAGGGGTTTGCAACCTCATAGGAAGAACAGTATCAACCACTCCTCCTCCCCCCAAGCTCCCAGGAACTAAGCCATCAACCAAGGGGTACACATGGCTCCAGCTGCATATGTAGCAGAGGATGGCCTTGTCAGGCATCAAGGGGAGGAGAGGCCCTTGGTCCTATGATAGATTCCCCAGTGTAGGGGAATCAAGGCTGGAGAGGTGGGAGGGGGGGTAGGTGGAGGAGCACCCTCATAGAAGTCAGGGGAGGGAGGATGAGATAGGGGCTATCCAAAAGGGGAAGAACTGGGAAAGGGGATAACGTTTGAGATGTAAATAAAGAAAATATCCAATTAAAAAAACAAGCCAAAAAATATAAAAGAATGCATATTCCGTTCTGCGGCTGCAACAAGCCACCCTTGCTATTACCCCAGCCCCACTTGCTCCTGAGGTCTGCCATGGTCCCTGAGTGTACCCCAACCCCTGGTCTTTTCTCGAGCTCAATCGAATGGCTTCCCCCCCCCTTTTCTTTTTCCTTTTTCTCTGTAGCTCCATGTTTTCCTGATCAAGCTGGGAGTTGAAAATTCTCATCCTTATTGCAGGCTGCAGATGAAATGCCGGGTTCACCTTGCTGCCCCCTGCAACCCAGATGCAAGCACGCCTTCCTCTCTAAGTCTTGGCTCATCTGCTGTAAATTATGCATGTACGCTGCAAAGGACCCCCTTAGGATAAGGGTTGTAACTTATTTATCTTATATTTCCACCAATAACTCTCTCCACTCTGCTACCTGACAGCGTGGAGCATGAAGAGGCCGCTCAACAATTCTTTATTAGAGTTGCATATTAACTGCTTCTCCTTATTCGCACGCCCCGGTGAAATGGTTCAATTCGGGGAGAGGCGATGCAGTCTTGTGATGAGAAACTGGTCCTTTCTGCCTTTTGCCCTGGGCTAAAATAATCGGGCTTCTTTCATCGCCTGTCTTGTAGCTTCTCCTCTTCCACTGTCACTGCTCCCACGGGACCCCTGTGCCCTCCGACACCTTCTTTGACACTCACACACAGGTTCTTTGCCCCCGCCATGTGAGATTTAAGTGCTGCTGCAGGATATTTTCCAGACCCTGGTGCCGAGAGGGTGGTAGCTGAGGTCTGGTGTGCATCACACCTTCCTGTGAATTAGAGCTAGGGTCTAGAGGAGTGAATCCCAAACCTGCCGTGCCTCGGGTTTCCCTAGGGACTCCGGAAGTTTTCAAAACAAAGTTAATTGCAATTCACGGCAACCGCACACACACAGTTAATGCTATGCCACGCTTCCAGGCTGAGATGAATGTTAGAAAATGGAAGTGTCACAGTTCCCAGAAGACCGGGGTGTGGGGTAAATGCGAGAATGAAGAAAGAAATGAAGTCTCTTGGGATATGAGGGCTTTATGCCCATGAAAGTCAAATGCACCCACCTGCTTCAGTGAAGACTTGCAGTGTTGCCTGCTCTGCTTTCTGCCGCTGCCGAGACCCCAGGGCGGTGGGGACAGTGGGGACAGTGGGGACAGTAGGAGTTTCCTGAGCTCAGGCCCCCTCAGCTTTCAGATTCTTCTGATGCTGACCTCCCAGGACTCACTGGACTTGGTTGCATTTGACTGACTTTACCCTCTAACAATCTTATTAACATGCCAGGCTCCTGGAAATATTAGTGACATGGCTACCTTGCCTGACATCTGACACCGGGAGCAGCTGCCTGTCTCCCTGTGCATTTTCCTATCAGCTTATAGAATCATTTCTCCTTAATCTCCCCACCCAGGGAACTGGAGGAAAGTCTATAGAAACTTCCTGTTGTGTCCTTTCCTCTCCATATCCTACACCTGTCCAATGCCAAGGTGCTGGGCAATCGCTCTTCCTATTTGCTGGGCAAGGAGAGGGTGGGGATGGTGGACTGGCCGCCAGCCTGTTGGACGTGAGTGGGGTCCATTCCCTATCTCTCTTCAACTCAAAGTCACTGCCTGCTTGTGTACCTAAAGCCAGATCTAGCCTCGGGACTCCCATTTGTCCCTTCCCGCTCTGCTACCTGATTCTCTCTGACACGGAATTCTAGTACCTGCCCGACTGTGCCTCATCCACACACTCCCCCTGCTGCCTTGTTCTGTGCTGATTCTGGCGCACGCTTTGCACCAGATGTCAGAGTTCTCATCTCAATGCTTATGAGCACCTTTAAGGTAAAAATCCATGTATGTTTACGTCTGAATCCAGACCCTGTGAGCAGGGGACAGCATGGCACTTACTCTTGATCAGCAAGGCAGTACAGACCAGCTGTGCTCTGTGGAAATCTGTTTAGGAAGAGGGTCAGGCCCAGGCCCTGTTTTGCCCTGGTCACAGTGTTTAGAGCTGAGATGGACCTTGGCAAACCTTTGTGTAGAGCAAGCAGGGCGGCCCTGCTGCCATCCCTGCCCGGCAGCCATGTGCGCTTAGGAGCGTGGTGCCATCCGAGATCATTGGTGCAACAACTGCAGCTGTCAGCTATGAAGGGTTCATGTGACATCCACAAACGACAGGGAGACAGCATTTTCAACAACAACAACAAAAAAGAGATTTCTTTTTCAGCTTCTTGGATGATAGGCATGAGAAGTTGATGGCCTATAGTGTCTGGGAAGACTAATCAGCAAATAGTCTGTGTATAGCACCACAGGGTGAGCAGAGAAGTCACTTAGTGTTGCTACTAAGTATCCAACCCTGAGCCCAGGGCTATCCACAACAACTTAGTGCCAACACACCAAGACCCCATTTTTCTGCTAAGGGAATTATAGCTCAGAAATGAGACACAGAGCACAGAACTGGCTCCTGGGTATGTATGTTTGTCAGGACGCCATCTGAAAGGAAGACACACGTAGTTCTGTTCTAACCTGGGATGTTCCTGCTTGGTAGGTTTTACAGTTGGACCCACTGTGGTGGCTTTCAGTTAAAGTGACTCTCGGGGCTCTTGCTGCATCAGGCTCTTCTCTTGGGTTTGGTTTATAGAGGAGCTGAGATTCAGGGGTACGCCTCAAATAAAACTCCCTTGGTAGAGCAGCACATTGTGCTCCTTCACGTCTGCACCACAGGCCTTACCCTCTCAAGTTTTCCAGTGCACATGTGGCATGCCTGTGCACGTGCAAGTGGGCATCATAGGCGCGTGTATTTATGTATTGGTTCCACAGAATGGAACACGCATTGAACTCGGCTTTCTCTTATCAATGTCGAGTCTTAGATTCGAAGTGACTTGTCTTGCAGTGTGAGCTGAAACAGCCATGCCTTTGGCAGACCTCTCTCCACTTTCTGTGCAAAGCTGCATTTAAATATTTCATCCCATCCCGCCAGGCTCCACGAGGAGCCAGAGGTCGTTGCTGGGTTAGCTGCTAAGAGGCATAAATCAAGCTGCCCTCGTTTTACTTCCTCTGGGAAGGAGAGTCCGTAAGAAATGTTCTGTAGTTGGAAGTCCTCCGCAGAAAGACTTGGATTGAAGCGGTCAAGGGGCCTTCACTCTCCTCTTTCTGAGCACTTATTTTTGTTCAACATGATCACGCACACCCAGGAAAGCCAGATGCCTGCCCCAATCTAATCTACTACTGACCCAAGCAGGAATCCAGGTACTTCTCCTAAGAACACAACCCACTCTGGAAATGACGTGTCTAACTAAGTCTCTGATATGTTTAGTGCCCTGGAAGGTCAGCAGCAGTAGATTCAGATGCTGGGCTGTGGTGTCTCTTTCCAGGAGGATCTCAGAGAGGAATTAGACACAATAAAGAATTCTATCTTTAACTATTAAGGTAACATGGTACAGATACATAACAAGATTTTATTCAG
Source organism: Apodemus agrarius (assembly GCA_964023405.1). Taxonomy (NCBI): domain Eukaryota; kingdom Metazoa; phylum Chordata; class Mammalia; order Rodentia; family Muridae; genus Apodemus; species Apodemus agrarius. The sequence goes on along the minus strand of OZ030011.1, from coordinate 95,222,088 downwards.
CTGTCAAGAAAAATGAAATCTTGATATTTGGAAGAAAATGGACAGCATTGTGTACATGTACATATGTGTGCATGTATGCCTGTGCACATATGTGTACATGTGTGTATGAGTGTATTTATGTGTGTATATAAATAGGTGTATGTGTAGTCGAATATGTATGTGCACACATGTGTGTTCATGCACATGTGTTTGTATGCATGTGTGTTTATGTATGGCATGCATGTGTTCATAATACATGTTTGTATGCTTGTTTACTTGTGTGAATATATATGCATGCAGGTGTGTGTTTGTGTAATAAAATTAGAAAAGTCTTATGGCAAGGGAAGAAGAAAGCCTGTGGATGCAAGAGAAGCTAATGGGCTGCGGCAGCTGAGAAGAGCATTCTCCACTGAGTCATCAAAGTGAGGCACATGCGTGCGCACGCGCGCGCGCGCGCACACACACACACACACACACACACACGCACACACACACACACAGATGTAAACATGCACACATGCACACACACATACACATGTACACACACGCACTCATGCATACACATACACAGATGATAGCATGCACACACGCACACACACATACACAGATGCAAACATTCACACAGGCACACATATACACATGTGCATACATGCACTCACACACACATACACAGATGCAAGCATGCACATATGCACACATAGAGACACATATGCAACTGCGCACACATATGCAACTATGCACACACAGATACAAACATGCACACATGTACCACACATGCTACATACATGCAAGCATATACATATATACACATGTGCACACACACATACACACAGATGCAAGCATGGACATATGCATACACATCGACACACATGTGCACACATGTGCACACATACACTCAGACACATGTACACAACCATGTACACACAGACACACACACAGAGACACACACACACACACACACACACACACACACACATGTAGTTACTGAAGGCCATAATTTCAAAAAAAGGGAAGTAACCCTGGATGGGCCAAATTGTCAAAAAGAAGCAATGATATTTATAAAAAATCATTTTATATAAAATGTATTTTTAATAATTTTAAAACCTATGGATTAAAAGTTCTAGGCAATAACAACATGGATTTGGCCAAGGGAGTAAAGTAGTCAGGAGAATAAGGCTCAGGCTTTTACTTAGAAGGCACTATTATGGAAATTGACTGGCTTTGTACTTTGTTAGCAAACTACAAAGGACATGAGAGAAAACATTATCACTAAAAGAACTGAACTGGAAATAAGATTCTTAAACACACAGAGGAGAGGGATTGAAAAGACAGCAGTTAACAGGAGGCAGGAAATGAAAAATAAAATAGAATTGCTAAATAGAGAGAAAGTGAAAAAGTAACCCTCTGAGTGACCAAAGCAAGGGAAGGCCAATTGATCCACTTCTGGAAAGACACAGAAATGGGTGTCAAGAAAACTCTGCTATGTGCAATTTATGAGACATACTCAGAACATGCTCACACGAAAGGCTGGAGATGAAATCATGGAAGAGCATGTGCCAGGAAGGCATTAATTAATTAAAATTAGTGTAGCCATTTTAACTAGGACGAAGGAGACTTCTATGGACAAATATATAGTGAGAAAAATTATGGCTAGGAGGGACTGTGCTGGCTGGTTTTATGTCAACTTGACACAGGCTAGAGTCATCAGAGAGGAGGGAGCCTCGATTGAGAGATTCCTCTATAAGAACAGGCTGCTGTCAAGCCTGTGTAGGGCATTTTCTTAAGTAACGATGATGGGAGAGGGCACAGCTCATTGTGAGTGGGGCCATCCCTGGGCTAGTGGTCCTGGTTCTATAAGAAAGCAGGCTGAGCAAGCCCCGAGGAGCAAGCCAGTGAGTAGCACCCCTCCATGGCCTCTGCATCAGCTCCTGCCTCCAGGATCCTACTCTGTTTTGATTTCCAGTCCTGATTTTCTTCGATGATGAACTGGGCTGTGGACATGTAAGCCAAGTAAATCCTTTCCTCAAGTCTTTTTTTTTCCTTTTTTTTTTGTCATGGTGTTTTATCACAGCGGTAGTAACCCCTAACGAAGACAGGGATAATCAAATGAACAATCTCTCAGTAACTTCATACGATTACCTCACATCCATGTTTGTCATCTTACAAAATCTATGACAGAGCTGAAAAGAATTACAAGCATTAATTAAAAATCAATCATCATAGTGGGAGTTGCTACTGAGCTTTCTCCGAAGCTGATGGATGGAGGTGACAATGGTGGCAAAGTCAGAGATGACATGAACAAAACCGGTCAACTTTGACCGCACCCCAAACGTGAACACATTCATTCATAACAGGTTCAAAATATGATTTATTAACTCTTCCAAATGAACCCAGAGCAAACACAAATAATTTATATAAAAAATACCATAGAGGGTGGGGTGGGGAGGTGGGGACCATTTGACTTCCTTGTTCCTCTTGCCGATATGGCTCCAAGGGATAAATCTCATTTTTTTTTTCTGCTTTGGAAAAAAGGAAAAAGAAATGTCTTTGCTGACAGTATGATAACAAAATCATGTTTGCAAAAGTATGTTTGCTGTTTCAAATCATGCCACTGAAAATCAGACTTGCATTCGTCCCAGAATGATAGTACCCACAGGATGACATTTGTCATATGAAGGTCACAGGAAGCACCAGCGGTTGTCAGTGGTCACTTTATGTTGGCAAATTTAGTTGTTCTTACTGCCCAGTATGCTTTGATTTGGTTAGTGCCATCTCACCATATTCATACCTTACAGTACAAAAATATAGTTTTTATGGTGACACGACTGTAAACTAATTGTATTTCAAATGTAAATAAAAAGACAAACATATTTTATAGTAAAGAACCAGTACATTAGAGTAGCTAAGGACAGCTCAGCACCTGAAGTCATATGTTAGAAAGTAGCATTTGGATTGGGGAGATGGCTGGGTTGGTCAAGTGCCTCCTTTACAGCAAGAGGACCTGACTTCAGTCCCCCAGAACCTATGTTAGAAGGAGGGCCCTGGCCTATGCCTATTCTCCCAGCACTGGGAAGGTAAAGACAGGAGTTTTGGGACTCGAACTGAGTCAGGTGCCTGTATAATATATCAAAGCGGACCTAGCTGTGAGGTTGTCCCAGCATCTGTCAATCCCTGTCTGTTACAGGGTTCTTCTAGCTGGTTACCCTAAAGTCCTCCACCCCAGGGGCTGGTCTGCCCTTCCCCCAGCTGCCCCTCTTTCATATAATCTAGCCATTTTGGTTACCTGGCCCTTTCCCCTTTTGTCTCCCCTTTACTCTCCTGGCTCCCCTTTTTCCCCTCCCCACTCTCCTCACATGGCTTGACTCAAGGTTATGTTCACTCTGACTCTCCCAGATGTTTCTGCCTCTGGCTATGCTCTCCCTCACATCGATAATAAACCTTCTCCACTACCATACCTAGGAGCAGTCAGGTTCATGCATGCATTCATTCACACATTCATTCATTCACTTATTCATGGAAGATCACTGCTAGCCAGTCAGTCTAGCTGAATCTATGTGCTCCGGGTTCAGTGAGAAACCCATATTTACAAAACAAAAGCAGATCGGGCCAGTGACATGTCTCAGTGGCCAAAGGCACCTGCTGCATAGTGTGAAGACCTGAGTTGGATCCCTGGGACCCAAGCGGTAGAAAGAGATGATTGACTCCCACAAGCTGTCCTCTGCCCTTCACAGGTGTGCCCCGGCATGTGCATGCCCTTCCCCCACCGCGCATGGCACATACAAACAATGAATAAATGTAAGAAAAGGAAAGGGAAGAGCAATTTGGGAAGAGCCCTCATGTTTATCTCTGCCCTCTGCACAGGAACCGATATATGCATGAACACACAAGATAACATTTTTTTACAACTGAATAATAATTAAATCGTCTCCTCTATTAAAAAATTAGAAAGCAAACGACTGGATAATTACAAATAAACTGCAAGGCAGACAAAATAAATGCAAAACTAAAGTTAATCAAATACAAAGTAAAAAGATTAACCAAGTGCTTAAAAAATAGGCCTTCCAAAGACTGTAACAAAACGATTGATTCCGAATAAGAAAGAGAAGATAACACAAACCAACACAGAAGCACACAAGTCTACCCTACACAAAACAGCAAATTGATGGATATGGAAGGGAGTGGAGGGGCCGCAGACTTCCTTGCTTGGCTTGGTGCCCATATGCCCTGATGTCAAGCACCATGACTGGCTAAGCAGTACCCATCTCCTCAGGGGACACATACTTAGCAACCACACAGACTGTGGTCCCTGAGGGGCACCAGTTGTCTGTGCAAGCCAAGTACACGTGTGGACTGTTGAGGTGGAACTCCAAGCACATGTGCAGACTGTTGACTCCAAGCACGTGTGCAGACTGTTGCTGTTGCAGTGGCATTTGGGAGGGTCTAGATACAATCACTGTGCACACAGTCTTGGATGTAGTTCCCAGACACGTTGGTTGTGATTCTAGGGCTGTGGTCTTGCTTCATCACCAGACTTGTGAATTATCATAATTTAAGATTCCCTAGCTGCGTGGATCCTGGCTCAGAATCAGTGAGCTAGGTGAGCACACTGAAGTGTCAGGGGTGAGAGGCGAGGAGGAGAGAAAAGCCCGAGACAGAAGCCAATGTAGCGCCACACGTTCTGGCAGGCCTCTAATCCATTCTCGTGAATGCCAGTCCCGAGAGAGAGAGCAAGCACATGAATATTTTAAGAATTTTGGTCTACTATTGATTTGTGGCCTGTCAGTATCCAACTGGTTAATTAAATTTGATGCAAAAACAAAGAATTGGGAACAAAGCTAGTGTCTTTGGACAGGCAGCTAGGGTGGACAGGGGCAGTACTTGTGAAAGAACTTCATCACTTATGGACAGAGAGGAAGGAAGGAGGGAGGGAGCGAGGTCCCAGGATAGTCCATCTTCGTTGTTTGTGGAGTCAAGGTCACTTCTCTGATCCTGAAAGAAATTGATGCAGACTGACTGTTTATCAGTGGAAAAATCCAAATTATGGAAGAGCCAGTCTCACGGAAACAAAAGGTTAATCATAATTTACAGCTGTTTTTCACATAGAGCTATTTTTTTTTCCAAAACTGTTTGTTCTCTCTCTCTCTCTCTCTCTCTCTCTCTCTCTCTCTCTCTCTCTCTCTTTATTTGTTTGTTTTGCATGGGGATCCCCTTGCCGTACTCCCTCCCAAAGCTCGTGGCTGGAACCACTGGAGAACATTGTTCTAATGTCCTCTGTTGAGTCAAACCCCCAAGGGAGACAGGCGCCTTGCCCCGGCAGGCAGGTGTGCCCGCATCCTTTCCCTCCTCTCTGATCGACTCTGGTTATCCCTCGGTTTCTTTGTAGACTATTTTAAGTTTAAAAACATCAATAGTAACACAAATTCAATTTGACTGAAAGGCGCGGTGCTCTGTAGCATGCCTCTGCCTCCCTTTCCAGCCAAGGCTGGCTTTCATGACACGGTTCTCAGAGCCACATACTCCAATCACTTTGAGCCCTGCCTCCTTCCAAAGGAGTAGCATTCCTTCTGATGAAACAGCACTCCCTCGCCCCACCACCCGCTCCACCCCACCCAGTGGGCTCTTCTCTGTACATAGGTGAAAACATTCAGTCCAGGGAAAGTAAGTTCCCAGTTGGGAAGATATTTTCTAAAATAAGGAAATGTGTCTGGTTCTGTAGGACACATTCCTTAAGTGTGGATGGAGCTGTGAGGATGGAGGGTGACTTCCTGGATAAATCATGTCACGTGACGAAGTTGGATACCTCTGTGGTTGAGTGGCACTGCAGGACAATCTTATGAACCTGGAAGGGACAGTACATTTCTATTGTTGCCCTTTAGTCTCTAGCTGGACACAGACTCATCATCTGCAGGGATTGAGGGACGCCAGTTGTCAGCCAGGGAAGGGTGGACCTTATCATTCAGCCATGAGACGTTGATGAAGAGCCTGGAGGTTGAACTGTCCTAGCTGAGGCTTTAGAACTGTTTGGTGGGTGCCTTGATTTCAGCCTTCTGGGAGTCCCGGAGCTCCTGAGTGGAACACCTCACTTCAGTGACTAGTTCTGAGCATCCACTACTAGAGAGTAAATATATGTGGGTTTAAGCTGCAGAGCTTGTGATATTTGTTACACAGCACAAACTAACAAACAAACAAACATATCCAACTGTTCAAAATTAAGGGACACTACTTTCTGCTCTTCTTTCCTCCTTCCTTCCTTCCTTCCTTCCTTCCTTCCTTCCTTCCTTCCTCCCTTTCTTCCTTCCTTTCGTTTTTTCTTTCTTTTTACTTTAACTCTGTCAGCCATACATATCAGAAGTATTATGTCTGTACATTCTGCAAACAGTGAATAAAAAATGTTTAAAAAGAGAAATTATACTTGTCCCGAATAGTCAAAGATGTTTGGGGTCAGTGCACTAACAATACAACACAGCTGTTGGTGTAGTATCCACACTGTATTATTTTAAGTAATGGGATCATTTAAGACATACAAATTAACAGCAACGATTGTGCCATATTATAGGCAACGTGAGAGCCTCGGGTTTTGGTGTTAGAGTGGATTCTAGAAGCTGTACTGGGAAGACCCAGAGCAGTTTGTGGAGATCTGCCGTTCAACTGGTTCCTTTTCAGTGTCTTATCATTGTCCGTTCACGGTTGCCACTTCTCTTCTGTAAGGCAAAGGACACTATCAATAGGACAAAATGGCAACCAACAAAAATTGGGAAAAGATCTTTACCAACCCTACATCTGAGAGAGGGCTAATATCCAATATATGCAAAGAACTCAAGAAGAACCAAATAACCTTATTAAAAAATGGGGTACAGAGCTGAACAAAGAATTTTCACCTGAGGAATACCAAATGGCTGAGAAGCACCTAAAGAAATGTTCAACATCCTTAGTCATCAGGGAAATGCAAATCAAAACAACCCTGAGATTCCACCTCACACCAGTCAGAATGGCTAAGATCAAAATCTCAGGAGACAGCAGGTGCTTGAGAGGATGTGGAGAAAGAGGAACACTCCTCCACTGTTGGTGGAATTGCAAGCTTGTACAACCACTCTGGAAATCAGCTTGGCAGTTCCTCAGAAAATTGAACATAGTACTACCTGAGGACCCAGCTATAGCACTCCTGAGTGTATACCCAGAAGATGCTCCAACATGTAATAAAGACACCTGCTCCACTATGTTTATTTTCTTTTATTCTAAATGTGCTTTAGAAAATTACACTCCATTTTGACTTTATGTATTTCAGATTTGCATCCTGGAGTGCCATCTTCAGATAAATGTACATGCATAAGTGTGTTTTCTAGTGTTTTGGGGCAGAGACTGACCTCTTCCCTATTCATGAGACCCAGCATGAATGGTAATAGTTAGATTTCAATGTGATCTTCAATGTGATCTTCTGGGGTGCTTCTTATGGTCATGTGGGCCAGCATACCCCTTCCTCATTCCCAAACTACCTGTTCTCATCTCTGATTATTCTGTATGCTTGGACCCTGTGGGTGGGGTATGTTCATGTAGGCACTGATGTTCATGTTCCCGTGTGCACGTAATGCCTTCAAGGTGATCTTGGGTATCTTCTTCGCTCATTCTGTACTTTACTTATTGTGGCAGAGTATCTTATTGAGTCTGAAGCCCATTAATTTGGCTAGTTACATAGCACCTTGCCCCGGGAACCCCCTGTGTCTGCCTCCTGAGTGCTGGGACTGTTGGTGGCTGCCAAGCTTTCCTATTTTTTTCTTTTTTCTTTCCTGTGTGTGTGTGTGTGTGTGTGTGTGTGTGTGTGTGTGTCCTGGGGATGTGAACTCCTGTCCTCACACCATTATGTCAAGAGGTTTATCCACTGGGACATCTCCTCAGCTTCCGAATTCTATTCCTAATACCCCCCCCCAAGAAAAGAAAGAAAAGATTTTATAGATATGTATCAAGATACATGTATACAAGAAAAACCACAACTCAATTAGAAAAACTACTTCATATCAAATGTTTTGGCTTTCTACCTATCATGTACTTAAATACTGTAGGTAGCCCATTTAAGATTTGAGCCAAATTACCATTTAATACAATTAAAATAAAAGTTCTAATTTTGGCTTATTCTGGTTTATTTCCTTGGTAAATGTATTTGTCCAGAAAAGGGTAGAAAACAATTTTTAGCTTATTGTTGTAGGTAGGAATATTTTCATTTGTGTATACATTTTCACGCTTTCTTTTTTTACGAAAAGCTTTTTATACAGTAAAAGCTTGTTTGGGTTTTTAGTGGTCACTGCACTCATGTCCATAACCAGAGTTCTCACATCCACCTAACTTTAGAAGTCCTTGTGCTTTGAAGAGGACACCAGCCCAGAGACATTTAGATATTGAGACAGCTCATGTCAGTGATCTGAGATGGGTGCAGATGACCTGAGTAGGGCCAGCTGTCTGCAGCTCCTCTCAGAGACCCACCACAATGCCTGGTTGGCCGTGACTGGTCATGTGGAGCCTGGATGTCTGTCTGTTAGATCTAGTCTTTGGTTGCCGTTCATTTGGTGGCGGGAGTTGTGGGGGGAGGGATGTGTGAGAAGGTTCTTGGCCTTGTGCTCTTAGATGTCCTTCTCAATATGTAGAAGGAAGGGAACATTTGAAAAATCCTCCAGGAATCAATGTCCTTTGTGGCTTTTGTCTCAGAGCCCACACTTTGCATTCTGACAGAAATTGCTTGTTAGTTCCCAGAGAATGGCCAATTTCCCACCATACTCACTCAAGTGGACCAGAACTCTATGCATGTCCTAAAGACTCTGTCTCTAATTGCCTGCTGTGGCCTTTGTTATGTCTTGTGTCCCTAGGATCCGGGTCTCTGCTGGTCCTTAATTCCATCATGCACTTGGTGCTCTCATCAAATTACAATGGATGCCTGGAGTGAGTTTATTGATTTGGAAATGTGAGATGAAAAAGAAGGTAGTCTTTGAAATATGACAGATATTTAACTATGTTTATGTAATGATTTGAATCTATTGGAGAAACAAGGAGAACTGGAGAAAAGGGGAATGCAGGGAGATTGAGCGCATCTGAGTGGCTGGGAGGGAAATGGCCACAGGGTGTGCCCTCACTGTGCACAAAGCTTGCTCTAAGTGAGCAGTGGGAGACACTCTGATATGTTGACTGTGACTCGTGTGTGGTCCCGTAAAAGCTGCAGAGACTGTGAGAGAAACACCTCCAGGGAGCATTGGACACAGTGGCAGATTGGATTAGATGGTTAGTCTGAAGAACGCCGTCAGTGCCTCTGGCATAGTAAGACATTTTCTAGCCTCTTACCTTGACTCCAGCTGAATGGATTGTGATGTGTCTGTCTCAGGAAGCTGCATTAAAGTGGGAGGTTTGAGATCTAACCCCAGCCCAGTTATAAACCTTAGATGTGCTATTCATGTCTTTGGAGTGTGGTTTCCTTCAATGTCAGTAAAAGAACAGTCCATGCCTCGCAGGGTTGTTGTGGAAACCAAAGCAGTAGATAGAAAATAACTTTGTAAACTGGCAAGCAGAGAATAGATAAATAAATGCACACATCACCCTGATGGGAGTTCTGGCCCCAGACAGCATGGCTACAAGGCTTTTCACACACACACACACACACATGTTAAAATCTAGCATTTAGTTAAAATAGTCTATGCACATAGTACAGAAAATAAAACAGATCTTGAATAGATTTCTTATCTTAAGTGCTCAAACCCAAAGTGTTTGGGGATGTTAAAACAATTTTGAGGTATTTGCATACACATAATGAACTATCCTAGGGATGGGGTTTTGCTGCTCTCTGCATGGTATCTCCATGCTTGGCTTGTCCTCTCTCCCATCCCGGGGTGCCAAGCCCCTGTCTACCCACTCACCCATCGGCCCACCCATCCTTCCAACCAGTCTTACGTGTATGCACCCACACACCCTCCCTTTGTTCTCCCTCTCCTTTGTTCATCTTGTCATGACTAATGTTCTGTGAAAGCTTGTCTATACCATAGGATGCCCAGATCATCTGGTTCAGTCTGAACAGCGATGTGTTAGCTCTTAGATCTATAACTAACAAAAATTGACCACCCTCCCAAACGTAGCTCTCCAACCCATCGGAGCTCTGATAGAATAAAAGGAAGGAGGAATGCGCTGCCCTGACTGATGAAGTGAGATGTTCATCTTCACTGTCCTTGGATGTCAGCAGGCTTTCAGGCCCACCTATGTTATTGACTCTTTAAACTACGTCTTTGGCTTTTCCTACAAGTTACACGAGACTCGGTAACTCCGTAGTCGCCAGATCTGATATTTAATTACTAATCATGTTTATGATTTTGATGATTGGTTCAACCTATCTTACTCACTCATATGCTGGGTCTTCTGTGTATTCCCGTGTATCACGTTGGATGAGCTTTACGGTTTCGATAGTCTGTGGGCAAGTAACCTCATTAAGTGATTTCCACTGTTCCCAGCTGCAGATTGTTGTTCTCTAAGATGGCTAATTTTCTCCAGCAGGCAAGTGGGTCATTACTGGGGTGTCCATGCAGGAGTGGTGTGTGTGTGCACTATTTCCATCTGAAGGCCATCACTTCTACGTGCAGTCCCCTGTGTACTTTGCCCACTATGCCATGTGCCTACAGAGAATGAAGACTGGGGTCAGTGCCAAAAGAGAGGCTTGGGTTTCCAGCTATGTTCTGATGGTCATCCTAATGCATGTTTATCTCCTGTCTCTATATCCTTCCCACACATCTCTGGGGAGACACTCTGCAAGTGTTTCACTCTGTAACTGCCTCCTCTCTGCCAAGTCGTTCCCCAGACTGAAGCCCATCACATGGAGACTCAAAGTGCTATTCTCCTGATATTCCCCCCTCATTTGGCTTTATGGATTTATTCCTTTCAACTTTTACAGGGGTGGTACTAGGGGAAAAGATATAAATTTATGTTCCCTGGTCTTTACATATATCAGGAGTCCAGAATTTATTTCTGCAGGAGGGCTGCAGGTTTCCCTTGAAAGAGGCAATGAGACAGTGAGATAGAGAACCTTTGGATGTAACATTTGAGTTTTTCCACAGTAAAGCAAAAGTGATCCTTAAGCCAATATAGTTGCATTAGATCAGCCGACAGGCTCAATAAGGACAACCAGCTTACCTCAAAAGAAATGACATAACCAGCTTACCTCAAAAGAAATGACATCAAGCGTAAGCATTGCCAGTCTCCGAGGTCCATGGAACAGGGCCGTGGCTGTACTGTGCTGATTCTTGCTGGTGCTGGTCAACAGTCTTACATGTGTGCCCCTGAGGTTGTCTCATATGTCTGTTGGTAAGTGCAGGGTATGAGAAGAACTGCAGAAATGGTATGGGCTAGCCTATATAAAAGGTTGGATTTCTAGAGAAAGCAATTAACACGGGTCTTGGTGGAACTGTTAGAGAGATTAAAAGTAAAAGACGCGTGGCCACTGATGGGAAAGGAGGATCATGATCCTTCATGTTCTTCTTGTATATGAAATTGCTTTCCTTTACTTTATTACAGAAGATTCTGTATACAGGGTACTTTTGGAGTCACAAAGGGAAAAGTATGGGAATGGTACATGGTAAATGGAAGGATCTGGAAAGGCATCTTGATGTGCAGGAAGCCTGTAGTTAGATCAACTGTGGCCCATTTGGCTTTGAAGAAACAGTGATGATTTGGGGTAATACGAAGTCATTCTGGGTTATCCTGTAAAAGCAAATGATTGAGTTCCTATTGTTTGCGCCAATCATCTTGCCTCAAGTCTTGAAGCTGGTAGTCCAAAGGCATGTGTGGTCAAGATGGATGAATGTGTTTGATTTTCTGACAGCTCAGACACCTTCTATAATGTCAAGAAGTAGCCATTGTCCATGAGCAAAGGAAGATCTTACAACTACAGAGCCTTGGATGGGTAGCAGGTTCTTCACTAGGAATTACATTGCATGGGCAGGAAGGCCATAGTGACCTCACCTCATCTGGAAGGAACTCTGGGAAAAGTCGGACTTTGCTGTAGGAAGTAGATATATAGATACTCAACCTTTGTATTGAGACACCTGGAATATAAGGGTAGATTAAGGCCGTGAGAGGTGTGGAGGCCCGAGAAATGGTCTCTGACTGTTCAGATATTCTACAATCTATAGGACTATGGCAAATCTTGCAAGGAAGGCAAGCTATTGAATAGTCAGTTGAATGGGGACAAGTACTTTTTTGTTGTTTTGTTTGTTTGTAGTTTTTTTTAATGGTTCAAACAGCATGTGTACTGTCAGGAATCCCATAACAAAAGGTTCCACAGCCAAGTGTGACACAGTCTCTCTCCCTGAGTGTTGTTTCCAGTGTTAGTGAGAGCCAGGGGCTGAGAAGTTCTATGGATAGGTGACCTACTTAGCTCCTGCCATCCAGAACTTTGGAAGCTGATTTGATTATTAGTCTTTCTCTCAGAAATATGTAGGGACAGCCAGAGGTTGAGGGGAGAGTGCAGTTAGGTAAAGGGAAGAACAGGAGACAGGGTTTGTGCTTCCTCCATGCTCCTTACACCACTCCACTAGTGATGGCTGGTTCCTGGAGGAGGGGTGGGCGCCTGGCCTCACATGTGCACCCCTGAGGCTGCCAAGGATGAGCGGAGCTCCTGGGCTATGTTGCCTGCCAAAGTGTTCTTCCTCCCCTCCTGCTTTCTCCTCAGGTCCTTGTTCTTACAGATTTTTATTTTATGTGTGAGTGTTTTGCAATTATGTATGTATGTATGTATGTATGTATGTATGCATGCATGCATTATATATGTCCACAGTATCTGTGTTGCCCAGAAGAGGGTGTTGGATTCCTTGGAACTGGACTTACAGATGGTTGCTAGCTGCTACCTGGGTGCTAGGAATTGAGCCCTGTCCTCTGGAAGAACAGCCAGTGCTTACAACCACTGACCCATCTCTCTAGTCCTTTAACAGTGGTTTGTAGTTCTCGGAGTCTTTGACCTTCTTGGTTAAACTTACTCCTGAGATCCTTTTAAAATTCTTTTATAAACAGTATTATATTTTTGGTTTCTTTCTCTATTTTTGGATAAATTGTCAGTGATAGAAAAATGCAACCAATTTTTGTGCAGCAAATTCACATCCTACAAGTGCTGTGAGTTTGCTTATCAGTTTTAGTGGCCACCTTGTGAGAATCTTTCCTGTTAGTGCCCGATTGATCTTGGTAGAGCCCCTCAGCACTGTGCCAAGCAGAAATGGCAAGAGTGGGCATCCGTGTGCTAGCTCTGAGTCCCCCATTGATTGGATCAGACCATTTTAATGGATGTGGTGCGCTATCTTAGCTACATCCCGGTAAGCTATTTTCAGAATGAAAAGTTAAGATAATCTGGTCTGTAAAGCCAGATCTGGAGGTGAAAATGTGTTCAGTTTACTTTGGGATATTTTTGGAATGAAAATCTGATCTCCCGGCTCCTCTTGTGTAAAGCCTCCCGGGGTCTCCAGTTCTTCCTCTGTGCTCCCGAGTTACCCTCATCTTCCTCCTGAAGCCACTGGCTCCCCCTCCTCACTCACGTTCCTCCCTCTAAGGAGTGACCAGCTCTCTGGTTCTGCTGGTTTACGGGCTGCCTGGACCCAGAGCTATGCACGATTTGCTTTCCCGACCCCTTCTCACTTCCCTGTAGACCTGCACCTCAGTGGGTCTTCCTTCTCTACCTTTCTTACACTTGGCTTGTACCAACTTCTTTTTTCTTCCTACTTTTTATACCCTTCAGTGAGGCCAGAAGCCTTGTGGAGGATGCTATGACTTTCCCCTGGGCACCACCGATGCATGTTAGGCACTGTGTGTAAGGCCTGTGCAGGGCCAGCCACCGTGAAGACAGCTTGTCTTTTTTTTTTTTTTTTTTTTTTTTTTTGGTGACTGTGCTGTGCCCTGTTGCTTCCTTTAGACTTGGAGGATGATTATTCTAGCAAACTGTATCCTTATCTTTGCCTGTGTAGGGAATTGGCAAAGAAATACATTTGGGCTTGTTTTTATCTTTTCTTCCTTTTCTTCTATAGTATAAAGTGTGTCTTCCTTTTGTTAATTGGTTCTCATTTGTTAAGCCCCTCTCCCCTTTCTGATGCTTTCAAGAGAAAGGTCGGGAAAAAATTAGCAGTCTGTGGTCAAGCTCTCAATTCTAAAGTGGCAATATTAGCAATATTAGTATTCAGATTTCTGATGGCTGCATTCTTTTCTTATGGGATAGGAAAGAATGGCAAGCTGTTTAGTACTTTCCCAGAGACGGACTACTAACCAAGAGCAGAGTATCCATTCAGTGCCCTGGTGGTTAGTGTGTGTGGAGACTGAGTTTGGAGTCACACATTAGCGAGGGTCAGCACACGTTTCCTGTGAATAGAGTTGTACAAAACATGGCTGACTGTGTAGGTGAACCTGCCAGTTGACCCTATTTCAGATGGAAGGCAGGGTGATTCTCAGGGCATGTCTGCACGTCTGGAGGTTATGAGTCACTTCTTGGTCATGTGAGGTGACAGAGCCTGCCAGGGCTGGGAACGCTTCATGGGGGAGTCTGACAGCCTGTATTTACCCATTGGACGTACATGCACATCTTCCTAGGCATTCATTATGCCGACAGTCTGGGAAATGCCAGTGTTCTAATTAACTCCAGCCAGGGAAGGCTGTCTGCCGTCTGCAGTCCCTTTGATTGATATGGTTGCAATTAGAGCGCAGCTCCCTCCCAGCACGCTGCAGTGGAGAGGGACTCGGAGTGGGCACGGAAGCACCTCTGCAGGCAGAGCTTCGCTCCTGTCCTTCCTCAGAGAGAGGAATGTGAGCGAGAGGCCCGAGTGCCTCCGCCTGCTCGCAACCCCCCTCCCCGATCAGGAAGTTTATTACCGTTAGAAAGAAAAAGGAATAAACGTTATCCTTCCGTTTGCAGGGCTTTGGTGGTTATTATGGGAAAATCAGTTGACTCCGTGGTCGTACTTTTGAGATTTATTGACAAAAGAACTCAACAATTATATTTACCTTAAAGAACAGCATAGCAAGGCTTGTGTCTGGACTCACAGAACAGGAACGAGGACAGGTGGGATCCTTAGCTCCTTGTGTAGATGTTGGTAGGACACATGACAGACACTTGCCCGCAAAACTGAAGTCAGAAGATGAAAATTCTTTGACTGGTCAGTCTGTGCCAAGGGCCGTGGGATGCGAGCTACAACAGCAGATGTGCCGCTGTCTCTGACCTTAGTGTGGCTTGGGGCTCAGCAGAGAACCCATGTATCAGGATATCTTCATCAACGAGGTTTAGGGTGGTTTGTTACAAAAAGGAGACAGGTCAGATTTAAGCGGGGAGAACATCAGATTGCTCTCTAATGCAGGAGAATGATTTCAGTGTGTGGAGAGTCAGGGACAGGGCTTCTAGGCTGAGCACAGCCCCTAAGCACCGTCATGGTGTGTTTGGGTGGCGATCTAGTATGTGTGGAGTGGGATCTGGTAGGGGAGGCCGAAGCTGGGGTGGGCAGACTGCACAGGGATTGGTAGGCCTGTAGGGTTACGGGGTCCCCTGTCTACTCTGCCACGGAGCATGGCCGCCGCGGGCGGGACAAGGGAAGCTGAGCAAGCTTATTCCACGCTGTCGCCAGGCGGGTGTTGGGATGTGCGGAGGCTGCGGGACACAGAGGGTGGGGAAGGGCGGTCTGAAACACGGGACCTCCAGAGCTGACTTGGGGGTGAGGGGGTGGGTTTGCAAGGAGGCCAGGGGCCATCTGGTTCTCAAGTTCTTAGACACCCAGGTGCCTCTGGGAGCTGAGGAAGAGCTGAGAACGGAGTAGGGGCCCACGGGTTGGATCTAGCCCAGGGCCAGGGGAGAAGTGGGGAGCTCTGGCTTGTCCTGCGGCGAGAGTCCTTGGCTTGACGGTGGTGGCAGGCTTGGGCTTGGTGGTCGCAGTGGCTGGGAGCACAG
Source organism: Apodemus agrarius (assembly GCA_964023405.1). Taxonomy (NCBI): domain Eukaryota; kingdom Metazoa; phylum Chordata; class Mammalia; order Rodentia; family Muridae; genus Apodemus; species Apodemus agrarius. The sequence goes on along the minus strand of OZ030011.1, from coordinate 95,206,178 downwards.
AGAGGCCTTCTATGGGAGATTTGGCCGGAGATTAGACAAGGTAGCTCTGTAGGCAAAGGCTTTCTCCATGGCTCCTCACAGGGGATCCCTATGAAAAGAGACAGTTCATGTTTATTTGTTTTTGTTTGTTTTTTTTTTGTTTTTTTTTGTTTTTTTTTGAGAAAGGGGTTCTCTGTGTAGCCCCGGCTGTCCTGAAACTCAGTTTCTAGACCAGGCTGGCCTCGATCTCAGAAAGCCGCCTGCCTCTGCCTCCCAAGTGCTGGGATTACAGGCATGCGCCAGCCACCCCTGCTCAGCTCAGTCCATGATTTTAAGACATTTATTGTCATGGCAGAAAGCAGATGAACAAAACCGTACCCCACTTCTCAAGGTGGGCCTGAGGGAGGAGTGTCTGGGAAGGAAAGTTTATCAGCTAAGCCTCTAGGCCTTTAGGTATCTCATTAAAATGGAGATCTGTTTTGAGCCTATGTGACCTGTGGTCATGTCCTATACAAGTAGAAGGGCTTGGGGCGTTGCCCTTATATGACCAAAGACCACAAATCTATGGGATCTGTGGCTAGTGACAGGAGCCCCATGCCTGGGAATCAGGAGCTATGCCTACCGTCCCTTCAGGGTCATGGGGGTTTCGAGCCTTAGCTCAACCAGGAACAAGGCTACCTTTCATGGCCCCACATAGGCTACCACTTTAGAGCTGAGTTTGTTTCTGGTGATGGTGGCAGGAAACGTCATCTGGAGCCTTGGTAGGGAAGGTACGTAAATAAATCTATGCCCTAGGTTCATTGTCTTGGTTGGAGGGGTACGTGGACTAACCTGTGCTTTAGGTAGATGACCAGGTTATGGTGGCCAGCATGAGGCGATTAGAGGCAGGAGTGCTGCTGTGGTGTCCTGGCTGCTGTCCTGATGGGAGCTCAGGAGAACCTGGCTCAGGTTGCTCTCTCTGTCCTTCCTCAGGTGAGGCTGCTTGCTGCCCTCCGGCAACCATGGTGTTGGGATGAGATGGAGTGGTCAGTGGTTACGCAGTGCAAGCTCCTAAATCGTATTAAAGACAAAGGCACTTACAACTTGATCCTCAGGTCCGTCCTCAACTACTCTTCTCCATGTCTTCTCTTTCACAAACACACATGCACGCAGTCAAGTATAGGCAACTTGTACATACCTTAGAGATCCCTTAAGATTCTGACAGATCTGAGAAATCCTTACTGTCTAGGGATGTGAGTCTCAGGCACGTGCTAGAGCTGACCTCATCACTCACATCTGTAGTGGAGCTGACACATGCAAACTCACTGGCTGTGCAGGCAAAGGGTAGCATGGATAACCATGCAGAGCACACAACACTGGGTAATGATAATCAGCTAAGTTATTGGTTGATGTATTTAATATAGTATGCTTCTATTAGCATTTTAGTGTGTGTTGCTGGTGTTTATGAAAAAGCCTCCTGCAAACCATCTGCTGTACTGGTGGTGGCCTTAGGACCTAAAAGTCCCTGTCAAGTGACAACCAGTTCCTTCAGGTTCATGGAACTCTTCCTATTGTGTTTCCACGAGGCATTTCTCAGAATGAGCCTGTTGCTAAGCAACACATGGCTGTAAGTATGTACCCTGAGCATTGTCCCATGGCTGGGGTGGTTTTCTTAGGCAGCTCAACAAGGTGGCTCTCCTCATTACACTGTCAGGTATTCCTAGAGTACAGGAGTTCCTACAGTGCACCTACTCAAACCTTGGGAGTCCTTAAGAGCTATCTGAGGAGAACTTACAAGCGTTAGTTTTCCATGAGCATTGACAAGTTATTTTCACTGGAAAGTATCAAAGGTCATTAATGGAACTTAGTTCATGAATTTCAACAAAAATATTAAAATTTAGGATAAAATATATTTCAAGGACACAGTGGTCTGCAAGCTAATAATGTCTGGTGGTAGTTAACATTAATTTTTGACTTGATGTAACATAGAGTCACCTAGGAGGAGAATCTCAATGGGGAGCTGTCTACATCAGATTGGCCCTTGGACATGCCTCCAGGGGGAGTGTCTTGATTGCTAATTGATGTAGGAGGATCCTGGCCACTGCAGGTAGTACCTCCTTAGGATGGGCCCCTAACTGTAGGAATGAGGAGAAACCAAGTTTAGTGTAAGCCAGCAAGTAAACACATATGTGTCACGTCTCGCTGATCTTGACCATAAATTTGCTGTAACTAGCTGCTTTAAGTTCTGCCCACTATGACTCAGTGGCTATGGTGACTGTAACCTGGACTTATAAGTGAAAAACAAACCTCTTTGTTCCACAAGGTGTTTGTTCAGAGTATTTTATCATAGCTACGGAAGGGAAATGATGCCATTACCGTTGTCTGGAAAGGAATGCAGCTGGGCACAGCAGCCAGGAGAAGTGGCGCACGGGGACGATCTGCCATCTACCTGAGAACAAGTCGCAGTGGGAGAGGATGGTGTGCAAGCTCTTCGTGGACAACTCTTGAGTGAACTTTATGTACACTGAATCCTGTTCCCACCTCATGGTCTTAATTTGGTTGTTGCGACCTCAGCCACCTTGTCTGTATTCCAGAAGGGAATAAGAGGATAGGACTTAGGGACCACAAGGACATTCTAGCTGATGCCCTTTCTATTTTGAGTAGGCACAACCTGGTTGATCAGCCAGTAGTCATGTCACTGTCTAAACTTGTGACCCAGGGCCCCCTTCCTGGCTGGAAAGAGGGTTAGACAAATGTGCTGCAGAGGCAGGTGTGCCAATGACTTATGCCAACTTTTCTAATGGGAAGGCTCAGGGAAGGGAAGCAATGTGCCCACATGGATATCTGCTCATTCTAAAGCAGACCCTTATCTGACTTCACACTTCTTTCCTTCTCTGTGATGTTTTGCCAGTTCAGCATATTATCATTCTAGAATCTCTGCTGTTTCCTTAAGTTATACAGTTACCCTAATTTGAGGGGCTGCTTAAAAAAATACCTTTTCTTTACATGAAGATAAAGTAATTTAACAAACACCCCTTTAAAAAGGCAATTGATTGGGCTAGAGAACAGAGGTGAAGCATAATCTCCAAGTATAAAGTAGCCTGTGATTTTTTTTGTTTTGTTTTAATGTCAGCATCAAAAGAGCTAGCATTCTAGGTCCAGGTTCACAATTTAACCAGTGGCTCTTCTTTTAAGGTCATTTCTACCCCTGTACTTTTGGTGCGGCCATGTGTGTCTGAAGGAAGGATTAGACAACATCCTGCCTGAGCCTTCAGCAGGCAGAGGGAGGGGCCAGCCACTAACAGAGCCTGGAATGAATGGATGCTGGCCGCCTTTAGCACCTCCTCTGCTCTGTGCCATGCTCAAGCCTGTGATGATGACACTCATATTGCTGTCCAGAGAGAGTCAGTTTTCCTGCAGGGCATCGTGGGCTTTTCTGCAGGGCATCGTGGGCTTTCCTGCAGGCTTGCTTGGTCAGTAGCAATGGTGACCTGATCACACCACAGCCTTGAGTCAGGGAGGCCTGTGTGTATCTGTTATTCCAGATCTGAACTGAGAGCCATGAAAGGCCAAGATTCATAGTCATCATTTAAAATCAGACAATCGCTATCAGGAAGAGCACAGGGTGGGGGTGGGGGAGCATCCTTAGACACCATGTTCAATGGTTGTTGTGTTATGGAATTAAGTTTGGGATAGAGTATTGGGTATATTCTCTTTGCCAGAGATTATGGTTATTGTACATTATTGCATGCATTATTGTGTTATTTCTTATTGTATCCATTACTGTATGTTATTGTGTGTTGAGGTATGTTGAATAGCTATTTTCTCTGAGTTGAATCATTTAGAGGGTGACTCCTTAAGACATAATTGGGAAGTAAGCGAACCAGAGCTGAGGAATTAAACAAAACTTACAAGTCCCTGGAGACTCCTGACAGCAAGATCCCCAAGTCCTTGCCCTAAGGTTCTCTCAGTAGTGCCATTTGCTGGCGAGATGCTTCAGGAATGCAGCTTTCGCCCATGTCGGGATGGGCTTTTCAGACATGCAGCTTCCTCTGAATCAGCTCTGCTATTGAAGATCACCTCCTCCTGCCCATGTGCCTGCCTACTACCCCGGTAGACCACCGGCTCATCAAGCTGGCCTCTGAGATGTCCTATCTGGAGTAGATAGGCATTTATTCACATTTCCCCAGGAAAAGCCACATAACAAGGTGATTTTTTTTTCTTGGCTACAATTGGTCTTTGAAGAGCTGCAGAGTGCTGATGATGTGTCCATCCTCCATGCAACCCAAGCGTGAGAGCACAAGTCGACCTTCCCACGTGCAGAGCTGGCATCATGCACTCTGGCTCTGGTGTTCTGTCTGCTCTACCTACTGCCCTTGGAGAAGCATGGGTTCTGTGTCCAGAATAGCATCAATCCTCCAGGGAACACTGGGAAAGGAGTCCAGGACTCACCTGTTTTGTAAGTGACTTCATTGGCCAAATCTTCAGCTTCCTGAGTTGTGTGCTTCTTGGTCAGTTCTAAGACTGATTCGGGACCAGGGTGTATAGTTAGGGACTCCTTTATACAATGAATTATTAAGTCAACACTTGTAGCCCATGTCATAGAAAGGAATTAGCATGTGTGTTATTATTAGGTCAGTGTGTATACATGGTTAATGGCTTGTTCTCAGTTAACTCTTCCCAGACCTGATGCCTCTAGAGGACTCAGTGTTGACACTACGTACACTTAGCGTTTCAAGGTGTGCCTGAGCCAAGGTCCCACAGAGCAAAGGATGATAAGGAGGCAGGTGCAGTCATGCCAGTCTCATGAGAAGGGCGACGATACTGAGCTTTGGGTGCCTTGCTCTCTGCTCCCTTCTCCCTGTGTGTTCAATTCCTGTCTCTTCATTGGCATTTGTGGCTACGGTCCCCATGAGCTCTGGTGTTCTCATTACGAGATGACTTAGCCACAATACGTGAAGAATGGACCTTTAGTTGTTGTTAGGTGACAAATAACAATTGCATTTACTTAAGCAGCAGTGTCTATGATATTTTGGCATGAATTGTGAAATGATTGAGTCCAACTTACTAACATGTTCATCACCTTTCTTTGGGGTTAAAACACATAAAAGCTACTATTTAACCAATGTTAACAGCTACAATGTTTTTCTTTGTTTCTTTCTTTGTTTCTTAGTTTCTTTGTTTGTTTCTTTGTCTCTTTTTTAAACCAAGTGTCATCATCCTGCTGTTCCACAGATTATGAAACCCCTTTGTTCTGATTTACATTAACTCTCATCTTGACACAACCTAGGGTCGCCTGAGAAGGGAGTCTCAAGTGAGGAACTGCTCAGATCAGATACTTAGAGGCATGTCTATGGGGAATTGTCTTGATTATTATTTGATGGAGGAGGGCTCAGCCTACTGTGGGTGGGATCATTCCCTGGGAAGGCGACTATAGGCTGTATCAGAAAGCAAGCCAACCATGGGTCTGAGGATGAGGCAGCATCGTGTTTCTACCGCAGGTCCCAGCTTGAGTTTCTGCCTTGATTTCTATCAATGATGGATCCTGCCCTGAAAGTATAACCAAATTAACCCTTCCTTCCCCTAAGTTGCTTTGGTCAGTGTGTTTTATTACAGCAGCAGAAAGGGTAGAAGGATATGCGAAGCATTCTTTATGTACAGCTGGAATTACACCTTCCTACCTACACATCACCATTCTCGGCATGCCCCGGGCCTGGACGGACTACTCTGCTTCTACGAATTTGCCTTTTCAGAATCCTCGTATAACTGGAATTTTGCAGCATTTGTCTTTAAAGGCCTGGCCTATTATTTTCCTTAGCGTCACGTCCTCCAGCTTCATCTATGTTGACACAATGACATAATTACAGCTGAATCATAGTCCGCAGTGCACACACATTGCAGTTTCTTTAATCACTCATCCATTATTGAGCATGTACTATGACTCTGTATATTGGTTATTGTGACTAGCATTTCAGTGGGCAAGAGGGCTCAGATACATCTGATGTACTGATTTCATTTCCCTTATATATAAACCCAGTAGAGGCTATGCTGATTTATATGGTATAACAAATATGCTGTCTTTGACAATGTCTATTCTAATTTACACTCCCACCAAGATGCTTCATTTTTCCTACGGCCCCTGCCAATACTTCCATTACTTGTCTTCGATACTGGCCATTGCAAGCCTTGCCGAGTCGTATCTCGCTGGGGTTTTGATTTGCATTTCTGCTATCGTTTGTGAGGCTCAACTTTATTTTTCATGCACTCATTGACTTTTTGTATATTGTCTGGGAAGTGTTTACCCAGGTCCTTGGCTCACTTTAAAAGCAGGTTATTTGTTTTCTTGCTATTGCATTGTTTAGGTTTCTTACATGTTGTGGCAATTAGTCCCTTCTCAGATGTGTGCTGTGCAAATGCTTCCTCCTGCTCTGTGGGTTGTCTCTTTCCTCTACAGATGCTGCTGTGCAGTGCAGAGCCTTGGGGGATCACTCCGCCCCCTCAGTCTGGCTTTGGTATGTTGCATGCATTTGAAGGTCATCGCCAAGAATTCTCTGCTTAGAGTAATGCTGATCACCTTCCCTTGCATTTGATTTTGGTGGTTCCCAAGGCTTTTTTTAAAATTGTATTTAACTATTCCTTAACACACACACACACACACACACAAATACATACAAACATACATATATGTATATATATACACATATCTGTATCTGTATCTGCATCTGCATCTATATGTATATCCATATCTATATCTATATCTCCCTGAATGGAATATACCTAGAGCTCAAACCTAGGACCGTACACACACCAGCTATATCCCACTTTAAATCTTTAACTCACTTTGAATTGACTTTGAGTGTGGTATGAATGGGACTCTGGTTCACTTTTCTGTATGTGGAGGTCCATTTTCATAACACTATACATTGAAGAGACCTCTCTTTATGATCATATGTCCTGAAACCACAGTACACTCAAAGCATCATTCACCATAACCAAGTGGGTCATCCTTGAGGTGCTTCAACATGCAGATAAATGACAGAGATTCCTCATATGTGCACAACGAAGGGCAAAAATCTGATCACTTCAACAGGATCAGATTAAACTTGAGAAATTTGACATACTTTCATGATAAAATTAAACAAGGTTATTAACACTGGCTAAACTTTTAATGTTTCACAAATGTATACAACAATGAGCTTTTTTGCTAGGTCGGGGGCAAAATGTAACCGATAGTGTGTCTGGAAAATTGTTTCAATGAGACAGTTGACAAATATGTGAACATTTGTCACATCTGGTCAGCATCGTGGGAAGTTATATATGAGAATGTAAAGTACCTCTCTTCCCCTTATCCAATTTGCTGATTTTTTTTTTAACATAGCTGAGCATGGCCTTGAACTTCTCATCCTTCTGTATGGCAGTTAGTGTTGTTTACCTGACAGAATTTAGCATCATCTGGGACAAGAACCTCTGATCAAAGATATGGAGGATGATTTAAACTATATTAGTTGAAGTGGGAAGACCCATCTTACATGTAGGTGGGAGCACTCCCTGGGCAGGGGATTTTAGAGTCTTTGAAATGGAGAAAAGAGCTGAGGTACAGCATTCATCCCTCCTTCCCTCCCTCCCTCCCTCCCTCCCTCCCCCTCCCTCCCTCCCTTCCTCTCTCCATCTACCCATTCATTGCTGCCTGACTGTGGAGGGGATGTAACAGCTGCTTCCAGCTCGGCTGCCTTCACTTCCCTGCCATGATGTGCCTTGAACTGTGACCCAAGATAACCCCTCCTCTAGGTTTCTTTTATCAGGATATTTCTATCACAGCAGTAAGAAAAGAAACTGAGGCATCCTGACCACATCCCTTGAAGGCTAGTATTAGAAGCCTGTATCTCCATGCCCTGTTTATATGATGTTGGAGTTGCAACCCAGGGCTTCATGCATGCTAGGCAAGCATGAGACCAACTGAGCTGCATCCTCGGCTCAAGTCATGCTTCTCTCAGAATGTTCTTCCTTCATTTCCAAAGTACTGTCAGAAGCCTGGGAACTAGGCTCAAAGGCATCGCCCGGCTCCACCCTCTTGTCTCCAAACTCCTCAATGTGAGTTCCACTGACGATAACATTATCTTTGGAGTTACGGTCTTCGCCTTGCAACTGTCCTTCCTTCCTGCAGCCTCCCTGCATCTCAGCCCCTCTTCTACCAGTTTCCAAGGTCCTGAGCAGCACCCATAACGTCTCACCACAGGATGGTTCCCAAGGCAGAGCTATGGCCTCTGCATCTGGTATGATCTCTTCAACACAATAGCCGAACAGGCAAACGGAAATACTCTATGTAGAGGAAAATACTATCCGCCCATGTACGTAAGGTTGGTTACTGACTTGACCTGTCAAGGGCTTGGACAGGAAATTATCTTGTATTTTTGTATTCAAACTTTAAAAGACATGCATTCAGGTGGGTCTAGTTTATATTCATCATAAACTCTACATGCACGTTGTTACTATGCACAGTTATGTCAAAAAGCAGAGGGCTATTGTCTTAATATTGTCATTATTGTCTTAGGGTTTTACTTCTATGAAGAAACACCATGACAAAGGCAACTTTTTAAAAATTTATTTATTGAATATAATCTTTCAAATGCTAAAACCTTTCCTGGTTTTCCCCCTCCCCCAAAACCCCTAACCCCTCCTCCCACCCCTGCCTCCAAGTATATGCCCCTCCACCTGATCCCCTCTTCCCCCTCAATTTCCCTTTGTTGGGACATCTATTGAGCCTTCACAGGACCAAAGACCTCTCCTCCCACTGATGCCTGACAAGGCATTCCTCTGCCACATTTTTGGCTGGAACCAAGTATACCCAACAAAGGCAACCCTTATAAGGATAACATTTAATTGTGGCTGGCTTACAGGTTAAGAGATTCAGTCCATTATCATCAAGGCAGGAACACGGCAGCATCCAGGCAGGCATGGTGCAGGAGGAGCTGAGAATTCTTCATCTTCATCTGAAGGCAGCCAGGAGAATACTGACCCTTGCACAGTGGGCAGAGCTTCAAAGCACACCCACGGCGGCACACTTCCTCCAACAACGCCACACCTACTCTACCAAGGCCACACCTCCAAATAGTGCCCCTCCCTAGACCAAGCATATTCAAACCACAACTATTATCTTATTCATTATGTAAATGTAATCACATGCCTGGCTTCACAAAGACCTAGGTGTGCCTTCCTTGTATACAGCTGCATTCCTTAATAGAGGTCTACAAATCAGAGGGTTTATGCTTTGCTTTAAAGTAAGTACTCTGTATTTGGGTTATGTGTATAATGAAAGTCATTGTTCTATCAACAGTGACCTCCTTATAAGGTGGGATCTTCTCTGAATGGGATGATCCTTGTTTCCTGCATACAGTCCAGGCACATCTGCAGGAAGGAGTTGGCATTAGTTACCCCCATGAAAAATCACTTTGCGACATTGCAAGAGAGATGGTGACAGCCTTCCTTGCTCACACGAGTGTTCACTCACAGTGAGTGTGTGACTTCCTAATACACCCATTCATGCTGCAGATGCCACAAGCTGGCACAAGGGAGACCTCAGAATGAGCCACTCATGCTAATTATAGGCTCCACTGATGAACTCATTCAACTTTGACCTGGGAAGAGAAGTCCCGGATGTCCCACCATGAGCGGCAGCAGGAGCAAGGCTGCCTGACGGCTGTCGCTTCCTTCCTTCCTTCCTTCCTTCCTTCCTTCCTTCCTTCCTTCCTTCCTTCCTTCCTTCCTTCCATCCTTCCTTCCTCCCTCCCTCCCTCCCTCCCTCCCTCCCTCCCTCCTTCCTTCTTTCCTTCCTTCCTTCTTTCTTTCTTGGAGCTTTTTTGGCTGTGCAAACACAATCTTGTCAGGATTATTTTCAGGTTATTTGTCTAGAGTCCAAAGGAAAGTGACATTGTTTATTTTGTGGATTTACATGCCTTTGTTTTATGACCTAATCTCTTGTTAAAAAGGATAAAATAGGTTGTATGAAATCAGAAAGGAAATATTGGTTTTAGCTCCCTTTTAATCCAGGTAGATTAAGCAGAGCATTGTTTAAAAGGGACTGTACTGTGATTCGAAAGAAAAACAATGGAAAAAAAAAACAAACCGAGGCCCTAGGCCTTGTATGAACAACACCAGAATGGAATGTAGAGGCTAGCCATGCCTGACCTGCAAGTCATCGGGAGGGGGTGGGAGAGAGAAGAGATGTACTGGACTCTGCTGCAGAGGGCCTGGCTGAGGGGAAGTCATATGTCACAAAGGCCTCTGCATTTGCAGCCAGAAAATTTAGGTCTTATGTGATGATCTGCCACTCAGGAGACCCTGGGCAAGGGAATTAACCTTGTGGTGTCCTGATTCCTTAGTCAAGGCTGGAGGTGCAGTCCATGGAACCTTTCACATTAAAAGCTCTGCGTGGTTTTAGTTCCCTTTTTTACCATGTAGCTATTTGCTAGTGTAATTTTTCTTTGTTCTTGAGAGTTTCATGCATGTGTATGATGAGATGCATTCACATTCACCTCCCTCATTTACACCCCCCAACTTCAGAGGAAAAAACTCAGCATCTCCTCAGAAGGAACCCTGATCATCTCACCCGCTTCTGGCAAGTCAGAATTAAAAATGTCAGGGCTGGGGACCAGAGAGAGATTAGCCATAACGAGCTTTTCTCACAACCACGAGGACCTGAGTTCAGATTTCCAGAACTCATGTTTTCCGAAAGCTAAGCTGGGCACGGAAGCGCATACCTGTAACCTTAGCAACAGTGAGGGAGGCAGAGACAGGTGAGGCCCTGAAAGCTCTTAGACCGACTGGCCTGGCCTCCTTGGCAAAGTTCTGGGCTAGCAGGGGACACAGGCTCAAACAAAAGATAGGGGGGCCTGAGAACTCATGTGCACACACTGACCACTGGAACTGACCTCCATGTATGTGTGGTGCACACCCAGACCTACACCTATACCCCCACATCCACACTCACACTCCCCCCACACTTCCCCCCCTCCCATATCTATACCTACAGCCCCATACACCATTGTCCTATCTGGACCTGGTGGTACAGGTCTGTGATCCTGACTCCTCTGTAGGCTGAAGAAGAGGATTTCATGTTCAAGGCCATTCCAGGCAGCAGTGAATGTCAGGCGAGCTGGGGTAACACACAGCACCAAGAGGACCAGGACGGAATGCAGTGTTGGGATTCAGCCCAGTGAAGATACCTTAGGTTCCTTCCCGGGTGCCATGAAACTCAATGTTTTATACTTTTCCTTCACATCTGTCTCTGGAGCTTTTATCACACAACCTGCCAGTTTACATCATCATAGGCATAATTTTGGAGACGGTAGGAAAGTACAAAGAACTTCATGATTCATTGTTTTTCAGCCAGGAGACCTACAACCCAGAGAGGCTAAGAGATTTCCTCTGCGGGTACCCAGCCCGAGAACGATGTAGCCTGCCTCCCGTAGTCTTTTCTGTGGGTTCTTTAAACGTCCGCCGGACAAAGTGTCTTGATTGCAAGAGGCACAAATCAACACTGTATGAATTAAGCGGAGAGGAAACTCATTAGCATGACGTGGGGGAGCCACAAAGCAACAGGAGATGAGTGGAAGCAGCAGATGCTGCGGGGCATATGAGGCCACACAGCTGGACCTGTCCGCCAGGGATGCTGACGCTTGCCGCCCCGACACATGCCAGCGTTTCTCTCCACGGTTTCAAAGAGCCACAAAGGAGGGTCCAGTCCATGTGGCCAGGTCAAAGCTTGGAGCTTGGCTTCCAGGGGCGGGCAGATGGCCCTCCCCTTCCAGCTCTAGAGGATACATCTTTTGTGTTTGGTCTCCTTCCCTTTTATACAGCTTTAGATAATTCTGCGATTATGTATGTATGTATGTATATATATATATATATATATATATATATATGTGTGTGTGTGTGTGTGTGTGTGTGTGTGTGTGTGTGTGTATGTATACACACACACACATACACACTACATTCAAGTGTATATCTGATGTGCTTAACTGGGCATTCATATGTTAACTGTGGCAATATACCCTAAGAGAGAGCTGGGCAACCTGCCGTGGAATAACAAAAGTATAAGAAGGCCATGTGGCAACTCCCAAGGTCACACTTCGCACATGCGGGAGCTGGCTCAGTCACCTCTACACACCTGCTTCCACCCTGTCCTCCTTGGCAGGTGTCAGCCCTTAGCACAAGATCAGAGAGGGAGTGTGGGAGGCAGCCAGAGGAGGATGCATGCCTTTTCTTCTCTCATTGATATTTGCCGTGTTTTTGCCAATGTGCTTTGTTAAATTCTTATAGTTGTATGGGTCCTCTGCTTGGGCTGGTCTTGTGCTTGGCTCTCAGGGGTCAGTGGATATGAATGGCTCTGGACTACTGATCTGATGGTATCATGGATAGTTGTGTGTGGTATGGAGTGTGTGTGTGTGTGTGTGTGTGTGTGTGTGTGTGTGTGTTGGAATGGTAATGCCACATAGTTAGGAATATGTAAAGTCAGGATGTACTTAGAGTTGGGGTCAGGACACACCGGGAGATTCAGACTTTGCTCATGGGGTGACAGGGGAGAGTCACAATTTATGTCAAAATGTGTACGACTGTTACATATTAATCAAAATTTAAAAGTATATGAGGAGATGGATTTAACCCTGATTGAATGCATGTGATGGGCTATCATACTCGATCCCATCAATATGCACAATAAAAATACCAAGGAAAGGGCAGGTGGGTGCTTTTGATATGTACCAATAATAGTTGCATGCCCATGTTAGGTACCTGGCTCCAGCTTCATGTCCCACAGCACACTGAGGTTTTGGGCTACGTCTTGTTTTATGTGCATTTAGAGACATGCTGGCCTCTTCCCATCCCTCTTTTCTGAAACTATGGTGGGAAATAAAACCACTGTACAAGAGAGAGAAGTAAATCACTCAAAAATGAGCTTTGAGCTCTAAGACGACGGTGGCTACAATGTGACACGCCAATAATTATCAGCGAGGACGGCATTGTCTCAGAAATCTCCTGGGTGGCAGTGCTCAGCCACCGGAGGACCCTCGTCCTCATGAGCCTGTGTGGCTGTGTCTAACACGCCCTGGAAAAGCCTGATAGCCTCTCATGGAGATGGCGGTGAGCATGGATGAGGACTGCAGGGGTGCCCTGGGTGGGGTCACCCCAAAGCGCAGATCTGCCCTCCACTCCCAGCACACGTGTCCGAGCCAGCTGAGTGTCACTTTGCCTGTCTCAGCTCCTCAGATTTGTCCATTTTCAAATTCCAGATTTGGGATGCTTTTCCTCTCCACTGAACAAGCCAGCTTTGGATGATGTGACGAAAGAGTCTCTCTCTCTCTCTCTCTCTCTCTCTCTCTCTCTCTCTCTCTCTCTCTCTCTCTCTCCCAATGCCACCTGCACTCTGCAGAGGGGACAGTCAGGCTTCCACAAAGCATCCAGAAGACCCCGGGAAGGCCTGCCCACATTCAAAACATCCAGGAACCTCCAGGAGATGCTGGAAGACCCCAGGATCTGGAAACCTCTCTCCCACTGTGCTAATGATAGGTGGTGGGTTCCCGGGATGGTGTTCCTCTGTTATGATGCTCTTTGCTATTATGTGTCTAGCCCGCCACACTCAGCAATTAGAGGACCACTGTGAGATACACAGTGGGGAGAGAGGCCATATGCTCCAGAAACCTACTCCAGACTTGCTAACTGGGCCTGGGGAGATCAGATGGCTCCTGAACGGACCAAGCTTGGCAGGCTGTTGTGGTTTTTCTCCTTCTATGAGCGTGCAGTGAAGATATTAAGAGTGGTGTACATGCGAATTCCTCCAGACCTTTTCACTTTAACTATCAGACATTTTAAACTTTTATCTAAAATAACTGGTATAACTTAAATCTTTATGAAAAACACATATAGAAAATAGAGTTTAAAATGCATAACAAATGGTCTCCATCATCAAACTCAGCCTCACCCTTGAGTCCCTCATGCTCTCCACCCTGTGTCAATCACTATTACTTTGCGAAGTGGAGGGAAACAGCATGGACCCCCAGATACCCATGTGGGATCCTGGCTTTGGGTGTGGTCAGGAGGTGATGATGTTGTGAAGGTAACGGTCTCATGATGAGACTGGCGTCCTTAGAAAAGAAACCCCAACATCCTGCCTCACCTTTCTAGGAGGTGGGGATGCTGAGGAGGTACCTTCCGTGATCTCAGATGCCATTACTGGATGCCAAACTGGCCAGAGCCTTGACCTTGGACTTCCAGCCTCCAGAATATGGTAAAGAACTCTCTGTTGCTTCCACATCACCAAGGTAGTCAGTTGGTTACATCAGTCTGGGTGGGCTGGATGAGGAGGTGTTTGGAAAGAGCCATATTATTTTCCCAGTGAAAGCTAAGCCCCTTCCTACACAGTTTGCATGGTAAAGGTTAGAACGCCAAAGCACGAATGGTCACAGAATAGGCCAGTTATTAATAACATCTTTAACAACATGATTGCAGCCTTGCGCGTGGCTCAAACGAAACCCTAAAGAGCTGACAGTGGCCACAGCCTCCTCCATGCTCCTGCCAGTCAGTTCCCACTCTAGAGAGGGACCCTGGAGACTAGACTTGCCTGATGTGAGATGAATGAGCAGTGCCAACGAATACCCCTGTGTCTGCTTGTCTGTCTTCCTCCCCTCACAGTCCTGTCTGTGAGAGCCTCTGTGTCACTACGGCCTTCCTTTCTCATTCCTGTGTAGATTCTCTGATTTGAACATGATATGACTTATTTATGTGCTCTACTGTCAATGAGCTTGTTGGTTTTGGATGTTATGATGACGCTGTTGTGAAAAGCTGGTGCGTTGTCCTTTTGTGCAAGCTGAAATGCGTGTCTATGTTGGGTCTAGGAGTGTCTAGGAGTGGCCCTGGCATATTTGGTGGGCTGGTTCTCTAATTTGCCTTTGTATCAAAAGTACATGAAATTTCTGGCTACTATACATTATTGTTTGGAGGTAGGCCTTGTTGTGTGCCCAGCTTCCTTGAACTTGAAATCATCTCGCTTCAGCCTTTTAGGTGCTGAGATTATAGGTGTTTGCCATATTCCCCACTTCAGTTCCTATGCACAATTCTTCACATTGAATTCATTCACATTAGTCGTTCAAATGAGAGTGAAGCACTATAGAATATAATTCAAATTTGTGTTTCATGAAGAGTAGGTAGGGATGTTGGCCAGTTTTTCATGTGATCAATGAACTTTTTTTATTGGTTATTTTATATGTTTGCATTTCCACTGTTATCCCCTTTTCCTTTTCTCCTTCAGAACCCTCCATCCCCTCCCCTCCCCCTGCTTTTATGAGGATGTACCCCCACGCATCCACCCACTCCTGCCTACCTGCCCTCAAATTCACCTATACTGAGGCACTGAGACTTCATGAGACCAAGGACCTCTTCTCCCATTGATGCCTGACAAGGCCATCCTCTGCTACATACATGGCTGGAGCCATGAGTGCCTCCAATGTGTACTCCTTTGTTGGTGGCTTAGACCCTGGGAGCTCTGGTTGGTTCACATTGTTGTTCTTCCTGTGGGGTTGCAAACACCTTCAACTCCTTCAATCCTTTCTCTAATTCCTCCATTGGGGACCCCATGATCAGGTCAATGGTTGGCTGTGAGCATCTGCCTCTGTATATGTCAGGCACTGGCAGAGCCTCTCAGGAGACAGCTATATAGGGCTCCTGTCAGCAGATCAATGTGCTTGTAGGAAGATTTTTATCTTTATTATTTTTGATATTATATGTTTGTGTGGGTTTCTACAGGTGAGTGCAGTACCCTCAGAGGGCCGACAAGGGTGTCAGATCCCCTGGAGCTGGTGTTACAGATTGTTGTGAGCTGCCTGGTGTGGGGGCTGAGAACTGATCTCTGTCCATCTTGCTCTTTGTCTGACTGAGTCATGTCTCAGCCTCTTAGTGAACTTTCCATATAGTTCTTACTTAAGACTGTGGCCTTGTCTGTTTTCTAGGGCTTCATCTAAAAGGCTAATTTTTTGGAGTTACGTGATAGATAGAGGTCCATTTGTGGGACTTGTGCAGCAAATGTCCCCGTGTCTTGCCTCTTCCTATTACCTTATAACTTTTGCCTGTGCAGAAATTCATTTTTACGAACTAGAGCTAGTATTTTGGGTCTAGGTTTCATGTTGTTTTATATTTGTTTGAGGACTCTGCAGAGGAAAGGAGTTGCCTGAGATAGATGCTTTGCTGTTTGTCATTTAGGTCTACAGTCTTTATAGACCCGATCATGTGTGCAGGGTGTGGGAGAGGGTTCAGTGCACATATAGAATCAGTGAATTTTGATGCAATAGATACTAGATTTTGGTCATGATTTCACGGGATTACTGCTATTCCTCTATCACAGCGGTTCTCAACCTAATGCTGTATCCCTTGAACACGGTTCTCATGTTGTGGTGACCCCCAACCATAATATATTTTTGCTGCTACTTCATAGCTGCAATTTTGCTACTGTTATGGGTCGTAATGTAACTATCTGATATGGAGGATGTCTGATATACGACCCCTGTGGGGGGTACGACTCACAGGTTGAGATCCACTGTTCTCTCATATCATAATTTCAGCTTTATGCACAGCTCAGACATGTGATGTGGGTGGGTTGGTTCTGCTCCTCTGGTCAGTTTGCTTATCTTCACACCAAACCTATTTGAGATTATTGATGTGTTGTATCAGGTCTAAAATGTGGGACTTTGTAATGGTCTTAAAGACCTCAGCTTACACTGAGTCTGTTTGTTTGGGAAAGTTAAGCATCTCTGAAGTATTGAGACCCTGAATCTATAACCAAATGCATTCTCTACTTATGTGGGTTTAATTTTTTTCTTGAAAATTATGTAACAAAGTTCAGCATTTTAACATGCTTTAAAGGATGCACATAGGTGTTTCTGGTGGGCTAGGTTGAAAAACCACTACTTTATGCATTCAACAGTTTTACCGCCTCATGTGCTTTGATCTAGCATTCCTTACCTCCCTCAGCCTTTTGCTCCCTCTAGCTCCTTTCTGTCTATGAGGGCCATCCTCTCCTAGGCATTTAAAGCCCACAGAGTTCTACAGAGTCTGGTCTTTGTGCTCTGGCTTCTTTCTCTTCTTGCAGCATCTCTCATTCAAATCCTAGCCAGGCCTGACCCTGATTAACTTCCGAGATCAGAGGAGACTTCACAATCAACGTGGCATGGCTGTAAACAAGCCAGGGTCTCTGGATGAACTTCGAGATGACAAACTGGTTGGATTAGCTGGCAGTGAGCACCATCCACCTGTCCCTGTCCCCCTCAGCTAACATCGCAGACACTCCAGTCTCTCTCACACAGCTAAGCTTGGCTGACTGGGCCATCTTCCAGTGATGACACCCCCCGCCCCACCATGTCACATGGAAGAGGCTGCCGTGTGATATCAGGTTGTAAAGATCTGCATCTGTGTCACTGAGCTCTTCTTTGTAGCATGGTCAGGTTTTGTGCATCCTGTCTCCAAGGAGACTGTCAACTGCGTTTGCTTCCTTAAACCATGAACTTTGCGATCTTATTTTTCTACTCTATTATTCCCCTTTCCTACTTCCTTTCTGAATGATTTACAGCTTTAAAAAAATTACTTCTTGCCAGGCAATGGTGCCACATGTCTTTAATCCCAGCAGTCTGGAGGCAGAGGGATCTCTGAGTTTGAGGCTAGCCTATAGAGTGAGTTCTAAGATGGTCAAGGCTACACAGAGAAGCCATGGCTCAACCCCCTCACCCCAAAACCTTGCACTTCTAGCTCATTGCTACACATTACTCTCTCTCTCTCTCTCTCTCTCTCTCTCTCTCTCTCTCTCTCTCTCTCATGCACTCACGTGTGTGTGTGTGTGTGTGTGTGTGTGTGTATGTGTATTTGTACACCCTCTATAAACACAATGTTGGTGCAAATAAGGACTTCTAGAATAGCACATTTCATCATAGGAAGAAGGGCCCAAAGCACTTTGAGAGAACCCTCAATCCCACCTCTTTGAAGTCCAGAGATTCCAAAATGGAGTGGATCAATATCATATACAACACGCAATTCTGGGAATATGGCCACATGTTTAAAATGTCATTTCTTGAGCATCTAAACTACGGGGTCTCTGTAGGGAAACAAGGATTTGATGTTGTATTTGATCGGAATACTATAACATAAAGAAAAATCTAAATGGAAGAAAATACCAAGTTGATTCAGGCTTATAATGTATTTTGAGTATGATCTTATTCAGACATAATTTATAAAAACATCAGCTTTTCTATATAATACTCAATTTTGTGTTTGACTATCAAACCCATAATGTATTGTACATGGGGAAAAAACCCAACTCTCTGTGAATGTAGACTTCTCTATTTTTCTTTTTAATAAATTTTGTTTCTGTTTTTATATATTTTAAATTTGTGTTATTAGGTACATACTAAGTTAAGATTTAACTTTCCTTTATACTTTTTTTCTATTCAGAACTATTCCTCTTCTGAAAATATCTTTTGACATGAAGTCAATTATGTCTGAAAAGAATTGAGCTGTATCAAGTATCTTGTTTAATATTTTCAACGTATATCTTTTTCAGTTTTTATTTTAAACTTTATGTTCTTACATTTAAAACATATACTTAAAATTTTAAAAGTCTTTGCCATTGTAATATTTACATTTCCTTGTTATATAATTGTATGGAAATTGGGCATTTCCCTCTCCCATTCCCGATCTATACCATCTGTTCTTTGTTCTGATATTCTCCTTTGTTTTGATCGGTTGCATTTCTCTTGTGTTTTATACACAACCTTGTTACCTCTGTAGTTATCCACACTTCTACTCTCCAGTGGTTGCTGTAGAGACCACAACAGGTGTCCTTGCTCTAGAGGAGTGTATGTTAAAATAGTTCTTCTGTTACCTCCTAGATGATACAAGGGCATTCTTACACTGTGACCTCTATTTATTTTCTTGGCAATTATTGTTACGTTTGATTCTCCTTATGCTTTAAATCCTAGAATAATTTTTATCTTAACGAATTCATGTTCAGTTAGAGACAGCCGTCTCTTAACCTTTTCTGATAGTTTTTGTTTCTCTCGACAGTGATATGTATCTTTCTGACAGTATTTTTCCTCTGTTCAAAGTCTCCTGTTTTATTTCTTTTTTATTTAGTATTGTTCTACACATGCTGAATTTTCGAGTCCTGGTTGTTTAAAGGCACATTTAGTCACGCTCATATTTAAAGGTGTTTTTGCTATGAGTCCAGTTCTTGTTTGGATATACACATGGACAATTCTACAGCTGTCTTTTTTCCTGTCTCCTGACTTCTGTGGTCCTGGCTATCAAGGTGGTATCAGTATTGTTATTTCCCTTTAAGAAAAAGTTTTATTTATTTTATTTTCAATATTTTCTGTTTCCTTCCAACAGTTTTAGATTGCTATGGCAGGTACAGTTCTAAAATGTCTCCTAATGGCCTTCAGGCTTGTAGTAACCTCTCTTTCAGTGCAGATGGGCCATGGACATTAGAGGCGGGAAGGCTGCCTTCCTAAGATCACACTGTACTGTACAGGAGACAGTCTGAAGTTATAGCACGAATCCTACACCAAATGGCATGGAATAGATCAAGGGGTAGATGTCGCAGCTGGGCTGGGCTTGACTCAGTTAAGTCAAGTGCTATCTTTGCTAACAAAGAGTTTTCCCATCTTGCTTTGGAGAATATACATACAGCCATGCCAGGGGCTGCTACAGATGTAGATGGTCTGTAACTGGCTTAAAGCAGCCCTTGGCCCATAGCTGTGACAAATTAGACCTTCAGGACTGTATTCTGACAGCCTAAGGAAGCTTGAAAGAAGGTCTTAGGTTTCTTCTGAGAACCCCAGGATTTGGGCCACAGCTTGAGTGTGACTGTAAATGCTGAGAACAGAACCAGACGCCTGCCATGTCTCTGTTCCAAGGATCTCTGAGCAAATGTATGCACACAGGCTTATTTGTCGAAGTTTGTGCTAGCTTGTTGCAAGGCACAGAAAACCATCACTTCCCCATTTTTAGCAGTATGGTAATGGACCCTAAGGCCATCTACATGCTAGGCAAGCACTCTTAGAACCACGTACTAGACCCTGATTTTAGTTTTTCGTTATGTTGAGACAGGGTCTTGTATAGCTCAGTCTGACTTTGAACTCACTGTCAGTGAGCATGGCCTTGAACTGCTGCTCTCCCTGCCTCCATCTCCCACGTGCTGAATTTGTTTTGGAAACATGCTTGGTCAGGAATATCTTCTCTCCTTTCTTTCTTCCTTTATCATCTTCATTGGGTTCTTTATAGTGCCCCGTGTGTCTTATGTCTGTGCCTTCTGCATTTACTTTTGTGCATGACTTTAAAGTGTCTTCAAGGGAAGTCTGGGATGTCCCTCAGGTTTAATTCCAAACTCATTGTGACTTATACTCCAATAGGCTTCACAATACTGAAAGCCGGTCTGAAACTTCTATGCAATGTTTTACCATCTTAATGGAGGCTTTCATTTCTGTTCCTAGCTAATGCTTAGTTTAAGAGGTGGGCAGGTACTTCAGGAGGAAATCAATTCACATCTCTATGGGTCCTTCATTTCCCAGATCTTAATTCTGTTATATCTGTTGACTTATCCCTAAGTCCTTGCTTGGTTTATGTCCTTAATGTAGTAAAGGTTGTGCTAGACCCTAGCCATAGGTTTCTTTTTAGCCTTTCTTATTGTGGAAAAAAATCAGATGAGAGTGTCCCAATCATAGCCGTTTCCCCCTCCTCTCTAGAATCGGGACTTTTATATATTCTGGTTGTCTTCACTGATCTCTGGTTTGGTTTACTTATCATCTATGAATTCTGAGAGAATTCTATCAGCCATGAGAGCTCAGCATGTGTTAAGCACAGGCAGGAAGTCAAAACCCAAGTGAGTCTCCATTTACTAACGAAGGCGATCCCAGGTTTTCTTCTGGTTCTGTCAGGAATTGATGACAAAATCAAATGGACGTGATAGAAAACATGCTTCTGGCTAGTGGGTGGAGGCACATCAAGTTGTGTAACCAGGAAGCACTTGTGATCTACAATTGAAATACATTCACTAGTTTAATAGGTTGATAGTACAATTGAAATACATTCACTGGTAATAGTATAATTGTGATTTGAAATTCACAATTGCAGTTTCACAATAGTGAAATACATTCACTAGTAATAGTACAGTTGAAATGCATTCACTAGTTTAATAGGTTGGCAGTATAACTACTGAGGTCACTAAGCAGATGTAGATGAAAGGCCTTAGTGTGCTAAATAGTGATGAATGGGAAGGTACAGTTCAGCAGTTTGACCTACTGCCAGGTCATCTGGCCTTGGGTAATAAATGACACACAGCACAGACCTCTGGGAATGGTTCTTGGTTCTGTATCTCAGGCCCACCCCTTGTGTCTTGAGGCCGATTCTAATCTGAGCATGGAGGTACTTATGGAGGGAAGGGTTGTGATCACATGCATGGTCTGTGAGAGTCAGGTGAGATGGGCTTAAGATCTGCTATTTACCGAAGTCAGCACTAGAAAGTAATGCAAATCCCCAGTTTCCTGTTAGTGTTAGGCTAATAAAGAACCATCACTGTTGTAGCTTGTTGTGCATTCTGTGTGAGTGCCCATTTTCCTCTCACCCTCTCAGCATCTCCTGCCCACATTCAGGACACGACCACACACCCTAACACTTATTGCTCAGGTTCCTGATTCCTACCTCATGTGTTAAGAACCATGCATAGCTGGGTGGAGTAGGAGGCAGGTTAAAATCCTGCCCTGAAGGTCTCAGTGCTCAGTCAAATGTCATTTTTGCTTTCTTTGTATTACCAGGCCTGCCCTGCTCCATGGACATAACAGGTGCTAAGCTGAATGTGTACAACGAGAGAGAAACAGCTTTAGTGGTAGAGTGTTAGTGTTGGAGAGATGGCTCAGTGGTTAAGAACACTGACTGTTCTTCCAGAGGTCCTGAGTTCAATTCCCAGCAACCACATGGCGGATCTGTAATGGGATCCAATGCCCTCTTCTGGTGAGTCTGAAGACAGCTACAGTGTATTCATATACATTAAATAAATAAATCAGAAGAAGAAGAAGGGGAAGAAGGAGGAGGAGGAGGAGGAGGAGGAGGAGGAGGAGGAGGAGGAGGAGGAGGAGAAGAAGAAGAAGAAGAAGAAGAAGAAGAAGAAGAAGAAGAAGAAGAAGAAGAAGAAGAAGAAGAAGAAGAAGAGCATTAAGGGGCAGAGAGATGGTTTAGCAGTAAGGAGCACTGGATGCTCTTCCAAAGGACCCATATTTAATTCTCAGGACCCACATGACTAGTTACAACTGTCTGTAACTCCAGTTCCAGCAGAATCTGACACTCTGTTCTGGCCTCTGCAGACATTGCATGCACAGACATACATGCAGGTAAAACACCCATACACATAAAATAAACATAAGGTTGATTGCTTCTTTTTTAAGAACAGTGCTGTAATGATTAGTACCAAGCTATCCACTTCACCCTTGAGATCTTGAAGGCATTTCTGGATGCAGGAGAAGAAATTACTCAGGACCGTTTCCAAGTGTCTGAGCTGATGGCTTCAAAGAGCTGGGACTACTGTGTGAAGGTTTTGATAGGCAAGCGGGGTGGAGACTTAATTTTGTGTGTTAAAACTGACATCTGTCACTGGAGGCTATATGGTGTCCCAGAGGGCCTGTCAGACCGTGCCCTTCATGGTGGAAGGTAGCCTGCACGGGTGAGCTGAGATTCCACGACTGTGCTGTGCCGACCGAAAGTGTGTTTATAAGGTTCAGGAATCCAATTTTACCCGGATTATGTCCCTGCTTTGCTTCGGAATGGAAAGCTATCTTTATCGGTCAAATAGAGGATGAAAATGGTTTAGGTCTGGATTTCAGGCCACTTCTTAGTCGAGCCAGCAAGATCATCTCACATACCACCTGTGCAGCATGAGTCCCAAACACTTGAGAACACGCGTCCCTGTTTGGTACGGAGAAAAACAGCAGAAATAATTCCATCTGAGTGTGCAGCCAACAGGCGCTCTGTACCCCATATCCTGCTGGATGGATCTGAGAGACTTGAGTTGGACAAATCATCTGTGTGGAGGAGAGGCTGTGAGGGCGTCAGGGTGCTGGGATGTTCATGTATCCCTCCTGTTTCCCCACCTCTGCCCTGGCCGCTAGATTTCACACTTTGCTGTAATAAAGGGCATTTTTAAACTCATGTTCTAATGGTCTGGCCTTTCTGCTTTGAGTCTGAAGGGGCTAATGGTGGGTATGAGGCGGTGGCAGTAGCTGCCGGTTTGGATTGTATAAGGTGATTTGATAAACTCTGAGTTCTCTTCCAAGTTCACCCCAAGGACAGCACTGGAAGTCACGGGCCTAGACAACCTGATTTTCTTTCCACTTGCTCTTTGTGTGTGATGTGGGGCCCTGGGTTTCTGACCCACATGTCTATACTAGATTTGCATGCAAGAAAGAGAATAATTATCAAAGACAGAGTTGGAGTGGGGAACAGCTCTTTTTAGTTTTTGACTTGAGGATGATAAATAAAATATGATTCTTCCATCTCAGTTTAGAAGAGATTTTAATCAAGGCTCGGAGAAAGAACGTTTGGTTAGGGAACTCCTCAGATACGCAGCCACACTTAACCACAGGAAGAGGATTTAAAAAAAACAAAACAAAACAAATAAAACGATTATTAGTAAGGTAAGGTCATTCTCCTGCCCTCCCCAGATGCGGTGTCTTCTCTTCACACTGCAGCTCCGCCCCCACTCTCTGTCTTCATAGCTCAGCTTCCTGGCATTGGCCCTGCTATGGGCATTTTCACCTCACTGTCATCCAGGGCTGTCCGTCCTCTGATGCCTGCGGCCAAGCCTGAGCCTTGTGCCTGCACCATCTAGGCTTGCAACTGCCTAGGAGCTGTCAGCGGAGGCCAGAAACCCCTGGGGTCTAGAGCTGGTGTTTCTGACAGACAATGGCTCCCTCTGTCCTTATTCCCTGCCTCCCCCTTCCTCCTCTGCTCCTTTCTCTATATCTGCTGGAGTCTAGCCGTCTAGAGCCCCCCACTGTCTGATCATTCCTGCCTCCTCTGCACTTGTACATGCCTGGGACCAGTCCCCCTGTGTCTGTAGCCTTCCATTTTAGTTTGTAACTCATCACATCATGTCACAAGAAAAAATCGTACTGGATTCTGTGGGTATAAAATTATCTTTGCCTCTGGGACCTGTCCCACTGTTCCTTGGTGGTAATAGGTCTTCAGTATAGCTAGTTGATCAATGACTGTATTTCTATTGTAACCATCATCAAAACTGTTACATGGATTTCCTTGTCTTTAGTGCATATCAGGTGCCAGCCATGTACTAGACACCAATCAGCCAATGCTGCAAGCATTGGGTACAGCTGTGACATGAATGAGAACCTGCAACTACTCCTGACAGTGGCTAGGGACACGTACAGTAGCCGGCCACCCAGGTCTCCCATTCATATATGCTTTTAGGGTGTGGAAGGGTGCCTGTTCAGAGTTTGCCAAGCAGCTATGTCTTAGCTTTTTGTCTTACAGGGCCTTGGGATGATCTGGTCTGTGCTTTATAATGGAGTTAGTTTCCAAACAGTATTCTTCACAGAATTGCATCAAACTGCTTGGGATGTACATGGTGTGTGTGTGTGTGTGTGTGTGTGTGTTTCAAATTCCATGTATTGCCTTTCTCCCTCACCACTTGTCTAAAACACATGGATCATACCTAACATTAATAGCACAGGTGAGGAAACGCCCAGCCTGTGGCGGGCGCAGCTCTTGTAAGGTCACACAGCCAATTAGCCACACAGCAGCTTCAAGGGCTTGAACCTTTTTTACTTTGAGCACAAAACCTCATTTCAAGCCTGTGTGGCCAAATATATCTATCATCCATCTATAATCTGTCTATCACCTGTCTATCATCCACCTATCATCTGTCTACCATCCCTCTGTCTATCACCTATAATGTATTTATCATCCATCATTTATATCATTTATCACCCATCTACCTATCATTTATCAATCATCCATTGATCTATTATCTATGTACCACTTATCTATTGTCCATCTCTCATCCATCTGTCATTTATCATCTATGTATCATCTATCTTTCTATCTATCATCCATGTACCTATCATCTATTCATCCATTATCCATTTATCATCTATCCATATCTATCTATCTATCTATCTATCTATCTATCTATCTATCTATCTATCATTTATCTGTAATCACCACATGTCTGTCTTATCCACCATCTTTCTTTCTCAGCATTTTCCTCTGTTGTGTAACTAAACTTTTCCTGGGGAAATGCAACACATATCCATACTTACCCCAGACAGGCATCCCACAATATCCAAAGTATGGATACCACCCAAGTCCAAGTTGGTGGGTTGTTTACCAGAGTAGAAATGACTCAAAGGCAGATCTATCACTGAAGTCTACCCCAGCCCGGACGACCACTCACAAAGCTGGGAAACAGACATGGAAACATATATGGAAAGCATATGGCGCCGCCTGCAGGCAGTTCAACAGGTTGGCGCGTGTCCTTTCCAAGCGCCTCAGTTCTCTATACCTCTTCCAGGTGGGGTGGTTGGGTTCTGCTTCTTCCAGGTAGCTGCTCTGGTCTAAGAGTCTTCTTCTTCTTCTTCTTCTTCTTCTTCTTCTTCTTCTTCTTCTTCTTCTTCTTCTTCTTCTTCTTCTTCTTCTTCTTCTTCGTTTTTTGTTTTGTTTTTGTTTTGTTTTGTTTTATCAAGACAGGGTTTCTCTGTGTTGCCCTGGCTCTCCTGGAACTCACTCTGTAAACCAGGCTGGCCTCAAACTCAGAAATCCACCTGCCTCTGCCTTCCAAGTGCTGGGATTAAAGGTGTGTGCCACCACTGACTGTCAAGAGTCTTCTTTGAAGCTTGGTTTCCTACGTGTCTTGGACTCAGCTGATTGTTTACTCTGTTGGGGAGGGGCCTAGTGAATCTGGTCAGTTGAAGGGACTTGAAGCCATTTTGAGTTGTTTACCTTCCTACTTAAGGAGTTTCTTGAAGGGTGGAATGTTTTCATCTCTGAGGAAACTGTTATACAACCTTCTTTCTCTGCACTGCCTTTCTAGGCAACTTCTCTTGGGCAGAAAGCTGCCAAGTGGCTCCATCTTGATATAAGGGACCTCAAACCTGTCACCACTGGTTAAATAGCTATTTGCAGGATAAAAGGCATCCTTCTACCTTTTATGGCATGTGGCCTGGAGCAAGTGGTTTGGAACCAGTCCTTCCAAGTAGTTTCCAGACCAGTGATTGCTTCAGGCTGGAGGCAAGCCCAGTTCCCATTTGAAACTTTTGACCCTTGAAGGAGGAGAGGCTACCTAATACGCAGGAGCTTGGGGTGGGGGAGTTGATTTACAACTCCAAGGTTGTAAATCAGTACATGATTTCTGGGAAGACCAGAGTCTGATGAAGATGCCTGCAAGATGGCCGAGAAGATTCAGGGATGCAGCTTCCATGGGTTGCCACCCATGTTGGTGTGGGCTCTTTGGTGACACAGGTGAATTTTAGTCACTCATGCCCTGGGAAGTAACCTCTATAAGCAGCTGCAATACACCCTTCAATTGCCAAGCCGCACTTAGATGGAATCGTTTCTTTAGTCTGTCGACGGGGCCCTATCGGGGTGAACTGGTGTTTGTTTGAGTCTCTCTAGGAAAAGAGATATAACACCCACTCTAGATAAAAGTGGAGGTCCCTTCCTGGCCTAACATTTATGTCTCCTTTAATATTTTATCAGTATGCATCCAGAGCCAACAGTGCCTTCCTTCCGTCAATCATGCTCTATCTGGGATTCTAGCAGGCTGCTCTGGAGCATAGATTCTTGCAGCAATGCATTCCCAGTTTCTTTTCCTAATTTCTGCATTACTGTGTTGTATTCTGATTGTACTTGTGTCAGAAACCCATGAGGTGCTGATATTTTTCCTTTGGACAATAATAACTAGAGAAATATAAGTAAACATAGTACTGTTTTTAAAATTACTGCTGGGCAGTTTCATGCATTCATATAATGAATTTTAGTCATTTTAAACCCCCATTCCCGTCTCTTACCCACACCCTCGCTGGTGAAATGGTTCTTCTTACCAAGTCCCTTTCCTAGTTTCATATTTTATTTTCCTGTATGGTCCATCGAGCTTAATTAGTTCCTTGCCAAAGCATGTGTGAGAGGTTATTTGCTGGGGCAAAGGCAACATATTAGTGGTTTCACCACTAAAGAAAATGACAGTCTTGGGGAGGGGGGAGGGCTCAGGAGACCCTCCTCTGTCCATGATGAGGTTGATAGGTCCAACCTCATGCAGGTCTTGCTCAGATAACTATAGCTACCCATGAGTTCCTGAGCACAACGGCCCTTCTGCATCCTGAAGATGTCTTTCTGCTGAACACTTCCCAGACTTCTGGCTCTCTCACTCTTTTTTGCCCCCTTTTCCAAAATGTCCCCTGAGCCTTGGAGGTGGTGGCACATCAGTCCCATTTGAGGCTGAGCATGCTACCATCAGCTGTTTTCTGTACTAACTGCCATCCACTGTACAGAGACGCTTGTCCGACAGAGCTTAGGAAAAAAAAGTGTTGATCTGTGGGTATAAATCAGACTGAAACGGTGTTATTACTGTCATTTATTCATTTTTCAGTTGCCTTCCATTTTTATACACAGATCCCACAGCGACTGAGGAACTCATTTCAGGACGTGGAGTCTTGCATTTCGGTTTCCATTTGTCTAAAACATCCGTTACTGTTGGCCCTTCTGAGCGGTGGTCAGGTGGTCCAGCGCTTCAAGCTTGCAAGTTCTTCTCCCCAGTGCCTGCACGGGTTGTGAGCTGTGGTCCTCCAGCCTGTGCGGTTTCAGAGCTGAGCTCAGGAAGGCCCTTTGTCCATTCTGCGTTCTGTTTGCCACTCGCATCCCTCACACTTTTCTTCGGGCGTTTTCTTTGCCTTTTGAGCAGTTCGCCTGTCATCCGTTCCAGGCTGCTTTTTCACACGTTCTGTTGTTAAGCGGAAAGGGTGGGGTGACTGGTGCCTTTCAACTGATTTGGAGAAATCACTGACATTTATTAGATGTGTCCTTCCTTCCTTCTGCGAGCTCTTCTCCCCAGCCTCACTTTAGGTTTTGGCCATCCGGGGCTGTCATATATTGCCCCACAGAGTTAAAGTGTTGTTCTCTTTTGCCGCTGCATTTCCGGAGTCTGCTAAAGAACCTGTCAGGAGCATTCCTTATTTTCCTTCCTGCGTCTGTGCGTGCAGGGTTTTTAGTATTCCTAACTGATTCCTTCTCAGAGTCACCATCGCCCCTGAAATTCCCTGCAAGCCCCTGCGTGCTGTCAGTGTCTCACGCTGTACCCGGAAAGAAAATCCTGACTCTGAAAATTCGTGCAGAATAATGGGTTTCATCCTAGCGTCTTCACACAGGCAGATAGGTTTCTCCGGTCGTATTCACACCTCTCAGTAGCCTTGTCCTCACTCTTGCATATAAGATGAAATGTGGTATTTATTGTTCTGGGTCTGGCTCATTTCACTTAACATCATGATCTCAAGTTCCATCCTTTTTTCTTTTTCTTTTTTTAACCAATGACTTACTTTTATTCCCGATGGCTGAATGAAACTCCACTGTGTACATGCATGCACATGCGTGCTCACACATACACACGTGTTCATATCTATTCATCTGTTGATGGGCATCAAGGCTGAGTGCACAGAGCTATTATTAACATGCTATGCACAACTACTTTAAACACTGTGTGGACGATTTTGCTGTATCTGCCCTATAGTACACCATTTTTCTTCACACCAAATCTCTGTGTGTGTGTGTGTGTGTGTGTGTGTGTGTGCATGCGTGTATGAGAGAGAGAGAGAGAGAGAGAGAGAGAGAGAGAGAGAGAGACTGACTCAGTTTCTGGGGCTCTTGGTATGACAGTAAAACAAAGTATCTTTGCTTCGCCTCTACTGTGAAAACTACTTAGAACAAGTCTAGTTGGTGGTGGCAGTTGGCTTGGATTCTGCTGCTCATGGTTTGCCTGGGCACACCACTGATGTCAACAGCTCCTTGGACTTAGGGTGAGGGCTGCTATACTAGAGCATTCTAGAGTATACTATATACTAGTACTATACTATATACATACTAGAGTATGTGGTCCACCCTGAGCACTCTCTCTCCCCTCTGCAGCCACACCTCAGAGAGCACCCATCTTTGCCGCCATATCTTTCCTCGGGGGCTAATCCCTGTTTCCTTGTCAATGCACGCTCCCTGGCTCAGTGATGCATTTCTTCTCTTTCTGGTTTAGCTTCAAACACTGATAGGCTCCCAGGAGGGCGTCACACACATGAACCAAACTCCTGGTCTGACTCGGGCCATGTGTCACCCTTGCCTCTCACACACAGGTATAGGGGTTGCCGTGATAGCGAGAACGTAAAATTTGTGTCTGTGGTACTTCATGCCTTACCCACAGCAATAATGCTGGCCCACCTCCTAGGATGACCTAGTGACGTTAGAAGCATCTGGGGATTTTTCTTTTGTCTTAAAGGGCTGCAGATCACCACAGCTAGGTCATACTCCTCGCCTAAAAATTGGTTCAGATTTTCATGTAAGTTCTGCCTGCTGGCATTTATGCATCCTACATAAGTGAGAACTGCAGTGCCACCCCCCCCAACATCCCCACCCCCAACATCCCCACCCCCAGCCCCATGCCACATCTCCTGATCTCAAGAAATGACCTGTACTGTGACCTTGGCTCTTTGTGATCCAAGCACCAGCGTTCGTTGGTAGAATGTAAGTTCCCTTCTCTGGGGTTGCATTGTGAGGACAGGCACAGTGAGATCTAGCGTTCTCTGTCTTACGGAGGTCAGAAATCTACCTTCCCGGGTTTAATTTCTGAACGGCAGGCGCTTCTGGTCTCTGCTTGTTTTTCCCTTTGTAAGCATTCTTTGTCAGCCCCCCATTCTTGCAGCATGAACGTGGCCTCTTCGGTGGGCACTTCCCTCTCACGTTCCCCTTTTCCTGTCTAGTCTCTGCTTCCTGCAAATTGCTTTTGTTCCCATCGGATTGTTCTGGTCACTGGCTTCCTTGTTAGAAGTGTTTCTCAGATGTCTGGAGTTGCTTGACCATCTGCTCATGATTAAGAATGACAGGCCAGCAATCAGCCCCGCAGCTCTGAGCGCGTGGGTGGAGCTGGCCGACCGACCGTGGGCTTCACTCAGGAGCATTCTGGGAGGGCTTGACAGGACCTCCAGGGGACAGCCTCTGCTCTTTCCTCTGCAGAGCCACAGTCCCGCAGAGGAGGGCTTTCCGCCTCCTGCCTGGCTGCCTCCTCAAAGCTGAGCGGAGTGCGCCACTTAAATGATGAGGGACTTTATGAGAGCATTTCTGCTGTTCTCCCCCCACCTCTCTTACTTTATTACTCCTTCACCAAAGCTGGGAAATTGCTACTTATTTAAAATGCCTAAATAGACCTAAAATTTTAATTAAACTCTGCAATACGTCCTTGTTACGACTTTCCCATCACCTTCCCGGGAGTGTTGTGTTATTAGGGCTTTCCATCTCAGGGCAAAAGGCTTTTGTTTGCTGTTCTTTTAAAGGCCTGGGACTGCCTGCAAGCACGTGGTCGCTCTGGTTTATGAAGGAATAAAAGTTATGAAGAGGCCACTTAGCGAAACCCTCCTGCAGCCCCCTCCAGGAGAACCTGGAGTAGAGCCTGGGGTTGAGTCTGTGACTGTAGCTAAACCCAATTCTTGGATTTAGATCCTCCTCCCGAGGCAGGAGTTCTCCCGTGCCACAGTGGACAATGGCAAATGGCTTAGAGGAAAGATGTACAGAGCTGGGAGGCCTGAGGTGGCTCCGTCAGCTTCCCGGATGTGATGGCTTCTTTAGCTCTCTGACAGCCCTTGCTGCCTGGATTCTCCACACAGCATATGGGTCAGCAGACATGTTTGACTCTGTGCTTTTAGGCTCCAGGAGTTGAGTGGTTTTCTTCATGAGGAGCTCTATCCAAAGTC
Organism: Apodemus agrarius; assembly: GCA_964023405.1. Taxonomy (NCBI): domain Eukaryota; kingdom Metazoa; phylum Chordata; class Mammalia; order Rodentia; family Muridae; genus Apodemus; species Apodemus agrarius. The sequence continues at coordinate 95,175,183 of OZ030011.1, read as the reverse complement.
TTAGGGCTTGTGCCACTATAACCCAGGCTTAGAAACTAACACACATTCCGGTAAACATGCCCACTGGAACTCAGCGTTCATCCCCTAAGCCCGGGTTTTTGATCTGTGGAGGGTGAAGATAATGACCACATCATTACCTGGAGGTACAGAGTCCCAAAGCACATGTGAATAGTTCATCTCTCTGGTTATGAACATAAATATGTTTTCTCATCTTTCTGATTTCCTTACATGGGTGATAGATAGACTCTGTATAACACAAAACCTGAGCTGTTTAACTATATAGATACTTAGAAACCACCAAAGATAGAATTGGCTCCAGCCCTGAGAAACCACGGAAGCTGCTTACTGTTGTTTTCAGCTCTGAGGCACTAGGGAGGCACTGGAGTGGCACCCAGGCTGGGCCAGGAGTCAGAGAGCAAGGTGACCTTGGCAGATGTCTCCCTCCAGCACCCTCAACTCCTCCGACCTGCTCGGGTTTAATAACTCCGCACCACTACCCGACATGCACACGCAGCAGACATTTTCAGTTCCCTCAATTAGACTCTTCTTGCGAGCTCCTTAAAAAAAATCTCGATAGGAGCCTTTTAGTATTCTAGCAGGGCTGTCTGCAGTAATGCGTTAGAGGATATAGGTGCCACTCCTGTGCAAAGAGCTTGAAAAATGACCAGACACAGCCAAGCTCTCCCTGTTTGTTGTCAGCTGCCGAGGCAGGGTAATAAATCAACCCGTCTCATGTCAAGGGTCAGTTCGTTTGATGTTTAAAGCATTTGGCCAATCTAATCAGGCCGGGCATGGCCAATCCGTCTGCGAGATACTGGTGCTGTTCCCTGCTGAGGTGTCAGGAGCTGCACTTCTCTGACCTGAAGACTTTGGAGCCTCCCAACTGGAGCAGCAGAAGACAAAGAGATCACACCCCACAGGCACAGTCTTCAGGCCCAATCAGTTAGCTGGGATATATATCCTTGTGTCCAGCAACTGGAGGCAGTTACCTTCTCCTTAGCACAGAGATTTGGTTTGAAATGGCTGGACGTACTCCTAGAGAATTTAGAAGCAGGGTTCCCGCATAATTTTCAGGGCCATGTGCAAAATAAAATTGTGAGGCCCTTTGTTTAAAAGCAAGACAGAGCCTCACTAAAGGCATTGGAACATAAATCTTGTTATTGTATGATTGTGCCTTTGACTTGTGTTGTTTTACTTGATGGGTCCAGTTCTAAGTAAAGAAAAGTTTAGAAACTCCAATGATCAGAGTGAAGTCTTGCTTTCACCTCCCCGCTGTGCAGACGGAAGAAAGCAAATCATATGCAAAACCACGTAGTCACGCGGTTTGTGGTTTTATGACTGCCCCATTGCCTCCAGCCAACTTAGAAAGACCAAAGCAACCCACACGGGGATGCTTAAGGTGGAAGACAGTCCTGGCACAGACCCCTGCCAGTCCTGACATATGCTGGAGCCCATCTCACCCCCGAGTCCTGATTAAGTTCTGGAGATATCCACAGTCTACAGCCCCAACCCAGAACAGTCCTGAGAACTGCACTATCCTAACCTCAGTGCAGAGATGTGTGCAAGGCCTGGCTCAGGGTGACAAGACATGGTAGCCCTCAGCAGGTATCAGTTGGTACTGCCAGCAAGGGAGGATTCGACCTTGCTCACTTTAGGAGATACCCCCTCGAAATGTAACATCTGCACAGACGTCCCTTGAGAGCAGGTAACAGGTTGAGGGTGGGGGCAGAAACAGGGGTCACAAAGCCAGGGTGTCTGGGAGAGTTGGAACAAGTGGCCAAGAACTCAGAGAGAGTCTTAGGGGTGCCCTGTGTTTAGACTCCCCAACCCCTGTCACTATGCCACCAAATTCACTCAAAATACACAACACTGGCACTGAAGAATCCAATACTGACATCAGGCTTTTGTTCCTGAGAGTGAGTGACAGGGCCCTGCATGGACCACCCTTGTGACCATGGTCGGGAGAAAAAAATTAAAATTTGCCACGGAGCCTCAAGTAACACTAAGTGAAATAACTTGGATTGTTTGATAGTATTCAAGAGGCAAAATGAAGTTTCTAATGTCCACCTGGTGCCTTCTAATACTTGATAGAAGGTGTGCTGAGCTGGGTTCCTCCTAGCTGATTCACAGCAGAGAGGGTAGACCTGTCGAGGATCTGTCTGTCTCTAGTTTCTTCCCAACCGTGTATATGACACTGAAACTATGCTTCCGTGTCATCTTCTGCAGTACCAAGAATAACTCGGAACGGAAGGCAGCAAAGAAGACAACAGTGGCTTCCGGAGCTGCCTGCTGACGCCATTACTATCCAAATGGCCCTTGAGTTGGGTGGTGATTGGATGACAGCAGCTTTCCACGTGAGGACCCACTGGGGAGAGGCACACTGGACAACACAGGGTGTGGTGATGGCGTGGGGCAGTGTGTGTTCAGAGCTGGCTGGGGGAGAGGGCCCTGGTGCTTTGATGGAAGGAATTGTGTTCTGCACGGTCCAGAACGAAGAGAGCACCAAGGAGTCTTGAACTTCAGTTCTAGGGGAGACATGGGAGAATGTAAAAGACCCCCACAGCAGGTACTGGGCAGCCTGGTGGGTGGGACCAGTGGATATAGCTCTGGGTCGCTCCCAGATAAAGTTGAATGCTGTTATGGGAGAGGATGAGGCAGGATGTGCTGACTGTCTTGAAGCTTCTCTTCCTCCTCCAGTCAACCACTGTAAAGGCTGGGGCCATTGTGAAGCTCTTCTCAAACCACCTTGTCCTCAGAGGTCAACTCTGCCTGAGAGGAAGAGGATAATGCCTGGGCAGGGAGGAGGATGGCCTTCCTGAATAAAATACGATTCAGAAGCACCACACATCAGACTAGCTTCCTCTTCCTCTCACAGAAGAAGTAACTTGATGTTGCAAGAGCAATCCATCATTGTCCCAGGATCGTGAGGGCAGAATCTGGGGGAGGCTGGATAGGCATGGCGAGTGGTCCCTGAAGGGAAGCTGGCAGTCCTCCAGCCACGAAGAGCCAGGCCAGACTGCTTAGGTCGAAGCAACCTTTGTGCTGCCAGCTGCCAGGTGGCCTTCGGCTCACAGCTCGCCACATTCAGCAGGTGCACTGGAAGCCCATTGTCTTGCACCAGCCCTTCAGTGAGATTGCCCAGGTGCGAGGGAGGCATGTTAAGATTCACACGGAGACAGACAAGTCAGAGGAGGCCACGCGTGACTCCTCAGAACATGGATGAGTGGGGAAAGAGGCAGAGCAACAGGGTTTTGAGGATCCTGATGTTAGGAGAGTCCACAGAGGCACAAAGTGTGTGTGTACGTGAATCTGTGTGCCCACATGTGTGCATGTAGCCATGAATGCATGTGTCTGTGTACATGTATGTACCCATGTGTCTGTATAGGCATATGTATGCATGTGTACAGATATATCTCTGTGCTCATTTGTATGTGATGTGAATGTATATGTGTGTGAGTGTGTGCATTCATGTATGTGATATTAATGTGCATGTGTCACAGACTGAGTTTCTTTCACCTGCAGCACAAGCCAGGCTGCTTGGTACAGTTGAAGATGGTGTTCGTGTGAGGCTGGAGACCTGGGTACTGACATTGACAATGTGACAATGTGAGGGGACACTGTGTGAGTGGGGAGAGTGAGTCACAGGGACAGGAAGGGTTTTTGTTGCCCACCAAAGAAGCACTGCTTCTTCCTGGGATCCCCTTGTGAGGACTCAGCGGGCACCACGGGACCCTCTACCTGGACTAGGACAATGTACTCAGAGCGCCCACTCAGTTCCGTCATGCTGAAATTTTCTGTACTTTAAAAGAAATTCTCAGGGTTCTAGTTTCATTCTGTTGCTATGACAAAGCACCGACCCTAAGTGACTGGGACAGGAAGGGGTTATTTCATCTTCTGCTTCCTGCCCACAGTCCATCCCTGAGAGAAGCCGAGGCCATTAGAGGAACACTGCTGGCCGGCTGCACGCTCTGGCTCGCTTCCCTTCTCATGTTTGCTGTCTTTCTTGTTCAGCACAGGGCGGCCTGCATAGGGTGGTACTATCCACCGTGGGATGGACTATTCTATCTGTGTGTAATCAAGATGGACCTTGACCAACATCCCACAGGCCGATCTGATGGAGGCAGTTTCCCCATCAAAGCATTCCTGTCAGATGAGCACAGCTCTGGGTCCAGTTGGCAGTTACTGCTGACCGAGACTCTCAGGCAGGGGATAAGCTACAGGACCTTAGGCAGTGCTAGGCTCTTGTGCTTACACTTCTAGGATTTGATCCTGCCGCCCTGTCCAGAAGCATTCCTTATAGGTTTTGGGGAACTGAGTAGATACCCAGAGACCAGTGGTTGACATAATTGTGGAGAAATCAAGGAGAAGGAATGCGGGAGGTGGGTCATGAGGAAGAACGGCTTAGGCACTCAGACCAACAGAGGCCTAAGGGTCTCAGTCCTGGGATGTCATGCTATCCCACATGTGCCAAACCCAGGCTGTCAGAGCAAGACTCACCCTTCATAGTGTGGTCCAGGGCCCAGAGGAGGGAAAGCTGAGGGCATTGTGGCATCTGTCATGAGGCCATAGGGCGGAAGCGCGCTTGATGAAGTCATTACCAAACAAGGCTTGCCTTTTAAGGCTCTGAGAATTTTCCCTGAGCAACGTGTCCTGTCACGACTTTGGGAATTTTCATTTGATCGTTTTTTTTTTTTTTTTTTTTTTTTTTTTTTTTTTTTTTGCAAAACTTCATTCAACATCCATCATGAAGTGAGAATCAACTCTTTATCTATGAATTTCTTTGTTTCATTCACTCTCAGAATATCTTTACCGTCGATCAGACAGTCTCTTTCTGTTGGGATAGGTTGAATCCCAAGGAGCTGAAGTTTGGGGGAATGCACAGAGGGTACCGGGTTGCAGGTTCCGGTGTGCTTGAGGTTGGTGTCGCTTGGACTATGAAAGGGCTTTCCTTTTGGCTGAAGTCTTCGGGGTTATCAACACACTGTGGCAAAGACTAGGTGTATACAGCCAGCTTGCTTGGTTGGAGACCTTCTAGAGAAAAATGTTCAAAAATCATAGCTAAGCAGGACAAGCCCTACCCAAGGCTACTGTGTTGGGATAGCCTATGCATCAGCTGTGGTGTCCTCAGGATCAGAGGACCCTTCCATTAAGCCAAGAGCCTGACATGGCTATCTTACAAGGGTGTGAGGGCCCCCAGCCTCAGACTGCCTTAGAGGTATACAGTTTCTTCCAGTCTCAGGGGCATCTCACCCTACTACTTGGGTACATTTTTGAAAGTCATATTTAGCCCCAGGGCTCACTGTTACCAGTGTGACAGAGGAGGGAGACCCACAGGCATGAATGACTTGAGAGATATGATAAAGTCTACCAGGTCGTCTCGGGGCCTCCAGAAGGTAAAGGAACTCTACAGGGAGGGCCCTGTCAGCAGACTGTGGCAGGCGTTTTTTGGTGTGAAATTTCAGGTGCTTCCAAACTGTGAGATGTGTGTGTGTGTGTGTGTGTGTGTGTGTGTGTGTGTGTGTATGTGTGTGTGTGTATTTGTGTGTTCACCTGCTTGTGTGCTCGTGTGCAAAGTTTTGGTTTTGTTTTTCCCCCAGGCAGACACAGCAAAGCCACCCTAGGAAGCTCAAAGAATAAATATCCTGACATTCAGATATGTGGACTAGGAACCTCCAGGTCAAATGTGATCAAGGACTCAGCGCTACCACCTGCTCATCTCATTAGCCATGGGGAGGAGGATAGGCCATGGAACAGAGCTGCCAAGGTACCCCAGCACACGCAGGGAGAGCGAGCCTCAGGTTTGCAGGGCTTTAGCGGGGCCAATGTGCTTCTCTGCCCAGGAGACTTGGCCTGGCTTACCAGTCAAGGCCATGAGTGATCAGACAGAGTGAAAGTCTCTTAGCAGAGCAGCCTGTGCTCAGATGGGAACCTACATCAGTATGGCAGCTGTAGGGACAGACACCAGACAGCTAGGGCAGAGGGAACTGGCATGAGGTGAAGATACCATTCAGTCTCTGGAAGCCCCCCACTTCCTCCAGGCACATAGAGGCCTGTGCAATATCAATTTCTGAGAGGTTTTGGTTGTTGTTGTTGTTGTTTGTTTTTAATGTGAATGGGGAGTTGCTTTTGGCCTTGTTTCCAGAGGACAGAGTGTAAACTTGAAGTTTTAGGGTGAATAAAATATTCAAGTCTGTCACAGTATACATTTGTCATTACATAGTGAAGTGAGAAAATGCAAGTTTTGTCTTAATGGTGAAAGCACTCAGCTAGGGATCTGTGGACCCCACTATATATTGGGCATCTCCTCCCTGGATCAAGGTCTGCCTTGATACAGATCCTGCATCTTTCTTGCTGTGCGACCTTGTATCTGTGATTAAGAATGTGACCATGTGGACTCCTTAGCCTTGCCTGTAAGAGTTCCTTGTACACAGGTGCACATGCAAGTTCCCCTGTACCATGCACATATATGTATCTATGCATGTGTGTGGGTACACTGGCTCATACAGGTGTGTTCATAGTTACATACATGTGAGTATACACACAAGTCCTTATCTGTATACATATGTGGAGTTCTGGTCCCAGTTACTCCTGTTCTCTGGCATTCTCATGATGTGGATCTCCTTGTCTGGATTTGGGGGCTGAGGAAGCTACAGTAGAGGGTATCAGATCTTACTTCCTACTGGAGGACAATTCAGTGGCAGATTGGTGGGTACCTGGTTGGCACCTGTGCATGCCAGGTTAGTTCATAGCTGTGTGGAAATGGGAGCGAATTGGGATGGTTCTGCAGACAACCAGATAGTTGTCATGCAAAATGCATGCTGTGATGTGAAGATGTGGGTCTTTCTGCCTGTGACCTCTGACTGCTGTGGCCAAGGAGGAGAAGGTTGCAGGGAGAGGTAACTCCTTTAGAGGATTGTGCTACTCTTGATGATGGGAGGGATGTTTTTAGAGTCCACGGGATTATCTGAAATAAGTGAAATTCCAGCATATTCTCACCCTCTGGTCTCATGTGGGGTGTGGTGGAGGGAGAGGGCTGAAAAGTCTCTGTGAGGGTCACATCTCAGAGGCGTTAACTCTTTAAAGGACAGCACTGGTCTAGGGTTATTGTTATTCCCCTCTTTGCTGGTGATCACATACCACACCAACAAGGCTCTTGTACCACAGAAGATACCAAGGGGCATGACTTAGAGGTTCAGACCTTCCCAGGCATGAGCTGGGCCCTGGGTCCCATCCCCAGCATTGGAAAATGCAACTAATAGTCAAACAACAAACCAACCAATGAAGCCCAAGAAACAGCTGTAAGAGTGGCCAGCTTTGGACTCTATCTAAGAAGGCATTCCCAAGGATACCTAACTCCATAGTTGAAATAGGAACTAAGAGATGAGAGAAAATTCTAGGCTTTAAACCACAGGCAAGAAAGGGGTCATAGACCCTTGGCCAGCATAATTGTCACCAGCCACACAGCCATACAGCTCATACTGAGTTCAGTTTGTCCTGTGCGTCATACTGCTTTATCTTTTTAGTGATGCAAGAACCCAAACTATAATTAATTTGTACAATATGAAAACATGTATAAAGTATTTATGTAAGTATGTAAGTATGACCATTATTTGCTATCAGAATATAAAACATGCTTCATGCAAGAATACATAGCACACGCTGCATTAGGTATCAAGACATGGAGTCAGAAACCACTCGAGGAGGCAACAACAGTAATCTAAAGGGCAGCCGCCAGAGCCAACTCAGATACAGCAAGGGTGGAGGACAGACCAGCATGGGGACTGAGCCAACCAAGACTGTTGAACCAACAACTCAAGTGAGTTGAAAGCAGAAGTCTGAGAATGCAGAGTCAAGAGACGGCATGAGGAGCCAGACACGGGTGAAGAAAGACTATTATGTGCTCACCATTAGATCAGGTCAGCTGGGAACACACGGCCCTGAAGCTGTCATGAACTTCCCCAAACTGGAAAACAAAGAGAAGGCAAGAGAGAGTTAGGACAGATCATCGAAGAATGCAAGCTAATTTTCAAAGGGCAGGGTACGTTCTGCGTTCATAATGACAGGCGTGGGGGGAAAAATGTGTGAGCAGAGGCTGATAATTTTCAAAAATCAATGGTGGCCACCAAACCTTCCAATCTAGGATAGCTAAAGCGAAGTGAGAAAATAAATTACATCTTGCCTGCCTTCAGGCACCGCACAAGCAAGCTGGGTGAGTGTCAGGCTGGGGAGCTGGGAGAAAAGTCCCTCCTGACTCACTTGTGTATTCAGTGAGATTGCTCGTCAAATGGGGAAGATGGAGCATTCCCAGACAGGCAGAAATGAAGGAGATTCGTCTCTAGTGGGCCTGCATTGCAAGAAATAGTAGAAGAAGTTGTTCAGGAGAAGGGAAATGATTGAGGCCAGAGAAGTGTGTTAACAGGAGTCCAAAGGGGTGAGGCCAGCAGTTCCGCTCAGAGTGGGACCCAAGGGAGCCAGATGTTCCCCTGTTCCATTTGAACTCAACTTCCCAATCTGCTCGGTATTCCTTCTCAACCACGGAAGTCTTCAGTGGTGGAAGGAGGGCTGGGTCAAGACCTGCTCACTTCCATCCACCTCCCACTACCTGGCCAGCCCTGGATAGTTCCTTTCTTTTGGAGAGAGAGAGAGAGAGAGAGAGAGAGAGAGAGAGAGAGAGAGAGAGAGAGGGGGGGGGCGGGGTGTCCCCTCCTCCCAGCCACCTGTTTATAGTACCTGGGCCTGCTGTGGCCTGGCGCAATGGCCCACCAGTGGTCACATGTTACCTCTCTTGGCAGAAGGTGCTGTCTGTAGCTTTTGCTCTACAAGGCAGGCTCCCGTCTCTACTGTGTGTGTGTGTGTGTGTGTGTGTGTGTGTGTGTGTGTGGTGGTGGTGGTGGTGGTGGTGGGGTTATGGACTATCAAGACTGTGTTGTGGGGATCACTGGGACCAGAGCTGCCTGGGAGCAATGAGGGGTGCTGTCAGGGCCGGACAGGATCATGGAGGAGAGTTGTAGGCCAGGGTGGACCTGAGTCTCCTACGTTCAGGCTGTATATCACCAGATGTGTCAAGCACTGCAGGATTCAGTAAACATGTCTTTATCCCACGAAACCTCACTATCCACCTCAGATCAGACTGAGGTGAGAAGGGTCCCCTTGTCTGTGTTGAGAGCCCACGAGGTGCCTTCCTGTTGTATAAACCAGAATTTCTATAGAAGCCCTGATATTGCCCTTGGATATCTGAGATGTCCTTACCTGCTACATGTTCCACACGGCCCGGATGTCACTTGCTCGTAATGTCCTCTATTCTAGAGAGCCCATTTTGTTTAAGTCCCTTAAAATGATTAATTGATGATGACCTTTGAGTTAAAATACCATATTTCTTGATGATACAGTGCAGATTTTTCACCTGTAATGTTTGTGAGCGCTGAATGCCGCGTGTAATTGATGGATGCTTTTAACACGATCTCGCTCTCTTTTTTTCTTTCTGGAAAGGCTGCTAATAAATAGAAGTTGCATCTTTAATTGACTGCACCTGAGAATCAGGAAGTATGGTAATTCTCTCGGGCCCACAGCCTGATCTGCATAATAAATTCCACCCCTCTAAAATTCGGACAATGAAAAGTTGAGTCAACAAGAGGCTTGCCTAGCACATAGGCAACTTCTTTTAATTTTTGACATTGAGAACTTTTAAATATAATTTTAATTAAAATATAATTATATTATTTCCCCTTCCTTTTCCTTCCTCCTTTTATTCTTTATATTTTTAAATAATTAAAAAATAATTTTGCTGTTTTAATTTTTATTTTTAACTTTTTATCTGTTCATGTGTATGTGTGTGTGTGTGTGTGTGTGTGTGTGCGCGCGCGCGCGCGCGTGCGTGCACATGAGTGCAAGTACCATCAGAAGCCAGAAGCATCAGATCTCCCTGTATATATATGCTGGGAATCAAACTCTGGTCCTTGCAAGAACAGTATGTGCTCTTAACTATAGATCCACTTTCCAGCCCCTACATAGGGTTTTTAGGACAAGGTTTCTTTTTTTAGACCAAGATGACTGGAAACTCACCATGTGACAGACTGGACTTGAATTCCCAGCAATCCTTCTGCCTCAGCTTCTGGAGATATCACGGCACCTGGCTGTTTGCTGGTATCAGGTTGCTTTCTAGTTCCCACTCCAAAAACCACCATCTCTTCACCAGTTGCCTTGCCTTGCAAATTTAAGGGTGTTTGCCTGAGGACTTTGAAACTCATGACATAACTTCTGGAAGAGCCTAAAGAAAGATGTTCAACTAATCATTCAAAAGAAAAGGTAAGGCTACCAAGCCTCCCCCAGATGTTTTTCCTAACTGGAAACCCTGGCAGCTTTGACTTAGTTTAGCAGTCATGGGACTCCCAGAGGTGTGAGTGGAGTCTCCTGACTGTGTGTCCAAAGATCCCTGCTCTGACAGACCTGCTCACCCTGCCCTTGACTTCTTTTGTACTCCAGGGTACAACTGGGCCATGTTGGGAAAGGAGGTGGGGGTGGAGCCCAAAGGCTGTGGGTTTTGAGAAATACATACTCAAGACATTGGATGTGAAAAGGAATGATGCCAACACTAACAGGATCAATAGGATAGCATTTCCCATTACTCCTGGACTTCTCCCTTTCGACAATGCTCCTATGCACGGATTGAGCTTTTGCAGCGCTTGAGAACAGGACTCATTGTGCTTTAATAAAACAAACGAAATGTCAAATGCAGTGTGATCTCAGAGACCTTTAGCTGAGATAATGCCTGTGGGAGGACCACCCTGACACCCACCCTGGCAATGTGCAGGAGGCTGCAGCGTGCCCAGCGGCATTGTGGGAGTGTCACCGTGGGATGGTCCAGCATGACAAATGTGAACGCGCTGGCATTCAATCCACCTTTCTTTCATTTTCTCCATCGAATTTCTCCTGGGTGAGTTATTGCCACGTCTCTGCCCCACTCCCAAGCCACCATCGACACAGCCCTCAGATTAATTGCCTTAATGACTTTGCTCCTGCAATACTTCTTCTGCTCAGAAACCTTCAGTGGCTGCTTATTGTCTCACAGTTAGGTGAAGATTTCCTGGGTGCAGCGGGCCCCGCAGGAGGTGGAGGGTGCTAATTAAAACCCCAAAGCTTCCTCTCCTGGGCTGCCCTCATAGGATTCCCTGGTCTCTAACACCTAAGTGTGCCTCTAGGAAACAAACTATTGTCTACTGAAATAAAGGCGGCTACTCAGGAGGTGTTTACTGATTTCCATGCTGTTATGGTTTGTATATGCTTTTCCCAGGGAGTGGCACCATTAGGAGGTGTGGCCTTGTTGGAGTAGGTGTGTCACTGTGGGTGTGGGCTTAAGATCTTCACCCTAGTTGCCTGGAAGTCAGTCTTCCACTTGCAGCCTTCAGATGAAGATGTAGAACTCTCAGCTCCTCCTGCACCATGCCTGCCTGGATGCTGCCATGTTTCTGCCTTGATGATAATGGACCGAACCTCTGAGCCTATAAGCCAACCCCAATTAAATGTTGTCTTTTGTAAAAACTTGCATTGGTCATGGTGTCTGTTCACAGCTGTGAATCCCTAACTAAGACACACGCCCATCCATTCACTACAGAGAGTCATTCTGATTATCAACCCATCGCCTCTTTGGATAAATTATTTGCCTCCCTGAGACTCTATCTCTCTCCTTTGGACATTCTAGCTTGTTGTCTCAGTCTGACAGAAGACAAGAGCTTGGTGGATGTGCCCCAGCCTGGCCAACTTACACACTTGTGCCCTTACACACCTGTGCCCTTACACACTCCTTTCTTCTCCAGTTTCTTCTGGCCCTGGCACTTGCATCTGAAAATCCCAGCCTTCCTCCAAGACATGTAAACCTGCTTTTTTTTTTTTTTTTTTTAATGAGGCAGTCTGTCATGTTGGCAATAAAAAGGACAGTCCTTTAAATCCCTCCATGTTCTCCTCCATTGGCGGCTGTCCCAGGATAGTTAGCATCCATAAGGGAATGCTTGCTCGGGGCCTGCGGGCATCTCTCGGAAGCCAGCCTTGCTTCTTACCCCTTACAGCTCTTGGTTTGTGCTCCTCCTTCAGCCCTAGGTGCTAGAACTAACTATAGACTTTAACTGGGCAGGTTGTCTGAATTTACAAAGAAGAATCTGGGGGTCCTTGGAGGGACCCCCATATCCCAGGACTGTGGAAGCCTGATCCTGGGCTGTTAGGCAGGAGGTGAGTCTGGACACAATGGCTTGGGATACTGAGCAATGAACAATGACATTCTTAGAAAAGCTGCTCAGGAGCCCGAGAGGTAGCTCAGTAAAGTGCTGTCTTGTGTGTGCTACACAAGCAGGAAGACCTGAACCTGAACTCCTGAAGCCACGGGAGAAGTCAAGTGTGAGGGGACATGCCTGTCAGCCCAGTATCAGGGAAACAGAGAAAGAATGAGGGAGGCTTGGGGCTCACTGGCCAGATCTTCTATAGCAAGTTCCAGATCAGTGAAAGACCCTTCTGAAAAATATGTACATGTATACCTACATACACGTGGGCATCATTAGGAGAGAGAGAGAGAGAGAGAGAGAGAGAGAGAGAGAGAGAGAGAGAGAGAGAGAGAGAGAATTACTAGCATTCCTGAAGTATAGTCAACAGTGTCCCTGTATCTATGCATACAGAGAAGGTCCTAGACTATCCAGGAATCATTCTCCCTTGTAATTACCTATCAGGGTAATCTCCACAGGTTTAGCTTAATTCTAACAGTATAGACAGTAATAGAATGTTTTAAAGCATGTATCCTCTTTATGAAGAAAGAACATAGAACAAACATATCCTTTAAAATGAATCAAGTAGTTGGATGGGGGAACCCACTAGCACATTTCAGGGGTCAAATTTCAAAAGACGGAGAAGCCGTTGGGGAATGGTTCTGATCACTACCACGCAGCTCATAAAGGCACCGAGCCACGATCTCTGTGTCCCTGTGAAGGGAAGACCACACAAGAGGATGGCCAGAAACTGTGGATCTTGCCATGAATGAAGACTTTCCAGGTAGATGGCGAGGGAGCACAAGATTAGATAGTGGTCCAGGTCTGCAGCAAACATGTGAGACAGGCTGGAGAGATGGTTATCAGGCTGAAAGTACTTGCTCTTCCAGAGGAACCCAGTTTGGTTCCCAGTACCCAGGTAAACAGCTTGCAACTGCCTGATATCCCAGTGCCAGATAATCTAGTTGCTGCCTTCTGATCTCCATGGACATCTATGCACGCATCACACACATATACACATGTACACAGAAACAAAAATAAATCCCTTAAAAATGTGAGACCATGTTATTAGTAGAAAAGGCTTTGCAATCATAAATTCCCTAGTTTAAGATGAAGCCCAGGATGAGGAAATCATTAGGAGTCCTAAATACCAACCCACCATCGTCATGGACATCCCCTTGAATACCGTAATGGGATTCCATGGCGTTTTCAGCTTATGGAACCTATTGAATGGATTCTGCCGTCCTCCTCATGTCTGCCTTCTCCTATCAGCTTCATCATGATAAGAGGACAGACAGAAGAGTCTTTCAAATAGAAGCTACCTTAAAAAACCTGGATAGAGGAGCACCCGCAGTTGGGCGGTAAGGTGGAGTGGGGTTCACTGAACCCATCGGGCTGTCAACCCAGGATGGAGGAGCCATTTCTTGTCTCCCGTGGAAGCACACTGCCCATCAGTCGCACACTCTGTCCTTGCTCCTCAACCCCATGTGTTCATCCAACTGAACACGCTCTTCTAGAGTGAGTTCCCTAAACATGAGTCCAGGGCCTGTGTCTCCTGTGCCGACATTCAGGGCGACATGAGCAGGGTAAGTAACACACACACACAGACTTCTCAACCTTTCATTTAAAGCTTCTTTATGTTTTGAATTTCCCAAGGTATCTGCGTAATTGCCTTTTTAAAGCCATCAGATGAAATCCATAGATAGGTATCAGACACTCATTAGAGCTATGGTTTGCGAGTGTTTCTTCTTGATTGGATGGCTGCATTTTTACATGGTCAATTCTTTCCTTTGCTGTGCACTTCTCAGTTTGATGGGGATGCTACCAGGTTGTTTTGTTTTTGTTGCCTGAGGGTTTGGTGTGATATTAAAAACAAACAAACAAAAACAAACAAAATCCCCCAACTCACTGTCTCAGACAATACTGAGGAGTTTCCAGGTCTGTTTCCTCCTGGGGAGTTATAAGTTTGGGTCTCTGTTCAGGTCCCTTATCAGACTGAGCTAGTCTACATGGGCTTCTTCTCCATCAATTTTCTTCTCTCATGAGTGAATGTCTGTTTTTCTCTCACCATTAATTTAAGGTTCTGTTCTTTATTGTATATTTTAAGTGATTTGTTGAAGATTACTTCACTGTGTATAGTTGGATTTAATTTAGTGTTCTTTGTTATATTCTGTTGGTCTTGATGTCTCTTTTGCTATCATTTTGTAATATAAATTGAAATAAAAAGGAACACACATAATTTAAAAAACTCAAATAACCCAATTTTAAAATTTACTAAGAATTTTACATGCAGAGGTTTTTGTGTGCACGCACACACACACACACACACACACACACACACACACACACTATGGTAGATGATTAGTATATACATTTCTTAATTGTACTGTATCATTTTCCTACATATATGTGTCTCACCCCATGGTGTATAAAATACTAATAGGAATAAGTTATAGAAATAAATGAAAAAGTGACAGTTAAGCACACGTTCTGTGTGGCGCAATGGATGGGTTGGACAGACACCCGTGTTTGGGTTCAAACAGGAGCCCCTCTCCTCGAGAAGCTGTGTGTTAACAGGGGCAATGAAGCTCGAAGCACCCAAAGTGGATGCAAAATCGGAATGCAGTCCAATGCCCGATTTATTATGAAACTAATTACAGAGCCCTGATTACACAGTTCCTCTCTCATTATGCTACATTTAATTGCTTATTTATTTGTATCCGACCATACTGTCAGGCTGACTGGAAGAATACACAAGCCATATCTAGTTTGTTTTTGATTTTCTGATAATGAATCCTAGTTCTAGACATTTGGAGGAGCTCAGAAAGCATTTCTTGAGTGAGTGAGTGGATGGAAGGATGGATTGATAGACAGATGGACGGATGGATAGATGGATGGACGGACGGATGGATGGACGGATAGATGGACGGACGGATGGATAGATGGATGGATGGATGGATGGATGGATGGATGGAGTTATTCACAGTGGAATGGCTGGAAAGTACTTGAGGGGGCAGAAGCTGGGTCATGAAGCTAAGAGTGTGGGTGGAAATGTGGCCCACACACTTCAGTCAAGTGTAGGAATTGGGGTGCTGTCTGCCAGTGAGGAGTGGAAGAAAGGCCAGGAGGCATGAAGCAGCCCTGTGAGGACACAGGGAGTATGGCTGCCCCAATCCTGCCCTGAGAAAGGGCTCCCTTCAGACTCACATGGAGTCATGTTTCTTGTCTGTGTATAAAACCATACAGGACAGAGTATGGGTTAAATAGCATCTTAGTAGGAGTGAGTTTCAAGAGTAGCTAGGAGTCTCTTTCCAGGAGGAGAGATTCCTGTCTCCTCTCACACCCTCAGTGTAGGGTCAGGCTTCCATGATACCCCATGGGGTGTGTGTGCTTGCTGGCTATGGCTGGGTCACAGAAAGCTTATCCTTACTCTGTGGGCTTTTCTGTTGGGAAGCCTCACCCATCCTGCAGCCAGAACAAGTACTGATTGTTCCTTCATTCCTGAGTTGCTATATTTTACTTAAAATTGTCCCATGGCTGCTCAGGACCTACCTCTCAGTGACCACCGGCCTCAGTTTCCCTGCAGCCTCATTCTCTCACCCCACTCCTGTCTGTCTCCCCTGGTGGCCATGGGAATGCAGTACCTCTCCAGAGGTCCCCTTGTGCCCACCTGCCCTCAGGCCACCTGGCTTGCTGCTGTGCGTTCTTCTATAACCTTCCATAACTATTGGCTTCCCTTGCCTTCCTTCGCTGGCTGGGATG
This sequence comes from Apodemus agrarius, assembly GCA_964023405.1. Taxonomy (NCBI): domain Eukaryota; kingdom Metazoa; phylum Chordata; class Mammalia; order Rodentia; family Muridae; genus Apodemus; species Apodemus agrarius. The sequence goes on along the minus strand of OZ030011.1, from coordinate 95,159,173 downwards.
CTCTCCGAGGCTTGGGGTTCTGCTTATCACTTTTTTGATTATCTGTGTATGCTTTGACTCATGAGCCTCATTTAGACTCCTTAATCATCTGCAGCAACAGCTTTTCTAGTACAAAACAATAGCACACACTCTGCTGATATATTAAAGTGTGTGCTTGAAATTACTGAAGGCAAGAGTAAAGGCAAATAACTTGATTATCTAAGTACACGTTAAAAACACTGCTTTCTGATTGCCTCTCTTTTCAACTATAACAGGAATGTGGTGGCGACAAAATCCCCACAGGTGAAGTCAAATGGGAAGAAAAGGTGGCTTGAGTCTGGATTTTAGCTTTTGCACATTTGCTGTGTGTTTTCTCCTCTGAGGATGAACTCTAAGGGGAGGTGTGCGTTCCTGACACTAGGTATGGACAGGTATGTGGAACACAGAATCAGGCATAGGGTCACACCTATGAAGACAGGAAGGAGGCAGCAGAGAGCTGAGAACCAAGGTGGGAAGCCAACCGTGGGTCTGGTTCTTTCTTTTGAGGGCTGTAGGCTAGGGGGTTGGGTTCCTTGCCTGAGCAACTGTCTGCATCTTAGAGGTAGGGTTAAGGGTCAAGGCCATGGCAGCAGCAAGACACTGTATCTCTTGTGTCAGGAATATGAGCGCAAACTCAAGCAGATGAGTGGTGGGGCTGTCCCACTTCAAATCGGTCAGCGTGACCTCACACAACATGTTGTTCTGGCCGATAGTGTCCCGCACATAATTTGTATTTCAAAACTTTTGCAGCCTTAACATTTTTCTTACGTGTGTTTTGCCTGCATGTATGTCTGCGCATCACATGCAGACAAAGCCCTGGAGGCCAGCAGGAGATATCTGATCCCTAGGACTGGAGTTATCGATGGTTGTGAGCTGCCCCACACTGTGGGTGCTGAGATTTGAACCCTGGTTCTCTGGAAGAATACCCAGAGCTATTAACTGTTGAGCCATCATCTCTTTTAGTGCATTTCCTGGAACCTTAGTGCTATTTGCCTCTAAAATGCCAATTTTTAAGTTCTGTGGACCAAAGTGCTACTCTTTAACCTTGAACACGCACCTCATTTGCATGATAACCCATCTCCCCTGCTCACAGAAAGATGACCCCACTCCTAACCCCTACACACTGAGGCTTACAGCTCTCTCTGCTTCCTGTTAGACCCAAGTCAAGGGTGGAAGTCTGTCTGCTGAAATATGTCCAGGAGTCACTAAAACAAATCCGCTGTGGTGAGTGGATTTTGCTCTGGTCTGCAAGCCTCTGACTGTTTTCCTAGAGGTCAGCAAATACACAGCTCACGTGTACAGCATCCTGACTCAAAAGACAAACATAACCTGAGCATCCCTCAGTGAGCTTGAGTCTTTGGGAAGCTGTGAGGCGGGAAATGTGTCCCTCCTCCTGGAAGACCAGATAACCCTTCAGGAAAGTAGTAGGACTTCTCCCAGAGGCACAGGAACACATAGGCATCCCAGCAACCCAGGGAAATAGACAAAGCCCATGCCTCCCAGATGCACACACTTCATGAACTTAAGGCTGAGTAGGCTTCCAGACAGGACTGGGGATCACCACTTGACCAGCACCTTCACTGTTGGATGGATGTATTAGGATCACTCCTCAGAGGGAGTTTAAAGACTGTGTGCCATGAAGACGGGCTCCTGGGCATGCCAGGTTTCCCTTTGAGACTCCTCTGCATGAACAATATGGGTTGTCTGGGAAATGCATCAGGTGAGGAGGCTCACCTTCGCTGGGGACTGCTGATGGGCTGAGGTTCCTCCGGCAAGAGATCATCGCGCCTGCTGCCTGGTGTCTGTGGGTGGAGGCTTGTGGTCTGCTTCCCGGAAGCTGTGTTTCTGTAACGGCAGAACAGAGTCTTGGGGATAAACATCCTCCCAATGTTTATTGTGTTAACTATCACAGACTAAGCTTGGACCAACATGCCAGAGGCAGAAAAGCAACGGTGGAGGTCTTCCCCCGAAACAGGATTGCGAGTCCCAGTCCTGTCACTTTGATTCCTCGGGACCTCATCTAACCTGTTGAATATTCATGGAATCATTTCCCCCCATCTCTAAAGTTGGGATTATATTTGCTTCATCGGATGGTCACAAGATTAACTATAAACTACCTACCTGGCACATAATAAGAACTTGATGAATGGCAGCCATTAGCAGTGTGTTACAAGAAGACACATTACCTGTGCCTCTACTGTTTCTTCCGTGCTGAGCAGAAGCAGGGCTGGGCCGGCCTGAGAACACAGGCTGTCTATGAGGCAGCGTTCACAGTGCCGTTGCCTACTGAGTACAAACCTTTATAGACACAGACTTCTGGATCACGGGTTTTCCCTTCTTGGAATTTCAAGTACACACCAGGCAGTGGTATCGTTGATGAACAGTGCCCTGGAGGGCTGGACACTCCACCACACCCCACCACACCCCACGACACCCCATGGCCCCATTTCCTGATCTCTGCATTTTCATGGTCTTTCAGGGTGCTGTACTGCAGTGACAAAGAACACAGTGTAGGAGCTTTTTTTTTTTTTTTTCTGGCTACTGTTGGCTGTGTTTTCTTTTGAGCCCCGCCCTGCATGTTTGCCGTGATATTGTCTAGGAAAGATCTCTACAAGGAATCTTGCAAGGTCCATTTCTTAAGGGCAGGGCGTGCGCAGAGGGTCCTTAACTGTGGGCTGAGGCATCCTTAGAGCTCTGTTAACAGCAGTCGCCCTGTCTGTCTGTTCTGTTTGAGCTGAGGACTTCAAAGAGAGGCCGATGGGCATCACCTGTGCAGCCTCGCTAAGGACAGGGACAGTTTGTGGGATTCGAACCCCTTTTGGTGCAGACAGCAGACATCTGCAAGGGGTGTATTGAACACTTGGACCTGACCCGTCACTTAGTATCAGCCCTTTTGTGAAGAGGAGTGAGTGGTGGGTCACCACTAGGTGGCTTACTGGAAGCAAGGAAGATGCCATTTTTAATTAATTAATTAAATGACCTCCTACAGGGTCATCCTTCTCCTCAGCTTCTTCCAGCTTTTCCCTAATTCAACAACAGAGGTCAGCCTCTTCTGTCCATTGGTTGGGTGCAAATATCTGTCTCTGACTCTTGCAGCTGCTTGTTGGGTCCTCCAGAGTGTGATCATGATAGGTCCCTTTTAGTGAGCATTCCATAGCATCAGTAACATTGTGAGGCCTTGAGACCTCCCCTTGAACTGGATCCCACTTTGGGCCTGTCACTGGACCTTCTTTTCCTCGGGCTCCTCTCCATTTCCATTCCTGTAATTCTTTCAGACAGGAACAATTATGTGTCAGAGTTGTGACTGTGGGATGGCCTCCCTCTCCCTCATTTGATGTCCTGTCATCCTGTTGGAGGTAGGTTCTATAAGTTCCCTCTTCCTACTGTCGAGCATTTTATCTAAGGACTGTCTCTTTGAGTCCTGAGAGTCTCTCACCTCCCAGTTCTCTGGTGCATTCTGGAGAGTCCCCCCAACTTCCTATCTCCTGAGGTTGCAGGTTGCTAGCTTGCCTGTTTCCATTCTTTCTGCTGGTCCTGAGGACTTCAGTCCTTCTCCCTCACCCAATACCAGATCAGGTTGCCCTCTTTCCCCTAATCCCCCCCCACACACATCCACTTTCCCTCCCAGCTCCCTCCTTCCCTCCTCCCCATTTGTGATTGCTTTGTTCTCCCTCCCAAGTGGGACTGAGGCATCCTCATTTGGGCATTTAAATAAATACATACATACATAAATAAATAATTAAATAAAAGTACAGAGTACCCAAGATACAGTCCACAGAACTCAAAAAGGTCAACAAGCTGAAGATACCATTTTTTTTAACTGCACAGTCAGCTACACCCCTATTGAGGACTATCACCATCTCCCGTTCCACTGGCTTAGTCACACTGGGAAGCCATGTCCAATGCTTTGGCTACAGAAGACGCTATGTAGAACTGTCCTCTGAGCCAAACTGTTGCCCTCTTCAGGAGTTCTGCTGGGCCTGATTTTTAAAAATATATATCATCAAAGCTAAGCATGTTGACCTTTTATTCCCCTCCCAACACCCTCTACTCCTGCATAGGAGAAAGCTTGGAGGGTCATGGGACCCTTGCCTGGGTATCCAGCTACCCCTCCCAGACAGCTGTATGCCAATTTCCCCCTCGATACAGGCACAGCCCCAAGAGAAGGGGCTTAGGGGTGGTAGGATGGTAGTGGGTAGGGATGTATTTTTTTGGTGGGGGAGAGGATCTAGAGGATATGGGTGGGAAGAACTAGGAATTGGGGCTCCATCTTTATGGCTTTGAGAAAGCTACCATTCCTACTGGGTAAATTATTTCTGGTATAGCATTTGTGGGGAAGCACACAGGTAAACAATCCTCCACCCGTGCTCTGAGAGTAAGTCTAATGAACTCATCGGATCCCCCAAGTGAATTTTAGATACTCATACCTCTGTTTGTCACTGGGACCTTAGGAAGAGGGGTAGACATTGTTTAGGTTAGCAATATAGGGTCAAGTGTGGAGAAATGGTGGGAGAAGAGAGCATTTGACATTGGTAGGGAGAGGACCAGCAGGAAGGGCCAGCCAACCCCATGCCCTTTGGAAATGATGGGTAGCAGAGGACCACCTTGGATGCTTGTCAGCTTCCCAGAGACGAGGAAACGGTGTCCCCATACCGTTTAGTATGGGGCAACCTTATATCTTGACCCAAAGCAATCTAGGAACTCAAGATCTGCAAGGGACAACCTTGCCACAGCCAGCTACCAAATATGGAAGCTAGCAGTGGGAGAGAAAGACAATCCCACCCAGTGAGGCTACTCAGCTTTAAATAAGAACAATTTCTGTCAACTTCCTACCACAGGAGAAGGTACTTGAGACGACCAATCACGGGGAGGACAGACTTAGAGGTATCTGCCCATGGTCTGTCATCCCCGTTGCTCTGAATCTCTGTCTGTGAGTGTATCATGATAGTGACATGTGGCAGAGAAAGCTGCCACCCCGTGGCACTGATGTGAAAGAGAGGATGACAAATGGACTTGGGTTCTATCATCATGTTCATAGGCCTATCACCAGCGACACAGAGACTCCCCATTGGGCCCAGCTCTTAAAACGTCTACTTCCCAACCCTGCCTTCCTGTGGCCCATGAATCTAAAGCAGTCCTCCTGTGGCCTTTGGGGACTCTTAATCCCTCCCATGGGAAGAACAAGTATAGGATGCTAGTCTAGATCGGAGTTTCTGATATGCTCATAGATCCTAGAATCACCAGGAAGGGGCCAGTTATTGGCCTGTAATGTTGAAGAAATGGAAGCAATACATGCTGGAGCTTCTCAAGGCCATCCAGGAGCCATGGTGCGGCTGGGAGTCTCCTGCAGTGTCCTTCTTCCTTAAGGCCCCATTCCCCTATAATTAGAGCACATAATTTTGGAGTGTCTTCTGTCTCGCCCGGTGTGTTTCAGTATATGCCCTTAGATGTTTGCTCAACCTCAAAGTTAGGCTTTTGGGCTGTTTCATGAATAAATGCTCCAGCCTGCCTCACTGGGCCTGGCAGACTGATCTCTACAAACATATTAGAAGCTCAAATGGAAGGCCTGAGACTCAGGTGTTCATAAGTAAAAGGTTTATTTCTAAGTTATTTTTACAGTGATTTTGTAGAGGTGGTAGGCCCATAAGTGTTCACAGTGGGTGCCGAGTAGGTCCGAGCCTACAGCATCACCGTGTATCGACTTAGACAACCTTGCTATGGTTTCTCGGCTCTGTGAAATTGAAGTTCCCCAGGGCATTAGCCTCCCTTAGCCTGTCTGGACTCTAGAGCGTATATATTAGGCTTTAAACTGTTTTATTTATGAACATCTAGCACTGAACAATAATGTGGTAAGAATGACTATGCACTAAGCAAACCTAAACACTCAAATGGAAATGCACACAGTAGGCATGTTAAAAACCTTGCTGCAGCAGATATTACTTCCGACTAGACCAATGCAAGAAGGGCAGAAACTATCCAGGAGGGTAACATGGTGGTGACTGGTCTGTGTGTCTGAGGAGACTGTGGGGCTCTAGTGGACAGGGACTGGGGGATAGATAGGAGCGTGGTTTAGTTGGTGGGGGCAGAAAAAGTGACTATAAGAAATCAAAAATGCTAGGCTGTCCCTAAAGCCTCTGTAGCATACAGAATACATGGGACATTCCATAGGTACATGCAGAATTGTTTATCTTCCAGTGCCATATGAAATACTTCTAAGCTGGTTTTCTTTCCCACATGCAGAATGGAAGTTCATGTATATTATCCCATTTTTATTTTATTTGAGTTTGTCTCAGTCATAATAAGGTTCCATAGCTGACCAGGAAGTGGAGACCCTGAAGTCAGGACCCTTCTCAAGGAAAAACATTGATAGAGTGCTGTCACAGGACAATTAAAATGTCTAGATTAATTTTGTGCTAAATCAGATTTCATCTTAACACCAAATGAGTCGCAGTCAAATGGTCCACAGGACAAAGAACTAAAACTAGATATTTCCACGCATTGCATTGTGTGGTGCTCTTTAAGAGGCATCACTATAGCATTTCAAATGTCACCTCAAGTGAGGCTATATCCAGTCTGCTTGATCGATCATCTACTGCTTTCCAGGAAGCCACTCCTGTGTTTTGCTGTTTCATGACTGGCTCTTCCTACAATCCTGAGAAGTAACTCCACTCTTACTTCCTGTCTGAGAAGCTTCTGGCTCAGCGAGGTGGGATCATTTGCCTTAAAAGTAAGGGATGGAGTCAGGGTGCAAGTCCCAGGCTGTGCGGACCGTAGATCTGCTCTCTTCACTGTCTGGGCCCTTCTGGACTAAGAACATTGCTGTTCTGCGGAAGACACAGTTTGACACCTATGGTGTCGTTTCTCATGGATGACAGTGTACTGCTCCTTGTCCACTAATGCTGATGAGGTGTCCATGAGCTGGACTTGGTGTCTTCTCATCAGCTCTTAGTAAACGTGGCTTTGCATTGTGGTCAGTGGCTCCAACAAGGGACAGGACATGGTAGCCTCGAGATGGCAGATGGGAGTCGATCTCCAGTAAAAGAGAGACAGAACACCATGGCCCTCCCCAATCTCACCTGCAGTGTGATTAAAATATAGAACAGGAGAAGGAGTTGGTGGGTATGGAAATCTTTGTTCCTCGTTCTCTCTGGAATTCTTGTGCTCTTTATATAATGCCTGAGGATATGGAAAATCTTGAGTTTCTGAGTTGGAGTTACTTTGTGGCTCCATTATTCGGGAATCAGAAGGAGACATGGCAGCTTGAGTTTGATGCATCCAGCCTAGAGTGAGGCACATATTCCCCATTCAGGCCCCCATCCCAGAATGGGAGCATTACTGAGATGTCTGCCTATGTGATCTATACTGTCTTCAAACCGGGACAAGAGCTGTCAGGTCACTTTTTGGTTCTTATAAGGCTCAGTGAGATCTTGTCCTCAGAATTGTGAGTACATACCACAAACCAGGTCTGTGCAAGGTGCTGAGGTTTACAGAAAGGGATCTCAGGCCTAGTCAGGAAAAGGAGGTCCCAGCCAAGGGAGGGAGCCCCCAACCAGGGAAAGGAGGTCCCAGTCAGGAGAAAAGGTCCAGGGGAGACCAACTACTGAACAGAGGTGCACATGTTGGGGTAGGCCTTGTGCTAGGTCATGTGTCTTCCTAGAAGAGACCTCTAACAGCATGAGGATTGGTCAGAGAACTGAAGAAACTTGGCCAATTCAAGCAAGTGGTGGCCTAAGGATGAAGAATGGGCTTCTCTTTGAGGCAGAAGGAGCAACGTGTTCAAAGAAGACTCTGGTGAAAGTCAGCATGTTGGAACCAGGTCAGCTAAGACAGGGCAGAGCTGGTGAGAATCAGGCTGGAAGGACCGACACAGCTCAGCTGTGGGTTCCGGTGTCCTACATCCAGACTGTGCAAGGCCAATGGTAGAAATGGAGCTTGGCTTATATGTAGACGACATCTAAATACCAGAAGAATGAGAGGCGAGTGGGGAAGGGGTTGCCTGGTATTCCCAGCCAACCATGAAGCTCTGCTTTCTACCCTGGAGGAAGGCACCAGGTCCTTCTTCCCTATAACCCCGCTCTACCTCTGAGACAGCCACATCGCTGTATTCTCCTGGCAGGTCTGTGATTCCTGGGGCAAGATTTAGCCGCTTAGGGTCTTGGTTCTCCTAGACCAGGGCTGTACTCTTGTGGCCTTACCTTTAGAAGATGTCATCGGTGGTAGTGCATGTCATGAACACTCTCTGGCTTGTTCTTTCTGTCTCCCTTTTTAATAGAGATATTCTATTGTCTTCACAGTGTGCCATGGAGAACATAGCTCTGTGTTGGGCAGTGGCCCCTCCCAGGCCTCTCTCCTCCTATGGTTGTTGGCATCTCAAGGTCTGATACCTGACTCTCAGACTCCACTTTGATTTTGGAGACCTATTTAGACGCCTCTCTGGCTTACTGAACTCAGCTCTCAGTTTGAAGCTGGATTCTGTATATTTGTTGAATAAATATTGAATGAGCAGAGGCCTTTGATCTTCCTGCCACTGACAGCTCTTGGCAAGATGCTTCTATAACCTTGATCTTCTGAGAATCTCACTGGCCACCTGAGGAGGGGCTTGCGAGTTCTCATCTGAAGAGCTTGAGTTTTGTAGATAAAGCCACATGCTCTCCTGTGAGGCGCAGGCAGACCCCAGCTCCTCGCACAAGGTTGTGAAGCCTTTGTCCTTCTCCCCACTCTCTCCTTACTTGCCTCTGCCTGAGAGTGCAGGGTGGGCGCTCTGCTTGCATTTGAGCCAGCCTTGGTCACCATAGAGACATACATCCCCATGACAGCATCCACAAAAGCTCTTTCACGAAGCTGTCCTTTCTCTTCCTCTTTCAAGGTCCCTCCTTTCATAACGACCTTCAAAACCCAACAAGTGGGAGATCTGCAAACAGCAGGGGAGACAGTCCTATGCTAGCAGGGGATGCCAACACAGGTTCCCAGAAGGCAGCCACTTGACAGATGTCTCCACAACTGCACCCCACCCCAGAGGGTATATTACCCTCTTCAACTGAGTCAGACTTAAAAACCAATTTGAAGTCATTGCACCGATGAAGTCGGCTCCTCTGTGAGTTGAAGAGTCGGGCTGGCAGCTCCACTCTCTGAGAAATGACAGCATTCCTGACACCGTGTGTCTTGGGAGCAGGAAAGACACTGTCTGGGGTCCCAGCACAGCCCACATGGGTTTGAGAGAAAGCTATTTTAGTACTGCCTTCTTCTATGTCTTGTATCACTCACTGATGGGTGAGTGGGTTAGAGAGATTTTTCCTCACAGCAATACTACTGTCCCCAAGCTTTCCCTTCCCACTCTTCAATTATAGAAGCACATGTCCTCTGCTTGAGGAAGCTTTTGCCGCACTGGGGTTAAATGAGGGGACAGTGTGACCTCGGCTGTCTTTGGAACACTTCCCTGGGTCAGGTCGAGCCATAGTTTTCAGCTTTAGAGTGGGTCCTTTTCTGAGGTAGGGGAGTAGGGAGGAAGGTTTCAGAGGCATGAAGAATAGAAACTTCTCTAATCACAAGCTACATGTAACAAAACAGCATCTGTGTAGGTAGGGCTGGGGATGGAGGTGAAGGGGAAGCCAGCAGTCTCCTAGTGATTGACAGGTCCAGGAGAAAGTGGGGCTATGTAAATGATCTAGACAAGATCTGGGCCTTCCACGGTTGACCTTGATGGGAGGCCTCTCGGTCACTGAGGAGGAAGGGAAGAGATTTAAGGGGAGGGGAAGGGAGAGGAAGAGACTGGGTGGAGAGGAGGGAGGAGAAGCTCCTATCAGGAGATAACATTAAACAAAAACATATAGGCCTTCACGGCCCAGGGCCTTTGAGCCTCAGGCTTTTCCTCAGCTCTCTGACCCACTTTCCACTCAGGAATGCCTTTGTCTCTTAATAAACTGTTGTTGTCTCTCTCATTGTCCAAGTGGCCTAATTCTTTGTTCCTAAACCCAAGAATCTGGATATCTTTTTTTTTTTAATTTTTTTATTTTATTTTCTATATTCTACGTTTACATTCCAAAGGCTTTCCCCTTTCCCAGTTCCCACCCACCATAGTTCCCATAGTTCCTCTCCCCCCATCTGTTCCCCAATAATTCCCCCTCCCCCCTCGGTTTCTTTACTAAACTGGATGCAATCTTTACAGGCCCAGGGTCCTCTCCTTTCTTCTTCTTGGGAATCATTTGACTTGCTATTTGTGTCTTGAGTATTTAGGGCTTCTGGGCTCATTAATATCCACTTATCAGTGATTGCATTTCATGTGAGAATCTGGATATCTTAGTGGATTCTGATGCATGTCCGTATGAGTTGGCTTTGTTTGTGTGACAAGCACTGTGATCAAAAGAAACTTGTATGTGGGGTATGGGGAAGGTTGGCTTTCATCTTGCAAGTCACCTCCACTGTCAAGGAAGCTGAGGCAGGAGCTCAAAGTAGAAACTGAAGCAGAGACCACGGAGGATCACTGCTTACTGGCTTGTTCCTCATGGCCCAAGGATGGCACTACCTACAGTTATTGTTGGAGAAAACGCCCCACCCTCAGACTTGTCTACAGGTGAATCTGATGGAGGCGCTCCCCCTTACCCCGCCCCCCCTGAGGTTTTTTTTCCTAGATGACCTTGGGTCAAGCTGACACCAGGCAAGGACTGTGTTCCCGTGAAGGCAGCACACCTATGTAGAAGAACCATACCACCCTCCTATGACTTCTGTTTCATAGATTTCCACTTCTACTATGAACAATATTGTATTGAAACTTCTTAGAGGGAGATCCTTGCATACTTTAATTCTTGTTTTGTTTTGTTAGAGTAATTTCTTAAATGTGGCCACCAGAAACAAAACCTATAATTAAAAAACTTTGGATATATACAGAGAAACTGTCTTTTGAGAGGTCTTGCCCAGTTCCAGGACAATGACATAAGAGAGGTTGCTTCTTTACAAAAACCCCAACTTTATTATTAATAAAATGCCGTTGGGTCACCCTATGATGAAAAGGTCACATTCCTGTTGCTGTGAACTGTACTTCATCAATTTGAATGATAATAACATTTACAGCTATGCTTTCTTCTGAGCACAGAGACAGAGTAAGCTATCTATATTCCTTAAATTCTCACGTGTGGGTTTCTTCTTGTTAATTTTAAGTAGTCTATAGTGTGAGTCAGTCTGCCTCACTTTGGTTTAAGAGACATTTAGAGTTATTTGTTTTTCCTTTTTTTCTTTTTCATTCTTTCTTGTTCAAAGGTTCTTTGTTTAGTGGGAGCCAAGTTCCCATACGGAAAAGCTATACCTGTACTAAATATTCTACAAGGTCAACTGACTAAGCTTAGATGATTATGGAGAGTTGGAGTGTTGCACGTTGTAGGCAAATTATGTTGCACTGTCTTTATTTTCTCCTCCTCATAGCTATTTACTACCCTCTTGGGGTTTATCCTTTGTCTTAGTCACTGTTCTAGTGCTGTGAAGAGACATAATGACCAAGGCAACTCTTTCAAAAGAAGCCATTTGTCTGGGTGCTTGCTTACACTTGCAGAGGTTAGTCCATGATCACTGGAGGGAAGCAGGCGGGCATGGCACTAGGACCATAGCTTAGAGCTTTATATCATATTCTACACATAGCATGCAGATGCAGATGTAGAGAGAGAGAGAGAGACAGAGTAAGAGACAGAGACTGAGAGAGACAGAGATAGAGACAGAAAGACAGAGAGCCAGAAAGACAGAGAAAGACAAAGAGAGAGAGAGAGAGAGAGAGAGAGAGAGAGAGAGAGAGAGAGAGAGACTAGGCCTAGTGTGGACTTTGAAACCACAAAGCCCACCTCACAGTGACACTCTTCCTCCCATGGGCCACACCCCCTCTAACAAGGCCACACCTTCTATTCCTTCTAATACTTCTCAAAACAGTTCTACTATGGGGGCCAGTCTCACTCAAACCACCATATCCTCTCTGTGACTATCTAAGAAAGCTTTTTGGAATGGGCAAACAGGCCAGCACAAAGGATTCGACTGTCATCAGAGAGAATCTGAGGCTTAGAGCAGAGACCGTGTGCTTGTCTATGCCTGCCTATCTGATACACTCACCGATGCATTAAAAAATATTTCTTAATGGCTTTCTTTGTTCTGTTAACATAAAGACTTAACTGTTCCCATGTTGGAACCCGGTGTTTTATGCAATCCCAGCCTGTATCTATGGGCCATGGGCACTCATCTGGTTTCAGAAGAAATTCTTTTACTCACTGAGGTGAGAGCTGTGTGTTTTCATAGATATGTGGCAGCCTCTACAGCCTGCACTATCATTACATGCTTTCTACCTTCGGTTTTATAACCCATCTTGTTTCTTTATGATTGGAGGGAGAAACTAATTGCATAAGAAATTAGGAATCCAAAATGCCCTGGCGTTCATTCCCGGGGTGAATCAATGTTACAGTCAATGCCATCATCGCAGAAGAACCCGGCTGTTAATATGTTACTGATCCATAGGTTAATTGTTGACTTATTATTTTTATTACCTCTAAGACTTGCTGACCTCTGCTTTTCCTACGGTTTTACTTATTCTATTTCTTTTGTACCTAATCTTCATTTTGAGGGCTTAAGATTTATTTATTAATATTTTCTGCTTATAAGTATTTGTCTGTCCATCTGCATATACACACACACACCCCACGTGAATGCCTTGTGCCCAAAGAGTCCAGAAAAGGCTAGAAAGGGGCACCGGATTACAGTTTCAGATGGTTGTGAGCTGTCAGATAGGTGCTAGGAACTGAACCTGGGTCCTAACCACAGAGGCATCTTTTCGGACCACATCCATGCAGTTTTTAATACTGTTCTGATTTTATTGAGATATATTTTCCAGGGAACATATGTATGGCTTATTTCTTTGTTTCAGTAAGATCTTTTGTGGAGTTTTTGTGGAGTTTGGATATAACTTTTTCTAGACAACATTGATTGTTTCTAGACAAACAAAACACGCAGGCCTGTCTGTCTCCCACAGACACACCCACAGGCCAATCTAACAAGGTCTATCCCTCAGGTGAAGTTCCCTTATCAGATCACCACTGGCTATGTTGAAGTTACAGCAGATGCTAACGAGAACAGGAATATAAAGGATTTACTAGACAAAAGTGTATAAAAAAGTCTAGACACGTTAATGTAATTAATATAATGGAACAGACCATTATTCACTAACAATATGAAATGATCTAAAAAAAAAATTCTCAAAAGTAGTTACCAGAGCATTGCAATTTTACCTTTATCACTTACAAATAGCTCCATGGAACAACAAGGCAACTGAGTCACATTCTGAAGTTACTATCAACTTGATCATCAATTGAAAAAGTCCATGAGAAACAGTCATTTATGCTAACCTTACTTATGGGTGTGGATGAGCCAAGCATATGCTAAATGGCAAAATGAATTAAGCAGTATATAAAAATTAATTGTGATCATTATGAGATATAATTTTCTTCACAATTAAAAGGTAATTTAACATCAGAAAATAACTTGATAAAAATTTTCAGTAAAAATGAAACAATTTTTCATTATTTTTTTGTGTCTATCAGGTAGTATGTATGATATGGTGTGTGTGTGTGTGTGTGTGTGTGTGTGTAGTGTTCTATGTATGTGTATGTAGTAGAATGCATGTATGTGTGTATGTGTGTGGTTTGTGTGCATGTGTGTGTTATATGTTTAAGTGTGTGGAAGTACACATGCAAGTGTGTGTATATGTGTGTGTGGTATTGTGAGCATGTGTGTGCTATGTGTGTGAGTGTGTGTAGGCACCCATGCAGGTGTGTGCATGTGTGTAATGGTGTCGTATGCCTGTGTGTGTTTTGTGTGCAAGTGTGTGCAGGCAGATATGCAGGTGTGTGCATGTGTGCATATGGAGGCCATAGGTGTCAGGTGTCATTTTTGCTCACTCTTTACCCTAGTTTTCAAGGCAGGGTCTCTCACTAAACTAGCAATTTGGGGCTCTGTGATGCCGTCCAGCCAGTGAGCCCCAGAGCTCTCCCTGTCCCTTCCCTCAGCAAAGGGGTTACAGGTGGTTAGTGCCATCATGTCCTACATGGATGCTGATGATCTGAACTCAGGTCTGCACACATGGGCGGAATCGCCTCCCCAGCCTAGGTTTTGATTATTTTAATAGATAGCATTTCGGTGAAATCTCATACCACTTAATTATGAAACGGCTTACCATGCTAGGAAGAATGAAACCTGCTTTCCATGAATAAAACCACCCAAAGCGACAATGCCATGCTCATGACAAATGTTGCATGCACTCAGTGTTGCATCTTTAGTGTGTTCTCACTAAAGTAGCTAATGGGACGGTGGCTATTTCACCTCCAGCCATCATTGGAGAAGTTATCCAATACAACGTAAGAAATTAAATAGCTATAGACACTGGGAAGACAGGACTAAATATTGTTTTGCATTTTATTTATTTATTTATTTATTTATTTATTTATATGCATGTGTGTGTGTGTGCGCACATGTGCTTGTATATGCCATCACACAAATTTTAGTGGTCAGAGGACAACTTGGGGGAGCCACTTCTCTTCTTCTACCCTTTGAGTCCCAGGGATCAAACCCAGATAGGCTTGTGACAATAAGCACCTCTATGTACTCAGTTATTCACTGGCCCAGAAAAGATGATACTTTTAATGTTATATTACAGAAGTCAGGCTATCAGCTGGATGCGGTAGCACTCACCTTTAATTTCAACACTTAGGAGGCAGTGAGTTCAAGGCCAGCATAGTCTACAAAGTGAGTTCTAGGACATCCAAGGCTGTTACACAGAGAAACTCTGTCTCGAAACAGATGTCAGTTTATCTTAAGAGCAATGCAATTCACCCTCGACACACTGCATATACAGATTCCATAGTAAGCTGAACATTTTTTGAATTTAAAATGTACTATTTTTACTTTATTTGTATGGGTGTTTTGACTGCATTCACAACTGTGTACCATGCGCATGCCTGATACACTTGGAAGTAAAAGTGGGTGTTGGGTTCCCTAGAACTAGAGTTAGAGATGGTTGTGAGCCTCCAAGAGGGTGCTGGGAATCACATCCAGGTCCTCTGGTAAAGCAGTTACCGCTCTTAACTGTGCCATCTGTCCAGCCCTATAAGCTGGGGGGTTTTAAAAATGAAATAAACAAGGCATATTTTATAAACATTAGAGTGCCAAAACCTTAAAAACCTGGTAACGGAATTGTTATTAGGGAGGGGATGATCAGTTAGAAGCTTTTGTATCTAGTGAGGGTAGCCGCTGTGGAAACAGGAGCTGTTTCTGCTGGTCAAGGTGACTCTGAACCCTGGCTTTTGTGAAATCTTTGAAAAGAGCTGAGTGGAACGCGACAGCACCACTGACCCAGAAGTTCTATTTCCTGGTTCGTGACAATGGCACGCAGCCTTACAGAATGTGCAAAGACAGGCAGGGTAACAATGGCGCGCAGCCTTACAGAATGTGCAAAGACGGGCAGGCCGTGGCGCGTCTCCCGCTCGTGGAGCACTTGTGGTTGGGTGGAGTGACCTGGATGTCTTTTAGCAGGGAAATGGCGAGGCTGCTGCCTGCACGTAAAACGGGTGGTATACAGCAGAGCAACCAACAGACCAAATCAATAGAAACCAGTGTGAACAGATCTCAAAACAATCACGAGTAGGAAAAGAAATGAAGAAAGACAGAGACTATAATTCTACTTAAAGTTAAAAAAAAAACCACTGCCTCAGACTGTAATATATGTATGTGTGTGTGTGTATATATATATATATATATATATATATATATATATATATATATATAGTGATATTCCGAATCCGTACAAAAGCAGAGGGAGGAGATGCCATAGACACATGGTTTGGATTGTTTATGAGAAGGTATAAAACAAAGTAAAGCAAATCAAACGGAGCTTCCAAGCGCGCGGCCCAGTGCTGGCAGCTTGCTTTGCCAGGGCCCCGGTAAGCAGGCCCCTCCGTGGTGGTGCCTGGCACGGTCTCACTTCTTCTTCGGTAGGCTTTCCTGCTTTAGAAGAAGGGCTTCCTCCCAAGGACACATTACCCCTGAAGCCCCTGGAGCTCCTAAGCTGGGCTTGTGCCTGCTTTATGGAAGCCAGTGACATGTAGCTGTCAAAGCTCTGGGCTGTCCCACCCTGCTACCCTGAAAAGAACTCAGGCTGACTGCCTCTCCACCACCCTGGCCTAGCATCTTCCCCTGGATTTTTGGTACAGCCTCCCGAGTTTCTCTACGGCTGCTCTTGAAGAATTTAAGTCCTCGTTCAACAATATCTGGTCTCCTTTGGCTTGCTGCTTGGAACCTTCTTAGTGTCTCTCAGACCGGGGAAAATGCCTGAGGTCTTCACCGTAGTGTCTGATTCTCTGGGAGCTTATTGTCACTGAGAGTCACCTACAGTGGCCTTGGCTCTGTTCAGCCTCCTATCTTCCTCAGTCCCTGTCACACAATATCTTCTGGGAGACTCTTCTTCCAGACCTATTCGGAAACGTCTGTCTTCCCTCTGGTGCCGCTGTCCCAGGGAGGCACACGCATCTGCAATGACCTCGTAGCCCAGTCTGTCTACATTTCCTTACTTACTGACTCCTTCTTCTCTGACACACCTTCATTAACCGAGCACTTGTAACGGTGGCAAACATGAGGGACTCAGTGGATGCTGGGTAAGGGACAGGAAATTCTTCCTAAGAAAAAGGCTTTTAGGTCAAGGGATGTTTCTTAGGGTCAGCTAGCCTTGATGTTGCTGCATGAGTCCAGCAGGAGGATGGGAGGACACTGTAGGGACCGTCTGTATGGGGAAGAAGTCACCATGGGGTGTCCAGGACAAGCCCTGATGCTTGCAGCCATATGACCTCACTATTTACTTCCGGGAGGCTCCTTTTGCTTATGTGGAGAATGAGAATAAAACAAGTCTGAGTAGCTGCCCCAGGAGGAGGTCGCTAAGTGGACAAAGTTGGATGATGAATTTGAGCAAAGGTACTGAGCTGGAAGGAACAGGCTGAGGTCGTCCACGCAAGGAGGTACCTTCTTAGATGTGGTAGCTTCACACAGATTGTCGTGCAGAACCTAAGCTGGCATCCTGTAGAAGCTGCGACCCCCCAAGCTTGCTCCGGGGAAGCTATTTGCTGTGGAGTCTATCTCAGGATCTCCCCAAACCAGTCCACAGCTTTTCTACAGTGAGCCAAGACCAGCCCAGGGTGAGGGGTGGGTGTCAGCCAGCCTTGAGCAGGAGGTACGGAGGGAGACTGCCCCTGTTCAGGGTGATGGGCTCTGAGCGGTTGCCCAGGCTCTTCTGCTCTGATCACACGTTCTCATCCGCAGTCAGGAAACAGGAAGCGATTTGACACAGCACACTGCATCAGTTACGATCAGCCAGGGAACATTCTCAGATAAGCACTTTCTGCCAGCCTGGGCATCCTCATCGTGGGCCGTCGGCAGCAGAAAGAAGAGGGAGAGTGGTGGCGTGTGCCAGGCTGCAGTCTGGTTCAATGGCTTCTCCCAGCTTAGAGTTGCGGCACCCACTTGTGATGGGGGCGGGGTGGGGGACGACGTCTCCCGGGGTTTCTCCTAAATCTCAACTCGTTGGATCCTCTGCTGCAAAACTGGGGCTTCAGAAGGGAGGACAAAGAGAAGCTGATTGCTTGACGGCGCACAAACACTCACATACGATTTGTCACACGGGGATTTGATACGTTAAATCGTCCTTTGTTTTTTTTGCTCTGTGAAGAAAGCCGTGGTGGGGTGGGTTTGCTGGGAGCAAAGATGGAGAGTCTCTGAGATGGGTGCCGCAGATGGCAGTGTGAAGAAGGAATCAGGGAGCCGCAATGTGGAAGAAGGCACACCCCAGTCTCCGCTATAGGCCAGAGCAGAGTCGGCTTTACACATGACTCTGTGTGCTCAGTGGGTCTGAGAGAGAAGGAAGCACCAGGCATAGCTTCAATTTTAACTACTGGAAATCACTACTATGTTCATGACCTGCATTTGTGTTTTAATACATCTCTTATTTTCAACTGATGAGTGCTGGCTGGCTGTACATATGCATTATTGTGTGACATTTCAATACATGGACCCTGTGTAATGATAAGATTGGGGTCATTGCCACACCTGTCACTCGAGACGCATCATTTCTGTATACTGAGAATATGCGTAATCTATTAGTCTGAAATATTCTACTGAATACTGTCAGCTGTAGTTGCAGTGTGGCTTTTCCCTCTGAATTCCAGCCCCTCGGGCTTCTTTTCCTATTGCACAAATAGGAGATTCAGAAGAGAAAACAGAACAGGAAAGTTTGTTACTCATACTTGATTTACATGTGTTTCAAAGAGGATCTAGTTAGATTCATTTGTTGTTTGTTCTTAAGCATGATAGCTCAGCAGAGTCTTCCTGTAGTAGGAATCTTTGCCAGTGTGCTATGGAAGCCACAGATCCACGTCTGCTCCAATGAACACCAGAAGACACTAGAAGACATTCTACACAACCACACTGCTGGGCCACCCACGCCTCCCTCCTTCGCAGGCTGAGTGACTTTTCTGAGATGAGCTCTGAACTTGGAAGTTTCTATACATCATCCTGCTATAAGGTCCAGTTTTCTTCCCATGTTTCTAAAACTTAATTTTCTTGTGGTTGAATTATATTCCATGTGTGTATGTATGGAGAGATCCATCTATGCATCCACATTACATTTTCTTTATCCACTCATTAATCAGTTGACGCCACAATAAAGCAGAGCAGTGATGGCTATGAGTGCCAATGTTGTCTTCATTTCTATTGGCACATACTCACTGAATCATTTGCTGGTTTTGTTTCTAGTTTTATTTTATTTTATTGGGTATTATTTTTTGGGGGGGATCTGTTATGTTTTCCATAATGGCCTTTATAATTTACACTCCTACCAGTAGTAGGAGAGTGTGCCCCTTCATTCACACTCACTCAGCCTTTATTGCTTTTTTTTATCTTTTTGATCATAGTTGTTCTAACTATGGTGAAATCATATCACACTGTGGCTTTGATTTCATCTCTTTGATGATCAATGATATTGATCATGACTATTTATGGGTGGTCCACTTGTATGTCTTCTTTTGAGAAATAGCTAGTCATGTCGTTTGCCCACCTTTTCATTAAATGATTATTTTTTTCTATTGAGTACTTTAAACTCTTTTTATCTTATGAATGTTGAGCCCTGGGCTGGAGAGACGGCTCAGCGGTTAAGAGCACTGACTGCTCTTCCAGAGGTCCTGAGTTCAATTTCCAGCAACCACATGGTGGCTCACAACCATCTGTAATGGGATCTAACACCTTCTGGTGTATCTGAAGACAACTACAGTGTACTCACATAAATAAAATACATAAATCTTAAAAAAAAAAAAAGAATGTTGAGCCCTTCTTAACTGAATGATGTGTGAAGCAGTCTTTTCAGCCCTCTGACAAGCATCTGAGAAAAATAAGGGGGAAGAATTAATTTTCTGACCTTTCTGAAACCCGTAGTTTCAGAAAGTTCACTTCATCCTATGAGGAAGAACATGGTGGGCAGCCATGAGTGAGAGAGAAGGGGCAGAGAGAGGACAGAGGGGAGAGGGGGAAAGGGCGATAGGAGAGCACAGTAGCTTTCTCCTTTCCACCTGTTAATCCATCTAGGTTCCAGTCTTTGGAGTGGTATCACCCATTTTTAGGCAAGATCTTCCCTCCTAAGCTGATCCTCTCTGAAAACATCACCACAAGAACCCTCATCCTATTTCTGATCTTAGTGAAAACATTGACATTGGTCACAGGCTTCTCATAACCGGCCTTTATCATGTTGAGGTATTTTCCTTCTGTGCCCAACTGGTTGAGGGTTTTTATCAAGAAAAGAGGCTGTATTTCATGTGTATTCTTTTGTGATTGGGTTAACTCACTTTAGGATGATATTTTCCAGATCTAACCATTTACCTACAAATTGCATGAATTCATTATTTTTAATTGCTGAGTAGTATTCTATTGTATAAATATACCACATTTTCTGTATCCATTCCTCCTTTGAGGGATATCGGGGCTCCTTCCAATTTCTGGCTATTATAAACAAGGCTGCTATGAACATAGTGGAGCATGTGTCTTTATTGTATGCAGGGGAATCCTCTGGGTATATGCCCAGGAGTGGTATGCCAGGGTCCTCTGAAAGTGACATGCCCAATTTTCTGAGGAACCGCCAAACTGATTTCCAGAGCGGTTTTACCATTTTGCAATCCCACCAACAGTGGAAGAGTGTTCCTCTTTCTCCACATCCTCGCCAGCACTTGTTGTCTCTCGAGTTTTTAATCTTAGCCATTCTGACTGGTGTGAGGTGGTATCTCAGGGTTTTTTTGATTTGCATTTCCCTGATGACTAATGATGTTGAACATCTCTTAAGGTGTTTCTTGGCAATCCGAATTTCTTCTGGTGAAAATTCTTTGTTTAGCTCTGTACCCCATTTTTTGATAGGGTTATTTGGTTCTTTGGGGTCTAACTTCTTGAGTTCTTTGTATATATTGGATATTAGCCCTCTGTCGGATGTGGGGTTGGTGAAGATCTTTTCCCACTTTGTTGGTTGCCATTTTGTCCTTTTGACAGTGTCCTTTGCCTTACAGAAACTTTGTAATTTTATGAGGTCCCATTTGTCAATTCTTGATCTTAGAGCATAAGCTATTGGTGTTCTGTTCAGGAACTTTCCCCCTGTGCCCATGTCCTCCAGGGTCTTCCCAAGTTTCTTTTCTAATAGTTTCAGTGTGTCTGGTTTTATGTGGAGGTCCTTGATCCACTTGGAGTTAATCTTAGTACAAGGAAATAAGAGTGGGTCGATTCGCATTCTTCTGCATGTTGACCTCCAGTTGAACCAGCACCATTTGTTGAAAAGGCTATCTTTTTTCCACTGGATGGTTGTGGCTCCTTTATCAAAGATCAAGTGACCATAACTCTGTGGATTCATTTCTGGGTCTTCAATTCTATTCCATTGATCTACTTGCCTGTTGCTGTACCAATACCATGCAATTTTTAACACAATTGCTCTGTAGTACTGCTTGAGGTCAGGGATAGTGATTCCCCCAGAAGTCCTTTTATTGTTGAGAATAGTTTTAGCTATCCTGGGTTTTTTGTTGCTCCAGATGAATTTGAGAATTGCTCGTTCTAGATCTATGAAGAATTGAGTTGGGATTTTGATGGGGATTGCATTGAATCTGTACACATGAAATGCAGTCACTGATAAGTGGATATTAATAAGCCCAGAAGCCCTAAATTCTCAAGGCATAATTAGCAAGTCAAATGATTCCCAAGAAGAAGAAAGGAGAGAACCCTGGGCCTGAAAAGATTGGATCCAGTTTTGTAGACCCAGAACAGAAAAATCGTGGGGGGGGGGGCGGTGATTGGGGAATAGTTGGGGGAAAGAGGACTTATGCGACGTATGGTGAGGGGGAACTGGGAAAGGGGAAAGCCTTTGGAATGTAAACAAAGAATATAGAAAAAAAGAAAAGAAAAGAGCCTGGAACACATTGTATCTTTACTCTGTGTATTGAGATAACCATAGGCTGTGAGTTCTTCACGATAGAGGGTGATGCATTATCGGTTTGCATGTGTTGAGCCATCCTTACATCCCTGGGGTAAATCCTACTGGAGTGTGTTGGGTATATTGGTTATTCTGCTGCGCTTGACTTGCTTGTTGAGAACTCTGTCTGGGAGCTTGGTTGTTGGTTCTACTTTGGCCCCTCTCTGACTTGGGTATTTGATGTCTCCTAGAGAATGTCCTATGCCTTGATAAGGACAATGTATGTTGTGCAGCTGTTGGTGGAATGCCTGGTGTTTGCTTGGTCCTTTTGTTCTACAGTTTAGCTTAAATCTAATGATCTGCTGCCCCACACCATTCTGCAGGCTTGTTGGATTTCTGCTAAGACGTCGTTCGTTGACTTTGGCATCTGGATGCTGGATGCTGTACTGAAGCATTGAATTATTGTATTAGGGCCAACCTCGTCCTCATATAATCGAGGGCTCCAGCATCGGTGCGCAAAGTGTTCTAATGTATTTTCTGTGGACGAATTGATACCTTCATCATTAGATACTAATCCTCCTAACCTCTTTCAACCATCATGGACATGACTGGTGCTATGATTCCTGGCCATAGTTGTTTCTGTTTGTGTAGATAGCGTTTTTCTGTCTCCTCACTTTCAGGCCTTGTGTGTCTTTGCTGTTGGGGCTGGTTTCTTCTGGGTCATTGGGTCTTGATTTTAAAAATATGCTCAGCTTGCCTATATTTTTTCAATTGGAGAATTAAACATTTACATTCAAAAGGTTTTATTGGCAATGAATACTCTTGTACCCTTTTTATCTCTATCTCTTTTTACACCCCTGTCCCTTTCTGTAATACTTGTGTAGACTTTCTTTATTCTTCTTAAATTCCTTCTGATTCCTTTGGTACTTGGTGGGTTATTTCCAGAAATTTGTCTTCTAGTTAGTACATATTTTCTTCAGTTTGATTTATTCTGATATTGAGGTTCTCAACTAGATTATCTATTTTATTTGTTGAATTCATTTGCTCCAATATTTCTATTTGGTTTCCTTTTTATGCCTAGCTCTTTGATGAATTTTTCCATCACAAAATAATCTCTTTCAAATATTGTTATTCAACAAATGAATTCCCATTGGTGTTCCTTATCATCATGACTGAATTCTTGTTCAGGAAATTTCTAGAGAGTTAGCATATTCCTCTAGATCAGTGCTCCTCAACCTTCCTAATGCTGAAACCCTTTGATACACTTCCTCATGTTGTGGTGGACACCACCCCCATCATAAAGATATTTTCGTTGAAACTTCATAACTGTAATTTTGCTACCATTGTGAATCATAATATAAATATCTGATATGTAGGATATCTAATATGTGACCCATGTGAAAGGTTTGCTTGACCCCAAAGGGTCTCAACCCACAAGCTAAGAACCACTACTCTAGAAACAGTATAACTGTGACCCTGTAGTAAAGCCTTAGTGAGAGAGGAGATATGTTGAAGATTTATTTTTATTTATGTGACTCTATGTATGACTATGGGAGGGTAGCCCATGTGTCTATTTATATGTGTATGTATATGTGCATGTGTGTGGTGTGTGTGTATGTGTGTGTGTGTTTACCCACTGAGGCCAGAAGAATTCATCATACTCCCTAGAGCTGGTGTTACAGGCAGTTAGTTGTATGCTGCCTGATATAATAAGTGCTGGGAACCAAATTTAGGTCCTTTGGAAGGACAGCAAGTTCTTTTAACAACAGAACTATCTCTCCAGCCCTGAGAGGAGTTGTTTTGTTTGGTTGGTTTTTGAGACAGGGTTTCTCTATGTAGGCTTCACTATCCTGGAACTTACTCTGTAGACCAAGCTGGCCTTGAACTGAGAGATCTGCTTGCCTCTGCCTCCTGAGTGCTAGGAGATTAAAGGCATGTATTACCACTACCTGGCTGAGATATTCTTAACACATGCTTTTTGTGCTTCTACCATTAGTTGGCAAGAAATCATTTTTTTTTCACTCATAAAACTGGTGTGTTTAACAGGAACACAAAAGTTTGGAGCTGAGCATCAAGTTGACTTCAGAGAAAAGGCACAAAAGATTTCTACTCTCCACCCAATGAAAGGAGGTGACTTAGGAACAAAGGATGCTTCCAGGTCTAGAATGGGTGGGGTTCTTCATCCCACCAAAACCCAAGATCCTTTTCTCCTTCAAAAATAGGGGACTTCTAAATCTTAATTCTCCTTGTCCCAGACTTGAATAAGAAGCATTTTCTATATCAGAGTGGATGGTAACCTCTGGTCCTATATCCCAGGAAAGGCTGATTATCTTGCTTCATAGTTAAATTTGCATATGTTCTGCAAGATGGCCACAGAAATTAGATTCCTCCTCCTTGTTCAATTCAAACTATAAATAAATTTATTTTAATGTACCATTTCTGTTTCCTTATTGTACGATGCATTGTCAAGTTTATAGGCCCAAGGGCCTGTGATACGATGCTTCTTGTGACTCTTCATCGATATCCATGCACCTGGAGGGACAGCTATCCTACTGTTTACAGAATGGCTCTAGTAGTAGTCTTCCTGGGAGCTAACCAATGGTGCTGGTTGGAGAAGCCATGACAGCTTTGCTTTCAAGTAAGCATTTGAGGGTATGGTTAGCAATGTGCATGAGAGTCTCCCTGGCTTAGATAGGGCTTGGCAGTAGCTGAAATGCAGCTCTCTTAGATAGGCTGCCGACTTTGGGTACAGAATGCTTGGATATAGGGAAGCCATCCATTTCTGAGGGTCTGTGAAGGAGTGGTTACTGTGGTCAGCCAGTGTGGCAAACGGCATGGCAGTAGCAGTTGTAGAGGCAAGCATCTGTTAGTTTAAGGGCCATGTGTAGGAGATGGCACCCCTGTTTGCTCAGATGCATGGGACACAGTACCGCTGGGAGCAGACAGGTTCTGAGCATTGTTCTGGTGATCTTATTGGGCCCCTAGGGGTCCACTTGCCTGGGCGGATTGTGTCTCAGGGCCATGGATGGCTGTGCAGGGTTTGTTGGCTGGTTCACAGGGATGGCTCAGCTAAGTAATTAGGTTGAGCGGCTTAGCTCCATCATGTGACCCTGGGTGGGCTGGGTTCCAGGGCTATACTGGGCTGAGTATCAGGAGTCTGGGAAGAGGCACAGTGCCCACTGGGTCCTTTCTCTTGGTAAGGCAGTGTTATGCTACACAAGTAGCTCTTTACACAGGCCTAGAACCTCTGTGCCATGCAGGACTTTTCAGTGTTTATGGTCTGAGTCAGGACTACTGGGGCCTCCTGCTTTTCCTTGTGAGTGATATCCCCTGTGCTTCTGGGTGATGCCAGGAAGTGGGACTGCGGAGGCGTGAGCTATGTTCTCTTCTTTCTAAGGCCACATCAGCACTGAACTCTAGCACCCTCTTCAAATACTCTGGGGAAACAGCCGTTGCTTTTTTCTGTTTTGTTCAGGTGCTGTGGAGGAAAGTGTGCCAGGCACCCCTGGTCAGCAGGCTCTCTGATGTTTCCGCAGGCTGTCAGCCTGCATTTTGTTTTGATGTTATTTCTCATCCCCTCTCCAATTATTCTTTGTAATTAAATACACCCCAGAATGGAACGCTTGGCTTTTCCCTTCCCTACAAGGGAGCATTTGGGAAGTTACCTTTGCAAGGCAAACCTCCCTTTCTCTTAGATCTATACCATAAAAGAAGTAAAATGCCACAGTTCAAGTGTCTGTTGTCAATAGCAGAGTAGGTTATTGAAAAGATGAAAGCGAGGTGGCTTTACAACCTGCACACTCAATTCCAAAGGCTGAGAAACGCAATTACCCATTTACCTCTCTGGCATGTGATTATCACATTTCAGGCGAGCAAGTCAAAACACATCCTGCCAATTACAGCAGACATGTGACCCCTACACCGCTGCATCTGTGGACTCTATTTGTCCAGGCTGAGAACCTTCTTCATGTCATCTTTCCCGATGCGAGATTGCAAAAATGATTTCCTGTAATTACCAGCCCCAAACGGACTATACAATTAGCAGGAACACTTCCGAGGGCACTTTCCCCAATGTTTTCTTGGTCGCTCCGCTACATCTTCCTTTCTCATGGAGATCCCCTCACACGCCCTTGCTCATGAAGGGAATAAAAACAAGAACCACACCCTTCTAAAACCTGGGACTAGGATATCCTGAAGACAGAGCATCCTTTTGACAACTTTAAAAATAAACACAGTACATGAAATATACATAATAGATTATACATATCTTCTCCCTGTTATAACTTTTTTTTCAGTTATTTGAGACAGGGTTTCTCTGTGTAGCCCTGGATGTCCTGGAACTCACTTTGTAGATCAGGTTGGCCTCAAACTCAGAAATCCACGTGCTTCTGCCTCCCAAGTGCTGAGATTAAAGGCGTGCGCCACCACCGCCCGGCTCCCTGTTATAACTTGCGGATCATGCCATTTCTAGAAATAATCCCCTCTTCCAAGAATCATCCAACATCTTGAGATTCTTGGTAGTTATTACTGGGTTACCTGGCTCACATGTGGCTCTCTCCACCTTGAATGTAGATAATTGGTCTTTAGGGATGGAATGTGGGACACTTGTCACGTCTTTCTCTAAACCACTTGTACTAATTTCAAGTCCTAATCCCTAGTTAAGCAGGTTGGTGATGTCAAGAGGCCGTGCGGTTGGATAAAAGGTGGGTGGAGAAGCCACACAGTGTCTGTAGAGGACTTTTACAACAGGAATATACAGTTGAGTTTATGTCCCATGGTGATATCCACAGAGCTTATAATGGCATGCGGATTTCCGGAAGGTGGCAAGGCACAGCCTGGTTCCAGAGCGACCAGCAGCCAGCGTTATGGCTGACGGTCTTAGTTTGACTAGGGCAAGGAAGGGAGTTCTGCTGGGCTTCATGGGATTTCATCCTTAGCTTCAGAACAGTAAGGACCTAGGCAGGGCAGCCTTGGAATGAAGCCGTGGCTGGAGAAGACGGGGCTTCCCAGCAGAGGTCTCACACATGCTTAGTGTCTGTGTGTTGGTGGAAACATCAGACAGACCTGGACGGACAGTCTCTATCCCCAGAGTAAGGCGGGCTCAGGCTTGAGGTACATGTTCATGGCTAACTAACTCCTCTCAGCAAGCTGTCAACAGAAGGTCTTCAAACTGAACCCCTGGGGAAGGGGCTTGCTGGGTGCTGGAGAGATGGCTCCCGTTGGAAAGAGGCTTGTTTCGCAAATGTAGAGAACAGAGTATAATCCTCAGAACTCACATGACAAGAGCTAGGTGCTGTGCTTGTTGTCCCAACAGGGAGACAGAGACATCCTTGGGACGTGCTGAGCAGCCAAGGCTAGCCTACTTGAGAGTTCCAGGCCAGCGAGAGACTTCGTGTCCATAAAGAAAGAAAAGATGGACATCACCAGAGGAACAACATCCAAGGTTGTCTTCTGGCCCGCACATGTACCCCCCTACATGTATGTGCGCGCGTGCGCGCACGCGCACACACACACACACACACACACACACACAAGACAAGGATAGCTGTCTCAGGATGGCTGCGAAGCTGAAGGTAAAGGAACATCCATAATGAATGTCTCACACGTGGCTGAAAATGATCACTAGAGAACCCGAAAGTAATTTTTTGTGAAGCTTTCAATTAATTATATATATATATATATATATATATATATATATATATATATGGGAAATTTCATAGATTTACATATTTCTTTTCAGGACTTCAGAAAAATTAGGGATTATTTCTCAGAACAAATGTCCTTACAGCAAGTTACTTAAGTTAATTTATGACAATTTATACCTATGGAGATGCTTTAGAATGAAATAAATATATATAAATAAATAGTTTCCCAGCGCTTTGGGTTTATATGCCTGGACAGATTGGAGTCCTAACCCCCCAGAGCTCTGAAGGCAGCATTACTTTAGATGATGGCTTGGCAGATTTAGTTTAGGAGAGGCCAGTCTTAGCTTGGTACCTTTATTAAAAGTGTGAGATGACAAACCAGACCCACAGGGAAGGTGCTGTGGAGGCACACAGAGGGCGCCTTGTCACCGAAGCCCAGGGACAGTCAGGGAATGGCTCCCTCAGTCTGCAGAAGGGGGCAATCTGCTCCCACTCTCATCTACACACAACCTCCAGAGCCATGGTACTCTCAGTGTCTGTGGCTTACACCCACCCCATGTGCAGCCCATTTTTAAGGAAGCCCCAGGGAGAGGAGGCCCGAGAAGCAGAGCCTGCATCCTTTCACAGTTGGCTTATGTTCAATGTCTTTCCTCTCCTAACTGGAAGACCCTCTCCACAGTCAAATACTGGCTACCCAGGTATGGGAATTTAACCTAAAGATTCTCATCCATGAGAGAACTATGATATGACGGTGTCAACCTCGTGGAGGCTGAGAGGGACCCTGAAGATCTTTCTGTGCTTGTAAGTTTGTTTGTTTGTTTGTTTGTTTTTTTAACAGTAATTGAAACCCATGATTTCAACTGTAATTTTCCATGTGAGTCCAAGGTACTAGCTGAAGGCTAGGGTGTTCCAGAAGTGACCTTCCCCGGGGTCTTCCTTCAGCCAGGCTCTGCATCCACCTCAGAGCCCCTGGTCTCTATATGACTCTGACTCTGACAGGCCACCTGCCTCAGTGGGTAGAGCAAGAAGCCATGTGTGGTAGTTTGAATGAGAAATGTCTTCCTGGGCTCAGGTATTTGGACCTTTCATCCTTATTTGGTGGTGCTGTTTGGTGGAGGGGGGCTATGGGACTTTCAGGGGGTGGAGTCTTACTGGAAGAAGTTTATGTCTCTCTGTCTTTGTCTCTCTGTGTGTCCTTGTGTATGTCCCTTCTCTGTCACCGTCTCTCTCTCTTCATGTCTGTGTGTCTGTCTGCCTCTCTTTGTCTCTCTTTTTGTTTCTGTCTCTTTCTCTCTCTGTCTTTGTCTCTCTGTCTCCTCTGTCTCCTCCTCTGACTCTCTCTCTCTCTCTCTCTCTCTCTCTCTCTCTCTCTGCTACCTGAGAGCAGTAGAGCAGTATGACCAGCCAGCTCCCCATTCCTGCCTTTTCCGGCGTGATGGACTGAATCTCAGCTGGAACTGTAAGCCAAAATAAACCGTCTTCTCCTCTATGTTGCTTTTGGTCCTGGTGTTTATTACAGCAATGAACAAGTAACTTATAGACCTTGGTCAGGACCTCACTAGAAGTTACTCTAGTAGACTCTGAACTCACTTTAAATGGGCTCTCATACCAGTAGGAGATGTTGCCATTTTATTGGCAGCCAATGGTGTTGTGGCAACACAGGCCCTGGTGCATGACACTCTTATAAAAAAGAGCAGACAGGCCTATAATCCCGCACAACTAGGCAGAAGTTACAGCGGTGTGTGGCTGCATACCCATATAATACACAAAGCCATTACATTACCTGCCCTCTTTCCAGGCCCGTGTCTTTGCGTGAAGAAAGAGTAAAACCCCTCTAGGCAGTCAAAGCTCATTTCTGTAGATGGCAGATCAGGAGGCTTCGGTGCCACCAAGGCTGAGAGCAGAGCATGGACCATAGTTCTGGGTCACTGAGGGGCAAAGTGACGCTGGAAGCCAGCTCTTATTGCTTCCCCTACCAGATCTTTGCTTTAGAAGGACAGGTAGAACGCAGGCTTTTAAGTCCAGCATGCAGGAGGCAGAGGCAGGCAGATCTCTGTGCATTCAAGGCTAGCTTGATCTGCAAAGCAAGTTCTAGACCAGTCAGAACTACACAGTGAGACTTTGTCTCTCTCCCCCGCCTCCCCCACACACCCTAGACACACACCAAAAAAAAAAAAAAAGATAATGAAAGAGAACATGTGACTTCAACCCTGAACATGACATCAGTATGTGCCATTTAGAGCACGGGGCCTCAACATGATGGAGGAACCTCTGCACCATCTTCCTCTGTTACACGTTCATCTCAGCTAGCCTCCATCTTGTATTCTTGCTGAGGCCATTTCCGGTTTAACCGGAATTTGATCTTGATGGAGAACCCCTTGGAAAATTATCCAGCTCTATTCTAGGAACCTGAACGGGGAACCACAAAGTCTCAGCTTTGTTTAAGCTGCCTGGTTGTTTAAGCCTCCCCCGCCCAACTACCCACCCCCACCCCCGTGCTGCTGCTGAGATAACCGGAAGTGGGTTTTAGCCCCTTGTTCTAAGTGCTCGGGACCCCGGTGCCCTCCCCTCTCCCCCAACTACCTGAATGTAGTTGCAGCCAGATGGAATAAAGATTTTCAGTTGACTATAAACTGTGTCATCTCTGGCGAGCTTCTCATAACAAAAGAACAACTTCCGGTTCATCCCGGAAGGCAGCTTTGCAGGGGAGAAAGTAGCGGAGAAGTTATTGGTCAAAGGATACATTCTTAACATTCTGTTTTAGAGGAGGGGGAGCCCTGGAGCCCTGCCCATTGCAGCTGCTTTACAAAGGCGCCAAGTGGTGGCTCTGACGTCTGCTGGGTATAGTATCCTGGCTAGACACTTGGCCAGAAGCTCATGGGTATATCCTGACTCCTGGCAGACAGGCTCTCTGGTCTTTGTCTTGGTTCTGGAGAGGGATAATACAGGCCCTCTGCTAGACTGAGAGGCAACGACAGGACTTTGGGATTAAAGCTGGGTTCCTCCTCCTTAAGGTTGAGGTGGAGGAATGGGCCTTCCCAGAAGCCAGGTAAGGATTCAGGGTAAACATTCCATTAATACCAGCTAGATAATGTTCCCTGGAAAACATGGCATGCCTGGGCAAGGTCTATGGGCGAAGATCTCCCCTACATGACTAATAGAATAACAGCAGCCATGCAAGGAGGGGCTTTGGGACTTGAAGAGTTAACTGTCCTCTATAAGCAGAATGACCTGGAAAGTCATACCCTTCTGGCTTCATGAAGAATAAATTATAAGCTGTGTGAAATACAGAGTAGTCAGGTGGCTGTCATCATCAGTCTCTGTTCCTGGGGCTCCTGTCCAGATCCTTCTCTGCCAGGCTGCCCCTCCAGCAGTTTTGAATCCCATTCTCCCGCCCCCCAATCCACCAGGATAGCTGCTGGCAGTGCTGGCTTCCTGGGGCATAATCAGCCTCGGGCCACCTCCCTTGCTGGGCTTGCTGTTACCCCTTGAGTGAGCTGAGGCCAGCGATCTTACTATTCAGCAGCCAGCAGCCGCTCCTGCCTGGTCCCAGCAGAGCCTGCTCTGGAGGCTTCCTCCTTCCATAGCGGGGCACCAACAGCTCTAGGGACTGTGCCCTCTTGTTTGGTTTGTGTCAACTTTCCACGATGCCCTCCTATCCCCGCGGAGATTCTCCGGGGGCTCCTGAAAGGAGTTCGAGTGTGAGAACTCCTAGGATGGCTTCTGACTCCCGGGGATGTTTCTGATGTGAGGCTGATACTCTAGCATCCGATTCCCAATGCCTAAGACTGTTTACTGAAGCCTCCAGGCCCTCCCCCTAACCCCCACCCCCTCAAAGGTAGCCAAGTTGGTTCATTAATTCTGAAAACACCAGTCCGAGTGCCTTCCTAGTGCCACTGGTGCAAATATATTCAAATGATCATTCAAATGATTTAACAGGCAAAGGGTCAGCCTTCCCAGAGTAAATCCCATTTCTAATGTGCCCATCTGAGTGATTTCATTAGGGTGCAATGTTAAAGAGAAGCGTATACGGCTGCATAACTTATACAAATGTATGCAAATGAAGTGCTTGAAAGAGCCCTAGTGGAATTCCTCGGAGATTCCCCCAGCATTCCACCGCTGCCGGTGGATCAGCTGTTATCATCACAAAGAGCAGCAGCTCCCAGCAGGGACAGGAGGGTTAGAGAGGCTAAGATGTGGGGAGGGGGAGAGCAACAGCGACACCCAGGAAGCCCTTCCAGTTCTGGAGAGCGGTGCCTGCCCCAGGCTGGCTGTTCAATCAACCTCCCCCACAGAGCTGGATTTGCGGCAGTCTGCCTGGTACTCGGAATACAAATCAGCTCTAAACTTTTGAACCCTTTTGGTAGGAAGAGGGGAAAAAAATCTTCACGAGGAGAAGCCAGATACAGATCCAGTCATGGGACGTGCTAAATTTATTTTCAAGGAGTGAGGTGAGGAGAAGAGCCAGGCAGGGGCACCAGAGCTTCTATCTGAACCTTCTTGGGGGCTGCCCAGCCCTGGACTGTTGGGTCTTAGAGTGAGTGCTGGATAGATCAGGGCAGTGGCCTCACACCTATTACCTTTCTGAAGAAAACCCCAAGGTAAAGCATACACGCATGTAAGGATGTATTTGTTTTGCAGTATTGGGAAATGAACCCAGAGTCTTTCCTATGCTTGGCGGGTGCTGTGCTATTATTGGTAGATATTGGGGTTCAAAGGCTACCTGCCAGGATTTGCAGGCACTTGTGTTCTGCCACAGGGAATTGGACGGTCATCTGAATAGTGGCAAGCAAAGCCACCGTAGGATGTGTTGCAGAAGAACACACTTCCAAGGGAGGCCGTGGGATGGAGCAAGGGTGACCGGTTAGAGGCTCGGAAGGGGCCCGTGCTGCAAGGACTGGGACTGTCATGGGTTGTCTGTAGAATGTGCTCTTTCGCTTGTGAGTTCTCTATGCTACAAGTCCAGGGTGTATGTGTATGCGGAAGGCTATTCCAGTCTTTGGTTTGGGGTTGGGGGAGTACAATAATTTTGTAGGCTTTATACAAAGACTTCCAGGCTCTACTCTCCTGCCTATTGTCCCTGGGCTGCATGTTCAGCAGCCCTTGTTAGGTTTTTTTTTTTATTATTATTATTATTGCTACAACAAAACACCATGACCAAAAAGCAAACCGGGGGAGAAAGGGTTTATTTGGGTTACACTTTCATGTTCATCACCAAAGGAAGTCAGGATAGGAACCCAAGCAGGGCAGGATCCTGGAGGCAGGAGCTGATGCAGAGGCCATGGAGGGTGCTGCTCACTGGCTTGCTTCCTTCCCCCCCCCCCCAGCTTTCTTACAGAACCCGGGACATTAGTCCAGGGATGGCCCCGCCCACCATGGACTGGGCCCTTCCACACTGATCACTAGCTGAGAAAATGCCTTATAGCCGAACCTCATGGAAGCCTGTTCTCAACTGAGGCTTCTTCCTCTCCGATGAGTCGAACTGTGTCAGGTTGACACATTAAAAACGGCCAGCACACCAACCTTTGGTGACTTTAGGGCTCACTGAGTAGCCCAGGTCTCCTTGGACATGAGACCTCACAGCCTCTCGAGTGCCAGAATGATGGGAATGTGTGTGCCACCACCCCTGACAGGTGACAAGGCTTTAGTATCATCAGACCACAAAATGCTCAGCCTAATGCATATTCTCTAATTGCATTTTCAGACAAAATGGATCTCTCTCTCTCTCTCTCTCTCTCTCTCTCTCTCTCTCCCACTGTTAAGTCTCCCTCCAGAACACGAGGGAAGGTTGCACCTGTCCCTGCAGAGCCAGTTGGTACAGCTGGCAGAGGTTTAGTGAGTAGGTACAGAAGGTCTGTGGGCCACTTGGCCAGTCCTTTCAGTACTCCATTGGTTTTGAGTTATGGTTTTACTATGTAGATTAGGCTAGCCTCAAACTCATAGAGATCCACCTGCCTCCTCTGCCTCCTAAGTGCTGGGGTTAAAGGTCTGTACCATTATGCCCCTGTTCTGTCACTCGTTGCCTTTGGTGTCCCATCTCCCCTAGACCCTGGATCAGAAAGAGCTTTGGAGAACCTGGGGTCTGTTATATGTGGGGCCTAGTTTAGCTTAGGGACATTGGGGTCTAGAGCTGGCTTAGCTGTCATTTTGTACATAGACCTTTTTGCCAGCCCTTGCCAAAGTCCTATTCTGCTCTCTCTGTGTTGGGTGCTGTTCACTGCAGTTGCCTGCCTATAACTTTGGCTACCTAGAATCAGACATCTGTGGGGTCAGAGTGCTACCATCTTGTGTGTGCATATATGTTTGAGTGCGTGCGTGTGTGCGTGCATGCGTGCATGCGTGCGTGTGTGTGTACATGCTCTGGGGTTCTTCGAATCTATCCTAATATCAGAGGTGAACTTCAATCCTGTCACTGCCTGAAGAATCATCCTCTCTAAGATACCCCATGGCCCTCGATGAAAAAAAGGTCTTTGTGTAAATCCTTGTTTTCCACTGTTGTGGTAGAAACCTACTTCTTATACCAATAATGCCCACATATCTCACCCCTGCAGATCTCTAGAAAAGAGAGATGGTTTAATATTTACGTTGCATGTATAGCAGGGCACACATCAAGAGAACAATTAAAGACTGGCTTAAGCTATTGTCTTGGACATGGTCTGCCATAGTCCTTTGTCCACAGCCTGTGGTACCTTCTCTGTGGTTTGTAGAAGTCCTTTCTTCACGGTCTGATGTAGTCCTTTCTCTCTGGTCTGCCATCGTCCTCCATGCATAATTTGCAGCTCACCCAGTCATGACTTTCTGCAGTTCATTTCCTGAGTGTTGACATCTGTGTTTCAGTTACCCAAGGATAGCTTCTCCACACACTACCATATGGAAGGTTCCAGAAGTAGATAATTTCTTAGTTTTAAATTTCAGGCTGTTCAGAAGGAAGGACAGGATCTTGCTGTCAGTCCTTTGCCCAGCGTGCTCCTTTTGTCTACTCTCCCTTCCTGTTCATCATCTGCTAACAGTGAAGGCGCTTTAGTGCTTATGTTTATAAAATCCTTACTCCACCATGTTGGTCTTGAAGCTGATAGGAAGGCTGCCGCTGAACACGTGGATGTCCTACAGAGAAACTGTGAAGTGATTCCTTTAGGCTTTCAATTTAGTATAGAAGGGGAAAACTCCTATGCCAAAGTTGCTGAATTTCATGATAAATTGCCTCTAATGTTTTTAGTGCCCTTCAGTTATAGAACAAAGTTTATCCTATGTATGCATATTTGTATGACAAATTGGTGTAAATAGTGCCCCATGTTCCCCTTGGTGTGGTCCCTTTACTGGGGTTTTGGAATGAATGTGTTCTTCTGGAATAGGCATCTGGACACGACAGCTACTGTGCCCTCCATCTTTCCAAATGTTTCCTCAGCTCTGACCAGCCCTCCTCTGTGTTTTCTTCTTTTTATTCTCCACTTCCAAGTGATGTCCGCATGATGTCTCACATATAGCCTCACAGCTGCCAACATCTGATCATGGATTCGAATCTAGGTCTCTGCCATCATTTAGCAAACCACTGACGTGGCAGGCAGATGCTGATGACTGTGTACAGAAATGCAAGCAGGTCCTTTGGCTCCTGTCTACCTGCTCATCTCAGCGCAGCTATTGCCTATTTATGACCAGGCAGTAGAGGTTGTAGTCTTCTGTGTCAGGAGTTCTGTCCTGGCTATATCATGGGTGGAAGGCAGGGCTTGGGTGGGGTGTGGCAATGGGGTGGGCGTGGCAATGGGAGGGGCGTGGCAATGGGAGGGACCCAAGGAAATGAGGCTTATTCTTTTGAAAGGAAGCAATACCTTTGGGGGGTACTAGTTTCTCTGTCCCTATATACAGACTATGCCCTTGGGCTCCAAGTATCCATGAGCCTTCAATGCAGCTGACATCCCAGCATCCTCCTGGACTTCAAGGACATAAACTGACCTTGGTAGTCATTGAGAGCAGCTGCCTCCATCTGCATAGACATACCTTGTGGGTGTGCCATGCAAGGGACAGAGAAGGTGGTAGCTGTGCATGGTTCGGCCAGGTACAGCCACCTCCCAAAGGGGCCTTGAGGACACTGGCTCTCAGGAAGCCATTGCTTTAGGGAAATGACTCAGTTGGAGATGACTTCAGAGTGACCCAGGAGACACTGTGCCCTAACATCTGGGGAGCCAGGCCTGGCAGCTGCCAACAAAACACACTGGTGTGTGTCAGGGATGTGACCTGCGGCACCCAGAGGCAGAGGCTGGATTCCTCCTCAGTGGCACCGTGACAACTGGCCTTGGAAAGTAGGGAAATGTCCCTGGGTTAGGCTCTCCTACCAGCGAGACATTCTGTACAACCACTTGCTTTGATAGTAGAGAGCAGGCAGGCAAGGAGGTTAGCAGAGGGCAGTCTCCTGGGAGACAGTCCCTCTCCTGGTCTACATGGCTCCTCTGACCTTGCATAAAGGAAGAGTCATAAGCTCACAAAGCAGGTGACTAGAAGCTGCTGGAAGACTGAGGGTCTTCAGAGCTGCAGCACGAGGCACAGGTGAACCTTCATCTGCAGGGAAGGCGGGGTCAGGGAAGGAGCAGCATTTGAAAATATCTGGCCAGCAGGACAGTGAGGATTACAGAGAGGCCTCGAGACCCTGTTACCTCCAGGTGTTCCCCCACAACAGCTTCAGGAGTGGGCTGAGGTAGGAGCTATTACTG
The DNA here is from genome assembly GCA_964023405.1 of Apodemus agrarius. Classification (NCBI taxonomy): domain Eukaryota; kingdom Metazoa; phylum Chordata; class Mammalia; order Rodentia; family Muridae; genus Apodemus; species Apodemus agrarius. Next base: position 95,123,309 of record OZ030011.1, on the reverse strand, counting down.
CCCTGTCAGATGAGATGGGGCTCTGGGAACTCAGATTCACTGCCCCATTTTGCAGAGTTTGGATAGGAGTAATCCGGATCTCAGTCTCTCCTCTTCCTCCTCCTCCTCTGTCTCCTCCTCCTCCTCACTTCTCCTGTGTATACGCCTCCTGTGGCACCAAGCAGGCTCCATTCCCTTGCTCAGTGTCATCTTCAGAAATAGAGGCTCTGTGGGTAGACCGAACCATTTAGTAAAAGGTCTGGGATGCTGGTGACACGATGGAGTCTCTCTGTGGAGTCTGGATTCAAGATCTCCAAGTGACAAGGTAAGGAGCTGGTGGATGAATTTCACAGGATTTAGGAGACCAAAAGTCTATTCCATATTGAGCTTTCAAGTCACTGTGAATCTTGGCAAATGTCGGCTGCACACATTTCAGGAGCTGTGGTCACATGTATATGAAGTAGATAATTCCCCCATCCCTATACAGAGCTGTAGAAGTGGCCAAGAGTTACATGTCATGAGTGTGTCTGATGCCCAGAAGTCCCAGGGACTAGAAAGAGGTTGTACAGCTATAGTCTCTCCACAGATAAGAAGGCTGGTGCTAAAATTAGGGATTAGCACCATGTGATGACTAATCTTGGTTGTTAGTTTGACTGTTTACAATCAACTAAAATACAAGCTGCTAGGCACCCTTGTAAGGGATTTCCTTATTATAAGGGATTTCCTTATTATTAAAGCAGGATGATCCACTTTAAATTTCACTATACCTTCTGGACACAAAAGAAGGAAAATTTGTTTTTTGCCTGCTTGCCTTCACTCTTGCTGGTAAGTTCATCTACTCGGTTGCTGCCTGTATCAGATCTGACATCTTCAGGATTCCAGTGTAGACTGAAGACTAGCAGCTCTTTGGGAGTCTTCCAGGACCCCAGTACCAGATGGGAGTACTGAGACAGCCAGTCTTGTGGGCTGAAAGACCATGGCTCGAAAAGTTTGAAGAAGTTACTGTGAGGAACAATAAATTTAGCCCTCGGCCATTTGTAGATAAATAAGTTTTTTTTTTTTTTAAATTCTCCTAGATTCTCTAAACTGACAATAAAAAAGCAAGAGGTCAATGAAAAAAATTAACTGTCTCCTGATGTGCTTGCAGAGTCTACAGATTTCTAAGTGTGCTCTGGAAGAGAATCTTCTCTCCAGTAGCCACAGAGCTCAAGTGGAAAATCAGACCCAATTCTTCATTATAAGGTTGGCTAACCTAGAGTGAAAATTCAAGACCCAGCCTCAGAAGGTGTCAGTAGTTATAGTAAAAAATAGTTATTGGTTTAAAATAGGACCCTTTAACTTGGGGTGGAGATGTGTAGGAGGATCCTAAAGAGGCTGAGGGCTTGGAACTTTCAGATTCTGGAGGCTTTGTCTTACTTGAGGAAGTAGTCTCCCCTACTTAGCAGGACGGACTTCTTTGCCTACCTGCTTCGTACTGTCCTCACAACCCCTGCTTGAGAGAAAGAATCCTTCATGATCCCCATAGACTCTGGCATTTGAAACACTTGGTACCCAGATGGTGGAGCTGTTTGGGAAGGCTTAGGGAGGTGTGGCCTTGCTAGAAGAAGTATTTTATGGCAGGAACAGGGGACAGGAATCTCAAAAGATTTCAAAGTTCTCTCTCTGCCTCCTGAGTGTGATTTGAGATGTAAGCTTTCCACTGTTCCTGCCTCCGTGTCTGCTCGCTGTTCTCATGATTCCCTGCCATGATGGGTTCATATCCCTCTGGAACCACAGCCGAAACACATTCTCCTGTCTACAGCTTCCCTTGGTCACGGTGCTTTATCACAACAGCCAAAGAGTACAAAACAAACATTGCCACTGTTTCTGGGGGCTCTACCATGGTGTAGATGTGACTGGAGTGTGTCCTCCATTGTGAAGATGTGGTGAGACCTTTAAGAGATGAGGTCTAGTAGGAGGTCATTAGGTCATGGGGTCATGTCCTCAGAAGGGATTGAGGTATTTCTAGAGGTATCTGAGTTTTTGTTTGTTTGTTTGTTTTGTAGAGAGATGTTATAAAGATATAAGGCTGCTACCTATTCCCTGTCTTGCCATGTGAGCTCTCCCTTTCTGACATGTGCCTGACAGGATGTCATCCACTATAACGTGATGTAGCCAAGGAGAGGTCCTTGCACAGTCTGATCAGCTTCCAAAATGGTGGGCTAAACAAATCTTGTAAAATAAGTCATCCAGACTCCTGTATCTCATTATTACAGTGGGAAAGGGATCAAGACAAGTTTCTGACCTCTCTCCCAGTATATCCCTGTACACTGGGTCTGCAGAAGTCTGAGATTTTGATATAAAGTTAGCTCCATGCCAGACATAAAGTAGGTATTCAAGATACTGACCACCTCTCTCCCAGTTCTGCTTCCTCTCCATAAGTTCAAAAACCTATGCTACAAGTTTGTTTGCAACCAAAGGTGGATGTAATTCTTGTGACAGATCCAAAGATGTCATTTCAAATAGGGTATAGGCCGGGCGGTAGTAGAACACGCCTTTAATCCCAGCACTTGGGAGGCAGAGGTAGGTGGATTTCTGAGTTCGGGGCTAGCCTGGTCTACAAAGTGAGTTCCAGGATAGCCAGAGCTACACAGAGAAACCCTGTCTTGAAAAAAAAAAAAAAACAAAAAAAAAAAAAAAACAAATAGGGCATAGATTTGTATCAATGAGAAAAGAGGCCCAGAGGCAATTTAACCAAGAGAGCCACAGTTCCCCTTAAAGGACACTCGCTATACGGCTTGCCAGGGCTTTATATCCAAAGGATAAAATGAGGGAGTGGGGATCATTGTAAACCACAGCTTCCATAAAGAACAAGGTGTATCCTGACACGGAGCACCCCATGGTGCTGCCAGCATTCCTGCCAGCATAAGCCAATCTTGGAAGGTCTAGAAAACCCATGAACTATCCCCATCACCATCCACACCACTGTGAAACATTCATACCTTCTGGGAGCGAGAGGAAGGCAGGCCTCAGCAACGGCTTGGGGTACCAGTCTTGGTCCAGCTGTGGGTAGCCACAGCCACCATTGTGGTCTTCCCACAGCCTGAGTGGGTTCCTCACTCTCACTGTCTGTTCTCATTGCACCTGCTCTCTGTAATGCACCAGAGCCTCACACACCTAGGTGCCTGGACTGTCTGTTCCACAAACAGTTCTCGTAGTGGACTCTCTGGAGTCTTAGCTGGGTGATTTGTCGCCCAGTTCAAATTAAACACTGTAAATATTTTCCTGTTTTCCATTCACTCTATTGATGTTTGCTTACGTAGCCTACTTTATTTACCCAGCAAGGACACCCTGAGCCCTTTTGTGACCCAGCTGTTGTTCCAGGTATTCAGAATGTAGATCTATACAACACACACACACACACACACACACACACACACACACACACAAGCACATCACACCTGGAGACAACATCCTACCTGAGGACGACACTAGATAAAATTCTAACTAAACTGTATGTTTCATTGGACAGTCTAACTGGTTTTGAGGAAAAAAAAAAAAAGCAAGTAGAGAGGATAGGGACTATGACCAGCGATAGTTTTACTGGAAGATGACGTTTAATAAGGATATTAAATAAGTGAACAGTTAAGCCATGTGTATGACTAAGGAGTTAAGGAGCTCGAGCAAAGGTTCTGTCTTAGTCAGGGTTTCTATTCCTGCACAAACATCATGACCAAGAAGCAAGTTGGGGAGGAAAGGGTTTATTGAGCTTACACTTCCACACAGCTGTTCTACACCAAAGGAAGTCAGGACTGGAACTCAAGCAGGTCAGAAGCAGGAGCTGATGCAGAGGCCATGGAGGGATGTTCCTTACTGGCTTGCTTCCCCTGGCTTGCTCAGCCTGCTCTCTTATAGAACCCAAGAAATACCAGCCCAGAGATGGCACCACCCACAAGGGGCCCTCCCTCACTTAATCAGTAATTGAGAAAATGCCCCACAGCTGGATCTCATAGAGGCACTTCCCCAACTGAAGCTCCTTTTCCTATAACTCCAGCCTGTGTCAAGTTGACACACAAAACTAGCCAGTACAGGTTCTGAGGCAGGAGCGTACACCGTGTGAGAAATAAGAAGCCAGGGGCAAGTAGAAAAGATGGAATCAGAAAGGCTGTGGAAGGTTAGGTCATGCAGGGCTTCCAAGGGTCATGAGAGCCTCCTCTCCTCAGTCCCATGAAGAACTTGTTTGAACAGACAGGTATTTGGACCTGATTTTATTAGTCGAGTTGTTTTTTTTTTTTTTTTTTTTTTTTTTTTTAATAGAAACAAACACTAGCTTCCTAAACAGTCTGCAACTTGGGCTCATATGTGCTTCTGATGTGGCACAAGGCTCTTCACCAGCTTACTCCATTTGACAAAGCTAGACCCAGGTCTAGCCTGGAGCTCTGAGTTACCACTCCATCGGGGAGGGGAGCAGAGCTGGTGACTGAAGTGGGTAAGCAATCTCCTATTTCTTTTCAGTTGTCCGAGATCAACCAGTGGGGATGGCAAACAAGGCTTGGTGACCCAGTCACATGGTGCCAGTGAGAGAGGTGTGGCCAGCACAGTGGGTGACCTGCCTAATTCATCTGTGCCTTGGGAGGGGAAGGGCTGAGGTGTCAAGCCATACCATTTCCACACATGGGTTTCCACTATCTTCACAGCCTCTGATTCCTGAAGGCCAAACTAGGGCCACAGCAGGTGTTCTTGGGTGGCACTCTGGGAATCTCTACCTCACAGGGCTAAGGGATGAAAAGCCTCTTTCAGGTTCTTATTCCATAGCTGCAAATGTGGAATGTGGCCTGGCCGCTGACTGACTGCCAAAGAAACAATGTAGGGAAAGGCAGAACCAGGGCATGGTCTGCACCACCTTTCTGGTACCTGACACTTCTTTTCACAGGGGCTAGCCTGTGGCAGCCTCCAAGGAGTCACCATTGTGGGACAACCAGGAAGACACACACAGGGCGTGTGTTGTTCGGAGTGTCCAGAGCACGCCTGCCTACGGTATTTGATTATATCCTCTTTCATTTTCTGTCTGTCTCTCTCTTTCTCTCACTGGGGTGGTACTTTTGATTTTTGAGAAATATTATCATGGAATTCCAACAGCCCTTGGACTCACCGCGTAGCCCTTCTACTTTGCTTTGGGTTGCTGTGATGAATACCATGGCCAAAAATTAATTTACAGGAGGAAAGAATTTATCTCACCTTACACTTCCAGGTCGCAGTCCGTCACTGAGGAAGTCAGGGCAGGGACGCAAGCAGCAACTAAAGCAGAAATCACTTAGGGACACTGGTCACACTTTGTCCCCAGGTTTCGCTTAGCCCTTCCCATGTCAATTGAAAATCAAGACAATTACAGAAACTCCCATAGGCTGATGCTGCAACTGAGATTCCCTTGAGGGACACGGGGCAGCAGAGTGGAACCAAGACATTCGCCAAGGATGACCTCTAGTTTCTGATCTTTTTTGCTTCTACCCCCTGAATGCTGGGATGGCAGGTGTGCCCCACCATGCCCGTTTTATGTGGTGTTGGGCACTGAGCCCAGAGCTTTGTGTGTGCTAGACAAGCCCTCTACAAACTGAGCTACAGCCCCAGCTTCCCTACCACTTTGATTATAAAATATTTTGTTTCAGGAAATGATAATGACAATGGGAATAATCTTTGGAAGCCCTCGTTTAGTGATCAAATCCCTCTCCTCCTCCCTCTCTCTCTCTCTCCTATCTCTACCTCTTTGCAGCGGGTGATCAGACCCATTCAGGGCCCCATGAATTCTAAGCAAGTGCTTGACCACTGATCTACAGCCCAACCATGATTCTCATCTTAAAACAAAACCCACACATTTAACCAATATTTCCCCAGAGCTTGCCAAACAGAGCTGTGGAAGAATGTCGGTTCCCATTTACCTCTGGAGGCCCTGCATTGCTCCCTGGATTCACAGCCTGCCTACTGCCTTCATGATGGGTTCTCATAGGGCTAAACTGCTTGGGTTTCTGATGTAACAAAACCCATTCTAAGTAATGGGAGACACTCTAGTTATCCAGCTGGTCGCAGAAGCTGGTGAAACCTTGGGGATCCGGCAAACACCACCACTCTCCTGTGAGCCAGTCTATCCTCCACGCCTGGAGGCAGGGTAGATCTACTGCTGCCATGTGAGCCATCATAGTCACTGACATTGAAACTCCAAGGGACATCTTGCTCAGCCTGTGGGTCCTGCCATTCTTGTTGTGGGGTGGGGCTAACTCCTCACTCCAGGCTTCTACAATGGGAGAATAGACAGATTCAGGTCTCTGAAACAGGACACACACACACACACACACACACACACACACACACACACAGAGAGAGAGAGAGAGAGAGAGAGAGAGAGAGAGAGAGAGAGAGAGTGAGAGAGAGAGAGAGAGAGAGAGGTAAGACCAATAAGATCCCACACTGGTATGGATGTCAAGTCACTAGACTCACTGGTCCACAGCATGGGAGAAAGAGCACCAGGTTCCCCAGGAAGAGCAAACTGCTACGAAAGCACTTGGCCCCATAAATAAGTCTTTGACTTGCTAGGAGTCCATGTGAGTGTGTGGGCTGCAGCCGAAGATGAGCCTTCTATCTCACTGCTATGGTGGTCCACGAGGCCTCTGCTTGTGGGTAAAGAGGAGCAGGCTATGAAGCCCCACCCACTCTTCACAAGCCTTGCCAGGAGCTGCCACACATCATCTCTGCTCACTTCCATTCTCAGAAGCACATCCTGTAGCTCCATGGGGGCCCCTAGGGACCAGGAGATTGTCCCAGATGTCAGCAATCCAAGGCTAACTGTCAATTCTGGGTCGTGTTGCAGAGGACACAGAGCTCTGATGTGGGGAAGGTCTCTCTGCCGCATGTCATAGCAGGGTTCTTGTGAAGCTCACTCTGGAGCACAGATAGCTTGCAGGGGTGGGGGTGGGGGGTGGGTGGGTGGGTGGGTGAAGGCAGCTACCCAGAAAGTGCCGACTGTCTCCATCATGAACTTATCCACACACTCCCAAAAGTTAGTCCCCTGATATCCAACTGCAGTGTCTGCCTCTGTGACAATGGGGATGAGGATTGTGATGGATACTTCAGGGTTAATACAGCACAGGGATGTTAAACATCCCTGTAAAACAGATGCCCAGCCAATAGTCTTGCTCTTGACTTAGAGTAATGGCTGTGGGAATTGGCAACACCTGAGCTCTTTGTCCTCTTGAACTAAAACAGTGGGGGAGTGTCTGCCCCCCCCTTTTCCTTTTGGTCACTCCTGGTATCCTCTAACTAGCTCTGCCTGATGTGAGAACAATGGGGATTTATACTGAAAGGGACACTGTGCTCCTGTCCCTACTAACACGGGAGGGACCACCGGGCTTTCAGTCCTGCTAACGTGGCCGAAGTGTTTAGGGCTCAGTGCAGTAAGAGCCGATCACCCTCGATGTGCGGTGTCTCCCCTGGACCTAGGAAAAGTCCCCTCCCGGTGCTGGAGAACATGCAGGTCTGCCGGTGCGGTTCATTGTGAATGCACACGGCAGAGTGTAAACAGAGCCGGCTTTGCCTCCTTCACTACCGAGCGGGTCCCTTGTGGGAACGTGGGATCCTCGCTAATCCATGCGGAGGTGTTGATGAGAATGCTAATAAGGGCTTGTGTGGGGGAGATGCACACCCCCTCTGTCTGTGTCCTCTTCAGAAATGCCACCGGCGTCCTCATGTGTCTGTCTACAGAGGGCCCTCCCATCTGCGGCAGCGTGTGAGTGCCAGGTCTAGAAGAGTCTCCCCACTTACCATTCTGCTAACCACGAGGCTGCCGAAAGCATGAGAGATAATGGCTGAACAAACAGACATTCCCGGGAGCACAGGAAACTGCTCGAGCCTGTGCTATATAAGATCAGGCTCCCACTGGCTGTTCTGGAGGATTCTGTGCCCAGGGCCCCAGGCCTAAATCTCAAGACGCCTAGAAGAACAGGTCAAGCTACGCACCTGGATTGATTGAGTGTGGTTGTTCGGATAATAAAATCCAGCATTTAAAGTACGATAACGTACTTATGTGTCTACCCCCATTGTCATTTTAGAGCATTCCTACCTCCCAGATTGAGCTCTCTCATGGGTGGCTAACATGCCTTGGCCCTGGTGGGAGCTGTGTTCCTTTGTTCCTTAGGATCATCGTACAAGCCAAACTGTTACCATTTTTATGAGTGCAGCTATGCCCACTTACAAACGATCCTAGCCAGGCTTGTTGAGTAGGGAAACTTGCTCTTTGCTCACCGGAAGGTGCGCAGGGTCAGGTCATAGGACCCTCGCCCAGTATTCATCAGTTCCTCCAGCCAGTTCTATGCATTTGTATTCCGGCTGTCAGGTGGCCTCAGGGAGGGGCCGGAAGTATCTAGTCTGGGCAAGACTAGGGAGGAGTTTTCCATCTACATGGCCATGGGGGAGTTATCAACCTCACTGGGTACAGACCTTCCAGCGTGTCTGCTTCTGGGGCCCCTCACCCACTACTCTGTAAAGAAGCCCAATAAAGGCAATTGCTCCCCAGAGTGCATTTTGGTGGAATTATACCTCTGTTTGTCATAGGGGGAAGGAATTTACGAAATAGCCCTGAAGAGTGGCTCTCCCAGAATGCTGTGTGGGTCTTGCAGCATGTACTTCCTGTATAATGTGTGTGTGGGGGGAGGGGCATCACCTTATGTATCTGAGGGATGCTCCTCTATGTACTGGGCACCGTTTCCCATCGCTCACAGGTTTAGTTTTCCTTTTACTGGTTCCTGTTCATTAGGGTTTACTATTGTTCTCTACCGCACTCCGTGATGCCTGAATCTCTATTTCCACCCCATGGAGCTGTTCTAATGATCAGAGGGAGTCCATGTACGCAACGCATGTGACACAAGTACATGTGTGGCATGCAGGAGTGTGTTAGGCATAACTGAGCCATCGTAGCCAGGCTCGGTCATTGCCTAGCCTTGCCTGTACCTGCCTGGGCTGAGGGATCAGGGCCAAGTCACCACCTAACCTCTCACGCCTCACAGTCTTCCTCTGCAAATGATGCTGTGACGATACCGACCGTAGAGGGCTGACTGTCACTCATTTGAAGTCACTCTGGCTGGTAGGCATTCTCAGTTGGCATTTGGGAAAGGGATGTTTGCTCAAACCGTCCTTTGTGTGGAGTCAGGACGCAGGAAGTGCTGCCAGAGCTCTGCTCTGACGTTTGTCTCAGGGGAGACTTGCTGTACTGAAGTGTCATCTCGATCCCTGAGTAGGAACGGATATGGCTCTGTCAGCGAGGAGAACAGGAATCTGATAGAAAGGGCTTGTGGGACTGACGCTGGGAACTCACCATGGCTGGCCACTGTTGCCCTTCTGGACATGCTGATGCCCTCTCTCTGCTTGGACCTGAGGCTCCAAGTTCCATCCCGCATGCAGTGTGTGATAAGGTGGCCCTGGTGCCTCTCCTCATGTCAGTCTCAGTCACCAACCCCGAGGGGGTTATCTTTAGAGACAGGGGGGATAGAAGTGGGGGCACCCTGGAAAAACCCAGGTTCGAAATGGCTTTGCTCACACGTAAGCTTGGTGTTTTTGTTTTAGAAAGGTCAGGCTGAACACTGACTCCCTGACAAAAGAGTCTCCCAACTAGAGAAGCTTAGTGTGCGGGGAGAGCCATGGGTCACACATACCATCTGAGGGATGACACAAAATCATCACCACCCTGTTATACATCCGCGCACCCAACTCAGAGCCTATTCATGCCTCTTCCACCAAATAAGAGCTAGGCAGGCTATTTAAACAAGAACACCCAGCGTTAATATAGCAGGATTATTAGAAAATGCTGGAAGATTCTAGGGTAAAACAAAGGCCCACCATCAGTGCTTTGCAGGCTCAGAGAAGACCTCCTTCCCCCTTGTGCAGCTGGAGCAGTACTGTGACAGAGGCTGCTGTGGTGCTTTGAATAAGAATGGCTCATACAGACTCATAGATTTAAGTGCTTGTTCACAAGGAGTGGCATTATTTGAAAGGATTGGAAGGTATAGCTTTGTTGGAGGGAGTGTGTTACTGAGGGTGGCCTTGAGGTTTAAGTCCATCATAAAACCAGAGTCTGTTCCTCCCTCCCTCCCTCCCTCCCTCCCTCCCTCCCTCCCTCCCTCCCTCCCTCTCTCCCTCCCTCTCTCCATCTCTCTCTCTCTCTCTCTCTCTCTCTCTCTCTCTCTCTCTCTCTCTCTCTCTCTCTCTCTCTCTCTCTCTCTCCTCCCACCCCCCAGCAGATCAGGATGTAGCTCTCAGCTACTTCTCCAGCACCACCTCTGCCTGTGTGCTGCCATGCTCCCCACCATGCTGCATGCCTATAAAGGACTAAACCTTGGAAACTGTAAGCCAGCCCCAGTTAGGTGCTTTCTTTAGTAAGAGTTGCCACGATCGATCATGGTGTGTCAGCAATAGAAAACTGACTAAGACAGCTGCAGACCCTCACGGTAGGATAGAAGGGTGAGGGAGGGGCTTTGGGGTCTTGCACAGAAGTAAAAGAGACGAGGGGCTAGACCAGCAAAGGAATCTGTCACCCTGACCTTAACTTTCATTTTGTCTCATCGGAGAAGCTCTAGGCCAAGACACGGGTCAGCCGTGTTACATGGCGGACCTGGGGAGCTGTTGATGGCTACTCCTGCTGATGTGGATGATATCTATCATCACCAGTCATAGAACCCTCGGAGATAAGGTTCTCATCTGCACCTGGTGGGAAAGAGTGCTATCCCTACAAGCTCTCTCTGTGGGAAGCCACACAGCGCATCTGCCTGCCCTGTGGAGGGCCAGTGTTTTGGTGGCTACAGTTGAACACCAGGGCTCCACTGGGCTGCGTTTTTAGCGTTTCATGCCAGCTTGGGACACCCTGTTCCCGTGGGTATGCAAACACTTGCCATTCTCTCAGGGGCCAAGCTCAATTCCAGCCTAGTCAGTGACTGTTGGTGGCCCTAGCAAATCGCTGATGTTGTATAAATCCCTACCCACAGTCAGCAGCATGCCGGGAGCAGTGGTACCTTCCTGTGGGGGATGAAGTGAGAGAGCCTCATGCCCAGTGAAGTGAAGAATAACTTAGGGTAATACCTGGTACCCCACTGTGCACGGTGTACATGAATTGTCACATAGGTCAGAGTTTCACAACATAGGAAAGCCCTTTGCTCCATTAGAGGCTTTGCAGCCTGGCCTCCAGGAGCTTGGATTCGGGTTCCTGGGGACCCAGGAGCATAGTGGTGGTCTACACCTCTGAACCCTGTATATAGCTCTGGTTAGTGACTCTCCCTGGACCTCTGTTACTCTCTCTGTAGAACTTAAGAGAGTGACAGTGATGCCAGGTCCCTGCTATTAGATAGTCCCTGAGGTTTGCCATTATCTAGGTGATTCTATTATGTGGGAGACTCCCTGCTGTGGGGTGATTATCCCTGTCTCCAGAAGCATGACTTGGCACGCCTGTCCTGAGTTCCCATCAGACCAGAGAAAAGACACCAAATTACAATTGCTTTGGAGCAAAGAAATACACTCACCTGCCCCTCGTGAGGATATTTTCTTTTCCTTGTTGGCAGCTGGGGATGCTATCTCATTTTAAGAAGTGACTTTATTCGGGTGGTGATGGCCTTGCCCCACCTTGGGTGCCCAGTGGTTGTCTGTCTCTGCTTCTGGGGCCTTGGACAGACTGACTTGACTTTGCTATCTGCCTTTCTGAATTGCTGACTGCTTTCTCACCGGTGTGTGGGTTGAAGCACAGCCTGTGGGCACCAGCCAGAGGGTTTTGCAGGAAGCTCAGTGTGGGCTGGCGCCATCTCCATCCCTGAGCAGGGTACCTTTGCTTCCCATGCGACCGAGAGCGTTTCTCCTTTTGGCCTACTTGGTGACAGATTGGCCTGGACAAGCCAACCTTCATTGTTTTGGACATTCTCGTCCTTCCTGGGTGGCCATACAGTCAGACAAGAAGATGGCCCGTGGTCACTGGATGAGCTGTACCATTCCTCTGAGGGTCAGAGCCCCCATTGCTAGCTTGAACTACTGCATCAAGGAGTGACTTTATTTTTTCATCTTCTGCATGAGTGCTCTGTGGAGGCCAGCATAGTGTGATCATAGAGCTCACATGTGGCTCGCAGAAGCTCTCTGAGTACTTTGTCACCTTCTCTCCCAAGGAGAGCATGTTGAATATGATTCTCACACCTCAGTGCAATGGTCTATGGCTTTCAGTTCTCTTGAGTGCCATGTTTACTGAGGAGAATGTCTATAAGAGGTATCCTGGGCAAGGAACTTGGGAAGTCAGGCCTTCTAATTATTTTTTAATTTAAAGGTTTTTTTTTTTTTTTTTTTTTTTTTTTTTTTGCACCTGAAATATGCCATTTATAAGGAGGAGCATCAGGGTGCAAAAGTCTGGGACTTGCTAACGGAGCCATGGCTGCGGAAATAGCCTGGAGGTTTATCAGCCAGCAATGACACCTCTGCCCACAGGATTGGTGATGTCACTGGGGAGAATGCAGAGCCAGGAGGGAGGACTTGAGGATTCTGTGCTGTATGACACACCAACATCCAATTGAAGAAGCAGTAACCCACAGATGAGTGGGGTCTGTGGACATGGGCGTGCTCCTGAGCCTCGGCACCCAGGAGTGATGCTGGATGCTACTCCTTAGCAATCTGGCTGCAAATAGGATTCTAGCTTGAAGGCTGTGTATGGGAGGGACTGAGAAGAGCAGGTGAGCTGGAAAGGCTACATACCATGAAGATGAAGAGAAAGGAGAGCACCTTCATCTCTTGACAGCCAAAGTCCAGCCTCAGAGGTTCCTCCACACCATGGCCCGGACTCATTGCCTTTCGGGATGGGTTCGGTTCAGCATCCTCTTCAGACAGGCTGGCACTATACCACCTCTCATCGGATGGCCTGCCTTGTTGGCTGTGAGGATGCTCCTACCCTCCCAGGAACTTAAGAACTTCCTGCTGATGACTGTAGACTTCTAGACTTGGCTTGCATGTGGGTTTGTCTGTCAGCAGGAAAGACTTATCCTTTGATCTTACAGACACGTCGGAGGGAGAAGAAGAAGACTGAATCTAGAAAAGCAAACAGCATGCTTCTTCAGTCTTAAGTTCTATTTTCAGAGCGCCTTAGTTGTGTATAAGTTCACTGGGAAACATTCAAACGCTGTTGGGAATAAATGATTTTAAAACGGTTTTTTAAGTCAATATGCCATAATTCATTTTTATTGATTAATTATTTCAGTTGTTTACATCCCAAATGTTGACCTCCCTCCTGGTTTCCCCTCTCAGAGTTCTTCCCCCATCTCCCTTGCTCATCACCTCTGAGAGGATGCCCCCTATCGTGTTCCTCCACCCTGGGGCATCAAGTCTCTATAGGATTAGGTACATCCCACGGAGCCCTGACAAGGTAGCCCTCTGCTACATATGTGCTGTGGGACCTCTGTCCAGCCCATGTATGCTCTTTGGTTGGTGGCTCAGTCTCTGGGAACTCCCAGGGGTCTGGGTTAGCTAACACTCTTGGTCTTCCTGTGGGGAGTCCATCCCCTTCAGCTCCTTCAATCCTTCCCCTAACTTCTATAGCGGCCCTGACCTTAGTCCAGTGCATGACTGTGAGTATCTGCATCTGTCTCAGTCAGCTGCTGGTAGAGCCTCTCAGAGGACAGCCATGCCAGGCTCCCGTTTGCAAGCACAACATACCATCAGTAACAGTGTCAGGGTTTGGTGCCGGCCTATGGGATGGATCCTAAGTTGGGTTGGTCACTGGATGGCCTTTCCTTCAGTCTGCTCAATTTTTTGTCCCAGCTCCTCAAATTAGAAACAGAAAGAGCACTACCTGATTCATTCTATGAGGGAATGCTCTTAGAAAGGTGAAATCAGCCATCTTCAACCAGGCAGTGAGGGGACACACTCTTGTCATTCACCAGTGGCCCTTTGGTCAACTCCTTCTTTGGTAGAACTTTTCTTGACATCAAGGTGTGCAAATAAATTTGTGTGAAGCACATATGCATTTCTCCAAGTAATTAAACACTTCAAAAGGCAGCATTTTAAAAGGTGGTATAACCACCCACACATCAGATTATACATCAAACAACACTTTACATAGAAAATCCCCTATTGTTGGGCATCTCCCTCCCCCACCCCCCAACAAAGGATCTGGTGGTCTCTGGCTTGTTATGGTTAGACTAATGATGGCATGAAAGAGATACACACTTAGTAGCAATTGTACATATGTATGTGTGTGTGATTGCATGTGTAAGCATGTGACAGAGTAAGTGTGCAGGCACAGGCATGTGTGAGAGAATTTGAGTATAGTGCAAATGTGAGCATGCCAATGAACAGTTGTAAGCGTGTTACTGTGCAGGTGTGAGTTCATGAGTGTTCAAGTGAGTGTGAGTAAATGACTTGTGAATATGTGAATATGCAAGAGTGTGAATGAGCAAGCTTGGGGGACTATGCAGTTGAGGGAGCATGAGTGTACTAGTATATGTGAGTGTATGCATGTGTGTGCACTTGAGTGTGTGTGTGTGTGTGTGTGTGTGTGTGTGTGTGTGTGCGTGTGTGTAAGTGTTGGAGCATGCATGTATGTAAGTGGAGGCCAGGGTCAATCTTATTTTTTTGTTCTTTATTCATTCTCTACTTTGTTTTGTGGAAACAAAGTCTGTCACTGGCCTGGGGCTCACCAGGTAGAGCAGGCTGCCTGCCCAGATGATGCTAGGCTCCACCCATCTCTGCCTCTCCAGGGCTGGGATTACAAGTGTGTGCCACTGTGCCTGGCTTTTCTATGTGGGTTCTTACGAGTGAACTGAAGTCCTTACATTTGCACAGCAAGCACTTTAGGGACTGAGCCATACCTCAGCTGGAAGGTATGACATATATATATATATATATATATATATATATATATATACACACGTATACGTATACATATACGTATATGTGTGTATGTATGTATATATATATCAGACACATGCATTTCTTTTTCTTCTTCATTTCTCTTTTACTGTTCTTTAGAAGTTTACACAGTGTTATAGAAGTGAAAAATGAGACTGGAAACCTATATAGCTAAACATCTGGCTTTACATGCATGAAAGTTGAATAATGTTGTCATAACCCCTAATAAAATGCAGTTCTTATTTACTTACTACTAACCGGAATACACTTAATGAACACATTAAGTTGTTCAAGTGTGAAAGTCCGATATCAAAGCTGGTGACCAGCAGAAACATCACAGTGTACATACACTGTCCAGATCTGGGGAGGTTATAGGTGAACTATAGTATTGTTAATAATGTTCTTGAGCACCTACTTTGTGCAGGTACTTCGCTAGTGACTCTGTGGGTGTCATAGTAGAAATGCAGCAGTCCTCAGAGACTGAACAAGCCTCTGGCATCCCAGCAGCTTCCCACAGAGGGCAACAGGTAAATGGAGGATCCTACCTGTCTTAGCGTGTTCAGCTCCATGCTATAGTAAATGAGGGTAGTTTGGGGTCAGTTTAAGAAGTGCCAGAGTTCTGTTCTGGCAGAGATACATGCTACTTGCAAAAAGGTGAGAGGAAAATAGAGGAACATGTCTGATGCTGGATGCTGGGAAGGCAAGGAGCATGCTAAACATGGCTGGGAGGAAATGGTTAGCTCAGGGAAGAGGACAGCCACACACCTGAAGAATGGCCTGGAGCAGCAGGAGGGCTGCTGCTTGCTCTCAGCACCTCCAATGGGTCAGTGGATCAGTGGGTCAGTGGGTCATCCTTTAAAAGGTCAAGAGGCTGTAGGAATTTCAGGGAAGCCACCATCAATATCTGGACCCTGTGTAGTAGATGGTTTTCATAAAGATGTCTAGGAGCTTCTAAAAAAATTCTACATTTACAAACTGACTGCTCATTAATGTATAGCTGCCACGATTGCTATGGGACAAGATGCTTTTTTGTTTGTTTTTGTCTTCCAAATAGTTTTTGGCTTGACTTGTGCAAGACTTTAGGTTCTATCCCCAGCACTGGAAAGCCAAATTAACCAACTGTTAAGTCTGGGACCTGACATAGGACTGGGTATCCAGGCAGTGAGAACTGCAAAAAACAGCCACACCAAGGAGGATCTTTCAGAGATCCAACCTCAGCAGGAGGGCTGATTGCAAGTGGGATGGTGTGAGCCTGGAGATTTGGAATCTGCATAAAAGACAGTGGAGAGACAGTGGAGTCCACAAGAACGCTGAGAGTTCCAGGACTTTCACCACAGTGTCCAGCCTGGCATGTGAGGTCTGTGACTTCTGGGGAGTCAATTCCCCTGTGGTGCCATTAGCTGCAACTATGACTTAACAGGATCCAGTTCTTAGGGGAAGAGAGACGCTTGCTTGGACTTGTGCCATTATAGTGTTTGTAGGATACTCAAGGGGCCTGATACATCAGTGACTCAGTCTGCTGCTCAGGGAGGCATCAGGACCTCAGCTTCAGATCTGGTTATCTCTGATACAACCAGGAGAGGAATTGAGCTAGAACTGATCTGGAAGCCTCTTTCCTGAGGACCAGCACTCATTGTACTAAAGGGAGCAATGCACGCTTCTAAGAAGGAAAAGTGGCTAATAGTCCTACTGAGCTGTAATGCCTATAAACCACAACAATGAGCAGATATCAAAGGTGCACTAGTGGTGCTTCAACGGTAGGAGTAACCAACAGTTGTCTAATTGTATTTAAAGTTCACTTGATAGGAGGGAATTCATGCTTGGTTCTACACACCTAGCCCACCAACCCATGGCTGACGAAGTCATAGCCTTAGAGGAGAATCAAGTACTGCTACTTCCTTAAGCTGGGATAAGTTATATCTCTATTCTTCATACTGATCATATGACCACAGGTATGCATAGTCCCCGTTACTCATCAGAGGGGCTTCTTTTTGCAGCAGATGGAGAACATATCAAAGTTACAACTGGTTTAAATAGAGAACAATTGACCCTGACGGTCAGATACCCAGCACCAATTGACACATCTACAGTGCTACCTCTGCACCTAAGACTCAGGAAACATTATGGAAGATGGGATAGGAACCCAAGGACAAGGATGGGTGCTGGCAAATAATGTCTTCTACATGTCAGGGAAGCTGCACCCATGAAATCTCAACAATATGGCTACCTAAACAAGACCAGGAAAATGACGCCTCTAATTGACATGCCAATGGGATGAAGTGTCCCAGGGACCCATCCCTTGATGGAAAACTGTAGATAATTAATCCCTGCTGAAGGCAGAGGGACAAACAGTCCTCTCTAGTATTGAGGCCCCTTCCTTATAGATTACCCAATCCCATGTGGTCAGGTCTAAACACATATACATATGAGTAACACTAAATGAACTCAGAAGACTGTATTTATTAATTTATAAGTGGATATATATGTAATGATAGAAGATCATAAGAGATCATGGATTTAAGTAGGACTTTTAAGTAGGATCATGGATTTAATTGGAGGATATAGGAAGCATTGGAGGGAGAAAAAGAGGTAGAAATGATGCAAATAGAGAAACCATATATGAAATTCTAAAGAATAAATTTTTAAAAAGAATAAAAATTGTGGCAATAACATAGAAAATTGTTTTCATGCAGGCATCTGGAGCAATATTAATGTTCAGAGAGTGTAGACTGGATCTGTCAATAGGCAAGTACAGCCTATCTTAGCAATAGTATGAATTATCTGTTTAACATAATTGGAAATGGGTTTTCCCCCATGGAAGTGGGAAATAATGAGAATTTTCATAGTGGAGTCTTCATGCAAAGAGACCGGTACAGAAATCTTGGGCTCTCATGGTTTCAAAGTCATTGTCATGTCAAGTGAAGGTGACGATTACACAAGAAGTCAGAGAGGGTCTCAGAAGCCAGCTCTGCCTTTCTCCTTATTGCTGATCTCAGTGCTTCCAGCCTCTCTGAAGTTGTACTTGCAGCTCGGATAAAACGCTCACTGTCTTTGGGATGTCTGCCCATGGGCAAAGTGTTAGACAGATCTATGAAAGCTCAATCTTCAGGGGCGTCAGGAAGGCAGCCGTAAGCTTCACTCAGTTTGCCCTGTGTCTGGGGCTGGTGTCAGAAGTGATAGATGGCAGCTGTGACTGTCATTCACTCTGGATGAGGACACAGGACATGTGCTACTGAACTTGGCCTCCGACTTGCCAGGCATATGCTGGTGGGGGATTGAGCATGGAGAGGTGACATCAATGTCTTTCTTGGGACAGGCCCAGGCTCAGGCCATTCTTCATGCTTCAGATGGTCTTGTTTCTAGAACTACCTATGTTTTAGGTTTACTTTAGGAAAAGAACTTAAGACAGGAAGGCGGGAAGTGGCCAGCCCAACGCTGCTCTCACACCCAGCTATAAACTCTGGAATCAGCCAGCCATGTCTAGGCTCCTTCTGGATCCCAGTGTGAGATGGTAATCTCTTGAGGCCCCTGTTGGTGTCAGGTCTGTGCTTCATAATGAGATGTGTGCACAGAGTTGTGTGCTCAGAGGGCATCCAAAGCCCCTTCTTTCCTGAGCTACCTCTTCCTCTTACCTCCTTTGTCTCCTGTTTCCATGTCTATTTTATGCAACCTGATTCCTAAAATCCTGCAGTTTACAAAGAGTTCTTTATCTTTTCCCTCATTTTATTTTTAGTCCACGTATTTGTGCATTTATACACTCTTTATTATAGATATCTGGTGTTTTGCTGACTAAATGCTCTTTGCTCCCTGTTAGGTGTTCAATCCTGAGACTACAGAACGAGAAGGCACTGCGGTGGCCTTTGGCAACATTTTGTAGTTTGGAAGACCTGTCTCACACAGAGAATGATACAGGAATGGAAAGTGACGCAATAAAATGCATGAGCCTCACAGATTTAATTCTGTTGGAGTTGAGGAGAAGGGTCAATGACGGAGGTCAGAGATTCGGAGGCAAAGCTTCAAAGTAATGTAGAAATGTCAAAAAGGAACTGCTGGGCTCATTTCAGGTAGCCCTGAAGGATAATTCCCCCCCCAGAGAAAGTGTGGACTCCAGAATTCATAATGTGTACAAGGTTTCTCTGTACTGCTGAAAGAGAGAGGGAGATAGCCGAGCGGTGGTGGCGCACGCCTGTAATCCCAGCACTTGGGAGGCAGAGGCAGGTGGATTTCTGAGTTCGAGGCCAGCCTGGTCTGCAGAGTGAGTTCCAGGACAGCCAGGACTACACAGAGAAACCCTGTCTTGAAACACACACACACACACACACACACACACACACACACACACACACAGAAAGAAAGAAAGAAAGAAAGAAAGAAAGAAAGAAAGAAAGAAAGAAAGAAAGAGAGAGGGAGAAAGGGATGGAGGGAAGGAAAGAAGGGAGGGAAGGACAGAAGGAGGGAGAGAGGGAGGGAGGGAGGGAAGGAATTGATACAAACAATCTCCCATGTCTAGCCACATAACAGCCACAGAAGCCATAGGAGCCTGGCGAGCAGTTGGACCTCCTTTACCAGCGTTACTCTCAGTGCATGGTAGGCACATCAAGTTCTCAGCCTATGTTGAACCAGAAGCAAAACACCAGCCACCCCTTGCCCACGGCCTCAGCCCATCATGGCTTAGAAATATTAGGCAGAAAGTCCTATGTTGTAGATACTATAATGCAGTTACTTTTATAATCATCCTATTCCTGTCCATACCATTTCACATGAGGGACGTGAACACTGGCGGAGGTCAGTAGTTATGGAGGGTTCCAGAACCCATCCTCCTAACCGATAGCTCTAACCTCCACCACTGACCTGTCCCCTCCACTCTAGCGAAATCAATGTTGTGGATCCTGGGTCATGACTGTGCATGCAGAGTTCAGTGTTAGCCTTCATGCCGGCATCCTCTGGGGTCTTGGAGTGTGTCTCCCAGTGGTGGATGGGGCTTCATTTTCCCAGTACAAGGCTGGCCTTACAGAGGCCTTCTAGAACCCCTATCACTGCCTCAGGAAAAACATCTGGGGGCTCCTAGTGACAGACACCTGATCTCTAAAGACTCTGGATGCCAGGAATTTAAATCAAGGCAGGGGTCCCAGAGGCCTGTCTGCTCTTCTGTCTTGTTTGGTCTCGGATGCCCCGGATGAGGCAGTGTGGCTCTGTCTCCACTCTGTCTTCCCTGATATCTGAATATCTGTCCTCACACCATCCTCTCCTGGCACAATGTCTTCACTCTAAACACTCTGATCCTGTGGCTTAGGGCTCGTCACAATCAGTCTCAGCTGATGACTTCTGCAAAGGTCCCATGTCCAAATGAGGTTACATTCATGGACACTGGAAGGTAGGACAGCAGTAGGTCCTTTTGGCCTCTAATGTCTACCCCCAGTTCAGGGAGGACAGGGGCAGACCGAGAGGGACTCCCTCTGTGCCCCATAGTCATGCAGCCTGAGAAAGGTATCTGGCAGACCAGACTCACTTTGGATGTTTCTGAGGTTGGAAAGATTCAGTCTCTTTGTGGTCATAGGAAGAAGGGAGGGGGCCTGGAGGTGGGGAATAGGGAGGGAGCCAGAGAAGGAGAGAAAAAAAAAAGACTGAGATCTCATGGTTTCATACTTAGAAATAATTCCATGAGTCACAGTCAAGGTGAAATCTTGATGTTGTCTTCACAGAATGAAGGACCCGATTGTGAACTGGTTCTAGAATGAGATAGGCCTTTCCGTCTCCATGGTCCAGTCCTAGTGGACTTGGAATCAAATAGACTCTTGAGAAATCCAGTTCTCAGGTAGTCAAGCACTTACCCTGATCTTCGTACACTCATGCCCACAAGTGAAAATTTAAAAATGTAACTAAGAAGTAGAGTTGGGGGCCTCTGTATTGAGACAGAGACTTGTCTACCCTGAGTAATGACTGCCCCCTTTAAAGATCTCTTTGTCCAGGTGCTGGAGTCTGAGTGGTCCTCACACATATGCAGTCTTACTTCCTTTAAAGCCTGGGTTCATTAAAAACACAGCCCCACCCCCAGCCCCTGCACTGCATAGCAACAAGAGCTGTTAGCGGTGAATTTGGCTGGAATTGACAGGAGCCCTGGGGGAGGGAGGCTTACTGATGGAGAGGGAGGGTACCCAGGTCCACGGTGGCATCAGTACTGGCATCAACACTGACTTCGTAATTTTGTTCAGAGAGGTCCCTGAATATCTCCAAATCCCCTTCAAAACAACAAAGGGTCATGTCTGGGTCTGTGGATTACAGAAATCCTGAGATAATTAGCTCACTTAGCAAGGCTTGTCCAAGCACCTGCTGCTGTACGCAGGCCTCATGGCTCAGGGGACAGGAGAGACCCACGGCAATTCCAAGCTCCTTGTGGTGACATACAGGCAGCTGGGCAGGCTTCTACGCTAGCACACTGGGGACTGAGGGGAGCCCCCCAAGGGAAGCTGTTGCCTCACAGCGAGGAGTGGAGGGGAAGGGGCGGGCATCAGAATTGCCCAGAACATGTTTCCTACGTGAAGCTTCATGGTGGATTTAGGTAGCCCTGGGGACACAGGGTCTTAACCAGGAGCAGGGTGCCCAAGGCAGTGGTGGAGATCCTGTGTGTACACGCTTGGCTTTTGCCCCTGGCCGGCAGCATAGAAGGTTTTTGGCACTGCTGGGTTGACACTCATATGGGTGCCTGTCCTGAAAGTGAGGTTTCCGGTCTTCAACGCACACTAGCTACGGGGCCTCCTAGAGAATGAACACAGGCTGCAAGGGAGCGCTAAGGACTGAGTGTTTTAGGAACATTTCAGGAGCCGCCCAGCAGTGCAGGGACACCCAACTGGGGCCTGGGCCTTTCTGTACTGAGCTGTGTGGGACACTGGAGGCCTCCTCACTTCTGAAGGAAGGTGGCCAGCACCCTAGGCCTTCCTAGCACCAGCAGACCTTGGCTCAATCTGCCCTTTAGGATTCCTTTTTGTTTTTTATGTGTTTATGTTTTTATCAGCGTGTATCCAGTATATCTTAGGTTTCACTACATTTTTATATATTTTTATATACTTTGATCACATCTCCTGCCATTACTTCCTCTTGTCTCCTTCGCCATCTTGCAGATATCCTTCCTGTCCTTAGCTATTGCCCCTCCTACTTACCCCACTGTGCATGTGCACACATTCGTGTGTGTGTGTGTGTGTGTGTGTGTGTGTGTGCATGCGTGCTCACACATGTATGTATATCAGAATTCAGTAAGAGTTTACAGAAGCCCGGGCACCTCACCGTAGCTACACTGAAGGAAATGTTGTCTCCGGCAGCCAGCAGCTGCGAAGGATGCTCTAAAGCAGCACCAATCGCAGCCTTTCTGTTCACCCCTAAGAGCACTGTGGTTTGGGAGTCAAGCGATCAACGAATCCAAGGCCTCTGGGAAGAAAAGAAGAGGGCTGTGCGGTCTATGGGCGTGGCTCTGCGAAGGCCAGGGCAGAGTGGAGGATGGGGACAAGGAGAAGGAGGAGGGGAGAGAGCAAGAGGGTAAAAGATGATGGCAGGTACAGAGGGAGGAGAGAGGGAGAGGATAAGGAAACAGCAGCTCTGGGGCGGGGCACGGACATCTCTGAGACACCCTTCATGTCTGCAGGCTCCTCGGTGGCCGATGGTGAGGGTAGAGAAAGCAGAAGGAGACCACATCTGTTCTTGCCAAGAGCTTTGCCGTTGTAGTGCGGCCCGTAGGACTGGGCCTAGGCCTGGTGACCTGGTGATCGTGGTAGCGCAGGTGTTCATGGGTGTGGCTGCAGGTGTGAAGACCATTGGTCTCTCTTTGATCAGAGTCTGGGCCTACACAGTATGAGAAGGACAGGTGCTCTTACTAAGCAGCTCAACATTGGTGACCTCCCTTGATCCCAGCTACCTGATACCTCTTTCCCCTCCATAGCACTCCCTTCCCCCAGCACCCCTTCTTTTCCATCTCCACAGCTCTCTACCCTGTAATCTATCCAGCCTTTCTGTTCTTCACCACCAGGCTTAGACTCCAACTTGGTGATTTCTCTCCCCGTGGCCAGCTTCTGTCTCAGCTAATCGACAACCTCCTGAGCCTGTTTTCCACTTGGGATTTATGGCCCTGAACCAAGGACCCTAGGGCAAGGACAGGAGATAAGGCCCACGGAGTTCAGCAGCAGGATGAGGGGTAGGTACATTTAAGGGTGGTTCACAATTTTTCAAAGCATTCAGTAACATCAAGTCCTCTAATCAGCATGAGATAGATATGATATGTATACACACACATATTTGTGTTTACAGTATGCAATACTGCATGAATTTGTGGTATGTGCTGTGTCCATGTGTTTGAATGCCTCCATGTGTTTTACATGTGCCGATATGTGCATGCAGGTGTGTGTGTGTATGTATGTGTATATATATATATATATACATATATATATATATATATTCTGTATATGTGTTGTTTATATGTACACATATATGCTATGGATAATATGGATAATATCTGTGTGGTATCTAGTATTAGTGGATGATATGCTATGATATGTATATATTTTCCTGTGTGTAATGTGTGTAGTGTAGCTTATGTAACATGTATATATATGTGCCTATGGGTTTTACACATGTGCCTAGCATGATATATATGACATACATATATGTACATATTTCTTATTGTGTACATATTGTTTACATGTGATGTGTTGGTGTCCTTATATGTGGTATGTATAGGTGCATGCGGCGTGCATGTGTTTTATATGTATGTACACATGCGGTACAAAATATAATACATATGCGTAAGTGTGCATTATCCATGTGTGTGTGTGTATGTTCTGAGCATGTGTCCATGGTATGATATTCAGATATGACATATATGCACATGCTTGCATGAATTAGTGCATGTATGTGCATTTCTGTACACATGTGTATATGCTGGTTGGACTCAGATACCCCTGTGTCTCTGATAAGGACTGGTGTCCTCGCCCATACCTGAAACTCCCTACTTTCTGTGCTTCAGTGACAGCAGAGGTGTTTATCTCCAGCCTTGCAGAGCATGAGTGCACAGATTCTCTTGCTCTGGCTCCTGCTGAGTGTCCCCTGGCCCGGTTTCTGAGTGTGGCGGTGGGCATGCAACATGTACTTGTTTTCCGGGGGTGGGACGTGGCGCGCTGCATGCTGGCTGCTCTCCCGGGTGCAGCTAGGTTGGGAGCTGCTTGTGGGAGCTCTGCATCTATCAGGAGTGGATGGCACTCAGCCTTCCGCTTTCCTAGCCCATAAATTGTCAGCAGCAAATAGAATTTCCAAACAGGCATCAGGGGAGTTTGGGGCTCAGTCTCGCTGGTTTTATTGAAGGTTTATGAGAGATGGCAGAGCAGTTACCAGCAGGTTTACAGAGGTGTCGGGGGACAGCATACCCTCCCTCCCGGTTTGTGTGCAGAGCCTACCACCCAAATTAGCCACTAACCTGCCGCAGTGAAGGGAAACAGCTCGGAGTGCTCCTGTTAACAGGGCTTGGGCAGGGGCTGGTGGTGGTGATGGTGTCTTCTTTCCACCGATGTTTTGGGCTTTGCTTTGTCCACTCTGTCTGCACACTTCTGGGTGAGTGATCGCCTCTGGCACACCGTGGTTCAAGTTCTCCTCACTTAATTGTACTTGCTTCAGAATGAAGCTGTAGCTTGGGTTGTTGCTCACGGTTTCTCTCAGGCTAGAGTTTATAGAATCAGGTCACAGACAGAAGCACGGCTCACACCATGTTCTCCTGGGAAGGGACTGATGCTCAAATTAGGGACTCTAGCCTCAGGGCTCATCTGATATGAGACTCTGGGGAGGTACTGACCTCAGTGCCTGTCCTTGTAAAATGGGTACTGTATTATGGGCCTGGCAGAGTGTGTTAAAGTCCCATGGTGGGTTAGTCACCAGGAACTGGGAAGCAGCGGGAGGTTGGCCCACATAATCAGGCCCTAGCAAGGTCTTAAGATTCCACAGGGTCTTCCTAAGGACTCCCTTCAAAGAGGAGCATACTCTAAGATGCCCTCTGACTCTGTAGGTGACCCCAGGGACTTTTCTTAGGGGTGACTGCCCCATTCCTGCATTACTCTATTATTAATCCGTTCTAACTACAATAATCAAATGGCACAGCAGTATGGATGGCACCATCTGTGAAACAAACCCTCATCTGTGACCACCGTGACAAGTACCTTCCTAGGACTGCTGACAGCTTCAAGTGCATAGACCTGGGGGTTTGGAATGTCTCAGGACAATGCCAGTCTCCTGACCTAGGTGCAGAGTGTAGGAAGAAGCTAAGCAGGCAATCAGCGTTGGCCCTGCTGGTCTTGATGTTATAAATTCAGATTAGCTGTCTTGGAAAATCCCTCTTGGGAAGGTAAACTGAGTAAATGAACTCTGAGGTACTAGCTTAGCATGTGAAAGGTCCTTACCTAGAGGCAGACTCAGCCTCACCTCTCAGGCGACCTCCCGATGATTAGGTGAGGCTTTCTTGATTGTTCCCCGTTCAAAGGCATCTTGGAGCAGCACTCACAGCATTTTTCTCTGTGTCTTTCTCTAGATTTCTTCCCTCCTGTTTCTGTAGGGGTGGGCGGTACAGGGACCAATGTACCAATGCTGCTCCCAGTGGGAGCTGAGGCCACAGTGTAGATGGAGCTGCTGACTGTGCACTGTGGATGGACAAAGATCAGACCCAATTTTTAGCTAGACCAGAGTTTGAAGCACCTTGGGTGAAATGTGGTCCTTTGAATGGAATGCCCTACACAGCCAGGAATTTCCCTCAATGCGCTGGTCCCTGATAGAGATTCCACATGAAGTCTTTACATTTTAATGTGCGGAGGAGAGGAGAAGACACCAAGTTTTACTCATCCGGTTCATTGGATGTGGACAATAGCAGAGACTCAGCTGTGGCTGAGAGCCATGGGGCTCCAGAAGAGCTACAACGGAGGCGTGCTTCTTCAGGGGCTTCAGGGGCTTGGGAGGGGGAGCCAAGCTGAGCCTTTCAGTGTGTAACTGGGTCAGACAGACACAGAGACTGGCCATTTCCTGTGGGGTAGGTTATGGGACTGGCTGGTTTGGAAGAAGCAAAGGGTATCTGACTTACATGATTTAACTGAAGTGAATCTAGAAGATTCTCTTTTGCCACACCGGGGTAGAAATAAGAGTTGACACAACTCTATTTCTTGACTCTTTTTTTTTCTTTGCTGGATAATAATAGGCAGGTTTTTTATTACCTTAAAACAGTGGAAGTTACACTTTGTCTTCCATTGGTGATTTGAACTGAGGATCAGTGAGCTGATGACAGTATCCATGGCTGCTTAGCAGAACATACATTTGCTTTTGTGTAGAAGTTCATTTTCTCACATAGTCAGGAACTTGGCCTTTGAGATACCCTGTCAGCCTGGACCAGAATTCCTGTCTATTAATAAGCCTAGCCTGGCCCTTTATTGTCTGTAGTCCATGTACACATGAATATATGATTAAACACATGTACACAAACAAATTTATATACAAACTATTAGGTATAGACATAATGATACACACATGCATATACTCACACATGGGCATACTCAATGCATACAAATATATATACACACAGCATATATACAATGAGAGCTGCATATACACTAATGCAAACTTTCCCCATGTGCACATAGACATGTGTGTAACACATATTTGCTCACACATACTATGAACACATTCATGTGTTCAGAGACACATAGTAATACCTGTGTATACATGTGAATGGATAGACACTGGGACCCCTCTCAGCATTGTGAACACAGATTTCCTTGCACATATGAGCCAGCCCAATCAGCCCTGGATTTGGAATACTGGACCCATGATGTGCACTTCTGGGACCCCATGTTCAACTTGTAGGATGTAGAAACAGGAAACTGAGATTTGTGCCCATCAGTATCTAGCAGCCAACAAGAGACTAGTCCTTTGACTGACATGAGATGGAGTCTGTCGGCCAGGAACAGGATCACAGAATGCAGGACACTGTTATTTATATCTATAGGAATAACACTTTGTGCATTAGATGATCTTCCATCCCTAAGACAAGTTTTATCTTGTTTAGTTTTTTCCATTCTTTCTCTCTCTATCCATCCTTTGCTCTGATATTTTGGGGGAGTTTCCATGAATAAGGTGGATTTGCCTCCAGCACTCACCAAAGCCCTAGTATGTGCATATCATCAGGGAGCTCAACAAATAGGCCATGTCAAATGGAACCACCAGCCACCATGCATGGGCCTCTCTTCAAGTAGCGGTGGGACCCTGGTTACGGAAGTGGCTTGGGAGGCTCCCAACCCTCCAGAGTCCCTTCCCTCACAGCAGAAGGTACAGAGGGGATCATCCGTCTCTCCTGTCACTCCTTCCCTACGTTACCGTCCCAGGCTGCAAAGCCATCTAGGAGTTCCCCAGCCAAGTACTTGGCTTATCTCCATTTCTACCATAGAAACTCCAGCCTGGCACAATTCCGTGTCACATTTGCTTTCAAATGACCTCTGCTTTTTCATTTTCTTCATCCCTCTTGATTGCCTTAGACCTCCACAAACCTGATTTACACGCCAATCTCAGTCACTTAGATCTGCCAGAGTGTCGGCAGCCAGAAGGGTTTCGTCCCACAGCGAGGCTGAGAGCGAACGTCCCTCACTAGTCCCAGGGTCTCTGCCAAATGAACTTTTACTTACCTCTCCGCTAAGCACAGTTGTG
Source organism: Apodemus agrarius (assembly GCA_964023405.1). Classification (NCBI taxonomy): domain Eukaryota; kingdom Metazoa; phylum Chordata; class Mammalia; order Rodentia; family Muridae; genus Apodemus; species Apodemus agrarius. Next base: position 95,095,727 of record OZ030011.1, on the reverse strand, counting down.
TCCGGCCTGGTGAACCAGGCATCAGCCGCCACCTTTCTCATGTCTAACTCCCTCAGTCCTCAATATCACTTACACGTCATCATTCCGTGTTAGTGATACTTGGCCTTTGAGATACCCTGTCAGCCTGGATACAGAGACAATGTCTACTGGTCCCACGTTTTGGATCCCATGAAGGCTTCTTTAGGACAGATCTAATTTTTTGCTCTTTGCCTTATGACTCTCTGGAGCTGTATGGAACAGAAAGCCAGTATGCCTCATTCTTCTTATCCATGTTTTCTGCTAAATCAGAGATGAATCTAGGAGATGCCTCCCACATCTTTCTTTCTCATTGTAACCCCTTCCTTGCATGGGCATGCTCCCTATGGGTAGACAGGTCAACCTCGGTTGTATGTCTCATTACACGTCTCAGGGTCCATGTGACTGCCACCAGGGCTTCCTGGAAAATCCCATTCCATATGTGTTCTTTTCGGGGACCATGGTACATTTTTCAGCCCTTCCATCTCCCTTAACATGGAGGCTCATGGTTCCACGCCACATCGGAAAAAGATGGTGGCCCTGGGATCCAGCTGTAGCTATTCCCCTCTTAGGCGGTTCGTCCTCAGCTGTGTGTCTTATTATCCACGACAGACATGCAACCTCTCCTCCCAGACTCATCCTTGGATCTGTCATGTCCCAGTTCAGCTACCAATCTGTGGTGTTCCTTTTCCAGGGAAATGCAAAGAAATAGTTTTCTTCCCCAGATAGAGAACCACCTTATCAAGGAATTTATTTTGTTTTCCAGGTCTGGTTTGGTTGAGCCGGTGAGTTTATTAGGGCTATTTATAGGCACGTAGATGTAGATGGCGGGTTACTTATAGAAGCACAGATGACTCAGAAGCAGCTGTCTCACTGTAAAGCCCCACTCCATCATGGGTGATGAGTGAAAGCCACAGCCCCAGTGTCCCAGCTGCTGGAGAATCTCAGCAGAGGGCCTGACAACATGTCCTCTTCCCCCATTCTAAAAGGGGGATGTTAATAGCTCTGTTATGACCACAGCAGACCTTGCTAGCACTATACTTCTCTGTGTATTTTGTTGCCATGGCTACCGTCCGAAGGTATTCTGAAGGCCAATGTTTGTTTAGACCTGCATGAAATAGTCCCACTATAACAAGAGCCTTGATGACCCTGTCTACCATGCGGAGGCCTCTCATCCATTTCTGTCTTGATGGCAGAGGTCTGTTGACTTCTGCATAGATTTACCCCAGCAACAGGGCCTTGGGAACCTTTGCACCTCATCCTGACAGCTTGATCACTGGTGGGGATCTAGCAACATCTGCTCTGGTGAGACAGTGGCTCCTGCTGTCTGATCACGGTTTTGCAGGGGAGTCTGGATCTTCACCAGGGCTTCCTGTACCACACCAGCTGTGCCTCCCACACAGCAGCCCTGCACTGAAGCCAGCCTCTTGGAAGACACACAAGGGCATGTGTCTCCTGAAGAGGGTTGAGCATCTTTGGCAGGTGGTTGTCTTAGAGCTGAGATTTGGTACCCAGGAACCCCCATGGGCCTTTGGAAATGGTAGGGTGAACAAGAACCCACAAACATGCTACTGGGCATTTAGGGAGTTCCCCGAGACTTGTCACATAGTGGTCCTCTCTAGGGATTCTTGATCTCAATAAAATAATTTGAGAACGGGCTTAAAAGGAAACTCCAGGACCATTTCATTAGAATTTAAAATAAAAAACCCAGGACAGGCAAACTGCAAATTTCAGCAGCTGCCTGGGGGAGGAGATGAAGAGGAAGAGAAACTCCATTTGAGTTAAGCTGGCATGAAGGTCGGCCATGTGCCAGATAAACAGCTGTGTTCAGAGGAAGAGAAAGGAAACGGAGAATTCCAGACAAAGAGACAGAAGAGAGGAAAGGGGGAAGTGATAATTTCCTGAGTCAGAGAGACCAACAGGACCTCATGGGGACTTGAGTGTAGTGGCTGTGCCAGGCCAGGAATCCTTCTAAGGAAAAATACATTATCTCATTAACTGGGCAACTGTTTCTCCACCTTACCAGTGTGGTTTAAGGTAGATTGACTTTCCTGGGGTGCTCCCCCTTCCTAAGTGGTGGTCTCTTAGCCAGGTGTGACCTTCCCAGTTGTATTACGTCTTTTATGTTTAGAGAAGTTTAGAATTCCAGGCCTCCACACAGTCCAGGGAAGTCTCTTTTCCTGATGGGTATGCACAGAGCCCTGATTAAAGGTCCTATAACAGAAGAACCTGCAGTGAGGAAGAGAAGGAACCCTGATGTCTTGGAGATAGATATCCATCTATCTACAGAGTAACATCCAAGGCCTTGGGCATGGGAACTGGCCGTGTCCCAGGGAGGGTGGGAGGGGAGTGTCCTGTACCTTCTGACTGACAGGTGCTACCCCTCTGACAGCTGTTGTTTCTTTTGACAGCTAGTGCCTGGTCCTTCTGACAGGTGCTTCCTGCCCCTCCTGACAAGTATTGTTCCTCTTGACAGACAGGTGCTGTCCCTCATGACAGGTGCTGTTTCTCTTCCCCTCCTGACTGACAGGTGCTGTCCCTCATGATAGGTGCTGTTTCTCGTCCCTTCCTGACTGACAGATGCTACCCCTCCAGACTGACAGGTGCTGCCCCTCCTGACAGGTGCTGCCCCTTCTGACTGACAGGTGCTGCCCCTCCTGACAGGTGCTGTCTTTCTGCCCCTCCTGGTTGACAGATGCTACCCCTCCAGACTGACAGGTGCTGCCCCTCCTGACAGGTGCTGCCTCTCCTGACAGACGTCAGCCCTCCTGTCAGGTGTTGTCCTTCTGCCCCTCCTGACTGACAGGTGCCATCTCTCTTGACTGACAGGTGCTGCCCCTCTGATGGACAGGTGCTGCTCCTCCTGACCAGATGTGGTTTTCTTCATAAATAGTTAATGGAAGGTCCGGGAACCAACATTCTAACTCACATTTTCACATGGATCTCAAAGCATCAGAGTCACAACTTTACATGGATTCTAGACTCTACAGCATGGAGCCACAGGATGTGGAAGCCTCACCACAGTGTGTAAGGACAGGTTCACGAGGCCCCTGGTTGAGAAAGTTCTGGGAAGAGAAGTTGAGAAGATGCTCTAAGAGATGGATCCTTGAGGAGGACGTAGGATAAGGAGCCCCATCAAGGGGGAGGAGCTAGGGCGGGACCAGCAGCTAGCTACAGCTCCCCCAGGCCTGCTGGTGTTCCTTGGGTCTGGGTGCTCATTCTGAAGAGAAGACAAACCAGACAAAGGAAAGAATGTGCAGGAGAGAAGGGCAGTATCTTCAGAGGTCTCTCTCAGGAAGTTAAGAAGCTCAAAGAGTAGCAAGGCTTCTGCTTTGTGTGTTAAGGGGTTCCTACTGACTGTGCCAGCTCGTGGCTTTCCACATAGGGTGCTGACACAGGATGCATTCTTGCAGGGACCAGCTCTAGCTGTCTGCACTGTGCATGTCTTCATGTGTGTGTGTGTGTGTGTGTGTGTGTGTGTGTGTGTGTGTGTGAGAGAGAGAGAGAGAGAGAGAGAGAGAGAGAGAGAGAGAGAGGCAGAAGCAGGTGGAGAGAATTTCACAGTGTCACAGAGCATTGCCACCGTGTGCAGAGGGAGCGGGAGCACCTGTCTACATGAGGCAGCAGACAGCAGATGACATACATGGGTGTTGCTGGCTTGCTTAGTTCCCCCTCCTTCACACCCTGCTTGTGTGAACTGCAAGATGCCAGGTGCATGGAGACTTCTGTGCCACACTCGAGGCAGGGACACCATCTGATGTCTGCCTATCTCCTCCATGAAGAGTCAGCTGTGGTGTCTTCTGTGGTCGGTTGAGGAATGTTTCAGGAGAAAGGGGTCTACGTCCACCTTGGTTGGTGGTTCGGCTTCCGCTCTGCTCCCAGTGGGGTCTGCTGTCTTCTGCTCTGCTCAGGCTGTGTGCCCCCAGCCTGCCACAGACGGGATGGGAGACGGGGTGAGCTGATCTGACTTCCTCCCTAGTGTGACAAAGAAGGTCTTGGTGTGTTTGTAAGCTCAGAGTCCAATTCTTTATTTGTAGCCATGCCAAGACATGGGTGACATTGTAGACCAGAGGCTGCTTGTGGCATGCAGGCCACACCATTTCCCCCATCTTCCCTTCTTCTCTTACCTCCTCTTTCTCTCTCTATTTTTTTACTCATCAAGGAGAGGAAGACAATGGTGCCTTCCTAGCACCATGGAAGGGAAAAGACTGCATTGTGTCTCCCGGGCTGAGTTCTGAGTGAGAAATGGACAGTCTTGACCCCTGCAGTCTCTTTGACCAGGTAAATAAAGGAATTGAGTTGGGGGTCCTTCCTAGTCGTAGTGTATTTTGTGTGTACATATATTTGTATGTGTATATATGTATATATACATGTATATATGTATATGTGTGTAAATGTAACCATCCTAGATAATTGTGCTGCTATAACAAAATACAACTTGTATTTTAAAATAACTTGAAAATAATTGGAATCCATTTCTCACAGTTGTTAACATCTGGGAAGTCCAAAGTTAGGTTGCCAGCCTGGCAGACTTAGTGCTTTCTGTTTCCAAGATGACGTCTTGTTACCATGTTCTCACACAGCAGAAGGTGGGATGGCCAAATGAGTGAATAAACCAAAAAGATGGTAGAGACATGTGGACATCACACACACACACACACACACACACACACACACACACGTTAAAAATAGTATCCTGAGCCGGGCGTGGTGGCGCACGCCTGTAATCCCAGCACTTGGGAGGCAGAGGCAGGCGGATTTCTGAATTCGAGGCCAGCCTGGTCTACAGAGTGAGATCCAGGACAGCCAGGACTACACAGAGAAACCCTGTCTCGAAAAAAAACCAAAAAAAAAAAAAAATAGTATCCTGTTCCTACTCTCACCACATTCTCACTAGTGGAATGCATTCCATATCAATCCCTCCAAAATATTAACTAATTCCATGGAAAAGCATTACTTCAAAAATTTCAAGCCTCACCTAATCATACACAAGTGAGATTCAAAGATATATTTTATACCAAGAGAAATTCCCCTCAAGCTGTGCACAGGCACCATCAAACATGTCATAATTGTGTTGCAGACACAGGATAGACATTCCTGTTCTGAAGGGGAGGAAGAAGGAAGGAAGGAAGGAAGGGAGGGAGGGAGGGAGAGTTTCAATTCCTAAGGATTCTTTGTCTCCATGCTTTAGAGCCTGTGTATGTGTGTGTATATGTGATTGTATGTATATGTATATGTAATGTATATGTAATGTATGTGTATGTGTGTATATGTAATGTGTGCACATGTGTATACATGATTGTGTGTGAGCATTGTGTGTTTGTATATGTTCACATGTAGTGTGTACATGTGTTGGGGTGGCCCATCCCTCTGGCTTTACCATGTGAGAATTGAAAATCGAGGTACAGGGCAGCTCTGCACAGATGGCCTTGAGCAGTTCCATCTCTCATACCTATCTTAGACATGGGCCTAGGGGCCTTTCTGCAGTGACTCCACCCTGTGCCGGTTCCCTGCCTGGGTTCCATGACTCTCTGGGGCATCATGAAATCTAGTGGGAGGTTCCAGGTCTCTGTAGCGTTGCCGCACAAGCTAATTGCCACAACTTCCACAACTGCCTGTCAGCAGTGCATCTGCCTGGAGCACCAGACATTTTGTCACAGTCTGGGAGTGACAGCCCCAGGGCAGCCGTGACCTTTCTTTTAAATGGTTCTACTCTGTTCCTGGGCCTTCCACTCTGATGGTGCATACTTGATGAACTCAAAACTGCCTTGGGAGCCTCTATTCTGTTGGTTCTGGATGACAGGTCCTGGCTTCTCCTTAGATGGGCGAGCCATCCTAATCTCCGTGTCAAGTGCTCACTAGGCCATATCTATTCCTGCTGTCTCTTCTTAAATTTTCCAATAGGGATAAGTTGAGAAATATTCAAAAATGTAAGTTCGCCTTGCCTTTTGATGTACAACTCTTGTATTTACATCTTTCTTTTCATGTCCTCCATTTTATTCTAAAGAAGAACCACTTCAACTGGTTATTTTCTCAGCCAGATATTCAATTTAATCAGTCTTGGGCCATACCTTCTACAACCATCAACATGGTTCTGCCAGGGTGTTTACCACTCCATCGACATCTCAAGACCATGCTCCTAGCTACCAGCCTCTGCTTGACTCCTCAGCACAATGTCCTCACTGCTCTTACTTCCTCTAGCCCCACCCCCCTAACCACTTAAATGTTCTCTAAGGAGGCTGAGGTTTTCTCTATGTCTCTCCTTCTCCCCTGAGCTCCCACAGGCTCATCCAATAATAGTCTAGCATGGATTTTTCATTGACCGTCTCTCCAAATTCTCCTGATATCCGTCACCCAGTTTCAAAGCTGTCTCCATGGTTTTAGGTATCTGCTACAGCAAGACCCCCCCTCCCCAATTCATGTCCATTTTGTGTGGATTTCACTAACAAATTACCATAGGTGAAGTGGTTTATAAATGGCAGAAGTTTATTTTCCGTGGTTCTGGAGTCTAGGAAGTTTAGGGTAGAGATCTGGTAGACTCTGGAGAAGATTCATTGTATAACCTCATCCGTGTCCTCTCATGGGCTTGTGTGTAGATGTGGTGAGAGATTTCTTGGCCCCCTTTCTTTATAAATAAACTAATTCCTATCCTAAAGGGGTGACATAATATTTAGTGACCCTGCTCCTCTGAACACCGTCACCCATGGATTAGGATCTTAACACAGGGATATCTGGAGAGAAACCACAAGTGGCTTCTCTCACAAGCACTTTTAACTTGAGATTGGGGTAGCCATATGCTCTTCTAATGGTAACATTAAAAATCCACTTGGCTTCCTTGGGAATAAATTTGATCTGTAATTGACAGTGTCCTCAAGGCACTTAGTTTCCCCCATGAGCATGGGTTCTGGGATGGAGGGTGGGGGGCAGGTATTTTGGTTTTAGCATCCTCTTGCTGGTTTCAAATGGTTTTGCCCCAGGCCTACTTAGACCCAAGGGACAAGATAGATCCAAGGGGGTCTGGTGTGCATGTTTCTACTGCTGTGTCTGTGGTATTGCTATTTGTAAGCATTACTTGGCATTTAGACAGCTCAGGGTCTTGAAGGCTTTTACCTTCTACATATGTCATGCTAAGGACAAGTGAAGTTGGGATTTCAGGACAGGCAAATGCCATGTTCAAACCCAACACAAAGAATACTGCATAGACTGGGGCCAATTTCCTCTGACTTCTATTGGATTTTCTTCCTATTTACCTTCTTGGGCCTGCTTCAGACATCAAGTAGCTGTGGCTGCATAGACCACAGACAGCACAAGAAGGCCCTAGTAGACCTGTCTATGGGAGTACCCCGAACCTGTCCCTCATCACGCTCCACCCCAGCCTCCAGCAGTTGTACAGTTCACAGCTGTTCTGGACCAAGCAGCAAACTGAGAAGAGACCGAAATCAGAAGAACCTGTTTACAGAGGGCACAGCCGTCTTCTCACTTACTCTTTGGGTCTTGTTCTGTATGTGGCGGTTCTAGCTGGCCACCAAGAGGTGGCTCCATGTAGGTCCGTTGCCTGTCTTACAGGGGTTGATGATTCACTGTGGGACTTCAAGAAAATGCTCACATCAACAGGGAATGGCAGGATTCGGTTTGTGGTGTGAGAAGCAAGTGCCTTTTACTAGACACTGACCTAAGTCACAAGGGCCACATTGCTAACCCCTCCTCATTCCTCTTTCCAGAAGACACCCATGCAGCCTCTAGTAACCCCTGGCCACAGCAAAGTGTGTGTATTGATGTCTAAATCTCGTGCTTTTCAAGGTTTATCTCTAGAGATCTCAGAGGTGGCACTGGTGTCATAACTGCTCTGTGCAAAAGCTGACATGGGGCCACTTGCCCAAGTGTATAACAGTCGGGCCGTGGCCACAACCAAGTCTTTTCCTGAGTAACTCCAAGGTCTTAGGTCAGTGCCTCTCAGGGCAGGAATAGGCCAGAATGAACTGGAGCGTCCTTTACAGGGAGTGAGGTTAGCTTTCCTGCTGGTGGGGGTGGCGGCAAGGGTAGGGTAGGGGTGGGGCTGCTGCCCTATGTCTACCCTGACAAGGTCCCTGCCCATTCCCACTTGGCCCACACCCGCCCAGCACCATCTGCCTGCTCCCGGCTGGCACTCCGTCAGCTTCACAGCACTGCGATGAGCTTGGAAAGCCGGAGCATGGCTTAGCAGAGGGCGAATCTAAAATCCTTCCTCCGCCTGCACCCCCCACCCGATGGGCCCTCAATCCCCCCCCTCCTTGCTCCCCTCCACAACCAATTTATCTGCCAGTCCAGCCTACAAGCAGAGCTGGGGCCAAGTTGGCTGCTTGCCCGTGCTTATCAGACGCTGTGACCAGATGGCAGGAGAGCGGCCCATGGCAGGCAGGACAGGGCTGGGGAGTCCCTGTGCGCAGAGAGCGTTCACTGGGGAGGCACGAGGCCAGAAGGTTTTCTAAGTTGCAAAGGAGGTAAGGGGGAGAGGGACACTTTATCCCCGAGGGAGTCAATGGACTGTGGAGTATGTTTATGTAAACCCATGTGCTCGTGTGTGTGCATGTGGTTGTACACCACATTTGGGTGTCTTGCATGCATGGTACATGTACTTTTGCACACATGGGTCACTCGTGTGGCTATGCACACATGTGTATATTCCTGGGGTTGTGGAGAAAGAGTAGGAGGCAGGACTGGAAATGTCCTGTGCATCTGAAGTCCTAGAAGGTGTGCCACTCATGGCCTGCCCTGGCACCAGTGTGCCTCGTCAGTCGGCTGCATGCTTGGCTGCTTGGCTTGTTCCAGACAGCTGTACTGGCTGCACTGGAGACTGCACAGTCTAAGCCGAGGCCAGCTTCTCTAGCTGGGGAGGAGTTCCCAGCTGCTGGCCAGAGGCAGCATGCATATTAATTCATTGATTCATTCCAGATTCTGCAGGTGTCTTCTCCAAGCCCACACCTCTGGAAAGTAGGACACTGGGAGAACTGAGAAGAGGCTGGCTTGCCACCGTGCAGAGAAAAAGCAGTGTTCAAGGTCACTGGCGGTAGACCCATGAGCTTCCTCCTAGATGGCCTTTCAGGGGACAGGGTGAGGGAGACCCAGCTTCCTGGCCTCCCTGGCACCACTCTCTGCAGCCTACCCTCCCCCACTGATGGCTCCAACCCCCAGAGTCTGTTCATGCCCTTTCCATCCTGTGCTATGCCCTGGGTGGTTTTGGCCTCTCCCAGGCAGGTGCCCCATCTTTGCCCGGAGCTCTGCTTTCTCTCCAGAGCTCCTAGGCTGTACCCATTGTTCCCCAAGGCCTCTGTGCTAGACGCTGGGCCTCAAAACCTTCAGCCTGGGCCATTCCTGACTTTCTTCCCGATCGTACCTGCTTCTATATTCAGCCTCTGGAAGCCTGACTCCTCTCCACCAGGCCTCCACCACTGCCCCCGGCACCTCCACCTCGTTCTCAGGTCTTCCACAACCGGGCCTGGGCTTCAGGCTTTGCTCATCCCTGTGACCCTTTAGGAACCACATTTTATCCATTCTCAAACTGTCCCAGGCAAGGACTCTTTCTTACGGCACAGCTAGAATCCTTCTGCCTGGTGCTTACAGCTCATGCACAGTGCTCCATAACCTCAGTAAACGCTCTGTTCCGGGGCCTCCCAAGCCACTCTCTGTATCGCCCCCCCTCAATGATGTCCACCTGCTCCCTTCACAGTGCTCCACCAACTCCTATGTGGTCCACATGAACTGACCAGGACCCGCATTCAGGCCTGCCGTGCTCCCACTGAGCCTCTGACTCCTCATCCCGCTCCAGTCTCTCATACTCTACTCAGGCTCCTTGGCCCTCCCTGACCTTTTCAGGATCAAAACTGTCCTATGTCACGCCCTCTCTGTGCCCTAGGGGGCTACAAGGTATTCGTATTTGGACCACAAAAGTGTTCTGCATACTGCCCCCCTCTACCTCATTCACACAGGCCACACCTGCCCCTGCCCCTCCTCTAACTCAGGCTCAAGGTTCTGCCTGGCCACAGAGTTGCCCTCTTCTCCTTGGCCTGTCTCTGACCACTGAGCTTCCTGTTCTGTCTGAGGCATCACAAAGTACCTCTCTCTGGGAAAGAGAGACACTTGATGTCCATGCTTATGCACTTCTCTCCTGTCCCCTCAACTAGGGGGGACTTGTTCTCTGCTCTGCAATAGCCAGTTACTGGAATGAGCATACCTAACCTCAGGTCTATTTTCACTGAACTTAAGTTGCCTTAAAATTTCCTTTACCCTGATGTACCTACAGATCCTAGATGTTCTATTCACTGCAGATCCCAGCTGCTTCAGTGTGGGCCAGGGCTTGGGCATCTTCATTCCTAGGAGGCAAAGCATTATGGGAGGACAGCCATCTTGGCTCCTCCCAGGAGGTAGCACACAGTCAGTACTGCTGTCGCAGGACACATAGGTGATTCACACAGGCATCTCATGCTCTGTAGGCTGGGAACGGGGAGGAAGGTGAGGCCCTTCTCACGCTGACCATCACGCTGGCGAGGCACAATGGCCTGCGTTGCTTTAGCCCGGTCACAACAGTGCTATAATGGAGAAGGCTTCTACTTGAAAGTGGGAGGGATGGACACATTCAAACCACAGCAGACTATCCCCCTGCTCCCATGCTGCACTGGGAGCTAGCAGTCAGGGTCCTGCCATCCTGAAGTGTCTTCAGTGAGGGCTTCCTTTTCTCTGAGGGGGACAAGGAGGTCCATACCTGCCCATGGTCGGTCTCCTTTTTGTGTATGTGTCCGTGTTATCTGTGTCCGTGTATTTGTAGGGAGTGGGTTGTGAGGATATGTCTATCCATGGAGACTTGTGAATCATGGATTGAACAGGGACTGTCATTCCCCCATAGCCTTGCCTTCCCAGTTGCCTCCCGACTAGTCCCTTCGAGAATTCTTATCTGTTCATTCACTTGTGGAGTGTCTGTGTAGCATGGGCAGAAAGCTTGTGTCCTGTCAGTCAGTACTGCAGGTGCAGTGTTGTATGCGAACCAAAGGAGCTTGAAAGAAGCTTTGGATGATAGTGAAACCACACACACACACACACACACACACACCAACCAGATGATGGACGTACATAGTCCTGCCAGCCCAAGAGCTCACACCCAGGTCCCTGAGCCAGCAAAACTTGACTGAGACCTCCAGGTGTGATGCAGACAGCAGATAGCACAAAGCTGACATCAGCCCCACCTTCATGCAGAGAGGATCCCAGGGCCCAGGATCCACCTAGGACTCTGAGGCAGCACGAGAACTCTGAGACCGGAGAGGGGTAGGGCACGTTGAGATCTGTCTGTATTTAAGGAAATAGGAAAGGAGAGGAAGGAGAGGAGAGGAAGTTTCCAGAGGGACAACTGAGGAAACAAAGAGAAGACCGGGGTGTGGGAATTGTCCACTGATATTCTTTGACTTGGAATCCAGTGAGGATGCTAGCTTTTCAATGTGGACTTCTGCTTCCTGGTTAATTGTTTCAGGCCAATCCAATCTGCTATGAAATGTGTGTGGACTCAGTACAGGGTTTTCTCCATCTGCACCCGCCCCCTTTCTCCTTCCCTCCTTCCCTCCTTCCCTCCTTCCCTTCCTGTCTCTCTCCCTCCGTCTTTCCCTCCCTCCTTCCCTCCATCCCTCCCTCCCTCCCTCTCTGTCTCTCTCCCTTCCTTCCCCCTTCCCTTCCTCTCTCCTTCCTTCCCTTCCTTCCCCCTTTCCTTCCTCTCTCCTTCCTTCCCTCCCTCTCTCCTTTTCTCTCTCCCCCTACTTAATTTTCATCAAAAAACCAGAGACCCGAGGCTCCTTCCATGTGTGCTCCCTGGAAGAGGCAGGTTTTGCCCAGTGACCTCTAAATGACCCTCCCTGCTGTCACTGGAGGCTCACAATCTCTCCCTCACAGCACAGGTCGTGCGGGGCGTGGCCGATGTCCCCTGGCTTGTCTGAGCAGTACCCCCCACCCCCTCCATGGCCTTGTGTCCTTCAAGCCATTGCCAGCCACCTTCTTCCACACGGAGTGCAATGGGCCAATTTTCTTCTTAATAATTCTAAACCACAAAGGCTTCAAGTCTCTGATAGACATTTGTGGGGGCATTGTCTAAAACAGAAACGAGGCTTTGTGTGATGAAGGCCAAACCCTGTGATTTACCACTGGCTCTTAGTGCTGCTGGTGTCCAAGAGGGGGCACCAGTCACTCTCCAGAGTACCAGGTTCAGCACATAGGTGCAGAGCTCTGAAGTAAATGTTCTGAGAATGATCTCTGATGTTTTGGCTGGCCACCACGGATTCCATCAGACAATGGAGACTTTATGTTTCTGTACCGCTTAGACGAGCCAGGGGACATCAGTCATGCCCTGTGTGACAGGTGCTGTGAAGGAGAGATTGAGCCTCCACAGGAGCGGCATCCCTCACGCACAGAGGGAGGGCGGAGGCTTGGCTGCTGGGAACATCTTCTCTGTCTCTGCGGAGCTGAGCTCTGTGGACAGTTGGACATCCGCCTGGGGCTGCACACGTCTGCGTCTGGGCTCTGCCAGCTTCACGCTGTGGAGAGCAGCTGCCCGGCTCCTGCTCTTAGATGTGGGTAGAATGTGAATCTGCCGAGCTCTCGCAGATTAAAAAAAGAAACCCAGGCTGCTTTTATGTCTGTTGGAGTCAGCCTGCATTCTGAGAGCGTGGGGCTTGGTGCTTACAGCCCAAGAAGTGTCCTAGGCTGACTGCTGGCTTGCTGTCTATCATTTCAGGGCACGGGGGTGGGGGTGGGGTGGGAGAATGGGGGTTAGGGGGGGAAGAGTTGGAGACTGGGCTACACAGAGCTGAGTCCAGGAAAGCAAAGGGACTGGGGCAAGTAAACAGAGTTGACTCCTGTGTTCTCCCTGAGCTATAGCCATGGGAATCCCACTTCCGCACTGAAGATGCGCGTGGAGATAGGCGCCGTGGGGCCATACCATCCGTGTGTCTAGGTAGTGAAAGAAGCCAAGAGAGCAGAGCGAGGCATGGTGCTTGGGGGGAGAGTGGTGTACCGGCGAGCCTGGCATTTCTGCCTCTGTGTGAGCATCTGGCAGGGATCGAATGCTCAGCCAGGTTGACGGGGGAGGAGACAGTTCACTCATTCCATGGGCTGTGAAATCAGCTGAAGCCGGTAATTCCTGGGCTCCCCTTCTGCTGTTTCCGGCTCCTGTCATCTCAGTGGAAGAAGTGGGTGGAGGCAGACCAGGGACACAGCAGTGGACATTTGGAGTGCATCTCCTCTTCTCCGGCCTCAGTGTGACTCATCCCGCCAATCCGCATGACGAAAATACAGGTGTGCGTTCGCAAGGTCGGCCAAGGACAGCAAGCCATCTGGTTTAATGAGGCCGCGCCTGTAAGCAGTATGGTCCAGTGCCTGACGTGTGGCACCCTGGGGAGAGGCTGCTGCCGCCTCTGTCTTCTGCTGAGCTTGATCAGTTGGCTCCATTGTTTGGGGTCTCTCTGGCCACAAACTCCATATAGGGAACAGAAACAATGTGCTTGCTCTCTGCTAGTTCTGGAGGCCAGAGCTGAGATCCTCTTGCCTCTTGTATTCTCTTGTGGCTGTCAGTCTATCTTGATTTCTAGCTATATCCCTCCAATTTCTGTCACTGTGGTCATAGGACCTCTTCTGGTCTGTGCCCCTCTCCTGCCATTCTTTTGGAAGAACACTGTGCCTCAGTCTCAACACCTGCTGGGCCACAGTCCTCTTCCCCATGCCATCTGCAGAGGCCCCTTCCCTTGGTTTCCAGGGACCTAGACCTGCAATATTTGGAAGCCATAGCGTACAGGAAGGTTTGGTATAGGGTAGAAATGGAACTTCCAAATGGAGACTTGGGCTTGGGGTGATACCACAACTCATGAATTGTGTGTATTCTGGGGGACTGGCATGGAGAATGGTCCCAGCTATCCGGGCAGAAGTCCATTTCTTACTTGTGGGAGCCTCCATTATGACCCAATGCCGGGGGACAGAGCCAGGAACACTCCTGGTTTGTTGAGGCCAGGCACGTGAGCCCTTGGGCGCAGTGCCTGGCAGAGGCCCCGCCCCCCTGGGGAAGGCTGCTGCTACATCTCTCCTAGGCTGAGCTGGGGTTGCTTCTGCCACATTCCTACATTTCATATCCCACATGGACCTGAAACTCAGCCTCAGATCATCTGGAGTGAGATTTGCACTGAGAAAATGGGGAGCATGAGGCAGGGCGATGGCTCACTGAGTGAAAACACTCTCCGTGCAAGCCCGAGGACCGAGTTTAAATCCCCAGCATTTCCACTAAAAGCTGGGTCTGATTATGCATGGGTATGACCCAACGCCGGGGGACAGAGCCAGGAACACTCCTGGCTTTGGCTGGTCAGCCACCTTGCTGAGCTGGTGAGCCTTCCATTTAGGGAATAAGGTTGAGAGGGACTGAGGAAGATGTCCAATGTCCTTTCCCAGCCTCTGCATGCTCACGTGCACGCACCCCCCCAAGCCCCACAAATGCACACACGTATGCACGCACATGCACACACAAATTAAAAGTAATGAAAAAGTAGAAGTGTGAACAGCGACCTTCTTGGATCTGCCCACGTGTCACGCCTGAGTGAGGAGGGAGGGGAAACCTGGGGCCAGGCATGCACAGAGAGAGGCCCTGTGTAGTCCTGGCCAGGGGCTCTGTGCTAATGAGCCAGTCTCCATCCTGCTGAGCTCTCCTCTGTGGGGACTGGAACCTCACAGAGCTGCTGTAACACGCCACGCCTGCCTACAGAGCTCAGCTCTCTGCTCTCATCTTCCCATGGCAACTGGGGAAGAGGCCAGGGGAGAGGCTCTGCAGGGGCGTGGGCGGGCGTCTGCAGGAGAAAACCAAAGAGCAGCCTGGCTTCCGTGCTCCTCCGCCTGCCACCGCTACCTGGCAGCTCCTGAAATACCGCACATCTTGTCACCAGATCTGTCCCGCACGGTAGAAGAGGAAAGGGAGAGGGGGGAAGTCTGTGACCGTAGCTACCCAGCACTTGTTGGAAGATATGGCTGGAAGTGATACCTAGAACTGTGGAGGGGTGGCCAGTCTGTAGGGAGCTCTGTTGGCCTGAGGTGACTGAGCCTGCATGCCTTGACTGGATTCACCAAGGGGCCCTGTTGAAACCACAAGGCAAAACTAGTTGCTATTTGTGATCTGTAGAAATCTTTCACATGATGATCCTTGAGTATTTGGAGAGTCCTCTTGACAGACCCTGGGAGGTTCTGTAGGAGAAAGTGTAGTGGAAGGGGCAGGAGCAGGGGCAGGGGCAGGGGTAGGGTAGGGCCAGGGGCAGGGGCAGGGGTAGGGGTAAGAGTAAAGATAACGTTAAGGTTATGGATAAGGGTAAGGGCCAGGGTTAGGGTTAGATTACGAGTAAGCATAAGGGTAAGGTTTAGGCCTAGGTCTGGACACAACAGAAGCATGTAAAAATGGGGATATCATGGTACCCTCCCTGTGCTGATGAAACCTGGATGCTGGTGACCAATAGCAAGGCCACCAGTGGAGGTTTTTTTTTGGGGGGGAGGGCTCTCCCACTACACCTCCCACTACACTATAAGACAAGCCAGAAAATTGGCAATGGTGACCAGAACAGGCTTGGGTCCCCAGACTGGGGCTGCTCTTCAGTTGTAGAGAGAAAGTCAAAGCTCTGGGTTGCTATCTGAGGAGTCTGAAGCCCCCAGGCTCATGTGACTGTGAGAAAGAGACAGGCCTACTTTGTCTCCCTTCCCCAACCTCCCCCCCTTCACTTGTCCTGCTAGCTTTCTGAAAAAAGGCTCTCCTCTTTCTCTGAAATATCTTCAAAAGTCCAGTGGCTAGTTAGCTGACACCTTTGCTTTTTTTTTTTTTTTTTTTTTTTTTTTTGAGACTAGTCTTCTCATGTAGCCTAGGATGCCTTTGGAGTCATGAGTCTCCTGCATCTGTTCCTGGAGAGATGAGTGCCACCAGCTTTAGTTTCAAAGCTATATTACACAACAAAATCCACCTGCCTCAGAGCTTATGAGTGAGATGCTCCAGGCCTGACCTGACTGCTAGAGAGAGCCGAACGGATCAGAGCGCAGACCCAGCTAGTGGGCTTCAGAGTCTAGACAAGGCTGAGTGCGTGGGATGTGTAGGGAGGTCGCTTTCCATCGTCATCCCAGAAGACACACTTGTGCTGGACCTCCTGACACTAGGCTGGGCCAAGTGTGCCTTTCTTCCCGTTCCTAGAGGTTCCCAGGCTGGGTGAGCGCCCAGTAAGATGCTCGCCGCCTAGTCACGAGAGCCTGAGGTCCGTCCCCAGAAGCCATGAGAAAAAAGCCGGGGTGGCAGCGTGCACTTGTTGTTGCAGTCTCCCGTGGATTTGGTTGGAGGGGACATGGCGGTGGAAGGTTCCTTGAGGCTTGCTGGCCAGCTAGTCAAGCTGAATCAGCAGCTTTTGGATTCCGGGAGAGGCACTGTCACAACGCACTAGGTAAGTAAAGGCAGAGACGGGCTATTATGGACAAAATCCATCATTAATTCCTGGCTCCCATATACATACCACCCTCCCCCCACCCCAGAAACAAAATAAATAAATAAAAAACTTCTACATTTTCAGATTGTTCTCCCCAAATCAAGGGATGAGTCTGAGTTCGCAATAACCTGAAGCCTGAAGCCTGGGTAGGATTTCCTTCAAACTCCATCTGCTATTTAATTAGTTCAGATTTCTTCAAGACTTTTATACTAATTGCTCATTAATCTTGGTTTTCCGTGCTCTAAGGGGTGTCTACGTGAGGAAGCCACTGCAGCCGAGGGAGAGTGAGGGGCTGCTGATCGTAAGCCGTGATAGGCAGATTAGCCAGATGTGATCCTAGGGCTCCTTATAGTTCACTCGCCCTTCACAGAGCAGGTAGGGGCAAAGAGCACTGGTCCGAAATTCTGGACTTTGCCTGCTGCAAGGCAGAGGCTCTCCTGGGCTGTGCTGAATGGTTGTAGGGTATGCGGTACCCCCCAATGGCGGTGGAGCAAAGACCCAGATGTTTCCAATCAGTACCAGTCAGAGTCTTGCTGTTCTTACCTCTTGCATACAGATGCCAGATTTACCCATCCAACTGCTGTGCCAGTCACTTGAAGGAGACCATGGGTGGAGGTGATGCCGGGTGACATACAAACCGGCTTCTGGATGCAACTGCTCTCAAGATGATGGATGCTTCAAGCAAAATGATGTGTGCAGGTAGTTCATAAGATGAAGTTGTCCACATCCCCATTCCTGACTCTCTCTCTCTCTCTCTCTCTCTCTCTCTCTCTCTCTCTCTCTCTCTGTCTCATATGTGTGTGTGTGTGTGTGTATGTGTGTGTGTATGTGTATGTGTGTGTGTATGTGTGTGTGTGTGTGTGTGTGAGAGAGAGAGAGAGAGAGAGAGAGAGAGAGAGAGAGAGAGAGAGAGAGAGAGAGCACCTGGCTCTACACATCAGGCGAAGCAGTAGTCCCCACTCTTGGTAGAGCTCTTACCACCCTCATTTTATCTGTTCTCATGAGGACTTCACCTCAAGAAAGGCTGGAGGACTTGTACGGAGCCTGCCCTTTCCTTCCCTTCTTGAGAATTTCTCGAGGAAGCTCATGCCTTGTGTGGATTCTCTGTGCCCTTCGCCTTAGTGGAACAGGTCAGCATAGGCAGCTGGGATTTCCCATGCTTCTATCTGGCCCACTTTCTGACTCAGGAGCCACCCTTGCTGGTCCTGACTGTTCACTCTGAGGTCTAACTGCTAGCATCAGTCAATTCAAAATTTTACCAGGACAGAACTGTATTACTCTTAAGCTTCCATCAGTCCCAATAGTATCGAGTGTAGCATGTTAAACATCAATTTGCCAGAAGTCAGTCATGCTTCTTAGAAACTACCACTTTTACTTTATGTACCAGGCTACATAAAGTACATGCATATATCTATGCCTGTGGGAACACACAGGCACATATTTACACACATAGCTCACAGACAAAGCAATGTGAGTAACATATACTTGTAACTCACATATTCACACACGCACAAGCACATATGAATTACACAAATTCTGGCATGCATACATATAAGCTTATATGTGCATTTTAACAACACATGCTTAGATTCACATGAAACAGACATTTACATGTACATATGTGCACATACCTATGCGCATAGAAACATACAGGTGCCAGTGCATACACATAAACAAATACATATACATATACCTATGCAGGAACTCATGCAGAGATACATGTGCAAAATCCTAATCTATACAGGTACATTTACATATTCATGCGCATAACACATACAAATACACATGCATAAGCACGTGCACACTCAGTCACACACATGCCTCCAAACATCCATGCACACTTGAAAACATGTATACACACACCTGCACACCTGCACATGCACACACAAACAGATGCAAGCACAATTACAAGCATACATATCACTAGCAAACATAAAATCATGTATGTGTGCATGAATCTTCTTAAAATTCATTCTCATGAGCACATTCATACATACACACCCATGTGCATATAACCATACATGTCCTTATAGGTACATGCTGATAAATATGTACCTTCATTCTCATAAACATAAGTGCACAGAAAATATAAATGTGCACATATCCATGCATATATAAGAACATACAAGCTATATACATACCCATATGCACATAAAATACAAAATGTCCACAGAAGGGCAAATGAGTGTATGTGCATATACAGGCACACCCATATGCAAGCCCAGAATATACACATGCACACACTATACACACATGATTGAATACACATGGATACATGTGTGCACATACACATACCTCCTTCCAGAGTTATGAAATAAACTGTGTCTCTTATAAATTTGTATATTGAACCTCTAATTCCCAATGTGAGTGTGTTTTGAGACAGGGCTTTTAAGGTTGTAATTGAGGTTAGATGGGCATATTGAGTGTCTTAGGGTTTCATTGCTATAAAGAGACACTATGATCACAGCAAACCTTATAAAGGAAAACATTTAATTGGGACTCACTTATAGGTTCAGAGCTTTAGTTCATTATCATCATGGTGGGAAGGATTACAGCAGCCAGGCAGACATGGTGCTGCAGAAGCCAAGAGTTCTACATCTCTTTTTCCATTAATATATTTATTTATTTATATCTTTATCACAGCCCCCCTTCTTAGTCCTATCCCCCCTTTTCCCATTCTCTCCTCTCCTTCTTAGAGAAGGGAGCCCCTCCCAGATCAACCCACTCTAGCACATCAAGTCTCATCAGGATGAAGCACATCCAGGGCTATAAACGCCCGTCTTTTCCTGTCAAGCTGTGATCTTTGTGAACTTGTTGGTGATAGAGGTTCCATTCCGTTAAGTTTCATGGCCATCGAAGGGTGGGTTTGCCAGCCTATTTCTGGATTAGCCCCTGACCATCCTCTTTTCTCAGGGGTTGATGGGGTTCTAGAGTCCACTGCTCTGTGCAGGCATAGACACTCATTTCTAGAGGGACTGACCTTTTCCTCAGACAAAGTCTTACACTTGGTGCTTGTACAGAGAGTTGGAGGGTCCTGGGTGGGGATGAGCCAGCAGCCCACAGAACATGTACTTAAGGCTCTTCTCATGAGAATGAAGGCCTATACAGAGTAGGACAAAAGGAATCAGTGTAAGAGTAAATATCACTTCCAGTGAGTGAGAAGATTTTAGAAACTTGACTTCATTGTGCCTACTGCCCTGGGTTTTCCAGAAATGCAGTGGTACCCCCTCCTGTGTCCCCTAAACTGCCATGACTAGCAGACAATCCCCAGTTAAGGTGTCTCATGTTCTCTCTCTAACCCTCTGCTACCCTATATACCTAGTCTTCAGTTCATGGGAGAGTCTGAGGTCTCTCCACTCAATATTCTCCTATGAGAATGACTGCTCACAGGAGGAGCCAGGATATTTGTTTCTTAAGGTTACGAAGGTGGTCCAAGCGTAGCAGTAAGCTTAGGCCAGCCAGTAGGTGGTGGCTGTCTTTGCAGCTGACCTATCCAGAGCCCATTTGCCTCTCCTTTCTTGAACACAGGTGTCTAGCTGCACTAGGACTTCCTATCAGCGACTTCACTGACAGCTACTGAGAAGGCAGATAAGCCACTCTGCTGACAGTAGGGCAGGCCAGGCCCCGCATGCTGGATAATCGCCTTTCTACTTTATGGAAAATCACTAATCCATTTAGGGCCCCGTACTTTCCTTGTGTGGCTCAGATGTGGGTAGCAATGGCTCTCATTCCTCATTTGGATATAGCAGACAAGAACGTTTTCCCAAGGTTAATCTCTTTATTATAGATGAAGTAGTCAGACTTCTTAGATATAACATTCAACAGACTAAAATCAAAGGTGACAAGAATGTACGTGACAAGCTGGGACAGGTGCTGCCTGCTGTTCTAGGACAGCAGTAGCATTCAGGTCTCCCATTGGGCCATGGCAGTGCAGTTTGTTGAGCCACAGATTTGGATGTCAGTTGTTCTTTGAAGCAATTCAGACAATTGTGATTTTCTTCAGTGTATTTCAGGCATCATTTAGCCCAGTAAAAAATTTCTTTCTTTCTTTGTGTTTGTTTGTTTGTTTCTTTCTTTCTTTTCTGTCTCTCTGTCTCTGTCTTTCTCTCCCTCCCTCCCTTCTTTCTCTCTCTCTTTCCTTCCTTCCTTCCTTCCTTCCTTCCTTCCTTCCTTCCTTCTTTCTTTCTTTCTTTATTTCTTTCTTTCTTTCTTTCTGTCTCTCTGTCTCTCTCTTTCCCTCTCTCCTCCCTCCCTCCCTTCTTCCCTCCCTCCCTCCCTCCCTTCTTCCCTTCCTCCTTCCCTCCCTCCTCCTTCCTTCCTTCCTTCCTTCCTTCCTTCCTTCCTTTCTTTCTTTCTTTCTTTCTTTCTTTCTTTCTTTCTTTCTTTCAAAACATGGTCTCCAAGTGTTATCCTGGGTGGTCTGGAACTCTGTAGCTTAGGCTGACCCAGAACCCATGATCCTCTTGCCTCAGTCTCTAAAGCGTTGGGATTATAGGCCTGCATTACCACACACGGCTTTCTAGAATCTTGCCAAATACCAGCTCATTCTCAAAACCCTGCTCTACACTAGGCGCACTGCATTTCCATTATAGCAGGGCCCCTCCTTCAGCTCTGCATTTCAGTGGCAGGGTTTCATCTAGGTGTCTTATGATGAAGGTATCGGGGACAGATGGATATTTTGCTTTGTTTATTTTGTGTTTATACAATTGAGTTTCTTATGAGAACTGTGTGCCAAGGGGAAACATACATAGAACATTTATGGATCACATAGGGTCGTGGAGACCATGCAAACCCTGCAACTGTTCACCTTGAAATCACAAGGACAGAGGTGATATTGGCCTTTGAACAGCTGAAGTTCCAGAGAGGCTCTGCAATTCAATGTTGCCAGTGAATTCTGCTTTCTTTCCCTCTGAGACAGACTCTAGCTACGTGGCTCTGGCTGCTATGAACAGTTAACAACCCTGATTCTGCCTCCCAAGCTAGCAACCCTGTTTCTGCCTCCTAGGTTCTAGGATTACATGCCTGTGTTACCATGCCTATCTTAGTGAATATTTGCTAAAATTAGCTTGGAGCAGTTCTCAGAATAAGCTGAGGTTTGGGGAGTTCAACAGTTACCCTTAAGACTCAGAGGGGTTATCTACTTTCTGAGATCCATGGGTCCACATGTGACAGACTTGGACTCAAACCTGGGGATATTCGTGCCCAGATTAGTCTCAGATCTGCCATATCATATGGCCTGAGAGTAATTAGAAGCAGATATCATTTGTTTTAACGTGATCTCATTTGTGTTTTACAAAAATGCTGGCGTGTTCTGCCTCTGCAGCACAGCTAGGTGCTCCGAGCATCAGTGAACACTTGTTACTTAGAGAGTACAGCTGGGTAGCAGATTACTCCAAAGCTTAGGCACATAAACACATTCATCTCGGTTGACTCTTCCTTCACCTCAATAGGGCTGTATCTTGATAGATGCACCACAAGTTGAAAGTACTGCAAGCTGGAGATGCACTTAACACATGCAACCTACCAACCCCCTGGCTCAGGAGCCTTGCATCGTCAGGTTCCTGTTTATTCTCAAGAGTTGGATGGGCGCGAACACTGCCTAGCATCATGAGAGAGGACCACATGGAACACACGTTGTTAGTTTGCCAAGTGAAGACTCCCAAAAGTTAGGTCTTGTTTCCACCAGAAGATGTGATTTTTCATTGAAATCTGAGCTATCACATGAAGAGACAGAGTCAGGGGGCCATCTGTAGCCGAGGGACTCACAGGCTGCTCAGCTGGGTCTTTTGGGTTAGTATGATAGAAGACCATTTCAAGACCTTATGTGTTGTCTGTTTGCTCACAGCAACTTAATGCCCTCTTAAGTGACCATCTCAGAGCTGACCCAAGATGTTGGCAGCTTTCCCTTGGAGGGTTCTGAGGGGCTAGCATATGGGTGAGAAACACAAAAAACGCTAAGCTAGGGAATCTGCTCACGGCTGATGTGCTCTGTGTTAGAGAAGCCATTAGGTCCAGCCTACGCAGAAGACCAGGGGAACATGGTGGACACATTACTGTGGAAAGTGACCAAGACCAGTCATTCAAAGGTATCCACCACAGTTGGAAGCTAGAACTACCATTCCTGGCCCGTGGGTGCTAAGTGAGGATCAGAAACAGGTACAATAGCACATTTACTTAGTGCAAATGTTCTTGTGTCTACTGGCACGTTCATGAGTGTGTCTATATTTGCATGTGTACATATGTATGGCAGCTGGAGAACAATTGAGGGTGTTATTCTTTAGACTGGATGCACCCTCCCTCTCCCCATAAAGAGTTTCTCTCTGGCCTGGAACTCTTTCAGTAGCTAGTCTGACTGGCCAGTGACTCCCAGGGATCCTCCTGACTATACTTCCCTATGCTAGGATGACGAATGTGGACCACCAGACCACACCCAGCTCATTGATACCTGGATTCTGGAGATTGGCCTCAGTCCCTGGTGCTTGCCTGGTGACTTAGTGACTTCTCTGTTGCTGTGATAAAACACTACAACAACCAAGGCAACTTACACAAGAAAGCATTTAATTGGACTTGAGGTTTCAGAGGGTTAGAGTCCATAATGGCAGATCAAAGGTGGGAGAGTAGAAACTCCTGAGAGCTCAGATCTTGATCCACAAGTGAGAGGCAGAGAGACCCTGGGAATGGTGTGAGCTTCTGAAGCCTCAAGGCCTACCTTCCAGGAAGGATCTAATGCCTCCTAAACCTTTGCAAATGATTCTAACCAAGTTGGGACTAAATATTTACACCTCTGAGCCTATAGGAGCCCTTGCCATTCAATCCAGAGCAGCAAGTTCAAGAGGAAAGGGCTTATTTGGCTTATGGTTCCAGAAAGGCTACATGCAATCCATCATGGTGGAGGAGACATGGCAGTAGCAGCATGAGGCTGCCATGGCAGTCAGGCAGATGAGATCAGCGAGCAGAGAAAGGAAACAGGAAGTGAGTCAGGTCAATAAAACCTCCAACCCTGCCTCCAGCAATAGACTTCCTCCACCAAGCTCTTCACCTCCTAAAGGCACCAGACGCTCCCCAAACAGCATCACAGTGACCAAGCGCTCAAACACATGAGTCTATGGGGACGGGATTTCATATTCAATCCATGACACAAGGCAATCACATTACTGCCCAAGCTGTCTTCCCAGCCCTCCATTTATATCTGAACAATATTATGAGCATAATAACACAAATAAGAATTCTAATGGCATCCAGAGAAGGACTCAACTCCACTGTTAAAGAGTGGAAGGAAGGGCTTCTCTGAAGGGGTAAAATACGAACTGACATTTGGAAAATTAATAGCCTGTCCCCATCATAGACGCTGGCTCAGCTTACAGGTTCCCCAGACTTTATAGGCTCCTTTCGCCCCAGGAAATATCTGCGTTTCTCAACAAAATGTCCCCGAGAAGTGGTGAAGCAAGGGTAAGTGTTCCTGACTCTGCAGCTCCTGCCCCGGCAGTGTGACTATTACGAGTAAACAGGAATATGGGTTCAACCCAGCCCCAGTCGGTCTGCATTCTGCTCTCACCAGAATAGCCTTGTAAACATCAAATTTTGAGGAAGGGAAGGGAATTATGTTAATCATGTTCCTGAGAGCACTCAAGCAAAGGGCTGTTTATTGAAAATATTGACAGGATGGAGGAACTTGTCTGAGTGATGGCTTCTGCAGCTTTCTGGGAACGTCACCGTGGGAACAGGCAGCCTCTCCTGGCTGATCATGACATGGTTTGGCAGATGGAAGGTGTGCACAGGGATCTGAAGGGCAGCAGTAGAACTTTTGTCAGCAGATGGGGGAAGCACCTTCAGGGGGTCTCTGTGGGCACTGACAATGTCACCCTACCCGGGGAGGTGGTGGCTAAGCCACAGCAGAAAATGATGGAGGCTGCTCTGATCTTCCTCTGACTGTGGGCTTCAGGGAGGTGGATCCTGAAGAGGCCCCCTTCAGCTTCAACCTGTCTCCAGGATTTCCTACCACCTATTGTTTTCAGACTTGTTCTGGGGGGGGTCCTGAACCCTGGTGGTAAAGGCTGGCCGCTTAGCCCTGTGCTAGCTATTCTTGATTGCCAACTTGACTACATCTGAAATTAACTAAAACCCAAGAGGTTGTGTACTCCTCTGAAATTTTTTTTTCTTAAAATTCTTGGAGTGGAAAGTCCTACTTTTAATCCAAATCTTTTGAGCTTGGAAGATACACCTTAATCTGGGCCACACCTGATGCCAGCGACCTATATAAAGGACATGGAGAAAGGAAGAGTTTGCTCTTTGCCTGCTTTCCCTTGTTCCAGTTGGCAAGTCTACCCCTTTACTGGCATTATAGACTGACTACTTCATTGGGATTCCATCATATACTGAAAACCAGCTGAGACATCCAGTCTCATGGATTGAATGACTATTGGATTCTTGGACTTGCCCTTAGTAGGCAGCCATTTTTGGACTAGCTGAGCCACTACCTATAAGCTACTATAGTAGATCCCGTGTGTGTGCGTGTGTGTGTGTGTGTGTGTGTGTGTGTGCATGTCTCTCTCTCTCTCTCTCTCTCTCTCTCTCTCTCTCTCTCTCTCTGTGTGTGTGTGTGTGTGTGTGTGTGTGTGTGTGTATATGTATTTCATTCTATCAGTTCTGGTCCTCTAGAGAACCCTGCCTAATGCACACTCTGACTACATGTGTATTGAATGGCCCTGGCAGTTAATACTCAGTGGAGAATCGAGGAGAGCCTGAGGCAGATGGCCTGCAATCTACTTTACCTCCAAGGAGAAGGAGAGTGTCTAGGATCAAGCTTGGCTTCTGGGCCAACTACCCGCCAATGGATGTTGTTGCTATTGAGTTGAGAGCATATCCTTGAGGATGAGCCAGTCTGTATTTGACACCTGGATTCTGACCTAGGGAGGTGTAGTCATCATGCCAAGCCTCCTTGGATGTAAGAGTGGAGAGGAACAGAAGGGCATAGGATTGTGGAACTCATGCTGTATGTGGAGCTCGGTGCTGAATACACAGTGATTTCCAGTTTGACGTCACAGAGTATGCTGTTCATGCAGCAGGTCTTTCGTGGCTGGGAAAGCCTTGAGAAAACAAGGCTGGAGTCAATGTGAACATGGGTGGATGCCCCAGTGGCAGCCAGTGCAGACTACTCAGAGCCAGGGAGTGAAGTGGACAGCAGGACAGTCACGGACAGATGGCTGCAAAGCTGTTCCATCTTCCTCGCTTGAATCTGGTTGCCTTTGTCTGAAGCCCTCTATGTTGCTGTGTGTACAGATGGAGAAAGATGATCCCTGGTCCCAGATTTTGGACTTCCACACTGGTCAGAGAATCTAAGGCAGCCCTGAGAATCATTGTCCCTCCTGGGTTCAGGCATCAAAGTAGTAGACCTTAAGCTCCTGGTCTTCGGGTCTTGTATCTCTAAACAGATTAAAATGGCTCACAAAATTAGGGCCTTGCAGAGGACCGTGCATTTATATGACAGCCATTTATATGACTACAGCCTTGGCTTACATGGTACACCTTATCTCTACTGCAATGAGTTCTTGCAGTGGAGATTATATATTACAATATACTTGTAAACTTAGAGCTGGGGAAGTAGGGACAGGAGAATCCCACTCACTGACCAGAGTAACCTATTTGACAAGGTTGCACCTGATGAAAGACATTTGAGGTTCTCCACTACCACCCCATGTACATGCACCTTTTTCTCTGCCCTTCACACACATACACATAGATGTACATATATATATTGCACATATACTCCCCACATGTACACACACATCTACATACATGAACACATATGTACATGGGCACCCACATGTACATACCTACATGTGCATCCATATACACAAACACACATGTACATATGCACTCATACACATGTACACACATATGTACATATGTACCACATGCATACACATGCATATGCCACCTATATGTGCATCCACACACATGCTCAAATATATGTGTGTGTCACAACATGTGCATTTGTATCCACACACACATACATATACATGTATACCTTTCATACACATATGCATGTGTATTCCCTCATACACATGTACATGCATACACACGAGCATGTTCACCCATACATACACACATTCATATATATGTGCACCTCTACACATACATGTTCACTCATATACAGGTACATATGTGCTCACACACATGCACACACATTTACATAGTCACACACATTCACACACAAATAGCTCCTCCATTGTAACAGATCTTTTGAAACCCTCTGTGTGGGAACTTTCTCAAGAGAGACATGTGTGGGAGTTGGCTGAACACAGCTCTTAGATTGTATTTATTATTTTGTTCTAGGGGTTCGATATGGAAATCTTCCATGGAACAAAGGCATCTCGACTTAGCACAAACTTGGGCAAACCTGCCTTTGGAACCCAGGCAGGAGAGGTGACACAATGTCCCCTGAGGGCTGGATGGCTCCCGGGCTAAGGTGAAATCTGATCACTGGCAGCTGTTGTCTGGAGCCTCAGGGCAGGTAGAGCCTACCTTTTGCTGGGAGCTCTCCTCCCAGTGGGGTACCGCTGGGGATTTCTGGGGGACAGTTCCCCTGAACTAACAGGCCCCTGAGGGAGCAAGCGTGGTTGGTAGTTGTTTCCCCCCACGCACTGCTGTGGTTCCCTCAGCCTTTACAGGATACCTTCCACTTACTCTGGCTAATTCTCTATTCTGTGCCTTTGCGGCCAACAGTCCTCCAGCACCTGGATTCTGCTGGACCTGCCCGGCAGCTGCATGCTGGAGGCCGAGCCTGACCTGGACCAGTCATCTCTTTTGGATAGGTGCTCTGCTGTGCCTGCTGAAGCTCATGGACACTCCGGGGTCTGGGAGCGACTATTGATGACAGAAAGGAGGCAAGGGCTTCTCACCTACATTTTACAGACTCTGGACTGATTTTTGAGAGTTCTGTTTGTTTTGTTTTATTTTTTTTCTTAGCTTTTCACTATGACACAGGACTTGTATTTTGACATTTTGCTGTGTGAGACTCTGTCCCTGGAGCCATCTTTAAGCTGAGTGTCACATAACCCCCCTCTCTTCGTTTTGCAAGTGATCTCTGGGGGAGAACTCAACCCCTCACAAAAACAGGAGTAGGCAGGCCCATTAGGTATCTTTGTTGAATGTGCCCGGGTGTGTCTAACTCTCAGGGACCTCTCCTGGCCTCCCACCAGGCAGCTATGACTCTGGCAGCCGGCAGCAAGCTGTATCCAGGTGAGGGCCAGCCCCCTGCGAACTGCCCGTTGGTTCCACTGTAACCTGAGGCTGTCATCTTTTCTCGGGTGTCTGTCGCCATGGCAGGAAGAGTTTGTCACCTTCGTACTTGCCATCTCAATCTTGTCCCTACAATAGAGTTTATAATTTTGTCCCTAGGGAGATGGGAGTCAGAGTGATTAATAAGCTATCAGACTTGGAGGGTGGCACATGCTGCAACATGCATGGATAGATAATCGGGGTCTGAAGTCACAGCGCTCAGCACATCTAGCCCACAGGGCACAGCCCACTCCTAGTTCTTCAAATGGAAACCCGAGATGTGCTGGTATACGTTGAGTCCCCTTCGCCCTTACCCTCTGATCCATCCCATCATCTCAGCACCTTTGCTCTAAAGCTATTGTGACCCAGCCACTCCCCTGCACTGTGTTCTCCATGCCTGGCCTTTATCCAGTTGGGACCAGGGCCCTCTTCCCTTCCCTAGCATTTTTGTGGTCTCGCTGAGTCACTGTCTTCATGTCTGAGAGTCCGAACCACTTCCAAAGGTGCCGATGCTTCCCTGAGAGGTGATGGATGGCCCCTGGAGTCAATATCAGCCCCAGAAGTAATTTCCTGCCCAAAGCTGATACTCCAAACTCTGGGGTGATGTCTTTCCAAGGGCCTCTGATACTCCCCCCCCCAGGGGTGATGTCATCCCCGGCCAATGTCACCCCTAGAGCTGATGTCACCTCTTGAGAGGATCCTCCCCCAAGTAGGTGATGTCTGCGAACTTCAGTTCACAAAGAGACAGACAATAGATTAGGTCATAGGAACATAGGTTGATAGGCTGAAAAAGATCAAATCTTGGCAACTTATTGCCATTGGTCTTCAGATGGCTTTGTATATTAATGTCACTCTCTCCCCTCACGTGTCTTCACCTTTCCCCAAGCCATTTTGATTACTTTGAGAGTTCTCAGCTGCAAAGCGATCCAAAGGTCACCTCGGTTTTTACAGGGAGGGGGAATCTGTGTAATTAATGCAATACACCAATGACCTCAAATACGCCAGGTTCTGGGGGAAAGGAGCTGAATGCCAGGTGACATAGAAGTCCTCTCATAGCTCACTGGGAAAGCACTGGGAGGTCCAGGGATCCAAATCAGGTGAAGGTGGCTTTGGGATTTGGATCTGAGATTTCTCCTGTGGGTCTGGGCTTTGCTCATTTCCTATACTACATAGGGTGACCTTTCCTCTACTCCAGGCCTCTTTCGTACCTACTTCCCAGAGGCAATTAATAATCATCCTTGCTGTCAAGTGTTGTGATTTGGGAAATAAAGCATTGAGTTGCCCAGCTCCCAGCCTCAGACTTCATCCTGCCTAGTCTCTTTCCCCAAAGGCGGCTGTGCCTCAGCCTATTCAGGCCAGCACTGAAGACTTATGGGAATCTGTTATTCAGTCTTGTTGGCTGGTGCTGGGGACTTACAGACGAACCTGAAATTCGTGGTCCCTTTCATGGCGTGAAACCTTCACTTCTCCAGTGGAAGGGTGGCTGTTGTGATGGTTAACATTAGATGTCAAGTCGTCCGAATCACTTTTAGGGAGAAGCCTCCAGACACATCTAGGTGGAATTGTCAAGAGTTTAGCCTCCAGGCGTGTCTGTGAGAGGACTTTGATTGGGATTGATGAGGTGGAACACCTAGAGTGCAGGCAATGCCATTTCCTGGGTTGGGGTCTTGAACTGTGCACGCAAGTGGAAGTGAGCGGAGTACCAGCGCTCATCTCTTTGCTCCCTGACTTGACTTTTTTTTTTTTTTTTTTTTTTTTTTTTTTTTTTGCCTCAAGCTCCTGTTGCCGTGACTCCCCACCATGATGGACTGCACCCTTGAATGTAAGCCAAAGCAAACCTCCTGAACTGACTTTCATCCTGTTATTTTATAACAGAGGAAGAATAACAGCTGCCAACCATGCAAAATGAGGACTGAAAGGCCTGGTGTGACCCATGGCTGCAACAGTGTATACATATTGTAAAAATGGCCACCTGGTTTCGTGAGGGAGCTTCAAGAAGACATCAGGAAAAGTCTCAACTTTCAGGATTGGGGGAATAGAGAAAGATTAAAAAACTATGTTTTAGTGTGTGTTGATAGTGTGTATGGGGACACCTCTGTCTCTGTCTCTGTCCCTGTCTCTCTCTCTCTCTCTCTGTATGTGTCTGTCTGCTGCTGCCTCTCCCCCTCCCCCTCTTCTTCCCCAATCTTCTCTCCCTCCCCCACATCTCTTTCACATTCACCCACCTGTAGAGGGTGCTCTGATCATACACCCTGTCTCCTCTTTGTTTTCCATAGCTATTCCACAGATGTTTTTATGTATGTATGTATGTATGTATGTATGTATGTATACATGTATGTACATACACATTTACTTGTAGAATACAATAGGTCTCTATTGCCCGGTCTTATAAACATAAAGGACTGCATAATATTCCAACTCTCCCTTCCAGATGCTGGTCTGTCTGAGGCAATCCTGTGATCAAACACCATACTTCAAAAAATCAGCACGTTATTCTTTGAAGCTCAGGCTCATGGTCTTCCAACACAATTAATTGGAATAACAGCACAAAAGATGACTAAAAGTGAAGAAAATCCCAGTGGAAAGTGTTAATGTGATAATTAAGCTCACTAATTAGCAATGCCTAAGGATCTGAGCTTCAGCTACTCATTCCAAAGACTGAAAGATGGGAGGATTTTGAGAGCTGGTGTTCTTGTTACTCAGGTCATGGGCAGGAGTGCGCCTGAGACACTAAGGGTTGTATTTCGTGGTTGGCCTTGGCTTAGCTGCATTAGTGTCAACTTGACAGAATCTAGACTCACCTGGAAAGCAGGTCTTCATGAGAGACCATCTTTGTAAGATTGGCTCATATACATGTTTGGAGATTGTCTCCATTGTCTTGATTGATATAGAAAGAGCCAACCTGAAAGTGTGTGTGTAGGGGTTACCATTCTGTAGTTTGGGACTCTGGGCTGCATAATCGTGTAGAAAGCCAGCTGAGCACCAGGCATACACACACGCATTCCTACTTCCCGAGTATAGATGCAACCGGAGCAGCCAGCTTCCTGCTTCTGCCTACATGCCTCATGCCCTGCCGCCGACCTGTCGCCATGTCTTTCCCAATGTGGTGGACTCACCTAAGCCCAAATCAGCCCCTTCCCCCTTATGTTGTTTTTGTCAGGGTATTTTATCCCGGCAATGAGAAAAAAACCATCAGTCCCCTTAATGGCTCCTGGCCTAGGCAGCAATCTCTTTGTGAAAACTCTGGGCTACATGTTAGCATCCTAGATCACCCGTGAAGAGAAATGGAAAGTGTGACAGCTTTGGAAAAGAGCTCAGCAAGCCTTTCCCATAAGGTTCCATATACATAGCTGCTCTAGGAGACTCCGTAGCGACTCTAGTGTTCTGCAGCAGTGTGACACCTACAGCCCTCATGTGTAGGCCCATGGGCTGAGTGGTTCTTATACTATGTACATACACAGGCAGAGGTCTGACTTTGATGATCTTGGGTCTACATGGATGACTAATACTGAGCATTTAAGATGTAATATGGATAGTTCCCATATGCAAATATACCCAATTCTTCTACAATCCTCAGAGAAAATGTATTCATACACATTGACTGGCCACCTGTGGTTATCATTTGGTTAATGGCGGTCAGCTTTCAAGCCTAGGTAATACACCTACTATCAGAGCTCTGCAAGATTGTTCACCTTCTGAATCTCTCTCTCTCTCTCTCTCTCTCTCTCTCTCTCTCTCTCTCTCTCTCTCTCTGTGTGTGTGTGTGTGTGTGTGTGTGTGTGTGTGTCTGTCTGTCTGTCTGCCTGCTATCTGCCTCTCTGTCCCTTCTCCTACATCTCTTCACATATACCCACCTATAGAGGATGCTCTGACATAACCCTGTTTCTTCTTTGTTTTTTACAGATATTAGAAAACCTTTGTCTTCTTTGGGGTATAAGGCAACAAGTGCAATGACTTTGTTTCTAATACACCTTCTCAGTTCTGCAAGAGAGCAACCATCGGTACTTACTATGTACCAGGCTCTAAGCTGGGTAATATCTACTGTTAAATATCCAGTGTGCACTAGTCTCACAGGGCCTTCCAAACCTCAGGTTTTCAAGCAGGGACCAAGATCAGAGTGCAGGTCATATAATACTTTCAAAGTCACAGTCTTCTTCTTTTTAACTATAAAAAAAAATCAATCTTTTAATATAAGTCTACATTTTAAGGTCAAAGTGGCACAAGTTTCTCATCTTTTTTGGGGGGGAATTGGATATTTCCTTTATTTACATTTCAAATGTTTTTCCCTTTCCAGGTCTCCCCTTCAGAAACTCCCTATCCCATACCCCTCCTCCCTGCCTCTATGAGGGTGCTCACCCCCCACCTATTCCCATCCTCCCATCCTGGCAGTCCTCTATGCTGGGGCATGGAACACTCTCAGGCCCTAGGGCCTCTCCTCCCACTGATGGCCAACAAGGCCATCCTCTGCCACATATGTGGCCAACACCATGGGTTGCTCCATGTGTGTCTTTTAGTTGGTGGTCCAGTCTCCAGGAGCTCTGGGGGGGTCTGGCCTTTTGACACTGTTGCTCCCTCCATGGGGCTGCCAACCCCCAAAGCTCCTTCAGTCCCTTCTCCAACTCCTCCATCTGGGACCTCCTGAGCTCAGTCCAATGGTTGGCTGCCAGCTTCTGCCTTTGTATTTTTCAGGCTCTGGCAGAGCGTCTCAGGAGACAGCCACATCAGGATTCCATCAGCAAGCACTTCCAGGCATCCACAATAGCATCAGGTTGGATGGCTATATATTGTATAGATCACCAGGTGGGGCAGTCTCTGGATGGTCTTTCCTTCAGTCTCTGCTCCACACTTGTTTCCACATTTCTTCCTGTGAGTATTTTGTTCATCCTTCTAAGAAGCACTGAAGCATCCACATTTTGGTCTTACTTCTTAGGCTTCATATGGTCTGGGAATTGAATCTTGGGTATTCCAAACTTTTGGGCTAATATCCACTTATCTGTGAGTATATACCGTGTTTCTTCCTTTGTGACTGAGTCACCTCACTCAGGATGATATTCTCAAGTTCCATCCATTTGCCTGCAAATTTCATGAAGTCGTTTTTAATAGCTGAGTAGTATTGTAAATGTACCACATTATAAATATGGCTGCTATAAACATAGTGGAGCATGTGTCCTTATTACATGTTGGAGCATCTTCTGGGTATATGCCCAAGAGTGGTATAGCTGGGTCCTCAGGTAGTACTAATGTCCAATTTTCTGAGGAACCACCAGACTGATTTCCAGAGTGGTTGTACCAGCTTGCAATCCCACCAGCAATGGAAAAGTGTTCCTCTTTCTCCACATCCTCTCCAGCATCTGGTCAACCTGAGTTGTTGATCTTAGTCATTCTGATGTATGTAATGTGGGAATCTCAAGGTTCTTTTGATTTGCATTTCCCTGATGACCAAGGATGTTGAACATTTCTTTAAGTACTTCTCAGCAATTCAGTATTCCTGAGTTGATAATTCTTTGTTTAGCTCTGTATCCCATTTTTTAATAGGGTTATTTGGTTCTCTAGATCTTCTTGAGTTCTTTGTATATATTGGGTATTAGTCCTCTATTGGATGTAGAGTTGGTAAAGATCTTTTCCCAATTTGTTTTGGCTGCCATTTTGTCCTATTGACAGTGTCCTTTGCCTTACAGAAGCTTTGCAATTTTATGAGGTCCCATTTGTCAATTCTTGATCTTAGAGCATGTTTTGTTCAGGAAAATTTTCCCTGTGCTCATGTGTTTAAGACTTTCTCCCACTTTCTTTTCTATTAGATTCAGTGTATCTGGTTTTATGTGGAGGTCCTTGATCCACTTGGACTTGAGCTTTGTACAGGGAGATAAGAATGGATCAATTTGCATCCTTCTACAGGTTGACCGCCAGTTGAACCAGCACCATTTGTTGAAAATGCTGCCTTTTTCCCCCACTGTATGGTTTTAGCTCCTTTGTCAAAGATCAAGTAACCATAGGTGTGTGGGTTCATTTATGAGTCTTCAAGTCTATTCCATTAATCTAACTGCCTGACACTGTACCAATACCATGCAGTTTTTAATCACTATTGCTCTGTACTACAGCTTGAGGTCAGGGATGGTGATTCCCCCAGAAGTTCTTTTATTGTTGAGAATAGTGCTTTCTTTCTTTCTCTCTTTCTTTCTCCCTTTCTTTCTTTCTTTCTTTCTTCCTTCCTTCCTTCCTTTCTTTCTTTCTTTCTTTGTAATCCCAAATGAATTTGCGAATTGTTCTTTCTAACTCTGTGAAGAATTGAGTTGAAATTTTGATGGGGATTGCATTGAATCTGTAGATTGCTTTTGGCAAGATGGTCATTTTTACTACATTAATCCTGACAATCCAGGAGCATGGGAAATCTTTCCATCTTCTGAGATCTTTGATTTCTTTCTTCAGAGACTTGAAGTTCTTGTCATATAGATCTTTCACTTGTTTGGTTAGAGTCACACTAAGATACTTTATATTATTTGTGACTATTGTGAAGGGTGTCATTTCCCTAATTTCTTTCTCAGTCTGTTTATCCTTTGAGTATAGGAAGTCTTCTGATTTGTTTGAGTTGATTTTTATATCCGGCCACTTTGCTGAAGTTGTTTATTAGGTTTAGGATTGTGACTGCTGGGTTTTGTTTTGTTTTGTTTTGTTTTGTTTTGTTTTGTTTTGTTTTGTTTTTGTGACTGCTGTTTTTATTGGTGCCACCCAGTGCCAGTTACTTCTGTTGGTGATATCCATGTTACCCAGGGAAGCCTTGCAGGTTGTACTGATGCTGGGGACAAGCCACACTTCCCTGTGGGCCCTAGTAGTTGCCAGAAGAAAACTTACAAGGTGAGAAAATACCTTTGAGGTTTTAGATTTTATAGCTTATTTAGACTCAGAATTAATGCATTGAGCAAGTTTGAACACAAATGCATACATGTGTATACAAACACAGATGTACACACACATGCATGCATGTACATACATGCCTACACATGAACACACACACATCCACACATACATACACACATGCACACAAGCACATGTATACTGACATGGTGACTTTGCCAAAGTGCCAAGAGCCGGGAGGTACAAAATAACTCTCAACACAATTGTTATTTCAACGAGAAGGGGATAGAATCAATTCTGCAAATACATAGGCCAATTCATACGGCAATGTTCATAATTTCTGTGTAAGTATTTTGACAGCAACTTTTGTTGTTAACTTTTTATTTGGTCTGATTTGGTTTCTATAAAATGTTATCAGTGTAAATAAGGGTAGAACCAGATGCCTGGGCTGAGCTGGGAAGGTGACTTGGGTCACTGGATAGAATGCAGTGTGGCTTTGCTGTGTACATTGTGCAAATACAGTCTCACAGGGATGAGTGTGGCTGAATTAGCTTAAATTCACCAGTCCAGCTGGTGGCTGCCTCTCTGGAGGTTGGATATTCTTTGAGCAGGGTGGGTGGCTTGTTCTTGCCCAGAGCCTAGGTCGTATTCAAATCATGTATCTTTTCATACCATACTCCCTCACTGCCATTCTGGTTCACCCAGCAGCAAAGCTCTACACTGGAGCTACGTGGCCTGAAAACAGAAATTGCCTATGAAGTTCTGGGTCAGAACAGTTTCCAAAAATGGGAGATGACCTGGGCCTTTCCACAGAGAATCAGGAGGAAGCTGAGAACATGATAATACAGTCTTCTGTGGGTCTCCTAAGTGCCATCTGTCCCCTTGCTCCTTGTTCCTCTGGAGGACACCCACTAGGACTACAGCCATTGGCACTGGGGACAGCTGGAGCTGTTTCCGGGCTTCAGCGCTCGCTCTTGTGCTGTTGAGCCAAATCTGTTCCTAGATGTTCACACCTCCCTGTTCTCTTACTTGGCGGCAGGTATTCACAGCTCTCCAGGCGCTCTCTCTAGAGGAGCATGGAGTGCCAGCTCTCTCCATCAGCTCTGCGGTAAGGTGGGCCAGCAAGGAGGAGAAACAGCAGATGTCCAAGACACACTCAGGTGCTATCTATCTTCCCTGGTCTCTCACCACTGTTGCGATGTGCTTGCTTTTCTGAGCCCAAGCGCACCAGGTTTTAAATGTCTTCAGGCACAGAACTAATTATCACATCCTTCTGAGTCTCATTCCTCAGGGACTGGAAAGCCAACACACTGACATGCACCCACCACACTGCCTACATTCTCCACACCAGCAAGTGTCTGTCTGCGTTGATGGACCACTAAGTTGTCGAGGTTTCCACTTGTGGGATGAGGTGGAAACACTGTTGCAGGAGAGCCTACTGATGCCCCTGTGAGTCTCACCTGCATGGCAGGTGTCTCCTCCACTGTCCATGGAAGCAGTTTGGGGGCCCCAGCAGGACACTGTGACCTTCTTGCTTGGGGTGCTCTCTTCTGGTCCTTCTCATGTTGGATTTCATCTAGAACAGTGGTTCTCATATATTTTTGGTTGTGAGCCTAGCCTTTAATGGCTGAGCCCTCTTTCTAGCCCTAGAACAGTGGTTCTCAACCTGTGGGTCATAACCCCTTTAAAGACTGAATGGCTCTTTCACAGGGCTTGCATATCAGATATTCTGCACATGAGATGTTTATATTATAATTTATAACAGTAGCAAAATTACATTTATAAAATGGCAACAAAATAATTTTATGGTTGGGAGTGGGTCACCACAACATGAGGGTATTAGAGGGTTACAGCATTAGGAAGGTTGAGAACCACCAATCTAAAGTCTTTTGTGTTCAGAACTTGACTGTCTCTGCACACTGAAAGGGAGGAAGGAAGGCTCAAGCTTTGGCCTGTTCATTCTCCTGGAAACAGGAGTGAGGCTAGGTTGGGGTGAAGAGGAGGAGGCTGGGAGGCCAGATGGGTACAGCAATGGCCAAGAAGAGCACTAAGTCAGACAGAGCGAGGCAGTCTATTTTCATTATTCTACAAACTATGCACATGCTCATGTTGTGGTCACTGGACTGTTGGTACTTGAGGAATCATGGGGAGTTTATATGGGAGTACTCCAGAGCAACAGGATGGGTAGGATGTGTTCTTAGACATGTGGTTTATCCCTGGCTTGGGAGGTTCAACTTGATGGGCTTTGGGCTTGAGATGGTTAATGAATGTGTTCCCATACCAATGCTTGTTTCTTCCTTTTCTTCTTTGCACACAACTTGAACTGCCAACCCCTTCACACACCACCAGTGTTGTGATTTTCCTCAACTGTTGCTGAGGTGACTGTTTTTTTTTGTTTGTTTGTTTGGTTTTTTTTTTTTTTTGGTTTTTTTGAGACAGGGTTTCTCTGTGTAGTCCTGGCTGTCCTGGAACTCACTCTGTAGACCAGGCTGGCCTCGAACTCAGAAATCTGCCTGCCTCTGCCTCCCAAGTGCTGGGATTACAAGTGTGCGCCACCACACCTGGCTGTGACTGTTTTGATTAGGACAGGAAAGGCTAAGATATAATGGTTGTAGGTCAGGTGTATATCAGATTTTCAATTTATGATATTTACAAACTAACAAAGTTTGATTGGGTTGAAAAGTCTCTATATCTGGAACGAGACTTATTCTAGAAATATATACAGATGGGCAAGTTTAGAGTGCACTGAATGGCCTGGCAGAGGTGCCAGGGTTGTGGGCCAGGTCAGGTCATCTGATGCGGAATTCTTTCTTTTTTTTTTTTTTAATTTGGTTTTTTTCGAGACAGGGTTTCTCTGTATAGCCCTGTCTGTCCTGGAACTCACTCTGTAGACCAGGCTGGCCTTGAACTCAGAAATCCACCTGCCTCTGCCTCACAGAGTGCTGAGATTACAGGTGTGTGCCACCACCGCCAGGCACGTGATTCCTCTTATTTCAGGGACCTATGACTTTGTTCTGGGCAGGCCTTCAATTATGCCATGATTTGCATGAATTCGCTTCATGATGGTGTTACATGGCAGCCTTGGGAGTGTTGGGATTAGGTCATCAGGTTGATGCCTATTATTGAGTCCTGGTAGTTTTATAGGAAAAGGGAGAGACCAGAAGATATGCATAAGCTCTCAGTTCCTCGCCATCTAACACTGTGTCTCCTTGAGACTTTGCCAGCAAGAAGCTGTCACCAGATATGACCCTTTATCTTTCACCTCTAGAACCACAAGTCAAACCTCTTGTCTTTATAGGGCTGCCTAGTCTGTGATATTGTGTCACCAAGAGAAGAAATGGACTATCTGGATGAGGCCTCCCACTTTGGGAAGGGTAATCCCCTTTACTTGCTGTTTACCTAGTCAATGTTAAACACATCTGCTTTAGACACTCTTCTGGTTCCTAGAACACCCACAGGGAGCAGATTAGGGGAGGGGCTTATTTTGAGTCATATTTAGGAGGCGTGTTTTTTGCTGGAAAAAGTGGGACAGTATAGCTCCATGACCCTGGAGTGCTATGCCAGCGGATGACCACAATGTATCACAGAAGGAACCTGTCAGCAGAGGACTACACCAGACATAAATTGCATATTGGTTGTTGATGAAAATACAGGAAACAGAGGCTGGTGTGGATCTGAGGCAGGGAGCTGTGTACACCTATACATTAGCTAGTGGAGCCAGTCTGCCAATGATTTGGTCAAATATTGTTTGGGATGTTTCTGTGAGGCAGGTGATTTGAGTGATGCTGTGGGCTTTATTGTTTTATTTGATTTTGATTTTGTTTTTGTGTATATGTGCAGGGTATGCATGCCCATATCTGTGTTTGTACATGTGCACATGCATGCATGAGTGTGTGTGTATGTCTGTGTGTGTCTATGTGTGTCTTTGTGTGCACGTGCGTGCATGCATGTGCATGTATGAATGCATGTAGAGACACAGGCTGATGTCAGGTGCCTTCCTTCATTCCGTCACTCAAGTGGACTCAGAGCTTACTGATTTGGCTAGTCTTAGCTCACTATAGGGGTTCCCTGTCTATTTGCCAATCACTGGTGTTCCATGGGGGCGCCACCCTTCCTTGCGTTTACGTAGGTTTGGGGACTCTGACCTTTTGGTCCTCACATTTATTATAAGCAGGTGCTTTACTCCCAGTGGGATCTTCTAGCCCTTCCTGTGGTTTGAATGTGAAATGTCCCCAGGCTCATGTGTTTTAAGATGCTGGGGCCTGGAGAGACCCTAATGTCCCCAGGCTCATGTGTTTCAAGTTGGTGGGGCCTGGAGAGACCCTAAGGGAGGCTGCAGGGCTGTGTGTAACAGAGCGTTGGAGAGGAATACAGGGTGGTGAAGGGCCTAAGGAACCAGTCGAGGTGGGGTGGAGGTGATGTGTGTGGGTATCCTCCAGGCCTAGGACTGCAGTTCCCAAAAGAAACCTGTTGTCCACCCTCCCACCATCTCCTGAGGCAGCAACTGCCCTTGTGTCGGAACCCCTATCCCAAGGCCTCCCTATGGAGAGAGGGCCGCATTTCTCTCCCCTTGGTGATAAGCACCTGTACGTTTCAATTCTTTTTCTATGCATGTGGGTGGCTGTGTGCAGAGTCTTCTTCCTGGTCACTGGCTGCATTTCCTTTCAGAACCATCTCTCACGTATGTACTAAGTTAGACCCTTCTCTTGGAAGGATGGCAGTGCCGGCCATGATGCCAACTGGTGTTTCCTCATGAAGCGGGGCAGGGTCCAGGCTTCTGCATTTGAGTGGCCCTCCCAAGGACTGTGGGAGGCTTTGTGGCAATTACAGTCCTGACCCTTTGGTCCCCTCTGAGCTTTGAGCTGTGCTGAGTTTCAAAATGAGCTGCAGCCCACCCCTGACATAACCGGGC
Source organism: Apodemus agrarius (assembly GCA_964023405.1). Lineage (NCBI taxonomy): Eukaryota > Metazoa > Chordata > Mammalia > Rodentia > Muridae > Apodemus > Apodemus agrarius. The sequence goes on along the minus strand of OZ030011.1, from coordinate 95,056,166 downwards.
CCCTCTGAGGGGGGCCTCCTGAGGGAGTGCCTATACTCAACTCGTGTTTGTCATTGTCAGAGCGAGGGGGGATGCTTCCTCCTTCGCATGAGCTTGGCTTAGAGTCTGAAGCCTTGCTGGGTCTCTCACCCAGTGTTCTCTAATGAGATGCACGCTAAGTAAGGAGTTATCTATGAGTAATTATAACTAACTTGACCTCTTTCTTTCACAGACACTCAAATCTAAATATTTACCAAGAATTCTGCTCTAGTGTGCATTGTCCAAATTAATAGTATTTCTTCTTTTAAGATAAAGCGAGATTGTTTTCATCCAAACTCAGCTATCGTGTGGAGTCTGAGCAGCATGTGATGTGCATATACATTTCCCGTGCTTGGGATGACAGGTGAACGGCTGGTCAGCGGCAGAGAAGGACACTGGGTCTTTGCAGCGTTTACCGGAACCTCTGAGGATGCTGGCCTTTGGTGTCACCCCCAACCCAGCTTGTGTGCACCGTCAGCGGAGGCCTCGGGAGATCCCAGGGATGTGAGGAGATGCTCTGGCCTCCTATGTGCTCCCACTTGGAAGAGAGCTCCCCTGTGCAGTCTGGGAATGTGTGAGCCCTGGAACTCAGTGCTGGCAGCTTTGCCAGGGCTCTAAGTCTCTAAGTCAGAGTGCCAGGTCCGTTGCTGCTCTCCTGGTCCTTTGCTCGGGGCACCTTAATAAGCTCAGCTGTGGAGTCAAATCCTCCTGGGGAGAAGCTGGGCTCTGGGGAGTCATTATGTTTTAAGCCAGGTGGAGAGACTCCTTCCCTCTGCCAAGGAGTGTCCCAACATGCATTTGTTTTTGTTTTTGTTTTTTTTATTGTTTTTTTATTGAATATCATCTTCATTTACATTGCCAAATGGTAAAACCTTTCCCGATATCCCCCTTCCCCTAAAAGCCCCAACCTCTCCCCTTCCTCCTTCCCCCTGCCTCCACGTATATACCTCTCCACCCAACACACTCCCTCCTCCCCCCACCTTCACCCCCTGGCTCCCCTTTGTTCGGTCCTGTTGAGGACCTCTGTTTATCTGACCAAGGACCATTCCTCCCACTGGTGCCCAACAAGGCCTTCCTCTGCCACATTTTTGACTGGAACCATGTGTGCCCCTTGGTTGATGGTTCAGTCCCTGGGAGCCTTGGGGCATCTGGGTGGCCAAAATCATTGTTCTTCCCATGGGGCTGTAAACCCCTTCAGCTCCTCTGGACCATCCTCCAGCTCCTCCACTGGGGACCCCACGCGCAGTCCAATAGTTGGTTGCTAGCATCTGCCTCTGTATTTGTAACACTGCCTAAGAGGAGCCAGCGTGGTTGGTTTTAGGGGCACATGAAAAGGACTTCCTGAAGACCAGAGACGACAGCCATCCGTGTCTACTTTTCATTCTAGTGCCGCCATGAACACACTGCTATGAGGCTTTGGCATTTTGAGGGCCCAACACATGAGGGCAGAACGTGGCCGAGTTGCTCGCTGGTTAACTCCAGGGCTGGCCTGGCCCCTCCCTGAGCATCCCAGCCTGCTCTATAGCTGGATGTGAAAGAGCCTCTTTAGCCTACTACCTGATTCCTGGGGCTGGACCGATCGATACCGCCTCACAGTGCCCCATGATCCTACTGGTTGGTGATGCCAATCTGTGGGGCCTGCTCTTTTTATTCACCATATTTACTTATTTGTTTTCCTGGGGGCGAGTGTGCGGCTGCCTGAGCATACATGCACCAAGTGCATGCCGTGACCAGAAGAGGACATGAGATCCTCTGGAAGCAGAGTAAGAGACCCTTGTTAGCCACCATGTGGGTGCTGGGAAAACAGAAGAGCAATAGGTACACTTAATATCTGTGGCATCTCTCCAGCCCCCAGTCCCATCTCTCCAGCCACCGGGCCTGTTCTTTTGTGTGTGTGTGTGTAGATTCCCTGACACTTACCTGAAGAAGTCAGCAGATTTCTGGTTTAAAGCCCAAGAAGCCGTACCTTTAACAATCTGTCCCTGGGATACTGAAACTATTCTTATTTTTTTAATCATTGAAAATATGGAAACTTCCAGCTCAACACCCCCTACTGACTGTACCTGAGACCCTACATGCCTCTGCTGTCCAGGACCCCCCACATGGGGTGGTCCATATAGAGCACATGACAACAGAGTCATGCCATGACAGTTCCACAGCCAAGAGCTGTCTAGGGAAGAGTGCCAGTGATGCGGAACAAGGTTGACTTTGGACAAAGAGGGATGGAGAACATTGTCTGCAGTGCACTGCGGCCTTACGGGGCAAGAAAGGAGTGGGGCGGTGGGTGTAAGGACTGGGACCCATTCTATCTGGGAGCAATGACCTATTCAGGCCTGATAACCTTAATGCCCAGTGTGAAGCAGACTGGAGAAGCCTCCAGAAAATGTGACATGCACACAGAACAGGAACCGTCAGCCTCTGGACAGTTGTATGCTCCAGATAATAGGAATGAGCTGCATGCATAAAAAAATAGAATGTTGTTATTAGAAATAAACAGTTTAGTTCACTGTCACATATTCCGTGCAGCACTGGTGTGTGGACCATGGTTATGTAGGAGGCTCTGCTGCTGCTTGTACACTGTATCACACTCTGCACATTGACTGCCCGGGGGACTGTATCTACTCTGAACTGAATGTCATGTTTCTTCCTTGGCCCTTCTTCAGAAACCCTACAGACTGCATTTCTCTCTCTTCGCTGCTTCCACCGTGATCCCCAAGTCTGAGATGGCTCTTTCTCTGGATTGGATCCCTGCAGATTCCTCACTAAGGGGTCTGGAACAGTGCAGGGTATCAGGAGCTCTCCCCTGCAGTGGACCTAGAAAGAAAAAAAAAAAAAAGAAAGAAAAAAGTTCAATTCCCAGTAGCCAGGCCTATGCAATAAGGCCCAGCAGTCTTAGACTACTCTGATAGAATACAGGGCTATTAGTGGAGGGGCTTGTTGGGGTGGATCAGAGTCGCCCAGAAGTGAGTGAGTAAGGCTTAGGTGGCGGCTAGGTGTATGTTTCCAGTCTCTCTTTGTCAACAAAGTCTGGCAGGTGACAGGCCTGGTTGGCTTGAAAGGCAGGGTCTGGCATGGATCTCAGGTGAATGCAGCCTTATTCCTGCCTTAGAGTACTTCTCTTGTATTCTATTTACTAAAACACAAGAAAGCCACATTTATTCCCGATGTCGCATGGTCTCCTGGCATCATCACAGGGGTCAGTGAGTCACAGATCAGTGGCTCCAGACTCTGCTTTGTGCCCATCCTGCTGTCTCTTAGTCTCTCAGAGGGGAGGTTAGCAGACACAAGGGACTTACCAACACTTGGGTTTCTGGCAGTTCTACTGACTGAAGGCCTTTTTCATGGGGGAGTGTGGGAGAGGCTTAGACTCAGGCCTGAGGACCACTTAGGTTAGAAAGGCATATGTTTGCCCAAGCCCTGCTGTGGAAACCACAGCCAAACTGAGAATTGGGTGGCAAGCAAGAACCCTTTCCTGTGTGGAGGGAGATGGCATGGGATGCTCCTCCTCCCCTCTGCAGTTTGGTTTTGGTGGGACATGAGGAACTTTAAGTGGTTTCTTGGGACACTGACTCCAAGTGTGGAGAGAGAACTCAGACTGTATGAGTAGTGGGTGCTTCCTTGACAACCATGGAGACAGCAGTCACATGCTTGTAACTCTTCTAACTTATTCTATCCAGTTTAAAATGAACTCTGGCTGCCAGGTGTGGTGGGGCATCTGTGACCCTTCCATTTAGGAAGCTAAAGCAGGAGGAATGTTATGAGTTCAGGGCTAGCCTGTGCCATAGAGTGAGACCCTTTTTTGAAACAAACAAGCCAACAAACACTTTTTAAAAGTGGAAACAATGTTAAAGCAAAAGAACACTTGGTTCTAATGGGTACTGTAGGATAGACACAAAAGGAGTACCTTCAGGCCTTGTTGTCTGATGTGGGTCACGTCCTCCTGAGTCCATCTTGTCTCATATGCAGTAGGACGGAAGGTCATGGAGCACACTGGGACCTGCTGACTCTGTGTCTCCTGACCAAGTATAGCCATTGCCCTTGCTTTGACTGGTGTGTGGGTGGCCATCTTAATGTTTGAGGAGCCCCAACCTTAGCAGTTTGGAGTCCTGTGATCATCACATGCTGGGAGGTGAGTAGTCACAGATCCATGCTACCCTGGGGTTCTCAAGGGATTTCCACTGGTTCCCTGGGAAGGACATAGAGGACATAGCATGTATTTTGTTGCCATGGCCAGTGGGTGCTTCTGCTGGCAGCGCTCCTAAGACTCTCCTGGGGCCTTACCACCTACAGGCTGCTCAGTGGGGAAAGCGAAGGCAGACCTTTCAGCATCACACTCAGCGTTCCTTCTGTGGCTCCAAGTGAACAAGCAGATGCCTGTTCATTGCTTGCTTTGTACCCTTGTGTCCGCCACTAAGCATAGAGGATGCCGCGCGCGCACCTGAACTTGGCAAGGAACAGCTGTGTACTGTGTTCTGTGGCAGGGGCAGAGGGGATGGATAGATAGATAGATAGATAGATAGATAGATAGATAGATAGATAGATGGATAGATAGATAGAGATAGGTAGGTGGATGAATGGATGGTTGGATCGATGGATGGATAGATAGATAGATAGATAGATAGATAGATAGATAGATGGATAGATTGATGGATAGATGGTTGGATGGTTGCATGGTTTCATGGTTGGATGGAAGTATGGGTAGGTAGGTAGGTGGATGGATGGATGAATGGGTAGTTGGATAGATAGATAGGTAGATAGATAGATAGATAGATAGATAGATAGATAGATACAGACAGACAGACAGACAGATAGATGAGTGAAGGGTATGCTCACCATAGTACAGTAGAACCTGGCAGAACGTGGATCCTCTTAAAGAGTCAAGGATGCTCCAGCCTTTCCTTTTTGTGTGTCCTTGAGGAAATGACCGGTCTGCCTAAGGTGGTATGGCTCCACTGTCTACAAAATAGGACAAAGCAGGTGCTCCCCCAGCCATTGCGCACAGGACTATACAGAATGGGCGACTCAGGGCCAGTGGCAGTGCCAAGTTTCCCTGCAATGGTAGTGCCTGTTTACTGAAGAGTACCCTTGACTGCATTATCGAAGTTCCTGCTCCCCCTGCACAACTGACCAACAGCCACATTCTTAGAGTGTCTGGCCTCTTTGACAAAGCTTGCTGATATTTTAAAATTCAGCCTTCTTTAAGAAGTCCTGCTAAGAGTACAGGGTACATGAACTTGAAGAATACTGGGCTCCCACCCTCTGGGAAGTGCTGAGCCGCTCTTGTCCTCGAGATGGCTTCCTGGCAAGCATATTTTCACACAGAGTGCACCTTGCCTGGAGCTATTCTGATTTATCAGACAGTCTTGTGCTCACAGACCTCACGGACAGAAGAATGGCGCTTTTCTTTGCTCCATTTCCTTGAGTCGAGGAGCAGAGCTCAGCCCACTGCAGATGTTGATAAATAGCCACTCACAAGCTCAATTAAAAATGACTGCAAGCAGAAACCCTTAGAGATGCAGCACTGGCTGGCACGGAGCCTCAACCTCTGACAGTAGTGGGTGCCTTGCTGGGTACCAGCACAGCTCATGGCTTGTGCATTTCCTGTAAGAATCCCTGCAGGGGATGAGCATGTCTCTTCTCCTGACAGGTCTCTGCAGTTCATGAATCCTGGGATGAACCTCAGACTGGGTTTCCAATTGCCCCTCTGGCACACGCAGGGCTTCTACTGGAAGGGCGTGATCACTATTGGATTCTTGATTTGAATTTCCCAGTGTGGTGCCTCTGTGGTCTGCAGTAATCCTTGTCATCTACACAGCAGTTGTGTGCTAGCTGTGTGCCTGGCCACAGGGCAGGTACTGGAGGCAGAGGGCTGCCTTGTGCTCTGAGAGCCACCCCTAGCCCCAGAAGCACATGGCAGGGTGAGACAGAGTCCCATGACAGACAGCCCTGTGAAATAAGGTTATGAGAGAGGCAAATGAAGGATTCAATGGTCCACATAGGTGATGCAAGCTTTACCAGAATGTGAGGTTCAGGCTGAATCTTAAGACTGAGCCCAAGCCACTGTTTTCTGCAGAGAATCCTGGTAGGAAAGAAACTTTCAGAACACAGTGAAGAGTGAAACAGAATATTCCAGTTGGCTGGCTGAAGGTGCAGAGATTAGAAAGGGAGCAGAGGAAGGGTTAGAAAGACGTAAACACAGTGAGGCTCAGGTGACTGCAGTGGGAGGTGTGACCAAGGAGGCTTGGATGGCAGGTTTCAAATGTCGGGGGAAGGAAATGCTACCACCTCCAGTCTCGCTTAGTGGGTGCAATCTTCACGTAGGCTGTGGGTCTGGCTAGAAAGACAAGAATATGCTACAGCTACATTTGCTCCAAGGGAGAGAAGATGGAGGGCCAAGAGGGAAGCTCACAGTGACCTGGTTGGATGCTGCATGTTCTGCAGGACACAGAGAGGCCCAGATCTAAGCATCTGGAGGAATCTGGCTGGCGTGAGAAGCAATGAATGGCCTTGAGGTGCCAAGCAGCAGGACAGAAGGCTCCCGCCAACGGTGCACTAGGGGAAATGCTCCATCTTCCTCCCACCCTGTAAGCATACATGCCATAGAACAAATGCTGCCCGCCTTGGCTGGGAACAAGGAGCCGAAGTGCCTTTCTGTAAAGCAGCCGTCGTCACCAGTGCCTGCGCACTGCAGTTCTCTGTATCCCTCTAATTCCTTTGCTGGAAGGCTGGGCAGAGCCACAATCTCCATTGACTCCAGGCCCAAGGTCATAGGTGAGGTTCTGGAAGACAGCATTCAGACCACCAGCTACTTGTTAGTGCTCCGGTGAGGGCTTTGCTTGTCTGCACTGGTGACTGAATGATGAGAGACCCAAAGATGCCACCTGCAGCCATTCTCTGAGCAGACAAGTTTGTCTCTGGAAGAGACTATCAGTAAGTAGTGTTATGAGGTGATAATAAAGGGAGATGAGGTTTGAGCTTGAGATAGTTGCTGTCTATTTCACCCAGACAGCTACAGACCCAAGGACATGCTTCCTTGGCAATAGAGGGACATGCTATTAAATAAGACTTGCAGGGAGGCCCTGCTGAGAGAATCGAATTCTCTAGAACTGGGTCAATGTCCTGAGGGCCTACTGGGTGTTGCTCAAGAGCTCCTTTCATGCTCAAGGCACCCAGCAGAGCCCTGTGCTCCCACGAAGGGGAACCTAGCCACCACTTACAGAAAAAAAAAAATAAAATCTCCTGAGGTCTTCCATTTCCTCATTTATTTTTGATCTAAAAAAACGAGGTGGGAAACTGGTTCATGGTGTAGCTGGCAGAAAATATGTTATCTGTCACGTTCAGATAGGCTGCCCTCCTGTTACTTAGGTTACAAGATTCTATCTCCTAAATAAGGTCAGTCCTGCAGGGGAGATTGCATGGGCAGTGCTGGTCTGCAGAGGGAGGCGCATAGAAACCCCGGGCACTATCTCCGTGCAGGAGGCTGATGAGTCACCTCGATAGAAACACAATTGCTCACTGGAACTCCCACAAATGGAGTTTGGAAAACAGATTAACTGCCTGGGTCATTGTCTGGGGCAGAGGCAGGAGCCTGCTCAGCTGCCTCCCTGGGGCTTCTGCCTACTCTGCTCCTGGGGGTGAAGTTGTATTCTATCTTAGGGAGAGCACTCTGGTTTTGACAGCTCTGCTGTGAGTCTGAAGGTTAACGGTAATTCCTTTCCTCCTAACGCTGAGCCTCCTCTCTCTAAGTCCAGGGTCAGAATAGCAGCAACGAAGCCAGGTGGATCTGTTCCAAGTGTCTTGTCCTGACGGCTCTCGTGGTGCAGGAGTTGAGAGCTGTGCACGCACTCCTCTCTCTGGCCCTGACCAGCGCACGGGCCCTGGATTCTGTAACCAGTGTCTAAGTGTCCAGGGACTCGCTTGGAGGCCATCTTAGCTACAGTTCTTACTTTTTCTCCCTGAAGCTGAGCCTCTATGATGGAGTCATGCAGGTCCATCATCAAGGCCACCAGGTCAAGTTGCCCCTCTTGGGAGCATATGGTGCTGCCTTGTAAGCGAATCCCACTCAGTGGTGCTGGTATTTATGCAGGCATTCCTATGTGGCTTTTGGTTGCTTTTTAAAAGAAGCATAGCTTCTTTGGTTTTACTGAGGAGGCCTTCTCTGAATCACCCCATCCTAGGCTTCATGCCATATCCAAGGCCCACACCTGCTCTTCACCTCTCAAAGGTCAGCATAGCATAGAGTTTGCTTGGGAATCTTCCGTGCTGCCATCACGTGGCTGGCTGCTTGGCTCTGACCGCAGGGTTATCTTGAGATCCTGAGAGCGAAGCATGTCTAACCGAAGAGGATTCCACAGAACACTTAGGCCAGCCTCATGACTCAAACCTCAGACCTGCCACCAACCAAGTTCTGACTCTGTGTGGGCTACTTAATTTAGTCCAAGATTCCTCCTCTGTTACAGAGGGAACCACAATGCCTACCTGCTGTGTTGTCATGGAAACCCCTCTCCTTATTGCCTCTCAGTCACAGAGCAGGGGAACTGGGAGTCCTTCAATAGCCTTGGCTGGTCTCACTCCCATGACCCAACTGAGAGACACCCAGAGACATCACATCTTCTGTGTTTATGGAAGACAAGGCTGGAGCCTGGCACTCACCATTTCTGCAGTTCACACCCTCCACCAAGACCTTTCAATGACATCCTGCCTGAGAAGGGGCCTTGAGGTGTTTCATCTGTCTCTGAAATTGCATTGGGGTGCACAAGGAGTAAGAACATGGCTGGTTATAATTCCTGGGCATTCGGAGACAGAGGCTTTGTCAAGAAGGAAGTGTCTCCTTACTATTGTAGCAAGTCTTTATAGACTACAAACAATTACGGCAATATAAATAGCCAACACAAAAGTGGGTACTTACAAGACCCTGGGCTAGATGCTTATACTAAATGCTGTGGATGCGGTATTTAATTCAGTCTTCGGGGCATTTTCTCCTCTTCTTCCATAAACTAGAATTTTGAAGTCTAAAGGGGCTGAGTAGCTTGTATGATATCATATACAAAATGCCTGCAATTGAACTAAACCCAGAACCTTACTTGCTTCTTTGGGCTGTCTAGTAAATGTATAGAAATGGTCTGTATTTCATAGTTTTTTCCTATTTTATTTTTATTAAATTGTAATCTTTTGATATAAAATTAAATAATATTGCATTTTGAATTTGTCTCCCCCCACCCCAATAGACAATCTTCCTAATGCCATCAGTGTAATAAGTCAATCCTTGCCCGCTGTTTCAGGGTACATTAAAAACAAAAAACATTGAATTCCTAGTTCTGTTAGCATTTGTTTCTTTCTTTCTCTGCATTGTTATTTCTCACACACCTCTTTTTTTTTTTAAATAAAACTTTTATTTATATGAGTACACTGAAGCTGTCATCAGACACACCAGAAGAGGGCATGAGATCCCATTTCAGATGGTTGCGAGCCACCATGTGGTTGCTGGGAATTGAAGTCAGGACCTTTGGAAGAGCAGTCGGTGCTCTTAACTGCTGAGCCATCTCTCCAGCCCCCTGCACTCCTTTCCTTCTCCAAAGGCTATGGCATTCTTTCATCACTGTAGACTGTCACTGGTGGGATTTGGGGGAAAGTGAGATGGATGAATCACCCCCTTCATGGAGCCTCGGTTCAGCCACACTCCCCTCTTCATGTTGAGCGCTGCTGTGGAGTGCTCATGGTTTAGATGCTGACTGGCATTTGGATGGGGCAGCATCTCTGTGAGGCTATGCCATGCCGAGTCAACCAGAGGCTGTCTAATACACATGGTGACTTTCCGCCCAAGGCTACCCAGTGAGGATCGGGACCTCAGCTGGAGCACACAGGGATAGCCTTGCTGAGGGTCCTTCATATCTACTGAAAGTCTGTGTATAATTCTTGTACATTCACAGTTCTCCAGACCGTCTGTCCTCTGGCCAGTATGACCCTACAAGCTTCCTCGTGTGTCTTTGCTGGTAGTCTCAACATCATCTGGGATGTGTAAACTGAAAGCCCATCAGTCTCAAATGCAAATCCTCCCTCTTGTCTTGGGCTGCCCCTTCCAGGATTCCTCTCATCTCCAGAGGTTCAGTGCTATGACGTGAGAACCCAGGGGTCCTCAAGATTTCTCCCTCCTTTCCTCTTTCTCACCCTTGTCTAGTAGCAGCCTGCATCACAACAAGGACACGGATCTAGCTGTTTTCTTCTGAGAGCACTTCAAAGCTTTCCACTTCCAGTGACACTAAAGATCAGCTCTTGACTTACGGAGCCAGGTCTCTTCCTGTTACTCAGCTCTTCCAGGGGTTGAGTTGAAGGCTCTGTGGTGCTGGCTCACCCCCTGAAGGGGCCTGTTCGCGGCGCCTAACTCCTTTGCATACCTAGACCTTAAAGCTTCTTAGTATCCAAAACGTGGGGCCAAATTATTTGTTTGCTATCTTTGCCTCTCTCAACTCATTTTTCTGATATCAGTCCTAGGAAGGCAAACTCATCTTTTCCACCTATGCTCCTATCTAACTTTCGGTCAAAGGCAATGCATGTGTGAGCTAGGTATGTGGCCCACTTAGTAGAGGCCTGCCTAGTGTGTGTTAAGTCCTGAATTACAACTCTAGCACTGTAAAAATCAGGTGTGGTGGTGCATGCCTATTAGCCAAGCTCTTAAGAGGAAGAAATTGGAGGATTAGATCAAGGTCATCCCCATGTGCATAGTGAGTTACAGGGCAGCGTGGGGTGCAAGAGACATTGGTTGTATCAAAACAAACAACCAAATCAAACCAGAACAACAGGTACAAACACGAAGGTGCCTGCCTGCAGTTTTTGGTGGATTTGAAACCTTCACAGGATCTTGGCTGCATCAGGGCCTATGTGGGGGGAGGCCACTGTGCTCATTTGCATTGTTTGGCTGTGCTTGTCTGTCTCCCTGAAGCCCATCTGCCCAGGAGCTGCAAACAGGTGTATCCTGGGGCCCGTGGCTCAGAGTGGCTACTGGCTCAGTGGTCCAGGAACTGGGACTCCACCCTTCCCCGCAACCTTTGTGTCCCTGTGACAGCAGGGAGCTCCCTAGTGGTTTCCTTGTGCATAGGAAGTTACTCCAGAGCATGTTGTGGATGTGTCTCCGAGGACAGATTTTGATCAGCAGTTCTCTATGGTCTGAAGCAGAGGCCTGTGTCTACAAATTCTGAAACAATGATGACTTGAGAAAGCTGCCTTGTCCCCATAACCTGAGCAGCCCAGCACACTTGGGGTATGTCCTGACAGGTCCTTGATAATGCCCAAGAAAGTAGATGAGCTCATCTTGGCTTCTGGCAATGTTGGGGTCTCCAGACTTAGTGTATACAACCGCATTTACTTTAGAGCCTGAGGTATCACTGATTGGAAAATGGTCACTAGAAGCCTTAGCCTGTTTGGGGATTTCTCCTCAGATGCCTCTCACAAAGCTTATCAAGCTCATTAGGAAAATCTCCATCTCGCTCTGCTATCTCTCAGCAATGTACTATTTCTGATCATTGCCCAATCTCGCTCCCCATTCTTTGATGTGTGGGGTATAGGTATAGGAAACTCAGATAAAGGAGAACAATAAAATTATCATTAAAACATACATTTTGGACACAACACAGGGTCAGGAAAAGCCATGCAGGACCTGAAGAGAAGCAGGTAATGTGAATTAGAACAGATGCTTAGAGGATGCTGTACACTAATTTAGAGGATGGAGATCACTCTAAATTAAAGCAGAGAAAACATGGCTTGAAGGTAGGAGGTAGGCTACCCCCTGACTGAGGGGATACTGTGGGCAAGGTACAAGCGGAGGAGGGAGACCCAGGAAGCTCTCGGTGTGGTCCTTGGCTGCTCCTGTTCATTTTCATTTGTCTGGATGGGAGAGTGGTGAGGAAGATGTAGACATCACTGACTTGGGGACCAGGTCTTTCTTCTAAGGCTCACATTTGTCTGATACACTTAATACCTTCACAAAAGGAGAGGGACATACAGAGGGGTCACATTTCTGGCTCTAGTTTCCAGGAAGGAAGCTTAGAGCCTGAAGCCCAGATTGGTCTTCATGCCCTGTCTCCAGGGAGCTCCCAAAGGCATTGCAAAGGGGCCACAGATTCCTCCACTGCTCATTCCTGTGTTATTATCTGTCCTTCATTAAACAGACTGTTCGCTCAGCACACATAAGCCTTTGCGCTAAGTCACCTTAGGAGATGCAGGCATAGATAGTTCTGGGAGGGGAGTGGTGGCCAGTGCGGCCAGCAGAGGCCTCCGTCTAAAAAGTAGTGGCGAGTGCCCAAAGGACTGGTTGGCAGAGCAAAGTCACTCAAGGAGACAAAAGTCAAGGGTGACCAGTGCTTCTGGAACTCAGTGGAGCAGGCTGCCTGAGACCCTGGAACCCGTCTGTACTTGAGTCTCCGCATCTCTCTCTCTCTCTCTCTCTCTCTCTCTCTCTCTCTCTCTCTCTCTCTCTCTCTCCCACCATACAGTTTCTGCTTCTCCACAGGGCATCAGGAGTCTGCTGCTCATGCCGTGCTGCAAGCTGAGTGCCATCAAGGTTTTATCTCCCAAATCCTAAAAATTCCTTTGGGGGTCATTGGAGGAGGAACTATGGAAATTGTATGCCTCTGCTTTGGGGAACCACAATGTCCCTCCCCACTGGAAGAGCCTTCTAGCTCCTCAGCTGTGTTTGGCTTCCCTCGCTTTGCTCCTGTGGTGGGTCCCTCTGGAAGGACTTCACTAGTGAATCATTGGCACTCAAGCCTTTCTTCAGAGGCAGCCTCCAGAAGAAAAAATTCCAACATCACACTGAGGCAGTGTAGGGTGATGGATACATGCATGCATGCATAAGTCAATGAATGAATGAATGAATGAATGAATGAAGAGTGAAATGTTTATTTTTGTTAGATGGGCTCCCAATGGGAAAAGAAGCAAAGTCACTACTGTCTATTTCCTTGAACACCAGGAGGCTCATGTACCATCCTACATGTTGGCCCCAGTCATGTGGGAAACAGACCCCTAAAGGCAAGTTAGTCCCTTCTAGTTTTTTTTTTGTGTGTGTGTGTCATAACACATATATACATGCTTAAGTAAACATGCACATTTGTGCATGTGTGTGTGAGTACTCGCACGTGCGCACATGTATGCACACACACACACACATCCAAACATGCCTACTCATGTTAATTGATGCTTTCCCTAACTGGCCTTTGGTCCTTTGATTATGTAACCTGTTTCATGTTCTCTGAAGTGAGGCTCTGCATGAAATGTCCCATGACAGCTCACAGCTGAAGAGGGAGTCAGGTGTGGTAGGATGCAGGTAAGACCCTTCATAGCTAGACCATGGAAACCTCGTGAGTCCCCGCGAGAGGGCCACAGCCTTCAAAGCCCTCCCTGGAGGTGAAGCTGTTTTGAGCAAGAGAAGTAACAAATCTATTTTCCACTGAGCAGGCGAGCTGTGTAATTGTTACAGATGATCTTTTTCCCTCTACAGGATGGGGCTCGGCTGGAAATTAAGCAGATTCCATGAGCAACCAAATCTGATGAGTCCTAGAGATTGAGGCGTAAGCGGCCACGTCTCGGACTGTAGCGCATGGCTCATTGGTGGCTGAACTGTGTTCTAATATTAATTATGTAATCATGGGTGGGATGTGGGGGAAGTCCACAACCAGACCTCCATGTCATCATGATTGTTGCCCTTGGATGATGAGCAGGACACCTGCTGGGATTTGTAGGAGACAGGGTGGGGCTGTAGGTGCTGCACTGTGATCCCCTCAACTTCAGGGGGAGGTAGTTTAAACGCAGAGCCTCTTAATGGACTGAGGGTAGCCCCCAAATCACATGTCACTGACGGATGATGAATGAGTCAGTCCCCCTGTCCCTGCAATGCTGCAAAGAGGAAGGGTGGCCTGCTCACTCCATCCATACGAGCAACTCCGCTGGAAGAGGCAGAAATAGCCAGAAGCAGGTTTTAGGAGCGTATAGCCCAGTGGGGGGCAGACATGCATACCAGCTGCTGGGACTCACCATGGGTTTGTCAGAGGACCCTAGTGACAGGTGCTTCATCCGACACGCTCCAGGGTTGTCTTTCAGGGTAGGTCACAGGCTTCTGGGTTTGGCCAATGGCTCTCCTTCTTGCCCACCTTTGAATTCTTTTTCCTTCCAGACTGATCTCAGCTAACTTCAGCAGATGCTTGCACTTTGTTCTCCCATTTAACTGTGTCATATGCAGCAGAACCTGTGCTAACCAGGGTCCCAACGCTCATTTCTCACTGACATCTGATGGGTCTTGGGCTATGGAAGGGTGGAAGGGAGCTCAGTGGAGAAGCTTGGTCCACAGTTGTCCTGAGGTGCTGGGGCATGGTAATTCTGCCAAAGATGAAGTCCAGGGAAGAGTGGTCAGGGAAGGAGGCAAGGAGAGGCTGAGGGAATAATGTTCAAGGATAGGTGTGTCTGCTCCGAGTGACTGAGGGCCCTATGGGTACTACCAAGATAGGTGTGATCTGAGACAAAAGTGGTTGCATTGTAGTGAGGGGGACTTGTAAATGGAGAGCTTCCAGAGTAGGCAGATGAGATGGTAAACGGAGCTGGGGAGAGGCAGGGAGGTTCCAGAGTGAAGGTCTTCTAAACCAGCTCCAGGTGTGTGTACAGAGCTGGAGTAGAAGCACATTCAGAAAACTGCCTGGCTAGACTGGGTGTGGGCTAACCGTGTTGGTGATGGAGGAGAGGCCAGGGGGAGCAGCGTGAGTTGGGAGCAGGTTTCAGCTTTGGGGTCTGGAGCATGGCAAGAACATGACATGATCTCAGGGGAATGGGATGCATTTGATTTGGGGACATGAACTCAGTGGACAGGAGACATCCAGATAGACCTGGCTGGTAGACAATGAACTGGCCCGCAGTATTACTAGGCACTCCAGGGCTCAGCTTCAGCGCTGGGCCATTAGCCCGCAGGAGATGAGTGTTATCAAGGTGAGACCTCTGTGTTCTGAGGAAAAGGTAGTCAGGCCAATAGGAGATGAAGACAACTTGCAGGAGGCACTCTGCATGGACACTGAGTTCGATCCTGCCACTCCTGCATCCTGCAGTTGTACCACCCAATGCTATGGCCCACGGGATCCTCCCACCCTGATACACTGGTACCCAGCAACCTATGGTCTACCAGAAATGGAGATCTGTTGAGCACCTCCAACCTCCCCCGTACACTCTTCCCACAGCTTCTAGTGTCTGTGCTGCTGAGTTTCAAAACCTCTAGAAGCCTTTCTTTCCCTTAAACATGATTTGGAACACAAATATGTTCAAAAATTCTTTAATAATTTCTGGTAGAGCTTCTGCTTAAAATTGATTAGGCCTTGGACTCCACCCACATCAGCAGAAAAATTTATTATTCTTTCTCCCCCCCCACTCACACTCACATGCACACATGCATTAGCACAGACTGTGATGTGGGCTGGACAGTATGTTAGTCAGTATCTTCTGGAGGTATAGGACACACAGAATGAGCATATATCATAAAAGGTATAGTCCAATGATGGTCACGTGTATACTAAAGATGCTGAGAGACTCCATCAGTTCTCAGTCCATGAAGCTGGATGTCTTGGCAGTCCCAGTCTGGTGCTAGAGGCCTGGAGGGTTCTTGAAGAGTCATGGGTTGAAAAGTGTGTTGGTATATGGAAGAAACTGGGTTTTGAAGGCAATAAAGAAAGTCTAGCAGCCAAGTAGATGTACTTATACCCAAGGAATAAAGCAATACAAGCAAGCAGCATGACTTTCTCCTCAGATTTCTTTGTATCTAGGTCATTTGCCAGAAGGTTCCCCTCTCTCTAGGAGAGGGTTTTCCCCCAACCAGTTAACTGTTCTTGGCAATGCTTCACAGATCCACCCAGGCACCTATTTATTAGTTGAGTTCAGATCCAACCAAGTTGACAACCAAGATTAACCATCAGCATTAAACAAGAAAGCAGTTAGGGAGATTCCTGCAATGGAAGCCCTTGATCCCGTTTATCACCATAGGGAGAATCAGGAGAGTAATGTGGCTGCATAGAACCTGATGTCACCAGGATCCCATCAGGCTGTTGTGTTTCTAGAGTCAACTATATCACGGGGACACTTCTGTGTCCTTAGTGTCATCTATGCCATAAGAACATTGGCGTCTTCAAGGGCTACTATGTCATGGGGACATCCTTGCATCTCTCGTATCAACTATGACATGGGGACATTCCTGTGTCTTCAGTATATCACTGCTTTATGGGGGCAGCCCTATGTGTCCAGTGTCAGCTATCTTAGACAGTGTGTTCAGTATATGGCGCATGCTCCTGAAGGTGTGAGTCTTTGAGGCTTAGCCTCTCCTCAGCCTTGTCCCGTACACTATTGCCTGCATCCCCTCCACTCTGTAAAACAGACATAAATGTGCATGATGGTGCACATCAAACTCTACCAATAGATGCTGCAGTCTCTGCTGAAGCTTGGTAATAAAGTGCCAGTGCTTGCAAATACACGTGTAAACAGTTCAGACAATACGGCTTTATGGTGTTTGATTTCCAGCAGTATTTCCTGAATGACTGAGGCAGCTCAGTTCCTACAGTAGCGGCTGACACTTACAGAGCCTTTGAACTCTGCAGCGGGCTGTCATTTGGACACATCAGCCCACAGTGGCCCTGTGTGGATGGTATGGAGGAAGACTGCTTACCCGGTAAGCAGACGCCTGCCTGAGACCTGAACTCAGATCTCTGGATTGATTCTGGTGCTTTACACAACTCATCAGTCCTTCCCTGACGCTTTGTCTCCCAGCCAAACACGAAGATGGAGCTAAGACAATTAGAAGCCACAGATGCTGCATTGTAAGTAGGTCTGAGAGTAGCAGTCACGGGCAAATGCGGGTTTCCAAGATGTTTTCTTGGGCTTCTCTGTTTATGGGACCTCCTCTGTGAGCACCCAGCAGATGGCATTCATGCAAACTCAAATACCACGGCAAACTCCTCCTTCAGATTAATTAGTTTCCATTTATACACCTCACCTCAAAAGCTTTACAGTTCTTTGATCTTGCAGTTCTGGTCTCCAAAGCCTTCCAATCTCATCTTTCAAGCCTCTTTGTTTTCCTGCAGTGTTTCCTAGAACAAAACCTGGAGACTCCAGACTCCAGAAAGGGCGTGTCTGCCTGCCACCAGAGCCTGGTTTTTCCTTCTTTTTCTTTCTATGCCAAGTTCTCAGCAAAAAAGGCACTAGGAAGCAGAGCAATACCCACTTCTCCTGGGGGCACCTCTGGGCCCAGATTGCTCTGTGATAGCATATAGGCCTATTTTATGGCGGATGGAAAGCTGTTGTAGTCTATGAGAACAATGATTACCAAGGGGAAAGGGAGGATTCTACAAAAACTGCAGCGTAGGTATATTGCCTGGCCCTGTCTCCTAAGCCCAGCTGGTTAGGCAAATAGTACTTGTCCCATCCTGACTTTATTTTACCTTTTGCATGTGTGTATCTATACTAGATGCATGCATTTTCAGATGTTTGAGGTCTGAGCCTTGTTTTCAAGGCTGTGGTAGTCCTGTAAGAGAGAGGAAGGGAGTTGCTGATCCCTGGCTTTTTAGGTGCAGCATGGGGAGGTTCGTGGTACTTGTTAAGGACAAGACATTCATTTGAAGGGAGCAGGGAAGGGATTGACCTTAAGAGTGAACAAAATCAGACCTAGAAAAGGGATGCTAGGAGCTTTATGTTGGGGGAAGGAAAGCCCCAGGGTATGATGTTGAAGAACTCCAGGCATGTACTTGAGAAGCTCTAAGAACCTGGTATGGTTATGATCGGGGGAACTCAAGGGCTGGGACCCAGGACTGCTAGACAGACCATTATGCTCATGCATGATGAGTTCTATCAGGACTTCCCTATTGCACAACCTCTGTATAGCATAGCTTCTAAACGTCACAGCTTTTATGAACCAAGGCTTGTTTCTGTTCCCTGTTGTGGTAGTTTGAATACGAGAGTGGCACTATTTGGAGGTGTGGCCTTGTTGGAGGGATATTGTCATTATGAGCATGGGCTTTAAGACCCTCATCCTAGCTGCCTGGAAGCCAGACTTCTGTGTACCTTCAGAACAAGATGCTGAATTCCCATTTCCTCCTGAGCCATGCTTGCCTAGATGCTGTCATACTCCCACCTTGATGATCATTGACTGAATCTCTAGACCTATAAATCAGCCCTAATTAAATGTTGTCCTTGTAAGAGTTGCATTGGTTATGATATCTATTCACAACAGTAAAACCATAACCAAGACAACTGTGATTTCCATGTATTATGATTTCTGTGAACCACGAGTTCTGTCCTGTAGCAATCAGGACTTCCATGTGCCAAAACTTCCATGTGTTATGATCTCAGTGCACCATGGCATCCATGAATTATGCATTGTAGTTCCCATAAACAATGACTTCTTTACAGCTTTTCTATTTTATGATGTCTATGCTACATGACTTCTGTACACTCTGACTCTGTATAATATGATGCCATTCTTGCATGCACCGTAACTTATGTCCACCATGACTCCCTTGCACCATGGCTTCTGTATGTCATGACTGCCACACATCACTATGTTCATGAACCATGACTTCTGTTCATCATGACCTATGTGTATCATGATTTCTGTGCACCATAGTTTCTATGCACTGTGTCTTCCATAGACCATGAATTCTATTTTTTTTTAATATTTTCATGACTCGTGACATCGATGCCTCCTGGCTTCTGTTCATCTTGACTGCTCTTTGTGCTATCTTAGGTACGTTATGATTTCCACACAATGCACCATGTCCGCTAACACCATGACTTCTGAGCACCACAACTTCTGTGCTTCGTGACTTGTGAATATCATGTCTTCCACAGATCATTATTTTCATTCATTATGACTCTGTCACTCAGAACTCAGGTGTACCACGGTGGTTTTTCATTTCATCCTCAGTGTACCATGGCTACCATGCACCAAGACTTCTGCAATTCATGTCTGCTGCCTCTGTCCCACAGATTTCTACTCCATCTGAAGCTGATGGTATGGCTGCGTATGAGAATAAACACAGGGAAAAGGTTTTAGTTAACAGGCACTCATTCTGTGCCCCATTTCCTTCTTATCCCTATTCTCTCTCACTCAGGGACAGCTGAGAAACGCTTACTTTGTAGCTTTTCTTAGCTAAAACTTAGCTCAATTGACAACAACTTTTCTTCTCTCTATGCAGGGCAAATTTCTTCTGGGAACCCCAGAATTGGATTTTCCTGTCTGAATTCAAATCCCATGATCTCTCTTCCTCTTCTACATGCCACCAGGGGATCAGTCCCTAAGCAAGGTCTTTTCCTCTGCATCTGTGTGGACCTTAGGGACCGGGCCTTCATTAGTCACCACCTAAAAGGTACTCGTGAATCTGCCACTAGTCCTTTTGAGAATATGATAAATGGCATTATTTTAGTGGAATAGCCACCAGATACAAGTGATCCCTTTTCTCAGGCTTAGCCCTGATGATGGAGTGCTGATGCCATCAGCGTTTTGGTCATAACTGCTTCAGTGGTGTCGAGTGCCAAGAATGGGGGTTCACTTGCCTCTACTCTGGGTCAGGACTCTGTCTGGGTTCAGACTGGCTGAGTGGTTTCCTGCTCTCTCTCTCTCTCTCTCTCTCTCTCTCTCTCTGCCTCTTTCTTCCCTCTTTCCCTCTTTCTAACCCTTCCCTTCTCTCTTCAGCCTTCCCTCCTTCTACTTCTTTCTTCCTCCTTCTGTTTCTCAGTCCCCTCCCTCCCTCTTTTTCTCTCCCTTACTATTTTCCATTTTTCCTTTCCCTTTCCCTTCCTCCTTCCCCCTTCCCTTCTTCCTCTTTTACTCCTTCCTTCTTCCTTCTCTCCTCCTCCCTCCATCCCTTCCTCCTTCCCTTTCCTCTCCTAAGCCCCCCTTCCCCACCTTAGATACTTCATCTACAGAACATCTATAGGGGGCAGTGGTAAGGTTTCAGGAAGAATACAAACTAGAAGCTTGGTGGTAGGGCTTAGAAGAGAACTGCTTTGCAGGCATTGTTATCAACATGCACAAATGGAGTTTCTACCCTCGGAAAGCTGCATCACAAGGAGTGTGGATGCAAAAGAGCTGGGTGGGTTCTACCTGGATGGGCAGGGAAGCTATTCCATGTGACTCCCCAACCAGGGGGTTGAAGGGGCAGGACCAAGGTATTGGATAAGCTGGTTGTTAATCTTGTCAACTGGACTATATTTAAAAGTCACCATGGAAACACACCCCTGGGGATGTCTGAGGGAATTCTATGACTAGGTTAACTGAGATTGGAATACCTGCTTTAAATGTGACCAGTACCATACCATGGACTGGGCTCCCAGACTAAATAAAAAGGCGGAAAGAAGTGAAACATCAGTGCCCTCCGCCAACCCCATTTGCTGTCCGCAGACATGGCTCTGTCCTCACACTAAACCTTCCTTTGTGATGGGCTGTACCCTTAAACCCTCCTCTCCCTGATTTGCCATTGTCACATATTTTGTCATAACAATAAGAAAAGAATGAATACAGGTAGACCGGCTGCCAGCATCCGCCCACCTTCTCCATTTCGTCCACTTCCACTCTCCCTATTCTGTCTGTCTGTGCTTCCCCAGCCCACCCAGAGGAGATTACCCGTGGATGAGAAAGGAATGTGTCTTTCCTTACAGACCTTGGTGCCCACAGAACATGATGTTGTGACACATTCCAAGGTTATAATAGAATTAGAGACAAGCGTGTTTATTTTAAGTCCAGATCGGAGCTGTAGGGAGACATGCCTCTCTATTTGAGACATCTATTTTGCTACAAGGACACTGAAGAATGGAAACCCAGCAAACTTTAAGAAGAACGAGTCCCAGTTCTTTCTTCTCAGTTTGCATCTCCAGGGCTCCCTGGGCCAAGCCGTTGGGGGAAGGACACACCCTACAATCCTTTCCAGTCTTCTCCCTGAGCATGCAGATGCCCTTTATGTGGTTTGAACTTCACCACGGGAAGTCAGTTTGCATGTGGTGACTTGGGCTTTGGGGAAAGATTTTCTATGGTGTGGCCATGTGTCTGGGAGTGGAAGAGGTTTCTTATTGCCCTGGGTGCCATGTAGCCATCTGGACCCATTCAGCATCGCTAATGAAGGACTCCGCTTGAAGCCCGCTGGCAGACGGGCTCTCAGATACACCTTGTGACCAAAGACAAGAAATCTCCTGTGAGGGTTGAGGTTTGTTATTAACCTTAGGATTGTGAGGTGGCCACTGAACTGCTGTGAGTTGAGGAAGGTGGGCTGAGTCCAACAGGATAGTGTGTATTGAGACTCTACTGACAGACTGCTGGACACAGCAGAAGAGGCCTGCTATGGACAAGGCAGGAAACCTAGGGTTCTTGAGGCTGGGTAGGTAGGGCTTGGATCTGAGCCACACACACATGGAAGCACAATTCTCAGCTGTCCCTATCGGATGTTAGCTGAGTGTCCAGAACCTTGTCAGCACTGGGATAGTCTTAGAGTTTGTGTGAGTTACAAGGTCAAGACCTGGACCTGCAATACTGCCCTTGTTTCAGACATTGGTTGCAAAGTCAGCTGGCTCTGAGTATGTGGTTTGCCACAGATGCTGTTGGGTCTGATAATTTGCTAGAACAACTCAAAAAGCTATGTAGAATGTGGTGTTTCTGATCCTCCTGTCTCACGAAGGATATAAATAAATAGCCGAGGAAAGAGATGCATGGGGCCAGGTCTAAGCAGTAGATGGAGCTGCCGCCGTTTGTGGTCATATCTCCCTCCAGGTCCTTGGCTGTGTTCTCCACTCAGAGGCTTTCCAGATGTCACTGTTGCAGGCTGTGCATATGAGGTTGCGTTTCTCAGGCATGGCTGGTTAACCAGCGCCTTTGCATCTTGGAGCAGGTACAGCAAATATCACGGCCATCACCAGTGGATTCCATTCTTCACTTCTCCAAGGAGTGCAGAAGAATGGAGCTGAAGGTCCAAACCTCTAATCGTAGACTAGCTTTTCCCCTCTGCAGGTCCCCTACCTGAAGCCTCTCCTCAGTCTTTCCCCACTCTGTTATCTTATTAGCATAAATTCATGTAGAGAGGGGCTAACAGTGTGTAATGAAGGGAACTCCCATTACCCTGAAATTCCAAGGATATGGGAGGTGTGTGTGTGTGTGTGTGTGTGTGTGTGTGTGTATGTATATATGTATGTGTATGTATGTGTGTATGTGTGTGTATGCGTATGTGTGTGTATGTGTGTGTATGTGTGTGTGTGTGCGTGTGTGTGTATGTGTGTGTATGTGTGTGTATGTGTATGTGTGTGTATGTATGTGTGTGTGTATGTGTGTATGTGTGTGTGTGCGTATGTGTGTATATGTGTGTATGTGTATGTGTGTATGTATGTGTGTGCATGTGTCTATGTGTATATGCATGTATGTACATGTATGTGTGCATAGGTATGTGTGTGTGTGTGTAAGAGGGAGAGGGAGAGAGAGAAAGAGAGAGAGAGAGAGAGAGAGAGAGAGAGAGAGAGAGCGCAAACCTGCATTTACTGCAGTGGGATGGCAAGGTTAATGGAGACAGAGACTGCTGACCCAATTTCTGACTCAGAACCCTGGCCAAATTATGTGTTTGGCTGGAGGCAGCAAATAAAGTTCAGAAAATACCTGAGCCAACTGATGGGGGATTAAAACCACCACCAAGGATAAAAAAGCTCGATGTCTATTTTGCACAATCAAGAAATGGTCATCTCAAAGCTTAGCCCTCACTACAGGAGGATCAACGGCTTATGATTCTTTTTCATTTTGATGTGCGGATAGCCATGAGCCAATTTTCCTGGATTAGAATGAAGATGGGCATCAAGGAGAAGCTGCTTGAGCACCTCCCAGGAGATCGGAGGAGGACGGCAGATGCAGGCCCAGGCAGTTGCAATGTACTGCAGCAGCAGGCTTTCCCAGGACACTTGAGAACACGGTACGAGCCAGCAGTGTGGCTGGCCCTCGGTATACGGAACTACCGACTTGGGCGCACTAGGCCTGCATTTCTCTGGTTCCCAGCTGATCCTTGTGCCTAAAGAAGTTGCTGGGGCTCAGCCGGCAACCAAATAGGGTGCAGCTCTCAGGGAAATGGGAGAGAGCTGTTGGTGAAGTGCGTGCCCTGAGAGCACAAGGATCCCTAGATCCCTAGAGTCCTCTAAGAATAAACAAAGACAAAACCAGCTGACTTCTGACTTATCCATCACAGGCACTTGTGGACACACATATGTCCTCACACACAGCATACAAATGAACATGAGCATGTGCACATACACATAAACAAGTTCCTCTGTCATCAAGGATGGTTGTCCCCCAAGTGCCCTGGGTTCCATTTTTCCTGGGACCCTGTTTGACTGGAGGCTGTGGGGCTCCAGAATCTTACCTTGTTTCCCACAGCTGTCTCAGGAAGGTTTCCACAGGAAAGGAGGGGGAGAGAAGAGGCCCACTGTATTTTGGGTGGCATTTAGTGAGACTTGGCTTTGTTTATCGCAGAGGGAACCTCTGCCTCTCTCTTATGCTGTCCAGGGATTTCCCTAAACAGCTTTCAGATGGGGAAGGTGATTCAAAGACCTCCTCCAGAGGCTAGTGAATGGAGTGTCGTGATACTGCTTATGCAATGATTTATACACGAGGAAGCTGAGGAACACCATGTCTTCATCCTGACAGCTGTGTCTCCGGATGCTCAGCCCCTTTATGGTTAAACGCCCTTGAGGTTGCTGCTTGTCAGTGCCACTATATCAGAAACCAAGGTAACCAGGCTACTCTTCAAAGGTCTGATGTCATTATGATACCTCATGCTTTGCGCTTTTGACACCTCCTCTTTTCTGGGGATCAATGAGAAGAAATACTTTAAAAAGGAGATCTGGTCTACCATGATTTGGGAGCAAAAAAAAAAAAAAAGTCACCTTACAGCATGAACTTGCTTCCCACCTCAGAAATATTTATAAAAACTTTAGAATCCACAATTCAGAACCTACCTCATTGCTGCCTGCTTTAGGCAGCCTACCTAAGCTCTCTTTGGAGTGTTTTCTCTGCTAAATAGATTTCTGTTTGAACTGTATAAGCCACTTCACTAAATATTTTCCTCCAAAAAGACAAGGATTGAGAGATCCTCGGAACAGTAAAGCTAGGCCTCCAGCTGAGGGTTGGAATCACAGGGGGCCCTGCATGGCTCCATAGCTAAAGTGATTCTCAGAGGAACCACATGACTTGTTTTCTGGGACTCCATCAAATCCAGCTGATCTAGATACATAAACACTGAGCAGAAGATGGAGATGGGAAGCCTCCATTGTCTAGAAGCAAGAGGATATTTCAGCCAATCTGTACTTTAAGCTGCTCTCCACTCGTTGGAGTCGGAAGTACATTATGTGTGCATGAAGCTATATTGAGTCCCAAGTAATTTTCCAGTGTTAGATAAACCCCACTGTGTATGTCACAGGAAACAGTGACTGGAACAGGGGTATGGGGCCCAAATCCACTTTGGTCAAGGTCCTAACAGACACACATCTGCATTGGTTCAGACCAATTATAGACTTTTGTAAGACAGATTCCCCCCCCAATAAAGCCAAAATGCTAATTAGGATTTACTTGTAGTTACCTATAAAATCCCCCTATTCTGAAGTTATTTAAAGTTATCATCAGATTTAAGATAAGCAAATGTCACCTTCTCTCTAGTTTATGAAAATAAGACCAAATATGCACAGGGCAATTTGGTTAAAATGGCAAATGCTTTTTGATAGAGCTTGTGTGCTTCATGTTCACTTGTTTCTGATTTCTTTGGAGTGGGTGGGTGGGAAGGTCACAGAGGACCTGTCAAATAATCTTTGCCTTTAAGGCAGCCAGAGTGTGAGAAAGTATTGTTTGAATGACAGTAAGTAGGGGCATACCACATTTCTTCACAAGCAAATGGAGAAAAGGTTCCACTTTCAGAGGTGCAAGGATGAACTGGCCCTTGAAGCTGAGCCCTTGAATGAGCCCAGGGTCATCCTATAGTCATGAAGAAGGTCACAGTCACAGGAATAAGTTCAGATAGAGGTGGAGGAGGCAGGGCCTCTGAGCTGACAGGGCTCTGCTGAAGTCAAATTCTAAGTGCCGTAGTTGAGGTATGCCAGTCATGAAGCTGTGGACCCAGCTACTCAGGAATCTGCAAAATGGAGGTTGCTTGAGATTATGAGTTCAAAACTAACACGGGATAGTGAGACAGAGATTTCCTTTCAAACACACACACACACACACACACACACACACACACACACCATGTGCATTGAGAGGCACATAGAAGTTCTAAAACCTACATCTGGGTGGAGGGAGGGGCAGGGCTACCCACCTGTTCTAAGAGCTCTGGGAAGGAATAGGCAGAGCAGGCTGTACAGAATGACCCAGAAATACCCAGTTAGTGCTGTGCAGGACTTAATCAGCTGATTTTTTTTGTTGTGGGTCCATTTTGTGTTGCCCATAGTGAGGTAGGATTGTGGGTCTGCTCTAGCTGTGAAAACAGGGATGTGAGCTGCACAGGCCTGACCTGTTCATCTCTGTTGTCTAATGGGAGTTTCTGTTGGCTGTGGGAGAATGTTTAAGGAGTTTCCACAATGAAGATAACAGAAAACAGGCATATTCTAAAGAAACCAGCCCCTGGAGTAGCCTATTCTGGTCTTCTTCAGGTCTAGGCCTAGCCTCTATTTCCTTCTGACTAGATCCTAGGCCTGACTTCAAGGGCCTGCACTGAGGCTCATGTGGTGGCAATGGATTTGTCAGTGTAATGTAGTAATGCCCCTCCCAGCCCCCCATCTCCAGTTCTGCCCAGTTTGAGCCCTGATTAATGAGGCTGTTAATTACAGCATTCTTCCCAGCTACAGACGTGGCTGGAAGCCAATCTTGGAAGACAGGATTCATCCTCTTGGAGCTGATGAAGGAAGCTGTACTGGTGGGAAAAGCTGGGCTAGAGGAGGAGGCCACCTCTTTCTTCCCTTGTTTCCTTACCATACTAACCCTTCTTCCTCTCTGCTTCTTGACCTAGCACATGACTACTGTTTCTACTTCCTCCCTATGCCTATGAGGACACCCGATGGAACACAGCTTCATATGAAACTGGGAAGGACTTTGGAAGAGGGAGTCAGAGAAAGTGGGAGAAAATGTAAGGGGGAGAAGCCGGAGTTTGGGGAGAAAGGATGTAATGAAGGGGAGGTACAAAGACAGGGATAGACTGGAAGGAGCCTGGGTTGGGAGGGAGATCCTTAATGGGAAGGTAATCTGAGCAGGGATTGGAGCCTAGAAGAGGGAAGAGAGACTTCTTCCGAAGAAGGGTTATTAAGCTTGGGGGAGTATTGAAGGGGAAGGAAACTGGAAGAGAGAGGATGAGGAAGAACCAAGGGGAGGAGCCCTGAGGGAAGAGGTCCTGGGGACCAAAAGCCACAGGCTGAGCACCATAGGGTTAGAGATCTCTGGGTGAGTCACCTGGATCCATGGCTTGGCTGCAGGTGAGACTCTTGCATAGGTCGATGTTGTCCAGGTTGCCTCCAATCCAAGACATCAAGGACCTCTAGGTCAGGTGTCTATGAGGCATATGCCTAAGGATGTGGTGTACAGCTAAAGTTTGGTCCTGCCTGAACCAGGTGGCTGTATGTGGATGCAAGGCCACCCCAGAAGCTACCTTCCTTATATTATCCTCAAAGCTGTTCCCTATTTGGTGTTTTGCTCAAACTATTGAAATGCAAACTGTCCTGAAGACTGGAAATTTCCACTGGCAGAACATTCTACCTCCTTACTCGTTCATCCTATAAACTCCCACTTATTGTTGACTAGGGTGGAGAGCCTTTCAAGAGGAGGCCAGGCAACATGAGGCATAGAATGCCCTTGCCAATGGTACGCCAGGTGACAAAGGTCTACAAGGATGCTTTGGGTTACCTAGGAGTTTGCCTATCAATCAGCATTTCTGTTGAGTGAACCAGCTCATGGTGATGATATCCTGAGGCTGGATCTGTGGATTTTCAGCACACTGGTAGCAGAGGTCTGTCTTTCAGAGTTGGAGGAGCTGCTGCATTATGGCCCCATGTCCGCCATCTTGGAGATCCAACTCTTCATTCTCATAAAGGTAGCAGAGACAAATAGTGATGTGGGTGTCAGTGGGAAGGGACTTTGTGGAACATAAGAGTGACAATGCCACGGTGATTTCTCTCCTTTCCCTTTGTTCTACTCCCCACAGCACTGGGTGCAGACACACAGAATCTCTTGAAAGGCCAGAGGGATGAGCGGGAGAAGCAGTTGTCAATGCACAGCATACTGGAGGCCTGGAGAAGACTCCCACAGCTAGCCTTCAAAGCTGGTGGGAAGGCTCCTTGCTAGAATTTAACACCCAAAATGTGCTCGGTGACAGACTAAGACAGGGCTACCCTTCCTACCATCATTTCCTCTCTCCCCTCTTTTAATCTTTCCTTCTTCCTTCCTCACTCCTCCCCCTGTTCCTTCCTGTTCCCCCTTTTTCTTTCTCTCCCCCTCATCCCCTTCCTCCCTTCTTCTCATGGTTCTCCTTTATCCTTTCCTTTCCCCTCCCGCCCAGCTTCTTCCTCAGCCTGCTCCCCTGTCTGTCCTTATTTTTAGAGGATATGAGCCCCATAGATCACTTTGAGCTCTTTCATGTGAGTTTTTTTCCCAGCACAGACTCAGACCCTTTTCCTTGTTTTTGTCTGGCTGGGGTCAGAGACAAGTGAGACACTGGCAATCACAGGAAGGCATAGACACGCCCTGCTCTTTGAGTGCTTCCAGACAGGAGGGTCTCCAGACCCCCCCCACCAGGCACACTGTGTTAACAGTGAAATCTCTGAAGTGAGGCCAAGCTTGTCTTGTCTGTCAGGCCGATGTGGGGACATGCTGTGGGAGCCTGGAGATGTCATCGTCTCTCTGTCCTTCCAGTTCACTGGTCTCACACTGGCACAGGTGTTTAGACACTGGCTCTTCTTAGCGTGAGGGTAGTGAGCCCAGGTGACGGGGTCTCTGGATCATGTCCCCATTTCAAAGCCTTCACTCTATTTCTGGGTAAAGCCGTCTGCCTACCTGGGCCCCCTCTGGAGATAACTCTGGTGTGTGGGAACAGTATAGAAGAAGCGCGGGACTCTCTTGTTCCTGGGTTTTGTTAGACTTGTCCCTTTGCCAGCACATGTTGGGGAGCCTTCATCCTATCCACAGTTCCCTGGGCCCCTCAACCCAGTATGAATGGCTTAAAGTGCTCAGGAGTAAAGATGGACACATGTATAACCCACCCAGGACCTTCAATTTTTGTTGTTAGATAATCATAGATTCCTGTGAGAGACAGATCCCTGGGGTGGGACACTGGAGACCCTAGATGCCCATACTGTGACTGCCAAGGTTCTGATGAAGCCAGCTTTAACCATGTGGAGCCTCAGTTTCCCTATGTGTAATGTGGGGCACCATCCGTGAGTGGCCTGGATGAGTTGGGAGAGGGATTCCTAGGTTCTCTTCATGACGACACATGAAACATCATTGTGTCCCCCTAGCTGGTGGAGGGGGTGGGATGGGGCTATATTTGATGCTGAACCAAGTGGTCCCAGAGACCTGGGTGGAACTGGATGTCTCCAGGTATTGGAATTTCCCACCTATCCAATTAGAAACAAGCTTGGCTTCCCAGGAGGCAGCTGTAGTTTACTCCCAAGGGGTCTTTCATGGAACCACTTGCTGTACAATGGACTGAGGCATGGACACCTCCTCAGAGATGACTGCGGGTCCCAAAGCCTCAGAGCTTCTTAGAGCACCCATGAGCTGATGGAGTTAGCATCACCATCTGTCTTGGTTTGCTTTCTATTGCTGTGGTAAAACTCCATGACCAAGGAGGAAAAGATTTATTTCAGTTTAAAGCTTACATTCAGCCATGAAGGAAAGTTAGGACAAGAACGCAAGGCAGGAACTGGAAAACAGGAACAAAGACAGAGGCCATGGATGAGTGTGCTACTGCTTACCGGGTTGGTCCTCATGGCTTACTTAGTTGGCTTTCCCAAAACCAACTGCCCAGGGGTAGCACCCCAACAATGGGCTGGGCCCTTTCAGAGTAATCAGTAATCAAGAAAATAGCTGACAAGCATACCCATAAGTCAATCAGATGGAGGCAAATACTTAACCAATGTTTCCTCTTCCCAGATAATTCCAGCTTGTGTCAACTTGACAAACACTACCCAGAACAGCACCCTAATCTTGCAGAGTTGGGCTGCCCAGCTCAGGACCCCATTCTCAGCTTCTTCCCTGAGCATCCCTGCTTTTATTTCTTATCATTGCCTGATTCTATGGTCAAAATGCCCCCAAAATGCTAACCTGGGACTGTGCAGGCATCACAAACTCCTGACAGTTTGACATCTGTGCCTATCAGTTTTTGCAGTACTGGAATGGGAGACAAGTCAAGAGCGTATTAGGCTAGTATTCTGCCTGAGCGCCCAGTTAGTCCCACAGCCCTGGTCATTTTTATTTAAGGGACAGATTCTTGGAACAGTAGAATATAAATATCTACTGGAACCCTCACCAAGTACCTGGTGTCTTCTCCTAGCTAGGACTTTTGCCCATTTTGTGTGAAATGAAGACCACAGCCTAGGTTTGATTCAGGAGGGAAGGCAGAGGCCAGAGGCCTTCCGCAGGATGGAGAATTCTCAAGAGGTAGAGCACACAGGTGTGGGGTCAGCCCAGTAGGGAGGAGGTTTGTTCACATACAGAGTTGGCCCAAACCAGCCACCCACTGTTCTTGGCTTTCAAGGGGAACAGTGTGTGCCTGGCATCCAAAAGCCCTCTGTGAACAGGAAGGAAGCACTGATGGATGGCTGTGCCACAATGAGAATTGGATCAATGTATCATCTCACCCAGTATTGGCATGCTCACTGAGAAAAGGGGCACAGCAGAGGTCTTATGGCATGGATTCCAGCTTTGCCTGTTGGGAGGACCTTCTCCCATAGATAAGAGGATTGCAGCCTCACCTCTCTTGGAGTTCCTTTCCATCATAGCATGTGGATGGGGGTGGTGTGGTCACACAATCTGTGCATCTTCCCCAGAAGGCCTCAGGTGAGATCAAAGAAACCATAGGTATGCGTTTGAGGCTGCTACTGTGGCAGCGACTTACTGGGATCCATGTGGGAATGTGTGAAGCTCTGCATACCCTGAGATATGCCTTTATAGTCTTCAGGGTTGCTTTCCTGGACAGATAGGTTGACCTGTGTCCAAGAGCAGAGCTCATGCAACATTCCACTGCTGCTGGGTTCAGCTTAAAGCAGACCCCACACTACTAGCTAGTAGAACACTGTGCCACTGAGATGGGGGAGAGCCCATCTACACAGACAGACTGAAGTCTCCAGAGTCCCTACTGTTCCTGGGGTTCTCAGAAGAGCCAAGTGTCCCTGAGCTCACCTTGGCTCCTGCTTCCAACTCTCACTGGAACCCAGAAACTCAGGTCCCTCTAGCCTTGTAGTACTACCTGGGCCTGTCTTCATTTTTACTCAGGATACTCTTCTACCTGCAGGTCCATCCACCCACTACCATTCACTCAACACCCACACCCCAAATATAGCCAGTGAAGCCTTGTCTTGCCTTCTGCCTGTGGGTGGAGCTGGCTTCCCACAGCTGCCTCCATCAGTCAGCTCAGCACAGATGGCCAGTGGACGCTCCTCTAATCGGAGCCACAAAATCCCTCCTCTCTTTGACTTGGCTTCCTGAGGCATACAGCTCATCAGTAGCTGGGTTACATGTGTCTAGTGGCTATACCTCCCCAACTCCTATCTCACCCTATCAGCCCATCTACTTTATGTCAAATACTGTGCTGGCAATGGGATGACAGGAGGCCAGAGTCACTGGGAGCCATGCCTTGTGGCTAACAGGCCTAGGGGCAGCAAATGGAGAATGCCTTCTTTCCAGCCACATAAAGCATATGCTACAGAGAAATGTCTTACAGAAGGGCCTTCTTGTTTATCTTTCAGGGCCTGTGATGGGTACTGCCACATAGCCGCTGGCCTAGCTAGACTTGCTAGACGTAAGGTGCTGGGGAACAGAAAGTAGAGTTTCTTAGTAGCAGGGGTAGCCTTCAAGTAAGGCTATCACTTTCTAATGGGGCCTGAAAAGATACTGTAGAGGACAGGGACCCCATTAAAACTCTCATTGAGGACCATGACAGAGGGTCCTGAGTACAAGCTTGAAGGATTTAGAACTCCAGAGTCTATGCAGGATCTAACCAGAAGAAGCATGTTTTTTATCCCATCTGCATCTTCTGGGGGTGCTGCCTCCCCAGCTGCATGGGGCCTTTTGCCCTGCTGGTCACTCTGGTGGGCTTGCCCATTCTTTCCACCATGTCCTGGGGGCCATCCTGTTCTGTCTCCAGAAGGTCCCTGGGAGGTTAACAAGCTTCTCCTTCAGCTAGTTATCTTCTGAGAGCTCCATCTCACATGACATAGCAAGACAGAACGTGAGTTCCTGCGGTCCACAGACCCTGCATTATGGTTCCTCTGCCTCCCACCAGCAGTGGTTGTCCCTACCTCCTCTTCTGAGGTCTTCACCATGGTTCCTCCTTCCAGGAGACCCAAGAGCTGGTATTGAATAAGGCTCATTTTCTTAGGGACCAGCACCAGCACTACCACCGAGAACCATTTAGCACCAGTGAAGGGGGTATGACATCACATGGTACAGACCATGGTAAGCAACTACCAGTGATGCATCTGAGAATGATAGGCCTCGCAGTGGGGGAGATAAAAGGAGGTCTTTTGCTTAGGGGACGCAAGCAGTAGGTTAGTTATGGACTATGAAATGCTAGGGTTTGTTGTTGTTGTTGTTCTTGTTTAATTGATCGATTATATTCCTTCTGATGAAACTGGGTAGACTTTACTTTGTAGCCAATAAGCCCATTGATGGGGGACAAAGATGATTTTGAGCCACATGTTAAGAATCATTCTGGCTGATGTGATGTTTGATGCTAGAATAGTACATCATAGGTCGGAGTTGGAGCCCAAGTGGTACAATGTTATCATGACTGATGGGAGTGCTTTCTGCATAGACACTTGGCAAATGTTGCCATCCAGGATAAGCTTCTCCATTGTCAGAGGTGATTAGTCACGGCTTTGACATACTTTTCTCACTGTAGAGAAAAGACAGAGCATGTTTATCTCTCTGTATGTAAATTTGGAAAATGATCGAGTTAATTTCTCCAGCTTCTCCAAAACTATTTGCTGTGGTTACAGGTTGACCACAGCACTTGGTATGCAGATGTGAGTAGCCTCTGCCACTGCTTGCACACCTTTGGCTGGGCAGGAGAGGACAGTGAACTCAGGGTTCCTATCTGTGACACAGCCCCACACTTGAGCAGCCCTAGGGTGCCTCTTTGTAATCTTGTACAGAGGAGGCCAGGTCTAACAGATCACAGGAAGATGCCCAGAGCTCAAGATGTCCCCTAGTCCTTTTAGTCCTCTGATGCTGCCTGGCCAAGGCTATGTCCCCCTCTGTGTCTTCTTTTTTCCTGTCAGTGTTGGGTCATCCCTGCTCTCACCTGCCGCCACACCATACACTTGCTGTATCCCCTGTATCTGGCCTTATTGTAGACTCCTGTCCAACATTTGATTCAGCATTGGCCCGTGCTCCCAAGTAGGCAGCCCATGCTAATGGCAAAGTCTGAGCTGATTTCACTGAGTCTACATGGTACCAGTGTGTGGTGGTTCTGGTCTTGGTACTTTGAGTGTATGTGTGTGCCATTGATGGGTTGGTGAGAGGCCTTCCATGGGATTGGCAGAGGGATAACAAGAGGGCTCTACTCCTCTTATCTCTATCTCTCAGTGGGAGCACTGGGTCACAGGTGCTGGTGGTGCCATGTATCTGAGAGATGAAGCCAGGCAGCAGTGAATAGCAGTGTGTCTGCAGGACGGTGATAGACCCCCAAGTGCCATGCCATGAGTCAGTATGGCTGGCAGGCTACAGAAATCAACAAGTGCCACATCTGTCAAGTGCCTCACTCTGGTGCTCATCATGAGATGGTATTCATAACAAATCTCATGTGGGAAGCATCTTTATCCCCACCTTAGAGATCGGAATACTGAGGTTCAGCGATGTACTCAGTGTCACAAAAAGCACTAGCAGCAATCAGGACTCACACATTCTCTTTTGGCTCACATATGTGCTCTTCCTATTTTATTCCTGTTTGGCCCACAGAGACAAAAATGGGCAGCCTGCATAAGCAGGTGTTCATGCTAATCATGAGTGTCACCTTGACATGCTTGGGAAGAGAGACCCTTGATTGACAATTGCCTCTACCAGACTGGCCCATGAGGGTGTCTGCGGGGCATTTTCTTGATTGCTGATTGATATAGGAATGAATGTCCAGCTTACCTTGGGTGTCACCCCTAGACAGGTGAGCCTAGGAGCAAGCCAGTAAGCAGTTGTCTTAGTCTTAGTTTCTATTTCTGCATTAATACCACAACCAAGAAGCAAGTTGGGAAGGAAAGGGTTTATTCATCTTACACTCCCACACTGTCATTCATCACCAAAGGGAGTCAGGACGGGAACTCAAGCAGGTCAGGAAGCAGGAGCTGATGCAGAGGCCATGGAGGGATGTTCCTTACTGGCTTGCTTCCTCTGCCTTGCTCGGCTTGCTTTCTTATAGAACCCAAGACTCCCAGGCTAGGGATGGCATCACCCACAAGGGGCCCTCCCTTCTTGATCACTAATTGAGAAAATGCCTTACAGCTGGATGTCATGGAGGCATTTCCTCACCTGAGGCTCCTTTCTCTGTGAAAACTCCAGCTTGTATCAAGTTGACACACAAAACCAGCCAGTGCAGCAGTGCTCCTCTCTGATTTCTGCTCCACATTCTTGCCTCATGCAGAGCAGGAAGCAGGAGAGAGCTTGCTTTTACAACAAAGCTCTTGCATACCCTTAGTCCAACCTATCATCCCACTGTTGAGCTCAGAGGATTCAGGATTCAGTCACCTCTCCAGAGCCCCATCCGTGGCCCCTGCTGAACTGGGAACCAAGCCTGTAGCAGGGGAGCTCTTAGAGAACAAACATTGCAGAGCCAAATATCCTAAGAGAAGCCCCAGAGAATCATGGGATTCTGTTTGGGATCTTGACAAAATGTCCTCCGATGCTGAGGAAGCTTGCGGCCTCACGGTTGGGATAAGCATTCCATGGCACCTAATTTATGAGAGAAACTTGTTCCTCTCTAGGGAAACAGGTTTTTGATGCTCTGGAGCTGGCATTTGAAGCCCCGCCTTCCTAGTGGGAGGAGCACCTGGGTAGGTGGAGGCAGGGTGGGAGCACCAGCTAGAGCACAATAAGGGTGGCAGCAGCTGAGCAAGGGCTGGTTTGCTTTTCCTAGAGACTTCTCCTCTCAGACTCAGCCATGGGAAGACAAGGTGGGCTTAGCTACACCCAAGGTCAGTGTGGCAATGGTTCTGATCACCCTGACAGCATTTGTGCACCTACCGCACTCTAGGGATTTGAGAGGATCTTCAGTGGCCCATGGTCTGCCCCACAGCAATGAGAGGCTGGTCCAAGCTTGCCCTCTGCATCCACCTAGCGTCAAGTAGTCCACCAACGAGGCAATGAGCTTGACAGGTCTTTATAATGAGATACGTTTGAAATCCACAGTCACCTGAAGAAGTTTGGATGGCTGAGAAGCACCTTAAGAAATGTTCAACACCATTAGTCATTAGGGAAATGCAAATCAAAACAACCCTGAGATTTCACCTCACACCAGTCAGAATGGCTAAGATTAAAAACCCAGGAAACAGCAGGTGTTGGCGAGGATGTGGAGAAAGAGGAACACGCCTCCACAGCTGGTGGGATTGCAAGCTGGTACAAGCACTCTGGAAATCAGTCTGGTGGTTCCTCAGAAAACTGGACAGGATACTTCCAGAGGACCCTGCCATACCACTCCTGGGCATATACCCAGAAGATTCCCCAGCATGCAATAAGGATACATGCTCCACTATGTTCATAGCAGCCTTATTTATAATAGCCAGAAGCTGGGAAGAACCCAGATGTCCCTCAACAGAGGAATAGATACAGAAAATGTGGTATATATACACAATGGATTTCAGCCATTAGAAACATTAGAAACAATGAATTTATGAAATTCCTAGACAAATGGATGGAGCTGGAGAACATCATACTAAGTGAGGTAACCCAGTCTCAAAAGAAGACCCATGGTATGCACTCACTGATAAGTGGATATTAGCCTAGAATCTTGGAACACCAAAGACACAATCCACATACCAAACAATGTCCGAGAAGGAAGGAGTGGACACTGGTGCTGGAAAGGCTCAAAGCATCAGTGTAGGGGAATACCAGAACAGGGAAGTGGAAGGGGTGGATGGGGGAACAGGGGGAGGGAAAAGGGCATGTGGGACTTTTGGGGGGTAGGGAACCAGGAAAATGGAAATGAAATGTAAATAAAGAATATATCCAATTAAAAAAAAAAGAAAATAAAAGAAATCCACAGTCTATTGTGAAGGTGAGGAGGTGGACCGCCTTCCACTCCAGCGCAGTAGTGGGTGGCTTGGGAGGGGCCACCACCTGGCAGAGTGTGAGCTGCGCTCTTCCATGGCTTCATGGTCTCTCCATGGGTAGCTGGCCTTGTGTGGGCTCTTCCCCTTGTCTTTACTGAAGCCAGGTTTCTCAAAGTGGGCGTGCACACCACATAGATGGTCTGATTCTTATGGTGCTGAGTCTCTTTAGGGAGTTCTAGGTACTGGGGTGGAAGATGAGGCCCTTATGATTCATGCCTCAGGTTTTGAAATCAAATCACGTGATTTCAATAGGGACTGTTTTAGTGGCGGGCCTTGGCTTCACCCTCTGCACTCTTTCCCTTCCTTCCTTGCTTTCTTCCTCTCCTTTCCTCCTCCCTCTCCCCCTCTGACTCCTCTTCCTCCCTCTCCCCCTCTGACTCCTCTTCCTCCCTCTCCCCATTTCTCCTTCTCCCTCCCTCAGTCCCTCCCTCTCTCCTTCCAGCCCTCCCTCTGTCCCTTCCTCCTCCTCCTCCCTTCTCCCCACTCCCCAAAGAGCAGGCTTACCAACATTACCATAGTGCTTTCATCTTATATTTATGCTTACACAGGGCAAAGGGCACTGCTGCTCTATGATTTCCCATACAAATGTAATTTACAAAAAGTATTCATTCTTTGTGTGGGGTGTGTGTGAGTGCATGCATGCATGGGTATGTGTATGTATGTGTGTATTCACCCCATGTGCCTGCCACAGCATACCTGTGGAGGTCAAGAGGACAACTTTTGGGAGTACATTCTCTCTGTTCCCTGTGCGATCTGGGGAATGACAGGTGAGCCCCAGATCTTTCTTTTGGTTTGTGGGACGTGTTAGTGCACAGGCTCCATCCTAATTCCCAGCTCTCCTGGGGACTGGGATTTTCTCAGCTTTGTGTCCATGGCTCTGGGATAACTAGGCAGTTCTAATGTGGGATGCTTCAATCCACTCAGGAAATGATACATTATAGCTTTTCCTCAATATGGCTCCAGAATAGATAGAGGTGTCTCTGCCAGCCCCACACTGTATGTGGGGTAAAGGATCACCATATATTAGCAGCTCCCACCCCCACCTCCTGCTCGCCTATCTTGTTGGGAATCCCAGAGTTCTTGCTCTTTGCTGATCTCAGGACTGTGCTGTGACTGGCCCTCTTAGCCAGCTGCTGGTAACCCCCCACAGTCATCCCTTCCATCCTCTGAGCTTCAATTACAGTTGTGTTCCAGCTGCGCGATCTTTGACCCTAGTTCAGAAGAATTTGGAATTTCTCCCTGGTCCTCCTATAAGCTTGAGCATGGGGTGGGAGTTCCTGGTCTAATCAAAGAAGTGCTCCCTGCTGGGATGGCCTCTTGGAGGTTAGGATACTGTGATCAGGACCTTGTGTCTTTCTTTACTTCCCCACTGGTGCCAGACTCAGTGACTCTGATGGCCATACTGACCCTTGAAAGATTGCATGGTCCCCCTGGCCACCGGATCCTTGACTACATTCTTAGAAGTGCTTTGATAGAGTAAATGATTGCTTTTTAAAGCCTTCAAGGCATGGGGTCATTTATTAGGCAGTGAATCAACTGAGCCAGCCTAAGACACTGATCGGGGACTGGTATCAGCATGCCCCTATTGGCTGATAATGCAGCCTTGGGCATCACAGGCGTGACCTACTGTGCTGGCCACTGGCTGGCCAGCACTGTCACATGCTGTCCAGCATCCTGCCAAGGCCTCTGCCCTGAGCCTGGCAAATTTCATCTATCTCTATCACTTGGATTACCTGAGTTGGGTGTTGTCACAGTTAAGGCATCCCGTGACTGTGGCCAGGATGGATGAGAAAAGGAACAGATCCAAGTCTGGAAGTCTGCAAGGGGCTGCAGGCTGCTGCATTGCACGGAATATTAATTATACAGTGCAGAGGTATAGAACGACAACAAAGGGCATGGTGCGAGATGAGAGGCAGGAAAGGCAGGCAGAGGGGCAGAAGGGTGTCCAGAGGTTGCACTGTGGCTCTGGGGCTGAGGGTGAGGGTCAAGAACCAACCTGCGCATTGGAGACCAGAAGCCACAGTGGACGGGGAATCAGGT
Source organism: Apodemus agrarius (assembly GCA_964023405.1). Classification (NCBI taxonomy): domain Eukaryota; kingdom Metazoa; phylum Chordata; class Mammalia; order Rodentia; family Muridae; genus Apodemus; species Apodemus agrarius. Next base: position 95,018,564 of record OZ030011.1, on the reverse strand, counting down.
GCTGTTCCCTTTAAAATGTCGACTAGAGAGCCCATTGTTATATACCCATTGCTCCTGAGGATAAGGGTGGCACATACAGGACCCTAGCTTATTTTGTGGGGTATAAGGTGGAACCAGTACTGGGAGGATCTTTATTTACTACTTTTGGCCACATTCTCTGAACCAGTCCCCTCTCTGGTAAATGCAAAACTCAAGGAAAATCCGAGTTTTGGCTTTGCTGAGGATACAGTTAATATTTGCCTCTGAGGACCAGCATCACGTGGGAAAGGTAGGCAGTCCCGCTGAGCATGGAGGAGGAGGACAGCTGGATGACTGAAATCTGCCTCTTCCCACTGAACAGCAGGATTTCCTTCCCTGATTGTGGTTCTCCGCCAGGGCAGGATGCCTGACTTGAAGAGTCCTTTAATTTACCCATGAAGGTTAGCTCCTGCTTAAAGCAATTTTCCTTTAAGTCAACGGATTCATTTCTCAGGGGTGTTTTAAATTTATAGGGAGATGGAGATCAGAGTGCAGAGTTAGATGTAATAGTTACCAATTGTTAACATCTACCATCAGCACCGTTCTTTTGTTGCAGGTCTCCATCAGTATCCAGAGTTCACAAGAGGTTCCCTCTGGATTTGGTACGTTCTTTGCTATCAGTGGTCGTTGGAGACCATGACTCCACCAGGGTCCATGGGCTGAATCCTCACCTCCAACCTCATGATTCCATCTTGCCTCTCAGCCTTAACTCTGAGCACTCACAGCGTGCTGGTGTGGTACTTGACAGGCACCTTCTGGATTTAGTAATGTTTCTCAGTTTTCCTCCTAGACTTCAGGCTACCCTTTGTGCTGCTGCCTCTGGCTTCTCTCTTCTTTCCAGAACACGGTCCACTCTTCCAGCCTGAGCCAGAGTAAGATGTGCTCAGCCAGATGTGGTCACACTTGCTTGGGCACGGCAGTAGATAACTGTCCTTGGCCACTGTCTTTGGTTGATGCTCCTGAAGCAGAAAGCTGTGCAGAATGGTCCCACCTTTGGCAAAATGGGCTTCAGGTTATTAGCGGTCAATCTTCACTCATATTCTGGTAGAAGTTGGTGATGGAGATGATGATGGGTTGAGGCAGGGCAGGTGACCGAGTCTGTGGCATGGGCGTCCAGGAAAGCAAAGATAGAAATTCTCATTCTGAGTGTGCAGGTGTACCCAGCCTCAGGACAGGTGTCGAGTCAATACACTTAGTCTGTCATACTCTCCATACACTAACTTGTTTAATTATAACAGAGGGAATGGAAGCATGGGGGGGAGGAAGGGGGAGACAGAGGAAGGAAGACAGAGCAGGGGGAGGGAGGGACCACTCTGACTGTAGGTTTCCTTTTTCTGTATTAGCCTGCTCACCCTAAACCCAGGTCCCGTGGCCACTGCGGAAGCTGGTTTGCTTATTGCCCTATCTTTCATGTGTGGGTAATAAAATCTGACTAGATTCTAGTGGTATTGCCCTCCTGAGATCTGCTGGCTCCACTGGTAAACCCAGTGCGGGTGTCAATTCCAGGAATATTCCTGCACGCCTCAGGACCTCTGGAAAGAGCCAGTACTCCATGTTGAAGACTTGCAATGGGGCGAATCAATACGTGTGTGTGTGTGTGTGTGTGTGTGTGTGTGTGTGTGTGATAACAGGGAAACAACTGGTGTTTGCTGAGTGTAGACATCATGCTGAGACCTCCCTGGGTACCTGGGTACATGCTAGTTCATTCCTCATGACCCTTTGGTGAAGGCACACCTGCCCTAGTTTTAAAGGCTGTGGTTCAGGAGTTTGGTGATGCACCAAGGCTTCCAGCTGGTTGGGGCATACTGAGGCAGTCACCACTTGAAATAAGATCTCATTAACAATAAAACAAAACAAAACAACAACAACAACAACAACAACAACAACAACAAAAACCACCTTAGATTATTTCAAGGTAGTTTATCTACTCATCCGAGAGATCAGAGAAGATACGCAAACTGTGTGCTTTCGCCAATGGGCTCTATTCCTGGAGCCTTATTTCAGATGAAGACCTGCTGCCTTAGCCATCTCTGTGGAAATGGGGCCAAGAAGACCTCCACAGGCCGGCCAGGCTGGGAAGAAGTCAGCTGAGCTATTTCCTGAGGAGGCTCCTCCAGCTGACAGAGGATAGCTTCTTCCTTCAACTCTCTCTCATTCTTTTATATATTTCCAATGTTGGTCCCTTAGAAATTCCTAAGGGGATTTAGCCTCAAAAGAGGAGAACTTTGGAGAAATGACTACTCACAACAGAACCAGGGAGTAGAGATGGGCCTCAGCGTCTGCTATGGCTGAAGGGAAGGGCTCAGAGACACAGCAAAGCAGTGGGTGACATCTTCCTCTCTGTCAGCTGACAAGGAGCTCGTTAGCTACGGTTTATCAACTGCCTTGGGGCTTGGGTCCTTGACACTTTAGTGTGCTCTGATAGAGAGGTTATAACTATCAGCGATGGCCCTGGGTGCCACCAGACAGTGCATAATTATGTAATACATTAATATTAATATATGTGCCTACATATGTATAAGTGTGTGTGTGTGCATGTGATGTATATGTATATAATGTATATGTATATCCCTGTCTGGTGACACATTCACAGATCCACTTGTCCACACCCATCTATTCACCCTCCATTCATTTACCATCTACCCATTTATTCATCCATGTATCCATCCATTCACCCATCCATCCTTCCATCCTTCTGTCCATCCATCTCTCCATCATCCATTCAACTAGCCATCCCTCCATCTCCCATCCCCCCATCTCCCAGCCACTCAGGTCTCCTTTTGAAGAGGTGCCTTCCAGCTAAGCATCATCCTCCATTGTTTTTTAGAGTTCACACTGTTCTCCTGAAGGGTGTTGTTCTCTGCTCACCATCTCTGCTCCATCTCCTGCATCATAAAATTTCCAGCTCTTGCTGTCTCGTTTTCAATGGCAAAAAATGAGATTTATTTAAAAAAAATGGTGCAAAGAAGTTCCCTTAGACTCTCTTTATCCTAAAGCTGGCATCCCGGTTGCCTGGTTTGCTTTGGAACAGTAGCTCTTCAGAGAGTAGCCCATATTCTTCAGTGCCCACTTCTCTTCCACCCTCTCCCGAATACAATATCCCAAACCTTGCCCTTGTTCATGTCACCCATGACCTCTACCATACTGAACTCAGTAATAGTCCTGTCTCCATCTCTCTGGGTCTGACATTAACCACAGCAACGGAAGATTTCTCTTTCCTCCTTGAAGCTCTTTTGTTACCTGCCCCTTGGCACATGCCCTCCCTGCCCGTTTTTCCTTCTACCTTCATGGTGTCTCCTTCTCCATTGTAAGTCCTTCCCCATCTTTCCAAAATCTGACAGTGGGGCTGAGTCTTTGAACATCTGAATTCTGCTCTGCTGTGCTTTCTGGATTCCCATCCAGACCTAGATGGCTATAGATATAGTGCAAACATTAATATGTCCTGTCAGATACAAGCTAGCCCCCTTGTGAACTTCAGATCCATTCATCAAGCTATTCAGTTGATGCTCACTTGGACATAGGAGCCCAAATGCCCCATGCCCAAACCAAACCCCAGGTATTCCTGTCCATACCTTGTTTCTCCCTTACATTCCTCTTCCTAAAGTCCTAGGCAATGACAATGCCACTCTTTAAGTTACTCAGCATGGGTGCTGGGGTGTCTCACTCACTTCTTTTCTCTTAAAGCAGCACCCAGCACCCAGTCTTGTGGGCCACACCTGCAGACTGCAACCCACATCATTCACTGCACTGCATCTTCAGGCCAGGATCTCTACGCTGAGAAGAGAGATGGCTTCATGGACACCCTCTCAGTGCTGCCTTGGACCTCAGCCAGTTCCTAACATGGAAACAACATGTTTCTACAAAACAAGAATAAGACTTGGTCACTCCTATGATTGATATGATTAGAGGAAATGTATCTGCAGCAAGAGGGTCCTTTGAGATCCATCTAGCCTACCCCTTTGCATATCACCCCACACTCATTTTACAACTCTCTCTCTTTCTCTCTTTCTCTCTTTCCTGCTTTCTCTCTCTTACTCTCTCGTGCTCCCTCTCTCTCTTAACCAGGCAGGCTCCTGATTCAGAATATTCACACATGTTTTTCTCTGCTTCAATTACATGTCTGTCCCTTTCCCCCTATTTCCACTAGGTAACCTCCCACCAGCCCCTCCCTCCTCCCCTAGGTGACTTTCCTCCAGTCTCTTCCCTCCCTCAGGTGACCCTCCTCCATACCGATCCTTCCACCACTAGGTGATCCTCAATCAGATCCTCAGTCCTCTTCTCCTCTCCCCTCCAGTGACCCTCCATGGCCACTCCCTCCTCCCACAGGTGACCCCCAGTCATCCACTCTCTCCTCTTTAAGCAAACTTTCCTCTTCCTCCTCCTCTTCCTTAGATGACCCTCCATGAGCATTTTCCTCCAATCCAGATGACCCTGTGTCCCCCCTCTTCCCCAGGTGACCCTCCACCAGCCCCTAGATCCTCTTTCTCAATTCCTTTAGGTCTCTTGCTTAGTGTTATCATCTCAGCGAGACTTCCATCAACACCCTATCTAAATTTTTATCACACTTATTTTTATCTGCCTTTCATGCTATTTTTTTTGTTGTTGTTGAGAAAAATTCCAACCCATTATATGTTTTTTTTCTATCTCATTATCTTCTGCACTAGAAAAGGCAGAGCTGCGGGAAGCAGTGTTTGCCTTCACATCAGAACTGTCCCTGCGACAGCCTCCAGCTCCATCTGCTCCTAACCGAATGTGGGGCCATGGGACAGTGTTGGCCTTATGGGCACCCTGCTGTGTTCCAGAACCACTCCTGACCCTTATCCTAACCTGTCAGCCTTTTAGCAGATCATCTCGGAAATGCGCGTCACAAGGAGCACCTGAGCTCAGTATTCTGGGCCAGGGAAAGAACCACCATGAATATTTAATGGCTTTTCCTGAGGCTCCTGCAGAGTATTTTCCAGCTGAGGGTCAGTTCGGAGACTCCTTGAGCTCCACTGTCAATGGCTCACTGTCCCTGCCAAGAGTTCAAAGGACACTCAATTTTTGCCTCATTAATATTAACTTCATTGCTGTGGGGGCTTGTCTTGATGACATCTTTTCTTGTTAAATATTCATTGCTGAAGTGAACAGTGCTCCGTAGATTTCACTGTTACTGGAGGGACATTGCAGCTAATTGTCACAGTTAGTTTCCCTGCCCCTTGAGAGTTGGTGTCCTTGTCAGAAAGGTCTAACCTGGTACTTTTGGGGCTTGATAAGTCCCTCAGATGTCCTTCTTGGATGCAGCAAAGGCCAAGGGCCAGGAGGACTGTGTGGGAGAAGCCTGTGCCGTATTCTTCACTCAGTGGGCAGGACTGTAATTAGACAGACATACCCTTCTTTAGCCTCATCAATAATGGATGTTCATGTGAACGGAACTTTCTAGACCAAGCCCTCATTTTACAGATAAGAACCACACTCAGAGATATGAGGGAATTAACTAGTTACATACAAGCTGAGTTGGGGAGACTGGGGAAAAGTCTGTGACTTTTACTAGGCTACTTACTTCTGAAATGAGAGCCAGTCGTCTGTAATCAAGTCATGTTCAGATCTCCTAGAGCCCTTTAAAGTCAATCTGCTTACCAAAGTGTTTTCAATAGCAGTCATCGAGGATTAACTGACCCACCCTTGACAGTGCCCAGCGTTGATGGATACATACATATAAGTAAGAGCTGAGGAGTGTCCAGCCCAGATGCCAGCATTAACCACTACCTATCATTACCCCACAGCCAGCCACAGACTTCCAATCCAATCTGTTTTGTTTAAGCTCAAGGCACTGCCCACCTCTAAGAGCCAGAGGTTCTGGCCACACACTGTCTCAAGAATCTCCGCCCTGTTTTCCATCGTGGTTGCACCATGCCCAGTCCCACAAACAGCAAACAGCATTCTGGTTCTCACCTTTATTAACTTCTGATTTTGATAGTTGGCTTGCAGAAGTGGGGTGGAATCTGGGGGTACATCTGTTCCTGGAATATTAACCAATTTATGTCTAGTCTGTGACTGAAAACTCAGAGCTTTGTTGAGGTGGCTTGGGGTCGGATATAGCAAAAAGTTAATTTTTAAAATCTTTGAGAGAATTTAAAAGGACTGATCTAATGTTAAGCCTTCTTTTTACAGTAATAAATAAACAGGGCACCCAGGGAGCTTGGCTTTGCTCGACACCATTGAAATAACTTTCAAAAGACCCATATTTAAAGTTGGCGTTTAGAGGTAAGGTCTAAGATTTTCCCAGATGTCTGATTTTTGCAGCATGCTTTAATCTATGTCTCCTAATCCACAACCTTGAGGAAATAAGAGGCAGTGATCCTAGACTGCTTTGGGAAAATGCCTTGGCTCTGTGCTATTGCAAGGTTCAAACTGTGTATCTACCACGGGTGGGGCCTGAGTGGCCTTCACTGAGCGCCCAGTGCACTCGGGGAGGCGGGCCTATAAGGTAGCAGTGGCAGTGCTGCCATAGTCTTGGTTTCCATGTGACCCATAGCTGTTTCTGAGCTTAGGGGTTCATGGAATTGATATGAAACAAAACTGGAGATGGGAGTTTGTCATATATGGCCGGGAGACCCGCTATGTCAGTTCCCTCCTCTATGAGGTGGGGACAGCTTGGGAACCACATGGGAGAAGGTGGCTCAGAGCATGTGTCACTCATTGTTTTGGGTGCATTAGAAAAGATATCCAGAGGGAGTTTCACAGACTTGAACCAGCTCTGACATCACCCTGGAGTGCGAACTTGCTTCCAATGAGTCCGTGGTGGTCACTACGGTGTGGGGCTGGCTGTACTTATGTCAAGCTAGCTCAGCCAAGGGAGGGAAATCATGTGCCAGTCCGCAACATATACAAGTTCTCTGGTGGCTTTCTCCGAGCCTTTGTCTCTTTCCATCACACTGAGTCTCCTTACGATGTGGGAGACACACACTCTCGGACAGTTCACTCCCACTCCAGGGAGACTCTCGAAATGAAGCAGGGTCTCAAAGTAAACTCCTAATCCTCAGATCTGCATTTTTTTTTAAATTCAACAAACTCTGCAAAAAAAAAAAATAAATGAAATTTCGCAATTAGCTTCTTATTGTCCCTGAACTCAGTAATGAAGGAATCGGGGGTGTTTTCCTTTATCGTTTTCATGTTCCATTGTACACTATAATGAATGGTGCCATTTACTCTCAGGTAACTATGTAGAGTGACACGAGCTAATTGCATACTTTGCAACCTCAAATCAGCAGAATCTCACAATATATCATGATAATGCTCCTGTATTTCACGGAGGGAACGGGCTGTTGAATATCAGGTTAATTACGCATGCATTTAATAGAATCATGGCGTGGGGTGGTCGGTGGGGGAGGTGAGGGAGAGAAGATGTGGAGTCAGCTCCTTCACACACACACACACACACACACCCCAGTACTTATTACTACATAGTTGTCATCCATTGCCTGAGTGTGTATGTGTATGCATTTATTTGTACAATTTTATATATATAAAAAAGCTCGTTCAATGCAGTTTATGCTATGGATGCTATATTCCGTGAATCGCATCATATTGCTTCACAAATAAACTTAGGAATTAGTAGGCAAAGGGATAATTTCTGTGATTTTTTTTTAATAAATGAAGAAATTGAGGCTCAGGAAGATTGAGTCTTAAAATAGTCATCATATTTTTTTTTTCTACTACAGCAAGTAGCTGGTCCAAGACTTCATACAGAAGCCAGCAAAATACTACTGCTCTTTTTAGTTCAGACACTGAATTAAGTCTACAGCCCACACATGTGGGACTGCCCTCAACCATAAACCACTTAGGATTTTCGCCATTTAAATGATGCCTAAGTCTGCTTACTGCATCCTTGTCATCTCAAGGGATCCTCGGAAGGTCATCACTAGGGGTCTGCACCACTGTGTGAATCTGGGATGTTCCCGGCATTACCCTGCTCAGAACACCTCCCTCATCTCTAGATGCAGATCGTCATCCTCTCTGTACAGGCCTCTTCGAGGTCTTGCTTTTCTCCCTTTCCTCTTGTCATCCACCATTGTGTGCATCAGGCTCTGTCGTCCTGTGTGTGACCTTCCTTCATGTGCTCAGGTACCAGCTGGCCACCTGACATTGATGGGGATGTAGAGTGCTCCGAGAGCCTCTTCATGGCTTCACTTATCTTCCGACTGCTCTCACATTCCTGGGTCTCTGCTGTGGCTCCCATAGATGAAGACACTGAACATAAGACGTTGGACAATGCCTGTGTTTCTGCCACCACAGAGCCATGACCTGAAGGCAGGAGTATCTGCTCACCAAGTGGTGGATTCTCACATAGCTGCTTACTGTGGGTACCACTTCCTTAGTTCTCACTAGGACTCCATAGTGAATGATGTGATGTTTGTTTTACAAAGGAAGAGTCAGGGAGAAGTGGCTCTTGTAGGTATCCAAGGAGATTGGAAGGAGTAAGATTTCTGACATGTTCCTTGAAAATAGGCCCCACAAAGTATGATTGTTGATTTCCAACAGCTATGAACATCTTGTTGCTGGTCCCTGGCTGTGGGCGGATCTCATCCTGCATCCTGTTGGAGGTAGAAGATAGAGTCCACTGACCTCTGCCTTTGAGTTTTGAATAGGGTGATGCTGAATCCAGACCTTTCCTCTGGGGAAGGATCCAGGTTACAGTGCTGCCACTGCACTATAGAGGGAAGGGTGAGACAGGGCATATGTGCTAAACCGGGTATGTACAGGGCTTGGAGAGCATCTGCTGGCAGACTTGGGGGGCGGGTGGGGGCGGGGCAATGAGTCATTGGTAGAGATCGCGTAAAGGAAATTAGCTTTCTTACACAGATATTAAAAGATCCCAGTCGAAGCCCCTTTGTGGAGTTAGAGTGTGGAAAGCTGCACACACACACACACACACACACACACACACACACACACATACACACACGTTAATTATTCAAGTGTGCCCCGATAACAATGCTCTTTCTATTTCTTTGCCTTTGTGAATTGTGTTGTAATAAACTTGCTGTCATGTGATCCCCTTTTCATCCTTGCCACATTATGATGGACGTTTTAGACAATGTCCAATGAGCATGCAGGGAAGAATCAGACTCTCTACTCCACGAAGCCACACCTTGGCCTGTGGCAGCCTTTCACAGGTTTGGGATTTGCAAAGCCTGGGGTTGGGCTTGCATCTGTGACCCATTAGCAGGTATGCCTCTGCCCTGAGCCCTCTCATCCCAGGCCTGTGTTCTCTCTGATGTTCTCCAGATTGACTTTGCTGGGATTGGATAACTTCCTAGGCTGACTGGGGAAACCACATAATTAAAAACACCAAAGGCCTCTGAATCCAAGGTTGGCCCACATGGACCAGCCCTGGCTTGGCAGATAAAAACAGTATCGAACCAAGGTAGCATAGCAAATGTAAACTAGGAACAGAGCAGAAGAGAGCAGGATCAAAAGGCAGAGAGAAAACATCTCTCTCTCTCTCTCTCTCTCTCTCTCTCTCTCTCTCTCTCTCTCTCTGTATGCGATGTGTGATATGTTATATATGTCCAGTCTTTGTGGTATGGCCTGAGTGTCTGGAGATGAGATGCATTGTATTATGTATGTTTGTGCATGTGTGTGCATCTGTGTGAATGTGTGGGCATGTGTACATCAGCAGCATATATATGCACCACCATGAGGGGTACTATGAGGATATGTTAGCTTTTGTCCCCAGGGCACAGCCACCTTTGAAGTAGCTCTTAAAAGCTAAGGTATTAGATGTTCCTGACCCAACGTCCTAATGAAGTGGCCAGCTTTCCTTGTCTTCTCACAATCTACCAGGCCCCAGGGCTACTGCCAATAGGAGCTACAGGCTACTAAAAGGCCCAGAGACAAGAGCCTGACAATGTTAGGATGCAGGCCCCTTGTTTCCAAACACAGCGAAGAGCTGCAGTGACAACATGAGAGGTCCTCTGCTTGGCTGGAAGAGGCTCAGATGGGGAAGGGCGTGCTCATTAGTCCCAAGCTCAGGGCACAGTGTGAGGAAGGAGGTTGCAAGAGGTATGGAAGGAAGGCTTGGGTGGCGGACTGATATTTGAGAAGTAGGTACAATCTCTAGTCATGTGTCCACTCATCTGTCTGTCCATCCATCCAAAGCTCATCATGTGATGGAGAGAGACTCTCTAGCCTGGTAGGCAGTGTGGAGGGAAACCATCAACTAGGAGATGGTGCTGTCTCACACTAGCCTGGAGACTCAATGTTGCTGGCACAGCCTCATTTGCTGCTCACAAAGTCCCAGGTACTGGATATAGGCCATCTTCCTTCCTTACCTGCAGAGCGTCTCCACGAGTTCCAGGGCTATGTAGATGGCACAGTAGCAAGGAGAGCCAGCGTTTCAATTCCAGGTGTGTGCTGCAGCATTGGGTATATGGTATAAGCCCGTGTAGCGCAGACCCAGTCCCTTTTTATCTCTGTTCTTATTTCAATACTCTTCTCTGCTTTTCCTTTAAGTGCGTCATTAAGAGATGACTTCAGCCTGGAGACAGCACATGTTCGGGATAATCACATATTGCCAGGCATGCAGGCAACATGGCCAGTGTCAGGACTCACAATCTAAGTCCAGCAATCAGGGCACCACTGAGACAGACATCCTAAGTTGTTCTGGGATCTTGGGCCTCACCTGGTCTCTGTCTCTTAGCATCCTTAGATCCTCATTTTCTCTTACTACCTTTTCTTCCCTTTTCTACCCCTTTCATATATATGTTTATGTATATACATGTGTATATATGAACTTATATAATCTGTATTCTGTGCATGAGAGAAAGCATACAGCATTATGCAATATTTGTCTTTCTGGGTTTCTGAGTCTGGTTTATTTTGGCTAATACTATAATATCCAGCTCTATCAAATTTCCTTCAAGTGATGTAATTTCACTACTCTTTATGGCCGACTAGAATCCCATTATGTATGTATGCTCCACTTTCATTCATCTGATGGTAGACACTGAGGCTGGTTCCACAGCTTGGCTCTTGGGACTTGTGCAGCAACAAATGTACAAACATCTATGTGGTGTGTTGAGTCCTTGGACTAATACCAAGGCATGCAGCTGGATTCTGTGGTGGTTCTGGTGTTGACATTTTCAGAGGAAACTTGTACAGGTTTCCAGATGTTTGTAGCCATTTCCATTCTCACCACCAGTGTGTAATGTGGGGGAAGTTCCTCTTTCCCTTCGTGGCCACCAGCAGTTGTTGTCCCTCTTCTCAGTGAGGGCGGCTGTGATTGGTGAGAGGGTATCTTAATATGCTTTTAATTTGCATTTCTCTGTGTCTGTGATTCCTTTATGGATAACATGTGTATGCTGGATTTTTTCTAGGTACCAGAGAGTCAGAAAAGATTGAGTTAAAACCTGAAACCAAAACTGAAATGGCAGGTAACTCTATTCTAGTCAACCTGAATATGCTAGACAAGAGAACTGCATGGTATATAATGGGAGCTTTCACACACACACACACACACACACACACACACACACACACACACTTCAAGGAAAGGAGAAGAGACCAGAAACAGGGGTAGTATAGAGATTGTTTTTCTCAGACTGCAGGAAAGCCTTCTTGGTGTGGTGACCTGTGGTTAGTAGGGTGGGGGGACTGTTGACCTGGAACTGAAATCAGCAGGACTATTTTGATTCAGCACTAGGGTTGATATGATCATAACTGGTCTATTTGAGAGGAGCAGAGAGGCTGTGGGGTCAGAGGTCACTGGTGGTGGGGGAATGGATCTTCTATTCCAATGCTATGGAAGGCTGTGGAAATTGTGTTAACAGAGTGATAGTATATAAGGCAGCCAGGACTTTGATCAAAGGAGTAACTGAGCTACATCTAAGAAACTGTCTGTGCATGAGTTAGACCACAAAGAGATGGGGGGGTGGTGGTGGTTAGGATAGTGTGCTGTGGCCATAATCCAGATAGCAGGCGATGTATACTAGAGAATTATGGAAGGAGTAAAGGTAAAGCCTTACAGAGAGCAGAGAAGCCATTGGCAGAGCAGACGATGCATCCATGTGAGGGAAAGGAAGAAAGAAAGAATGATTAAGTTTTGCCAAAGAAATCCTGAATGGTACTGCCATTTGTCAATATGGGAATGATAGTGAAGATTGTCTCAGGGATGGAAAAGAGGACTATTATTTTGAAGCTTAGCTAAGAGGGTATGTTAACCAATAAATAGAAGTCCTGTCAAGGGTCAGGTAATATCAGCCTGTACCAGGAATATTATCAAGATAAGAGGCAGAGATAGCTTACAGGTGGGACTCAAAGTTAGGACTCCAGAAGGAGCCACTTTCAGAGTAACACAGAGAAGAGCGTGTGATCCAAACCTGAGGCCAGAGATAAGGAGGAGCTGCGAAAAGAATGTCTAGCAGGGGGTGCTGTGATGTGGCAGTGTCCAAAGGTGCCAGTGCATTATCAGAATTAACAAAGGCTGCAAACCGGCTGGGTCAGTGGTTCAAATTTGCTAAAGGGAGCGCATCTGGGAAATGCAGCTACTTTCAGTGAGAGTGTCACAGGGGTGAGGCCATGGTAACAAAACGGATGACAGCTCTTTGAGGCAGTGGGATGGCCATTTGAGAGGGACCCAGAAGCTGTAGAGCGCCCCCCCCCATGAAGCATCCCTTTCGCATTAGTTGTTGCTATATCATATGGCATGATTCCAATAGGAATTGAAATGGTGGAGGGGAGGCTGTGGGTACAAAAGAGAAATTCAGGAGCAGCCATATGAGCGGATGGCATGGGACGGGACACACAGGTTCTCAGCAGAAGTGTAGAACTTCTGTATGTGGGCAGTACGGCAGCACAGATACAAGATGGGAGATGGGTGGAGGGAAGCGAGTACGTTGAAGTTGTATTTTGATTGCTTCCATGTTTAAGATAATAAGACATGAAGTCATTATACGAGTATGAAGGGAAGGAGGTGAGCTGGGTCTTAGGGAGATAGAACACACACACATCCACAAGTGGGGAGTGCGTTTTGATTAACACGTGATAGGACTGGTAAACGATGAGGCAGGTTCACCTACCTGGAATCCTAAATTGGACATGAGAAAGTCAGTGCAGTTATGTGTCTGTGAAGGCGTGTGCATTCTATGAGAACAGAACGCATGTTTTGTTCATGCTTAGACCAAAGCTGTAACCCAGCCTGGCTGTCTCTAGGTGGAGTGTGCATAGGAGGGAAGCTCTGGAGGTGTATGAGTTACTTTTTAATTGCTATGATGAGACACCATGGGCAGCGCAACTTACGGAAGAGTTTATTTTGGGGCAGGGTTCCAGAGGGAGAGAGTCCATGGTGCTGGAAAAGGTGTGGCAGCAGAAACTTCAGAGATGACATCTCCATCTATAAGCAGGGAACGGGAAGAGTGAGCGAGGATGAGTGAACAAGAGAAGACACACACAGAGACAGAGACACAGAGGGGGGCGGGGGTGGCGAGAATGAGGCAGTAGTGGGGGAAGTTATAAACTCTGCCTCCCCCGGCAAGGTTCTACCTCCTAAACAGCAGCACCACCATTAAAGAACCAGGTGTTTAGTATGTGACCGTATGTGAGCCCACGGAGGACATTTTTTCATTCAAACTACCATTTGAGGCATGTGAGCTATACTTAAGGTGATAGCCATGAAAGGGTCTGAACAGGAAAAATGTGGCAGGCAGATGACTAGGGCACAGGATGAACTACATCGGATGTTCTAGAGTGGTTCTCAGGGTCATGACCCTTTTAGGGGGGTCAAGTGACCACTTCACGGGGGTCACCTAAGACCATCGGAAAACACAGATATTTACATTCTGCTTCATAGCAGCAAGAAAAATACAGTTATGAATGAAAATAATTTTATGGTTGGGGGTCACGTCAACATGAGGAACTGTATTAAAGGGTTGCAGCGTTAGGAAGGTTGAGAACCACTGCTCTAGAGTAAGTGATCTGGAAGCATGGGATCAGAGGACAGGTTTTCGAAGTCAAGACATTGAAGGTGACAGCTGTAGGAAATGTGGATTTGACACTTATGCATCTCCATAAAGTTTGGCTCTTTCGTCTTGTGTGGGGACCGATGCAGGACAAATATGTAGGATGACCGCAAAGGTTAACCGAAGTCATGTGAATTCATTTCCCTTCTTTAGAAGAGATGTGCGTCTTCTTAGAGGTTAGGGAATTGTGGGATTTGAATTCCAATATCAACCAGCTTTAAAAATCTTGGAGCTCTCTCCATTCACCAGGAGCTTTATTCCAGGCCCGAGTTAGCTTCTTTTGAAGGTGTGGTCTAGAATAACAGGCTCCAGCCTGTGGTTTCTGAACAGACAGCTGTTTCACCTACAGGGCCACAGCAGGGCTGACTGGGGAGCTTGATAACATCGTACCTGCCTTCTGGATAACAGTGGTGTATCTTTAGAGTCTACGTTGTTCTCTGTGCCTGCTATATGTTTCCATAGCCAGGTTGCTAGCTGCTATAAAGGGCGAAGGGTACAGGAAACCACATTCACATGCGATTGAGTCCAAATAGGCAGAGCCTGAGATGACCTTGAGCATGGGGACTTTGGGCAGGCACTCCACTCTGAAAGGCTTCTGTAATCCATCACCAGCGTAAAGTCACTTTCTAAGAAGGTGCAATGATGCAGAATAACTAGTTAGGGGTGACAGGTATAGAACAATCTGGACCTGAGAGAGCTGACAGTGTTACACAGAACTCTGGAACTCTGAGGAAAGACCCCGCCCCAGGAGATGCTTTGTTGGAGCCACAGTGGTAATTCCCACTATCTGTTAAAATAGCTTTGGAAATCTTTAAACATCCTGGTGCCAAAGTTGAAGATAATCAGCCCAAAGTCTTGAGTTGAGACTCAGCCCATTTTACTGTGACCACGGGATTCTACTGTTGAGGTCACACTGAAAGTCTGCACCGGGAAGGGGGCAGTTAGCCCAGCCGTACGGCCATGGGATATGCTGGGAGTTCACATGGATTGGGAATACAGACAAGCAGCAAGCGTCTTGCCCTCTGACGTCAGCCCTAATAACGTCTCTCAGAGGAGGCATGGCCATCTCTTTGTGCCTGTAGGGCATCTAGGAGCTGCTGGGAAGGAGCTCTACCCTTCAATGGTTTCTGCTGTGGACTGTCCTCTAAGCCCCACCCTATTCATTCACACGCACCAAGTCCTTTCGGAGCATGTCACCGCATCCTAGGATGTGGTCATCTTTTCATCTGGCCTGTCTGCAGCCATTTTCCTCCAAGCTGACTGTGCTCCTTGGGGCAACCGCAGAGCAGGGCTTAAACCTTCCTTACTAGAGTTCAGCACTACTTTCATGGTCTCACTGGGACTACTGAAGAAAAGACAGGTGCTGGGTTATGCATCTGGGTCCAATGACTGCCTCCTTCTTGTCTCTGATGGAAACCCACTGAACACCTTCCATTGCCAGGATCTGTCCTGGGCACCGAGTATCAGGTACTTAAAATGAAGTACATATAGAATGTCGTTTATGTATCTCCTCCACAACATCTTACTTCAACAATGCGCTCTACTGCTCAAATAGTTTCAAGAGCCTTGGAACCAAGTTTTTCTGTCTCTGGTCTCGTTTTGCCACTGTGCACCCCAAGGTAATTGGAACCCTCTGCCGTCACTCCCTGGCTTAGTACCAACCAATTCTCTCAGAACCAAGTATCTAAGCTCTCATGGGGCTGAGAACAAATGCCCTCCTTGGCCCGAGGGATGTCTTCTCAGCCATGTCCCAACTCCCTGCTCCCATTTATCTTCTGCTGAAGCCAGAACCAATTACTCTCAGTTCATTAAACGAGCCATCTTGCCTCGCACCTCCAGATCACTGCTCATGCTGTTTACTCTGCCTGCAATGGTGTTCTCCCTGACTCTGCATTTTAATTGCCTATTTATAACTCCATCCATGAAGGCAGTAATCAGACGGTCGGGTGTGGAGAGCCTTCTGGAATCACCAGTGCCTAGCATAGTGTGCACACCAACGTGTACACACACACACATACACACACACACACACACACACACACACACACACACACACATACACACACTGGTAGGAGAATGAGAGATCTTAATAGAACTAATAAATTAATGTATTAGTCACTTGATACTTAATATATATTGCCAATGTCACAAATATCAGCTGTTGTGTCCTGCCAGTGGGTACTCTGGCTGGCTGTGGAATGCTGTCAGCTTTTCTTCCCTGACCAAATGACCTAGGCACTGAGTTACTAGTGATGTTCAGAAGACTCCTTTATCTTCTTCTCTACTGAGAAGCTGCTGAAAGGTTTTATAAAATAGAACTATTGATGCCTAGAAGGAGGACGAGGTGGAGGAGGAGGAGGAGGAGGAGGAGGAGGAGGAGGAGGAGGAGCAGGAGGAGGAGGCTGAGGAGGAGCAGGAGGAGGAGGAGGAGAAGAAAAGGAAGAAGAAGAAGGAGGAGGAGGAGGAAGAGTAGGAGGAGGAGGAGGAGGAGGAGGAGGAGGAGGAGGAGGAGGAGGAGGAGGAGAAGAAGAAGAAGAAGAAGAAGAAGAAGAAGAAGAAGAAGAAGAAGAAGAAGAAGGAGTTTGTTAAACCATGACTTGAGGAATAAAACATGTTTTACTTCCTTGTCTTGAGAATAGGATCACAATACTCATGTCACCCAGCTGCTTTGAGTTTTAAAATAAGTTACACCTGTGAAGCATATACCCCATGGCATGTACCATGCAGCCATGCATGGACCATCCATCTATCAGATACTAGATGCCCCCTCTGTCCTCTCCAGGAATCAAGAGTTTTCACCTTCTCTCTCTCTCTCTCTCTCCCTCTCTCTCTCTCCCTCTCTCTCTCTCTCTCTCTCTCTCTCTCTCTCTCTCTCTCTCTCTCTACATAGCTACAAGATAAAGTTCTGAGCTATGTTTACAGTATCCCATAGACCCCTATCAGAAGTTCCTGGAGGGAAGGATAATGACCCCAGTGTTTCCTCTTCCATCACATTGAGGTAACAATGTGAGATCAAAGCGTGTTTGGAGCACCAAGCCCTTCCACCAAAGCGAGGACACATTGCTCTCATAGGCTGGGCTCTGGAACAATTTTGAATCCCGAATTTTAAACTAATGGTGGCTAGGCCCTATTCCCTAAATCACCATAAAGTAGCAAGTCCAGCTGGTGCCCCACAGGAATCCTGGACACCTGGAGGAAGGCATTGCTGCCTGCCGCACGCTCGCTTTTGGCACCGCGGCCGTCTCACAGCTAGAGCTCATCGTGGTGGGCTTACAGGCTGTCTCGATCAGCTTCACGGAAACTCTGAATGGCTTTGTAACCGACACTTTATTAGAGTCTAAAAAAGTTATACCTATTGTTACCTCTTCCAGGGCCTAATGCGGCTTTGGGAATGCTTTATCGGCCCAGCATTGTGGAACAACAGGACACTACGCAGACGACTTTCTCAAAGAGCTAACATTTGCCAACAAGAGCTACGAAGCACGGATTCCCAAGTTGATCCTGATCAACTCAGAAATACTTTCGAGTGTTTCTAAGGTGGGCTACTCATTTTTCTTATGCAGTGTTTGTAGGACACTAAAGTCACAGATAGGAGCCGCTGCAGGCTACTGATGGGTCCTCCGGGCTGCTGTGGGACACTGCCAGCTTTTCTTCCTCCACCAAACAACCTAGGCACCCAGCGGCCAGTGACTCCTCAGGAGGCTTCTATCTCCTTTCTCCTGAGAAGTTTATGGCCTCTCAGAAAAACAGAAAAATATAAATAGAAAAAACAGAGAGCTATTTTTCTACTTCAGACTCTCTAAGTAAAAAATATTAGTTGACATGAACTTCTTTAATATAAAATCTTTGTTTTAAAGTGAAAAGTGATAACAGGCTTAACATATACTTGGAGAGTAGAGAGAAGGGTCACTTCCAGGCAAGGAACTTGAGGGGTTGTAGGGAAAGGTGTGGGTCAGAAAGTATTCTACTAAGGAAGCTGAGTCATTTTTAATTTATTTTTTATTTTTTTAGACATGTATATGGTGTATCCACCCCATCCCCCTCCACCCATCTCTTCTTAAGATTCGCCATTTCATTTTACCCTCAACTTCACATCCCTTTACAATTTATTTATTTGTTTCTTTCTTGATAATTATGCAGTCTGATTAGCGCTGCTGATGTGCAGCATGTGGTTATCCATGGGGACACAGGGACCCTATCAGTTCTTAGAGAAAAGTGGCTCCTCCCCCCCCAGCAGCTATTGCTGCCAATAGCCCTCAGCACAGGGTAGGGCCCCAGAAACCATCCCCTGCCAATGCTGGAACTGAAAAAAAATGTGTACGTTTGTGTGTATGTGTGCTTATATGCTTTGTATGTACATGTGCACATGTACACACACACACACACACACACACAAGCATGAACCTGTGCCTGAAGAAGCCAGAGGCATTAGAATCCCTAGAGCAGGAGTTATAGTGAGCCTCTGGACATGGAATTTGGGAACCAAACTTGGGTCGTCCTCATTAGCCGTACACACTACGTGCTGAGCCGCCCTCCAGCCCGTATCGTGTAACTCTTCACTGGCTTGGTCTGGTGCAGGTCTCCTGTCGGGAACCACAGCCTCTGCGAGTTCATTGCACAACAGCCACATCAGGTTGAGAGGTGAGCGTTTCACCGCACCCCACCCCCATCTGGTTCTTACAATCTATCTGCCCTCTCTCTTCCCTGATGTTCCCTAAGTGAAGTCCTCCATCTTCAAGAGTGCAAAGAGTCAAAGGATGAGAACTAGAGGGTGGTTCCTTGTGGTGGTATGCTGTAGTGGGATGTGCGGGGTTGTATCCAGAGTGGGTTTCATACTTTGACTGTTTCTTGTTCCAACCTCGGTTCTGTCTCTGGGTGGCTGTGTATCCTGGTTAAGATTCACCTGCCTCCTCCAGGGACTATAGCCAGCAGGAGCAGATTCCTTGTATGGAGTCAGGTTGGACTTGGCTGAGAGATTTTTTTGATAAGGCATTGGAACTGCTCAAACCTACAATACTTTCTTTGCAGTGAGCCATGGGTGTTATTTGTGGTCATTGGCCATTTTCTGTTGCTAGGTATACAACGTTACAAACGGGAAAGTTAAAAAGGAAACTTACTTTGCCTCACGCCTCCTGTACCAGCTGGAGGGCTGCGTCCTTCTTGCTGGTGGGGCCCAAAGACAGGACAGAGCCTCACTAGGCCAGGGCTGAGAGTGCTGTGCATTCTGGTCTCACTCTACCAAGCTGCTGTGATCTCTTAATGCCTTCTCATGCCTCTGCTGTAATGTGTACTTCCAACATACGATACTCAGAGATACACTCAAGCTACAGCCAAGCCATAATTAAACACTGATTTAAGCCATGGTTCTGTTGTGAGCAAGCAGTCTTGGTAAGATGGCTTCGAGCTCTTTGATGTTGGCTCGTAAGACCTCCAAGATTGTTATGTTTTTATGAAATTAGTGATCAGAAAGTCACCAGGTCTGTTGGCACATATGCCTGTAATCTTTGCACTTAGGAAGCAGAGACAGGAGGGTCTCAGGTTCAAAGCCAGCTTGGCCTACATAAAAATGTTGTGTCTAGGATAAAAAAAAATTTAAGTGTGTCAGTAACCCAAATCAAGGAATCTCTTACTTAGAGATTTGTGCCTAATGCACCTATTATGCCATAAAAAACCTGGTCTCATATATGATGTGCTCACAGGTCAGGAATGGTGTTCCACACTCCAGTGATTCTGCAGAACAGAGATTCCATATTAAAGGAAGGCAGGAATACAGGGGTGGAGGGCAGAAAGAAAAAGCCAGTGACCCCAGTGAGCAGCCAAACTAAAGATGCTCCGCTGAGGCTCAGAAGAGACCCCAGTAGGTAAAGGAAAACTCCAGATGAGAAGAGATGACATTTTCCCCAGGAGTGTGCCTCTCTCCCCGGGGAGTTCCCAGCCTTGTCCCTGTGCCTCCCCCGCCAGGACACTCCAGGAGGTCCCTCTGCTCCTCTAAAATCCCATTTTCTTCGTTCTTCTTTATCTCTGAGGTGACAGGGTGACTTTTGAAAAATCCTTTATAAATTCTACGAGGAAACCAGAAGGGAATGATTACAGGTTAAAAATAGTCAAGCTCTCCAGCCGGTGCCTCTGCCTGCCTGGATGGCTCCTGTTGACTCTCTGAAAATGGCCTTCTATGGTCTCCATGCCACCCGCTGCTGTGGTGAAGACTCTGCCTCCCTGCAGCCTGGGGGACTGTCTCTACCTACCTTTCTAGACAGATGGCTCACCTGTCACTCTGATCTCTGGGGTACCCCATCTCTCTTCTTTTTCCCAGAGAGATCTAGTCTTTTGCCCTTGTCCCCTGAGGTAGTGGCTCTTCTCTGGCTGCCCCTGCTCCTCAGCTTCCTGTCCCTGGGGCACACAGTTTTCCCTCAGAGTTCTCTGTTTCCAGTTCACAGTGTCACGGTGGCATTTGCTGGTGCAATCCTCACAGAGATGCATCGTGTCCCTGTGCCGCTTCTTAGTTTCCACCTCACCGTTGACCTTCCTTGGCGACCTATAATGTCACTCAACCAAATTCGAGTCTCTTACCCTTCAAGTGACAGTCCCTGGTGGTGTTTCTCCCCTGCCTGGGGAGGACATCCGGTCTGCAAAGACCTCCCACCATGATGGAGTTCTTAGCTGTGTGTGTGTGTGTGTGTGTGTGTGTGTGTGTGTGTGTGAGAGAGAGAGAGAGAGAGAGAGAGAGAGAGAGAGAGAGAGAGAGAGAGAGAGAGAGAGAGTTAGTTCAAACACTGGAACAATAGAAAAGTGAGGCTCGAGGAGAGGCTGTTTTTCCACAGGAAAGGGAAACCGTGAAGGGCTCCACAGAAGCTTTGCCGACAGAACATGTTTCCCGAGCGCGCCTCCTCAGGTGTGAAGCATCCGTTTGGCTTCCGGAAGAGTCTTACCGAGTACTTCAGGCCCCGTGCTTGATCGTTGGGCCCTCGCACAGCTGAATGGTGTGAAAACTTCCTGCTCTGAGTCTTACAGCAGCTTAGGAAGACAAACCAAAATCCTTAGGGCAATGCTTCAATGTTAGGCGCTGGGAGTTAAGTTCTAACTCCCAGGAGAACTGGGGGTCACATATGAGCACGGAGAGCATGTAGGGGTGGGGGTCTGTGTCGTGGAGCAGGCACGGAGGTGAAGAAGTCCCTGAATCAAGGGGGTAAATCCCAGAGGCCAGGAAGGTCTTAGAGGCTAGGTGGGCCTGTGTGGTCAGCATATCAGGAGGCCTACAGGGGACGTGGCTGAGCGGGTGAGGGGAGGAGAAGAGAAAGGAGAGGGAGGGGCAGTAGAGAAGAGCAGACAGACCAGGAGGCCTGGTGTCCATCCTGAAGACATGGCCATCTAGTCAAGGCGAGATGGGATAGCCGAGGACTTTTGAGAGCAGCACTTTGGGATGTTAGTGGACACCAGCAGAGGGCGAGGAAGGCTGGTGGGTGAGCCCAGGAGGCTGCCCAGGAGTGAAGAGGGAGATCCCACCCAGGGGCTTTGTAGAAGGGGTCCCCGAAGATCTTCCTCCATGGTGTAGACAGCAGGGTTTCATGAGCAGAGTGGGCATGCCACCCGTCCAGAGGTGGGGACAGAAACCGGGGCACGGGAATGTGAGAACAGGAAATCTCAGGCGACTGCTCGGTGCAATGCCTGAGGTACAGAACCAAAAATTCTGAAGCTCTGCTGGAAGGCGAGCTCGTCCTTGATCCGTGTGTGTGTGTGTGTGTGTGTGTGTGTGTCTATCACTTCCCACAAAGCCTGAGGGTTTTAGGCCAGCTCTCCACGGGGACTGACAGGCACAAGCTGTGTGCAGGACTCTCTGCAACAGCCCTGTGCACGCTAATGACAGGGTACCGTGATGAAGAGGAAATCTCAAAGCCACAAACTCAGTGATTAGGCAGAGATGAAATTGATTGTTCCGGTGATGGCAAGGCTGATGATAGAAAGAAGACACGCTGATCTAGCTCTAGCATTATGGAAATCATAGCATGTGTGTAGTGTACAGTGGTGTGTGAATGTGTGGCAGCGGATGGTATGTGTGCATATGTATGGTATGTGTGGTGTATGTGTGTTTATATGCTTGTAGTATATGTAGTATGTAGTGTAC
The DNA here is from genome assembly GCA_964023405.1 of Apodemus agrarius. Lineage (NCBI taxonomy): Eukaryota > Metazoa > Chordata > Mammalia > Rodentia > Muridae > Apodemus > Apodemus agrarius. The sequence continues at coordinate 94,996,424 of OZ030011.1, read as the reverse complement.
ATGGCATTTGTGTATGTGTGGTGAGGTATGTGATGTGTATATATATATTGTATGTATTAAGTGTGTATTGTATAAATGATATATGGTATATGGTGTGTGGTATATATATATATTATATATATATATATATATATATACATACATATATATGGTGTATTGTGTGTGCAGGTATATGTGTGTGCTATATGTTGTATGTTTCTGTGGGATGTGTGTATGGTATGGTATATGTGTGTGTATGAGGTGTATCTGGACTGTGTGTGTGTATGTATGTGGTGTGTGGTATGTGTCTTTTGACATGTGTGTATGTGTGGTGTGGACTGTGGTGTGTATATTTGTGCAGTGTGTGGAATGTGTGTTTATGTATATGGTGTGTGGTATGTGTCTTTTGACATGTGTGTGTATGTGTGCTGTGGAGTATGGTATGTGTGTGGGGGTATATGTTGTGTGTGTATGTGTATGTGGTGTGTGTGGTATGTGCTGTGTGGTGTGTATGTAGTATATATGGTATGTGTATGGTATGTGTCTGTGTGATGTGTATGTGTGTGTGTGTGTGTGTGTGTGTGGTGTATATGGTGTGGGTATATGTGGTGTATATGATGTGTGTAGTATGTGTTTGTGATGTATGGCATGTATCTGTGTGATGTGTATATGTGTGAGTGTATATGTGTGGTATATTTGAGATGTATGGTGTGTGTGTGTGTTATATATGATATTTGTGGTATGTGTCTGTGTGATGTGTATGTGTGTGTGTGTATATGTGAGATGTGTGTGTGTGTGTGTGTGTGTGGTGTATATGATGTTTGTGGTATGTGTCTTTGTGATGTGGTGTGTGTATGTTATGTATCCCTGTGGTATATGTAGTATATGTGTGTGCGTAATATGTATCTGTGTGATATTTGTTTGTGTGTGCATGCATGTATGCACGCACACGCTCTGGTGTGTGTTACTTTGATCTCTGTGTTTAGCTGTATCTGTGGGGAAGGTAGAGAGAGTATTTAGTTCCGACTCCAGGGAAGATGTCTGACTCTAAGCTCCCCAGCAAGTCCTACCTCTAGTGCTGAGTGAAATGTTTTCTTCTAAGCTGAGGCTCTCAGCTGAGTTCAGTGGTTGCCATTTGTCCTGTTTGGTGGTTGCTTTTGTCTCATAAGGAATGCCTTGAGAATGTACCACCTGACCCATTCACCACCATGTCCTGCATAGTTGCTGGGGTATTTCTGCTGGTCAGTAAGCACGTGTGCTTGCAGTGAATGTGTGCAAATGTGTGAAAGGCTGCGGCCACTGCTAGTTTTGAATCAGAAGTCAGATGAAGAGCTGAAAGGGCATCACAATGAGGCTGTTATGCTGATGCATGTGCGGGAATGTGAGGAGATGCCATGTAAGATGGTGTTCCCGGCTGCAGCTCAGTCTGTAGAGTGTTTGTCTAGCATGTACAAAGCCCTGCTGTGGACTCCCAGCACTTGCATAAACCAGGTATTATGGTACATGCCTGTAATCCGAATGCTTGGAAGGTTGACACAAGAAAAAAAAATCAAGGTCATCCTCAGTTTCAGAGCAAATTCAAGGCCAGCTTGAGATGCACAAGACACTGTCTTGATGAGAAGAAAAATCACTTTCTCTGCTGCAGTCTCACTGGGCCACACCACTGGAGCACAAGCTCCACCGTCTCTTCCCTCACTCTGTGTCCCTGGCGGCGGCAGGGACTGACAGAGCATGATCCCAGGCATTATCCCCGAGGTCCCATCACATTTGGCTAGACTCCCCAAGAGGACCGCACTGCCGAATATTCAAGGGTGGAAGGGAAAGGGCGAGGATCCATTGCTTTCTCCTGGTTGGATCTGGGTTCCTGGCCAGGGCAATTGCCTTCATGCTATTTCCTATTGGGAAGCCGTTCTCTGAGCCTTAGCATCAGTAGTTAAGGCTGTCTTGAACCACACAGTAGGTGCATTGCTGCTGCTGCTGCTGCTGCTGCTGATCTCTGCCCTACTATGTTCTCAATTTTGCTCTCACTTCCTTCTAGAAACCAGATATGTTGTTCACACAAATGTAAAGATTCCTTGACTCTCTAAGGTCATGCTACAGAGCATGTCTCCTCTGTCTCACGCTCCTCTGGCATCTTTCTGTGCATCTGCGTCTCTGTGTTTGCAGTTTGACTCCATCTGAGCTCTTTGTGCTCCCAGCATAGAGTGCTGGCTGAGTCTTTGTAGGCATTCACCTCTCTTGTGTTAGGGCGAGCAGTTGGCAGGTTTTGCAAGACAAGTATGGGGTTAATTTATTTTCTTCTTCCCATTCCTCTAACTTTTTAAGCGACTAAAATGTAGTTCATGCCTTTCCTCAGTGGAAGATATTTTGAATGTAAGTGCTAGTGGAGGGACGGACTAACACATTGGAGGACTTGTTCCCTGGGGTGGAAGGTGTCTGCAGACCCCACTGTGAGGTGAGAGGAGATGGGGGCTTGTGGTTCTGGCAGCAGCTTTCCGAGAGTTGGGGAACTGGTCCTTCATGGCATTCAGGAAGGCCTCCTAGAAGATATGGAGCTGGAACCATCGCTGAGAGGAGAGAGTCAGCCAGGAATCAGGACAGTGTGTTCTGATCAGTGAACGGGACAGCGCGCCCTAAACATTCTAGGGATGTATGGCAGATCTGGAGGAACTGAGGGCCTACACCATGGAGCCTGAGTCTCAGGGAAAGGGATAAAGGTTGCTGCTCTGGTCACAGACCCCAGGATGCTTCTGGCCTCTTTTAGTTGCATCTGAGCAGACAGGACTTCAGTACCAGAGCGACAAATGTATAGGAAGGTGGTTAGAAGCAGGCACCACAGAGGAAAGAAAGGGCTGTGGCTCACGTGGGTGCAGTAGTCGAAGGAGATATATAGATTTGTTATCAAAAAGCAAATTAAAATAGACAAAACACAAAACAGAGGAGGCATGTGGACCTTCTTCCCAAACCCAAACACGCACCAAAACAAATACAAGTAAACAAACAAGAGGTAACAGCTGGACCTTGTCCTCAAACAAAACAAAACTCCCCAATCAACCCATTAAACAAAACACAACAAAATAAAGGAAAGTGCAGATCTCATTTCAAAACAAAATAAAAATATAAATGGAAGAAACGGAAAAGACATGTGGACTCTATAATTCCAACCAACCAACCAACCAACCAACCAACCAACCAACCAACCAACCAACCAGAAATAACCATGAAAAAAATAGTTAACATTTGGACTCTGAAAATTGAAAGAGGGAGAGAGAAACACACACACACACACACACACACACACACACACACACACAGAGGGGAGAGAGAGAGAGAGAGAGAGAGAGAGAGAGAGACAGACAGACAGACAGACAGACAGACAGACAGACAGACAGATTGACTGGAAGAATTGCATTGGTGACTAGCAGTTGATTGTTATTTAGCTTCAGGCAGCATGAAGCAGGAGGGAGCACAAGTCAATGTAAGTTTCTGATATTACCAGAGTAGCAGAATGCTGGCCAGGCTGTGGCAAAGCATGAAGCGCCCGCCCAGTGAAGAATGTTGCGCCTACAGAGGAAGAGACTGAGAATGTGGGCACAGCTTTAAGAGCCTCAGAAGGCTGTTTGGAGGAGGGAGACAGAAGGAGAGGACATTGCCACCTTGGACTTCTACGAACCAGGGCTCACTGTCACCCCAGCCGGAAAGAGAAGGGTGCTCAAAGAAAACATCTAAAGAGCCATTGACATTTACTGGGAGCCTGCATTCAGGTTTTCCAGAGACAGCCAAAGACTAGGAGAGTACAACCACGTGTCTAATGTCACCGTAACTCCAGTCCCAGATTTGCCAGTCCCCCCAGGTCCTGCAAGCAGCTCTGGGCATCTCCATCGAGGCCCCCGAAGGTCTTTACACTCACATGCCACGCTGTGCCTGCCAGTTTATCCTTCCCTTTGCCAGTTCTTCCCCACTCCCTGACCTCTGCCTCGAGTGGAAACTTCAGAAGGCCAAGGAAACAGAAACCTGTAAATACCGTGGCGATTAATATCGTCAACCTGACGAGACACAGAGTAGGAGACAAGCCCCGGGCACGTCTCTCCGCTTCCTGATTGTGACCAGCTGACTTGTATTTTTGCTACCGTATCATCCCTATCATGCCGCTCCATGCCCATTCAAACAATAAAACACTCACCAAGTTGGTTTTGTCCAGCATTTTGTTGCACTGGCAAGATGGATACTAAAGCACAGCCTTCTGTGGGGTTCCCTGAGGGTTAGTGGAAAGATGCACCCCCCCGGCCTTATACGCTGTCACTACTCCACCTCCCTAAAATGCAGCTTCAGCCTCATGCTGGGAAGCTGGTCTGGCCTCATTGTCCCAGAGACCACAGTTGGGAAAGCGGTGGTGTGCTTGGGAGTGAAGACAAGGTTGGATGCTGAGGTGAGGGGGGAGGGGTTGTTGCGTACCCCTGCTCTCAGGGTCTGAAGGACAATTTCTATGTCAATGCACATCTGTGTTACGGGCAGGGATGGCATGCTCATTATCTTGTGAAAAGATACATAACTCATAGAGGCTGGGCCATGAGCCTTAGGCCATGGAGCATGTTCTCAGTGAACCAGCCCTTAGTCATCTGACTCCAAACTGGATAAGTACCCTGTGTGTACACTTTGGAAGTGTGTGCCCTTGGCCACACACGTATGTGTACATGTCTCATCTTTATGTACACAAAGCCTACAGCTGCATGTCTCTGCACTGCTCTGTGCCCCACATAAGCAGTTGTCCACCTTGCTTATGCTTGCTGCAGTGCAGCAGGACACAGGTGTATAAAAGGAATTATAAATTCTAGCTAGTCCCGTATGAGAGATGCACAATCTAGGAATTTTATTTACAAGCTGTAAGCCTAGATTGGGCAGATTTTGGAGCTATTCTAACTTACCTCTCAGCTAGATGTCCCTTGCTACTTGCTGTTTCTCCTGGCCATGTATTCATGGTCCATCTCCTCTCATGCTCGCTTCCTCCTCTCTCTGTCTCCTTTTCTCCTCCTCCTCCTCCTCCTCCTCCTCCTCCTCCTCCTCCTCCTCTTCTTCCTCTTCCTCCTCTTCTTTCTTCTCTACCTGTGATCCCCCCAGGCAGGTAACTGAAAACCTGTCTACCTCTAACTACTGCCCAATCATGGGCTTTAGCCTTTTATTGACCAAGTAACTTGAGGAGCAAGAGTTGTACAACCAAAGCTGGTATACATGGGGCAACCAGGTCTCAGGGTACAGAATTTAACATCTGAATATATAGCAACTCCAGACCGACCCCCAACAAAGGTGGCGCTCTATCCTTATTGGCCAGTTAGGCATTCTGTCTAGAACTCACCCTAGGAAAAGAAGGGAGTTTTCCCTCCCACAAGGGCCTAGCAAGGAAGGGACAATTGCACATTGCTTGGTGGCTTTTCTTCCTCTCTGTGCTGAAGTTCCATCCATGTAACTAAAATGGTCAAAAATTAACATATGAAAGCATGTGAAATGTTGAAAACATTTCTGCAGGGGGTCACATCATGGTGTCCATGGTGATCTGGTTCCAGGTGTCCCAGGTATACCTGCTACTCTAGATAGAGCGGGGGGAAAAAAAAAGATACCAGTATTGGCAAAGCTGATCCCCCCTCTCCCCACCTCCCACCGCCCCTTGCCTTTCTCCCTCTCCAAAATCAATGTGACTTCCTTTGAAGGAGGCTTCAGCTTTCTGTGATGTTCCTGCCATACATCCCCTCCTGGATGCCAGTGCGGCTGGCAGGCAAATCAACTGGTCCAGCAGCTCTGCCATGCAAAACACAGAGCTGAGCTGACATCTCCCAGAGAGCCCCAGAGATTCAGCCTGGGCACCTGGGTCTGTTCTGTGCAGAGCAACAGGCAGACACTGGGCATGCTGTCAGCTGAGCAGGGAAAGGGGACAAGCCGCTGTGTCAAAAGTGACACTTCGGCTTCTGCTGGTCTTGCAGAGATATCTGCCTTGATGTGACTGTGGCTGACATCCGGCAGCAGAAGTGGCTGGTTTCTGAGCCGGATTGAAACCCATCCAGCTCCCCGCGTTCACACCGACGATTTCTAACGCTAATTCTCAGCGAGCCAGGCATGAAATATATGCACAGGCTCTGCTCGTGAGGGCCTTTGGAGTTCGTGGAGGTACCTGGGATGAAAACATCTGTGCCACTCGCTTTTGTGAATTTTCCTTTCCTCGGTTTCAATTATGCAGTCAAAGACTCTCTGGGCAAGAGAGAGAGAAGGCGAGAGTGTGCTGCTCTGCCCCCTCTCCTCTTGATAAGAGTCCGTGCCTGGCCACTGCCTGATCAGGGAAGCATGAGCAGAGAGGGGGTAGCCTTTCATCTTCCCAGAGACACAGCACTCTGCTCATGCAAATGAGATTGTCTAAAAGCATCCCTGCCTCCCACAGAGCTGCCTGGGGTCCCTAAGCCATTCTCTCCACAGGACGAATACGGGGTGAATTTGCTGAGATCAGGTCTGTGATCATAAGTAGCTGATAGGGCTGCCAGCTATAGAAAGGATGGGGGTGGTAATATAGCCCCTGGGCAGCAGACCAGGGCTGTGTGGACAATGCACAATTTTATGCTGGTGTGCAGGTGTGTGTGCGTGTGTGTGTGTGTGTGTGTGTGCCTGTGCGTATGTGCGTGTGTGAATTTGTGTGTGTGTATGTGCGTGTGTGTGTGTGTGCATGTGCATGTGTGTGAGCATGTGTGTGTGTGTGTGTGTGTGTATGTGTGTGTGTGCGCACGCACGTGCACGCATGTGTGTTATTCCTATTTCACATCTGCCTCTCACAGAGCTTCAGCCTCTCCCTGGTAGATCTCTATTCTCTCCTGGAAAATGTGTGCTGATCACAGAGGACATTGACATATCATCTGACACTCAGAGGCGGGGCCAAGACTGAACCGTGAGGCAGAGGTGATGCAGGTCTTTTGTCTGCATAGGAAAGCCCCCCCCCCATGCCTTTTGCCCTTTGCAGGCTTCTTATCCGTGACCTTGGTTGGTGCTCACTTTCTGGGGATTGTGACGGGGTTCCAAGGGCCCCAAATGCAGATGCCTCTCTGCCCAGCCACCCTCAGCTTTCTCATCTAGCTGCACGCCATTTTGAAAGGGGTTCACCTTTGATTTGGAATTGTGTTATGTGGCTTAGCTGTTATAGGGAGCACAGAAAGAAGCGGATTTCACTCTTCTGAAAGTAGAAGCCCACAGACACGATATGGAAGCTTTGAGGTGGAAACAAAACATCTCTGGGAAAACTCTGGCCCTTGGACCTGTTACCCTTTCAAAGCAAACTATTATCATGAAACGGAGCCAGAGAACAATCCTGAATAAGCCAGCTAGACTCACCCATCCTTGGCTTAAGTAACACTTATTTTGAAGCGCATGCCACTGGGCACTACGTGACTGACTTCCTCCTGGCTGCCTGAAGACAGTGCTCTGGACAGGCATGTTCTGATAGCTGCCTGATGGCTGAGCCTTCAAATACTGATGGTCCAAACTAAACAAGGCAAGGGGCTTTCACCCCATCTTTATAGTTTACCCGTATCCTTTGCTCTCTTAAGCCTCAGGTCGGACTCTACTCCGCTCTTCATAGAGACATGGTCATCTTTAGAGGCTATTTTGTCTAAGACTCCATCACAGGATGAGCACGGCCTATTGCCTGCTCGTGTGAACGCGTTTCTCCTCCTGGGCCTTGTGCTTTTTTGGCAGCTACAACATCTACAGTTTCTTATCCTTGGGAGAAGTCAAACTATGAGACAGGACATTTATAAAAGATGATGTATACAGTTTGACAGTTTTGGATGGCCTTAGTATCTGTTAGCCGGGCAAGCACAAGGCTAAAATTTTAGCACACAAGAAGGGAAATGTCTTTCAAATCATACATAGCCAATGAACAATTATCAAACTTCTACCTACCCTGAAAAAAAAAACTAGAAGCATGTTACCACCTTTGTTCATCTTGGCGTGGCTTCGAGATGCTGCAATTCTCCTGCCTCAGCCTCTGGAGTGCTAGGATTATAGATGTATGTGTATGACTGCAGGGTTTCATCTGCTCCAAGTTGAAGCTCTCAACAAGATACACTGGCTTTACTCCTAACGTGTGCCTTGGTCTAATTTCTACTGTTGTCTGATATGATATGCTAATCTGGACCATCTCTAACTTGAACATCCGTCCCAGTTTTGTCTGGGGACACCTATTCGATCCAGCTGCTGCACGCACACATCCTAGGGACTAAACTTCGTTTGCTCTGGTGAAGCCTCCACACTTTCCCTTTGGATCTCTGTCCTGTAGTCTCCTGTCCTGTCTGTGACTTTCCGGTGAGACCCTGGTACTCTTCACAGTCCCTCCAGATGCCCCCAAATGACATGTTCCTAACAGAGTTCATCTGCCCCCACTTTCTTTTGCCATCACAGTGTAGACAAGATAGCATGGGGGGGGGCAGCTGGGTCTATCCAGAGTCTCCCCCCCCACACACACACAAGGAGTTCAGAATGCACTTTTCACAAGCCCCTACAGCAATAGACTAAGGAACCTTGCACAGAGAGCACACTGTCACTTTCTTGGATCCAGGAAGACTCTCTTACTTTGAATAATGGCTGTTTCAGGTCCAATCCATCTCCGGCTTCATCAGCAACAAGAGGCCTGGGAAGCAGAGTGTGGCTCCCTGGGCCATTCCTCTCACGCCCGCTGCAGGTCTGGTACTGAGGCGGATGCTAATTGTAGGTGCTCAGGCACGGTTGTCTCTGTTCCTACCATTGTAATTTGCTCAAATTATCTCTCGAATACCTGTTTATCCCCTCCCCCTTCCCGGGGCTTTTGTACTTTGGCTGTCTTTCTGTAGACCAAAGACTGTGTGAGGCAGAGCCTGAGGTACCCCACCTGCCAGTGGGGTGGCACAGGGGACGCAGCCCTGGCTGGTGGGCTGATTGAATGGGTGCCTTCATGGTGATCTCCTCCTTCCTTCCCTTCTCGGGGCCTGGCCTTTTCCTCCTCAGCCTCTCTCCAGCTTCAGAGAAGGAGGTGGCTGTTAAGGTGGTAGCGACACTATGCAGAGAAGTGGGGACACCTCTTAGTGACGAAGAGACAGGGAGGAGAGAGGACGACTCCAACTCAATGACCTGGATGCGGAGCTAAAGAATCTCAGACCCAGAGGGAATGACATTCAGGAGTGGCAGACCTGTCCTTGTCCCCCACCTCGGAAGCCCCACACTTGTTTGCTCAGACGAACATGCGTGTCCAACCCAGTGCTCACAGGCTGCGTGTGGCCAAGGAGAGCTAGAAACGCGGCCCAGGGGAAAATGATAAACTTCCCCGAAACATCGTGAGGCTTTGTGATTTTTATTTTTGAAACTTCACCACATGGTTCTTGATTGTGCTGTTTGTAAATGGCGCATCTAGTTGCAGTGAGTGTCAAAGACCGGACATGAAGATCCTGTGTGCTGTGCGTCTCCTGCTTTGGCTACCTGAACTCGGACTGTACATTCTTCCTACCCCTCAGATGCTCACAGAAACAGTGAAAAAGGCCAGAGTGTGGAGAGGACTCTGGGAAGACTGGAGGGTTGGGGAGGGGTGGGGGGTTGGGGGAGTGGAGAGAGAGGCTGGAATGGGCTCTTTATACATCAACAGGCAACCTCTGCCCTTCTTTTCTTCCTTTCTTCCTTTCTTCCTTCCTTCCTTCCTTCCTTCCTTCCTTCCTTCCTTCCTTCCTTCCTTTCTTCCTTCCTTCCTTTCTTCCTTCCTTCCTTTCTTCCTAGTGTCCCAGTCTGTGAAATGGGACCATTCAAAACCAGCCATGAGGGTTGCTTGGAAAAGATGCTTAAGGCAGTTCCTGCACACAGTCCCTTCCCAAAGCTGTTTCATTGCTGCTGTCTAGGTTCAGCGACACAGGGCTGTGTGCACAGAACAAACAGGATTCTGGGAGAGGAAGAGGAATTAGAGCAAGGAAAAAATGACCACTGTCAGCCATGCCAGATGCTGTCCCTGCCACACTTCTGGGAAGCTGCCAGGAACAGCTGGGGGCTAGCGTGTCATAGAACCTGGATTCTAAAACATTTCTTTTTAAGCAGTATATATGTATGTGTGTGTGGTGCTTGTGCGTTTAATGTTTCTTTGTGTAGTGCCTACGTGGTGTGTGTGTGTATGTGTGTGTGTGTGTGTGTGTGTGTGTGTGTGTGTATGTGGTATTTAGGTGTGCGTTTCTATGTGGTGTTTGTGTTTATAGTATGTTTTGTGTGTTATCATGGTTGTGCTGTTAGTGCCTGTGCATTTATGTGTATATGTTCGTATGTTCACTCCTCCCCCCCCCCCCGGCTTTCGTACTTGGCCGTCTTTCTGTAGACAGAAGACTGTGTGAGGCAGAGCCTGAGGCACCCCACTGGCAGGGGTGCAAAACCCTGGCTGGTGTGGTGTTTGTGTGCTAATGTATATGCATGGGTGTTTGCATGGATGTCTTTGTCGTTTTAGTTGTGTGTGAATATTTATGGGTGTGTTGTGTGTATGTGATATTTGTGCATTCATATATTCATATGTGTATTTGTGTTTTTTATGTATAGAGTGTTTGTACATTGTGTGTGTGGTGTTTCTGTGTATGCATTGTGTTTATCAGTTTGTGTGCATGTGCTGTGCGCATGCGTTTCTGTGTGTTTCTCTCTGTGTATGTGTGTGTGTGTGTGTGTGTGTTTGAAAGACAAAAGGCAGCTATTGGGGGTGATAGGGAGCACTGCTCTGGGGCTGTGGAGAGGAGATGGATTTGGGGAGTCTTTCCTTTCTCCTAATTATTTCTGGTTGGCTGCTGGTTTCTCCCCTCCTGTTTCCCCTGCCTCATTCAAAGTGTCTGTCGATCAATAATAGCTCAGGCTGAGAGCCTTGGAGGGAGCCGGCCACCACATTAGCTGCCAGGCAGGATGGAGTCTGAGGTAGTGGGCAGAAACCCAGGCTGGGTAAATGGACAGCCTGTCAGCCCCAGGCCACCTCCACCACCACATTTGCTCTGCCCACACTCCTGAGACTCAAAGCAATGACCCTGCACCACTCCAAGGGCCTCTTGCAGCTCCCTACTCTGTTACACGTGACCTTTCTCAATTCCACACCAGCCTGCCAAAGAATATTGCCTTCCTTACTTGGTGCCTGAGAACAATCAAGGGCTTGGGGCTTGGGGATGGAGGCTGGATAAGACTCCAGATCACAAGGGAGAGAACTTTCCAGGCCATATCAGGAGGGGGAGGGTCACAACCCCTTGCAGCAAAAAGCCTGAGTGTGGGATTCATTTCATGGAGCTGACTAGTACGTTGTTCTTCAAAGAGAAGTGTGGGCCTGAGGCTTACAGCCGAGGCTGCTCAGTGATCTGCAAGGAGACTGTGGAGATGCGCCCTCTGCTCTCTGGCTGATATGCCATTGCTTCTCCCTTGTATGTTGCCTTGTGGGGGAAAGGTATTGGTGGGAGAGGTTACTGGAGGTCAGGAGACCGTTGGCAGGATTATTGTTAGGACTGCCCTTTGGAAGTCTCGCTGGAATGTTAAGTGTGGATTCTGAACTAAGTTAATATGGGCTTTGCTATTCACAAGGAAACACTGTCCCGCTACCAATATTAGAAAGCAAGATCACATAACACAGTTTCCTTTGTTTATCATAACAATCCATAAAAGGGGTTGACGAGAGCATGCTCCTTCAAGAAGCTCACAGCCAAGTGAAGGCTTTCTAGCGGCACCTGCAGCCTCTGGATACGCCCAGGAAATGCTCACGATGATCCACTGAGGAAGGGCATCGTGACGATGGCATACATCAGTCAGGATCCTGTGGGTCTCACGGTCCAAACAACTCCAAGCCACAATGGGCTTTAAGACGGAAGAGAATGGGACTGGGACCCACAGACTGCGCGGTCCTTTTTCGTGCCCTGAGATCTCAGGGTTGAATCCTGGCCATGTCCTCAGATTTCAGCAGTGCCTCTTTCTATGATACATGCACACGGTTCTCTCTCCCCCTTCCCATGTGAACAGGAGGTGTGTGCCTCTAGCAAAGAAAAGCAAGGAGCCAAAGCATGAAAGATCTCTCGGTCTCAAAGCAGCTAGTGAGACTTCCTGTGTTATTTACTCTGTAGAAGACAAGGCCCCATGTGACCCAGATACATGAGTTCCCTGCCAGCAGAGGGGAAGGAACACGCTCTGAGAAAGGACAGGGCTTGGCCTCTGTGAGTCTTTCTCCAGTGTTGTCACCTCAGGTCCTATTAACTAAGAAATAAAAGAGAGCCTGATTCCTGCAGGCATGCATTGTCCTGGAGAAGGGAAGGTAGGATTCCCTAGCCTGTGGCTGGACATGCTGGTTTTCATTTTTTTCTAATAAGCAGAACACCAGAACAAGAGTTAAAAGAAAAAGAAGCAGTCTGAGCCCAATGAACTTCTACCAATTCTGCTAATGGTGATTTTTTTTTAATGTAGTTTTCCCTGAGTCTGATGTTCTAGCCTCGATGTTTGCATATGAAAACAGATGTGCTTCTCAGGATGATCGGATGCTCCATTGTGATATACCTGTTGGTTAAATCAGTGCCCTCTGCTGCGCCTCTGTTTGAACATCTCTTAAATGGGCTTGGCCATGAGCTGCCCATGTGCCCACAACCTGTGTGTTCTGTGACAGAGATTTTGGGACAAGAGTGGGTTTGTTTCATAAACCATCCAAATTGTTTGCCCTAAAGACTTCTGCATCTTGCTGCCCCAACCCTTGTCACCTGATCCAGCAGGTGCATGTCCCCTTGGTCATGACGGTCCTCTGTGTAGCCCTACATACAACTTCCTGCCCTCTCCTGGCTGGTAAACACTATATGGCATCTGGGCTAGCCCTTGTTTCTTGGGATAGGTGATTAGAGGACTCCAGATGGCTGCCAGGGCTGCTGTACCATTCATTCTGTCTCCAGCTCTGGGCTGGGCTGGCCTAGCATCCTGGCATTTAATAATGCAGAGGCCTTTACCTATCAATTATTAACCATCCTCTCTGCATTTCTAAGGACAGAAAGGAGATGGGTTTTAAGACGGAAGAGAATGGGACTGGGATCCACAGAGTTGTCTTCCTCCGTGCTCTGGGATCTCTGGGTTGAATTCTGGCCATGCCCTCAGATTTCGGCAGTACCTCTTTCTGGTATACATGTGTGTCTGTGCGCAGGGCACAAGGGCTGCTGCTTCCTTCCCCCCCCCTTGTAAATAGGAGGTGTGCATCTCTAGCAGGGGAAAGCAGAGAGCTAAAACATGAAAGGGCCTCTCTCGTCTCAAAGCAGCTAGTGAGACTTCCTGCGCTGTTTACTCTGTAGAAGATAAGGCCCCACGTGGCCCAGATACATGAGTTCCCTGTCAGCTGTGGGGTGGGAACGTGCTCTCCCTGCTAATTGCAGCAGCATCTGTGGCTTTCCAGCATGCCCACTGCTCTAGCTCGGCTACCGCCGTTTGTGCCAGCTAGAGATTTCACATTCACGGGGCCTTGTGCCACAGCAGCTGAGAGGCCATCTCGGGATTCTTTCCTCCGATTTGGCCCTGGCACTGGGCAGCTGCTCATGGCCATCGAGGCCTGCAGAAGCAAGGAAGGTTGTTCGGAGTCACCCCCACACTGGCAGACTCAACACCTCTTCCGTGATTCATTCTCCGTCTCCTCTTACCTGGCAGAGGCTCCGCTGCTCCTGAATAGCATAAAATAGTAATAAAAGAGCATGAAGAATATATGGGTTCCTCGGGTTTTCATTCAAGTACTGAGTAGGGCAGGCATTAGCATCAATGTGACTGTGTTTGTCTTCAGTGCAGTGGAGCTTGAGGGCGGGTCTCTACAGGCAGGTGGGGTTCAATCACCCTAGTGGCCTACATTCTGTTGAGTCTGTGGTCACTTACTTGAGTGGCCACCTTCACTGTCTATGAATCAGTCTGACCCTGTTAATGATGAACGCGGAGTCACCAATAATGTGTAGGTGTCTCATTAAGGAGGAGATGTTAAGAAGCAATTCTCCTTGGTGCAATTTAACTAACAATGGGCTTGGATTTGAAATTTCTACTTCTTTTTCCCTGTGTCTTCTGTAATTTTCTTTCTCGGGTATGCGTATGGATCGGTGCCTGTCTGCATGCTGTCTTGTGAATCTGTCTGTCTCCATCCCCAACAAAGGACTTTGTTCTCTCTTTATTGAACAATACAGAGTATCACATGCAGGAAGGATATGTTACAAAAATCTTTAACAGATTTTTTTTTAAGAAATTAAATCACTGACTCCAACTGACCTAGATAAACTAACAAATGCTATCAAGCAATATCCATATGTTGTCTTGAGCATTTATGGACGGTATTCACTTATAAGGCTGCCTTTGATTCATTTTCTGTTATTCACACATGCATTACTTGTGGTTATGGAGTATGGGAGGATATATATATATATATATATATATATATATATATTCAGATTTCAGCTATTTTTAACTTAGGTCATAAACATTAATTATTTGAAAACCCAAGGGAATTAAGGTAGTTGTTATGTTGTTCTCTTAAAGGCAGGTTAAACTAACCGGCTGAGTACACAGTAGGATAGCAGTCTTCAGTAACATCTATGTGTATTATCAACTCTGTCTGTGAGGTCTAACAAGAGCTTCAGTCTCTTAGAACGAAAGAGATATTTTCATACTCACGTGTGGCCACACCTACCTAACCTGTTCTTCCTCTTGTGTTACCCAAGAGGTGGCACACCTCTTCCTGTCCTCCTTCTCAAGTCAGAACCTCAACTCCTACTCAATTTCTTCCTAGAACTCATGGACAATGATTTAGAGCAAGGTGAGATCACCAAACTCTGTTCCCTTCTCTATCCACTAGTCTTCGACAAGCTCAGGACATGGCCCTTTGCTAGAGGGCTGGACGGGCAGTCCCCTTGGAAGATGCTTCTGCTACTGATGGCTCAAGTCCATCACAGACAGATGCACAGAGTTTATGTGCCTGTCACTCCCTGCAGAGGATATCTGGGGTATCCATTGCTCTAAGATGAGACATGAACTCCTAGCAAGAAGGTGAGTTCTTGGTACCTGGTGGTACTTAGGTCCTGTACTTGATCATCTTCACTAAGCTCTGCCTTCTGTACCTGCCCATCACTAGGTCCAGACCCAGGCTCCTGCCCGTGGCTTTTCCAAGTGTCCTCATATAGGCTCAGCATGCTAATTTCATCCAACCACTCAAATGTTACGATTTTATAGAAGGTTGTCTCAACCTTTTGATTCTGGGGCCTTTGCCAGTCTTTCTCCACAGTCCTCCCAAGGTCTTGTACTGCATCTACAAACTGTGGCTTTCCTCCTTCTTTGTTTACATGACCTTCCTCTCTGAGAAAACTGTGTGTGTAGACCTATGTGCTGCAGTGCTCAGGGGTCTAGCAACCACAGTACCAAGTGCAGGCCTGGGCTTTGGCTTTCCCTTCTAGTCTCTAATCTGCCAGTCCTCTGGAGGACTGTGTGCCTTGGATGGATTGTGTGGCTCTGGTGGCCAAGATACTATTTATATAAGTCTGATCCCTGGTGAACATGACTCAGTTCAATAACGTGTGACTGTATGTGTGTCTCTCTGTGAGTATGTACTGGGATATGTGTGACACCAGACCCTATGAAGAAGCAGAAGTGAGGGGAGAAGCAGGAGTCCAGGCTGGAGAAACAGATCTGAGCCCCTCCTTGCCAGGGGCAGATGGAATGAAGCAGACACTGTTTTTCTGATGAGGTCACTTAGGGACCCCAGAACCTTGCATATCAAGGACTTATCTGTGGGGCTGGGGCTGAGCTTGGGAAGGTCCTTACGTGATCCCTTATCTGAGAAGCCATATGTAGGCTTTGGGAATGCTCCTGGAACCATGTCAGGTTTCAGCTGCTGAGCTGGCTTATGTCCTTTGAGATCTCTGCTGTAGCATTCCTTGGAGAGCCTGGCTGGCTGGCAAGAAGCCCTTGCCCTCTATGTGAACTGTGTCCCAGTCCCAGACATGGCATAGAGCCCCTCCCTCAAGCCCTATAACTTGGAATGGTTGGTGTAGACAAATTTGAACATGTCATTCTAAGATCTCCATCTCTTCTCCCACAGTCCTGGCCCTAGGTCAGAAACTTGATGGCATTGCCTTGTCCTGGCTACGCTTGCAGGGTTTTCATGTACCATGTGCCCCTGCGTGGATTCCTGGGTTAGATCTCTGCTAACTATTCATAGAGATTCGGACAATGTCTCTGTGTTGAGGGCTTGAGCCTATTCCAGGCCATCACTACAAAGGAAGAACACGGCTGGATAGCATGCCCTGCCCACAGAAGGGCTGTTTCATAAGACAGTATGGGCAGTGAACCATCCAAGTGCACAGAATCCAGACTGGCTGTTTCAGCACCAGGGATTCAAGAGAAGCAACGACAATAAGTCATATTAAATGACAATTTGGTGACAAGGGAAGAGGTCATATGAACCGGCAGCCCTGGTTAACAGGAGGCTGTGAGCAGAATCATTATATGTGATATGTGAGGTAAGACACGAGTAATAGGGCAAGTTGGGAGACGGAAAGTTGGGAAATCAGGCAGAGCAGGTGGTGAGCGCTATTGCTCAGAGGGAAGGTGTCCCTGGAGGAGCTGTGGAGCTTCCTGAGATGTGCAGGGCCAGATGAGGCAAAGACATAATATCCCCCAGGGATCAATTCTGCTCTGCAAAGAAGCCATCTCAATGATCGAATGCCTCTCCTGCCTCTGACTTAATGATGAGGTGCACAGCCAGAGAGCAGCGGAGGACTCAGCCTAGGTGGGAAGCTGGGAAATTATACTGCAAGGATGCTTCCACGCCTTTTGTGTCTCCTGCCCTGTTTTGATTGGGACACTGTGTTCCGGTTAGCCATCGGAGCCAGGTGACTGTTTTCAGAGACTTCACAAAGTCAAACGTTTGTTCCAACTACAATAAAATCAATCTTTGCTGGAGAGCAGAAGCTCTGAAATCTGGGCAGCAGGATTAAGAAGAGACTACAGTGGTCTCTTGACCTGTGGTGATGAAACCCCACAGGTACCCCAAGGGTGGCAAGCTTGCAATGACTGTAAGGAATGGCGACACACACTGTGCTATGGCTGTCTAGGTCTCTGAGTGAGAAAGCAGGACATCAAACCCCAAAGGAATTGCCCCAAAGGCAGCACCTGTGACCAATCAGAACTGGCATCCTCACAAGACCAGTACTGCCCAAGATGTAGGCAGGGAGCTACATATAGACCAGAATTTGCGAGCCAGATACGCCCAGAGAGACCTCCATACAGGGAGGGAAAGGTGTGGGAGCTGATGTCAGGTCTGTTTTTGCCTGTGCTAAAAACCCGCTGCCACCAGTGATCACCACCATCGTCATGTCTTCCGGCAACCCAATCATTACCAAATCCTCGAAGTGCCTGTTAGCCAGCGAGGGCCCGGCTCAGGCTCTCATGAGGCTGCTGCTGTGATGTGGCGCAGTTGGCTTGTTGTCTGAACGCTGAACCATACACGGTATACTTCCAACCTTCTTCAGGCTATGGGCAGAGCCTATTTTCTATCGGTGGCTCCTCAAGGTCACCTCCCACACATTGTCACATAGGCTTTCCCAACAGAACTTTCCCACTTCATCCATTAAGACAAGGAGAGGGAGAGGGAAGGGGAGAGTGAGAAGGGGAGTGAGAAAAAGAACAGAGGAAGGGGAAGGGGGAGGGGGAGGGAAAGGGAGGGGAAAGGGAAGGGGAAGGCAAACCGGGAAGGGGTAAAAGGGACAGAGGAGAGAGGGGGGATAGAGGAGGGGATTGGAAGAGGAGCAGGGGAGAGGGAGGGAGGAGGGAAGAGATGGAGAGGGAGAAAGAATTGTTTTTTTAATTAATTAACTAATATATTCAGGCAGCTGAGAGCAAACACAGGTGTGACACATGTGGCATGCCAGTCTCACCTCTGGAATATTCTGTTTGTTAGAAGGAAAGGAAATTCCGTGAGGGTGCAAGGATCGGGAGGTAGGCCTGCTAAAAGACCCTTGTGGTAAAGGCTTGGTCCCTACAAGGTTGATATTAGGAAGTGGCAGAACCATTCAGAGATGAGGCCACTGGGTGTGTGGCCTGGAACTGGGGTAAGAAGGAGGCGCTATGAGCTTTGTACATGGAAGCTATGCTCAGGTCTCAAGGCCTCTTGCAGGCATGAAGACAAAGGAGATGGGTCTGTTGAATGTGGTGGCTTGAATAAGTTTGGCCCCCATAGACTCATGCTGGAATGCTTGGCCCATAGGGAGTGCCACTATTAGGAGGTGTGGCCTTATTGGAGGAGGCATGGCCTTGTTAGAGAAAGGGTGTCACTGTGGGGGCAGGCTTTGAGGTCTCATATGATCAAGCTACCCCAAATGTGACACATGGTCCCCTTCTGCTGCCTGTGGATCTAGACATAGAACTCTTGGCTCCTCCATGGATGGCTGGATGCTGCCATGATTCTGACCACGAGGATAATGGACTGAACCTCTGGAATTCTAAACCAGCCCTGGTTAAATGTTCGCCTTTATAACAGTTGTCTTGGTCATAATGTCTCTTCACAGCGATAACACCCTATGACAGAGCTTGGTACCAAGAGTGGGTTTCAAACTTCATGTATATGTTTAGAACCTGTGCTAATGGAGTCCGGGGTGAGATCAAAGGCACCACACTGCGGTAAAGCAGGGCATCTTCTCCTTCACAGCCCTGGCCCTGCTCGTGGCTCACTCCCACATCCTGTCTTCTTCAAGATGAGGTGCTCCCTGACCCCTGAATATCCCACACACTTCTCGGGGTGGGGGGAGCCCTCCCTGTGGACACACGACGTGAGCACATCTCACACTGAACACGGTGTTGATGAGAAGGATAATCTTGATCTACCCACTCTCAGGACGACTCCTATCTGTCATAGGTCTCTTTGCCCAGGGAACCATCTCTTCTCTTCTAACCGTTTGTCTCCCTGCTGATAAGTCCTCCACATTGCCCCCTTCTGCTGCTGTTGCTCTATTCCCAGGTTCTGCTAAGCCTTTTGATGCCTCCGCTGACCACAACAGGCTCGCACACACCCGGGTCTTCTCGCTCTAGCCTCCTCTGCACCCGACACAGGTGACCTTGGATGTCCTCTACTCCTGACATCACCTCTCCAGCCCTTCTGGTTTTTCTCTCTTCTGCTCTCTACACTCCTTGCAGCCTTGCGCCTTGTCCCCTCTGTAGGGACAGTCACAGCAGTGTAACGATCTCCATGAATCTGCTGTGGCTTAGATACGTCTTTTCACACAATTAGGCGATTGAGCTACCCATGAGCATGCTCATACGTATCTTCATGTGCACACATGTCTCTATTTGCAGCTCTGATAGCCCTGTCATGGAAAATGTGTAGCCGCCCCCGAGCTGCCCTCCCCTACCCACAGGTCCCCTTGCCTCCTAAAGCATCTCCCTGGACACCCGCAGGAAGTGCCGTTCTCCCCCCCTCCCTGAATCTCCGTGACCTTTTGAACAGGCAGCATTGCATCACTTAGCACACTGACCTTGCATCTTAGTGTTGCTATCTGCGTGAGGAGATCCAGTGCAGGGCTATTCGTCTGCAGGCCCCCCAAGAACCTCATAATGAGGCGCTCTGCCCTCATCAGCCCTGGAGTCAGAGCCCTGTCTAACCCTCAGCTTCTGAGTGTATTCTCTACGAATCCAACACCCACTGCCAGGGTCTGCTGCAGCAGTGAACTAGCACATGCAGACTCAGTGGTACTGTGACTGCCGTACAAATCTCAGATGCAGGAAAGCAGGGGTGGATGAAGACATCCCTTGGGATAGAAGAAGCCAGATAAGCCAAACAAGAACCCCAAAAGAGAGCAGGCCAATCAGACAAGCAATTGAACTTCCTCTCACCTTCTGACTTAAGCCACTATACAATGTCCTGAAAGTAAAAACCCTTACACATACCCTCATTAGAAGCCCCTCCCCTCCAAGCCTTACTGTAGATTCCCTTCATCTTTTCTACTGCACTGGAGACGATTTAGGGTCAAGGCTTTTAATGGCAGATCTTAGAGATTAGTAAAGCCTTAAAACTGAAAGAATTAGAAATTATCCAAATTCTTAGGATGAGAGAAATATTTTTTATCCTGACGGATTTAGATTCAGATCTGGACTTGCAAATTTAAAATGGTGCCGGGTGTAATGACTCACACTTTAAATGTTCCAAGGACAGTCACCTTCCGTGCACTTGATGACAAGATAGATTTAAAACTGTCCACACAAACCCTTCGCAGAGCCCAGGCGCTTCTCCCCTGGGGAGTGTATAGATGGATCTATTGATAAGGCTGTCTGCGGTCAGTGCCAAGTGCTGTCACCTCTACATTTTCTTTGTGCTCATCCTGAGAGGTCTAAGGCCTGTTTTGTTCCTGTTCCCTACCCTCTCTTATCACAGCCCCACCTCAGAGAGAAGCAGCAGGATGGAGATTGCTTCTAGAGAAGCTCCCAGGCTCTGATTTAAGTCAGGTCTCCCCTGGCTTCCATTCCTCCAGGCTGCTGATGAGGGTGTGAGAATTCAGAGATGCGAGCCGTATTTTACATCCCCGAGTTTATTACCAAGGTAGCAAGCAGCCTGTTGATGTGCACGTCTCCGTGGATCTCCAGAAATGAATTTCCTGACATTTCCCTCTCTCTCTCTTTTTTTTTAAAGTATATGTGTTGCTTGTCAAAAGCGGGGTTATTTATATGTCCCCAAATTCATAGGTCCTCGCAGCTAATCTCCACGAATATTACTTGATGGGACATTATAGGTGAGATTTACTTGATATTTGTCCTTTTCGTAAGCCTGCACATTTATTTAGAACAGCATCCTGGGTTCTCTGCTGAGGAACAGCCTGCAGACCCGGCCATCCTCTGCCTGGGTCTCTGCCAAGCATTGATTGCTCAAAAGATAATGGCCTCCCCAGCAGCAGTATGGGGAGGGGGAGGGGGAGACGCTCTGGTAAGTTAAAAATGAACAAGGAGGACCTGGCTCTCTGCCGAGAGGACCAGAGAAATAGACAAACCAGATGCAGAATGGAAGACGCCTTTTTTGAAAAGAAGTTTGTCTTTGCAACATATGAAGAAATCCGCCATGCCTGTCTTTGTCCATCTTCATGGCAGGACGGGCCTGGGCTAGCATGCCAGGGTGGGGTGAAGTAGGAACTGTCCTTCCTATTTGACCATTAAAGAGTAGGACTATGGCGGCCCCAAAGTCCTTGGCCATAAGCAATGTTGGAGTTTAAAGTGATCCTCCATCTCTCATGAGAGTACTGAAATAGGTGTCTTCCTCAGGCATCTTACACTTTGGACATGGACCAGGTGACCTGAATGCAATGGGCACTGTGTTGGATATTGAGTTCAAAGGAGGCTGTCAACTCCTGGTAGTCCCTCTACTGCCTGGCATCCATTCCTCTCTGCAGGGGGATAGGGGAATTTCAGCCTCTGAGATTCTTTTTTTTTCTATATTCTTTGTTTACATCCCAAATGATTTCCCCTTTCCCCGTTCCCCCTCCCCATAAGTCCCATAAGCCCTCTTCCTTCTGCCCATTTCCCAAACACCCCCTCCCATTTCTCTGTCTTGGCAATCTCCTACAATGTTGTATCAAGCCTTTCCAGGACCCGGGACCCTCTCCTTCCTCCTTCTTGGGAATCATTTGATATGTTAATTGTGTGTTGAGTATTCAGAGCTTCTGGGCTAATATCCACTTATCAGTGACTGCATTTCATGTGTGTTCTTTTGTGATTGGGTTACCTCACTTAGGATGTTATTTTCTAGTTCCAACCATTTGCCTAAGAATTTCATGAATTCATTGTTTTTAATTGCTGAATAGTATTCCATTGTGTAAATATACCACATTTTTCTGTATCCATTCCTCCACTGAGGGACATCTGAGTTCTTTCAAGTTTCTGGCTATTATAAATAAGGCTGCTATGAACATAGTGGAACATGTGTCTTTGTTGCATGTAGGGGAATCCTCTGGGTATATGCCCAGGAGTGGTAATAACAGGGTCCTCTGGAAGTGTCATGCCCAGTTTTCTGAGGAACCTCCAGACTGATTTCCAGAATGGTTGTGCCAGCTTGAAATCTCACCAGCAGTGAAGGAGTGTTCCTCTTTCTCCACAACCTCACCAACACTGGCTGTCTCCTGAGTTTTTAATCTTAGCCATTCTGACTGGTGTGAGGTGAATTCTCAGGGTTGTTTTGACTTGCATTTCATGGTATTGGTACAGTGACAGGCAGGTAGATCAATGGAATAGAATTGAAGACCCAGAAATGAACCCATATACCTATGGTCACTTGATCTTTGACAAAGGAACTAAAACCATCCAGTGGAAAAAAGATAGCCTTTCAACAAATGTTGCTGGTTCAACTGGAGGTCAACATGCAGAAGAATGCAAGTCCATCCATTCTTATCTCCTTGTACTAAGCTCAACTCCAAGTGGATCAAAGACCTCCACGTAAAACCAGACACAGTGAAACTAACAGAAAAGAAAATGGGGACGACCCTTGAAGACATGGGCACAGGGGGAAAGTTCCTGAACAGAACACCAATAGTTTATGCTCTAAGATCAAGAATTGACAAATGAGGCCTCATAAAATTACAAAGTTTCTGTAAGGCAAAGGACACTGTCAATCAGACAAAATGGCAACCAACAAATTGCGAAAAGATCTTCACCAACCCCACATCCGACTAAGGGCTAATATCCAGTATATACAAAGAACTCAAGAAGGTAGACTCCAGACAGCCAAATAACCCTATTAAAAATGGGGTACAGACAGAGCTAAACAAAGAATTTTCACCTGAAGAATTTCGAATGGCTGAGAAGCACCATTAAGAAATGCTCGACATCGTTAATCATTACGGAAATGCAAATCAAAACAACCCTGAGATTCCTGCAAGCCATGATACCACATATTCATTCTCGTGAAGTAGTTCTGACCCACTCCCAAAGATGGTACTAGGTACTGGCAGGGCGAAAAATATGGCTCAAATGTGAGAAGGGAAGGCAAGTAAGTATGGGTGCCTTCTGAGCATGATGTAAGAGGGGGTGTGGCCACAGAGTGCTCCCAGGCAGGGATAATGGGGATTTTAGGAGCAGCCTTGGCCAAAAAAGGAATGTGGGTTGCTCAGTGAAGACTCTCCCACAGGGGTACTGTGGTTCCGGGGAAGGGCCATGTAGTTCCTAGGATTTCTACCCTCCCCCACCCCACCTGCCAGATTCACCACTGGATTTGGCTATTGAAAGAACCTTTATTTCCTCTACTTGTCTCAAGCTTACCAAGAGAGTACTATAGGGGAAATAAGCACACTGCCTGTGTAGACATTAAATTAGGTTTCCTAGCTATCTGCCCCACCTGCCTGCTCCCGCTCAGCTAGCCCTCCCTCCCCTCAGGACCTCAGTCCCCTGTACCCCTCAACTGGGTAGGGCTCCACATTCTTAGTCTAAGGCCCTGACAAAAGGGCAGGGGCAAGTGAAGACCCCTCGCACTTCTGCTTTGTACCACAAGAGGGCGCAGCATCAGGCGCCATTTTAGAGGCCTTCAGCAGAGGAGAATCTGCCAGCTCATTAATCCGAGATCCCAGCATCCACAGCAAGAAGGCACATGTGTCTGTGTTTACAAACAGCTATGGTGTCGGAGCAGCCAATGCAGATCCAGACGACGGCAATCTTCTCTCCATCCCATTGTTGTGAAGTTGAGTCTCCGTAAAAGTGCAGCACATCTGGAGCTGGGTGGCTTTCACCTAGGTTTTCCAGTTTCTCCCCGTGGTGTTTAATCCGTAGTCTTTGACTGGACTAGGACTCCAGTCTACGGATGCCTCCTACTCTTCCTGCTACTCTCTCTCTCTCTGGCTCAGAGGTCACAGAACCATCTCATCTCTGTTGCCACTCAGCTCACTGTTTTCCTCCTAATTTCTAGTTCTTCTAAATTCTTTTTTTTTTCACCCTTTCTTTCTGAGAGTCAGGGTCTCAATACTATATAGCCACAGTTGGCTTGGTACTCGCTTTATAGAACAGGTGGTCTCAAACTCACAAAGACCTGCCTGCCTTTGCCTCCCTAGTGCTGGGATTAAAGGTTTGCACCAACCCACCTGGCCTTGAATCTTGACCTTGCAACATTGGTGGGACACAAGGTTACACCTTGGCTATTTTTCCTTCCCTTTGTTTTAAATGTTTCTCTGTGGGAGGGTTCAGTGCCTCACATCTCTAGTTCACAAACATTTCTGGACTCTGTCTGTCCCAGCTTTCCAAGTGAGATCTCTATCCAGATGTCCCACTTGACATCTGCTGCTCAATGTCTCCTCTTTCTTGCTGAATATCCTCCCTCAGCCTTCCTCATCCCAGCTTTGTCCTCGCTATTCTCAGGTAAAAGACCATAGCAGCAGCAGAGCCAGCAGCAAACATCTGTATCAGAACACAGGAGCGGATACAGGAAAATCTCAAGTTTGAGGTCATCCTGGCTATATAGTATTTTTTTTTTTTTTAGTTAGGGTTTCTATTGTTGTGGTAAAATACCATAACCAAAAGAACTTGGGAGGAAAGAGTTTATTTGGCTTACACTCCCACAACACAATCCATTCTCTAAGGTGGTCTGAGCAGGAACTCAAGGTAAGACCCTGTAGTCAGGGGCGGAAGGCAAAGCCACGGAGGAATGCTGCTTACTGACTTGCTCCCCACGGCTTACTTAATCTGCTTTAATATAGACCACGGGACCCTGACACCACAGACAACTGACTGTTCCCACATCAATTACAAACTAGAAATAATGCCCCACAGATCTCCCTTCAGGCCAATCTGATGGAGGAATTTTGTCAACTGGGTTCCCCTTTTCTCAAATAACTCTAGAATGTGTCAACTGGCATAGTGGAACTCAATAGAAAGACCCAAAGGAAGGGACCTCCATTCTTCTCCTGGTCTCACATGTTGGACCCAGCCCTGGTGGAGAGGTGGCTGAGATCTGCCACCAAAGACCAACCAGTTTTGTACAGCTGCCACTTCCTCCGTGGCTGTCTTTTCTCGACTGGTGTCTTGTTAGGGTTTCATTGCTGCGAAGCGACACCGTCACCAAGGCAACTCTATTAAAGGAAGACATTTCACCGAGGCTGGCTTACAGTTTCAGAAGTTCAGTCCGTTATCATCACAGTGAGATGCCTGGCAGCATGCAGGCAGATGTGGTTCTGGAGAAGTGGGGGGTTCTACATCTTCATGAGAAGGTGGCAGAAGAAGACCGAATTCCACGTTGAGCAGAGGTGGAACATGGGAGACATCGTTACGGTTTTGGAGTTTCAGTCCCTTATCATCATGGTGAGAAGCATGAAGCAGTAAGGTCCAGGCAGGCAGGTAACCGGGCAAGGCTGACTTCGAGGCAGTTAGACTAGCTGGAACCTGCTGTGGCCATCAGGTACTGACGCAGGTGGTATGTACCTAAGGAATGATGCCTTTACCCAGGTCTTTTCTGAGAACCGGAACTGTCTGGGAAGAACTATCCTTCCATCCTTCCGCCCTTAAGCATGCAGAGGCTTGCCCTCTTCTCCAGGGTCTGTGGACGTAATTGAGATGGCCCACTGGGAGACGGCACCTCACACTTCCTGTCCCCACACCCTGTGCCACTGAGCAGAAAGCACAAGAGAGAAAGGATGATTTTTCTTTCTGCTGAACTGAGTGCCACACCTCACGGGGCAGGGAAAGGGCCACTGCCCGGTGCCATTCTGTAGCAGAGGCGAGCCCACGCCCTCCGACCTCCATCTCCACTCTCCTTCTCTAGTTGCCTCTGCTACTTTCCTCTACCCTGGGTTGGGAACTGCTTTGGTGGGAACCGAGTAGGATGCATAGAGATGCATGGAAGGTAAGCTGTGGCCTCCACGTGCCCTAGACACGCTTACACTGCATGCTCTCCTGTCACTGGCTGTGAACACTGATGAGAGTTCAGAAGAGCAGGCTCTTGTGCTGGAGAAAGGAGGAGAAGGGGCCTGGCATTTCCCAGACAGAGTCTACAGGCATGACTGTCCAGAAGTAGCTGGAAAGAATGCAGAGGTAGAACCTGCTGATTATAGCAAGCCTTGATCATCAGTGCAGACTTGTGTCCAGAGGCCAAGAGCATAGACAGACACTAGTCACTGAAGACTGAGAGGTTGGCCGATTTCTTTTAAGGCTGTTTGGGATCATTGGGCATTGAGTTAAGGAGTTTTATGTGGCCACTGTGGCAATAACACTTTTCTTTCAAACAAATCACGGCTCCTCTAGCGAATCTCATAACCTTGTCAGTGTCCAGCCACAACCCAGGGCTTGCTTCTCGGCAAGAAGCTTATTCTTCATCTTAGCCTGCATGGGCAGTGACCCCAGCCAGAGCTCTCTGCCTTTATCACGCTCATGGCTTCTCTCCGGGTGCTGGTTTTAATCTGGAGCAGGTGGTGCTCTGGGTGCTCCTGCCATATTGCAAAGATGGCCTAAGGACTGGCTGCTAGTCCTAACACGGAGACACCCTGAGAGACAGACGGCCCTCAGGGTGGACCATACCCTCTCCGGGTGCTTCTCCTAGAATCACACTGTAGCACTAACACAGTGACTCAGGTCACAGAAATCTTCTGAAAGGTCTGGCTTCATCCATTTCCCAGCTCTGTAAGGAATAGGGCTGCCTCCCTGCACCTTCTCTGCAGTCCCAGCAGATCCAGCCTCTTCCCCATCGCTCAGTGCTGGCCTTGTGAGGAGAGAGGAAGGAGGACCAAAGTTCAAGCTCTGAGACAGGAGGACTGTTGGCTATAGCACAGACCTCCTGGCTATGTTAGCATCCACTGGATCTGTCTGCACAGAGGGAGAAGAGTCACTGACAGGATGTCTGTTTGTGAAGTCGCATGTGGCTAAACATAACGATGACCCCACCTGGTGCTTGTCTTCACGGAGGTGCAGAGAAACTAGGATCTGAAACCCAGGAAATACCCACCACACTTCAGCCTCAGCTCTGACACCACAAAGTATCCTCCTAAACGCTGGCTGCGAGTGGCAGAAAGCTGGAGCTGGCATTTGCTGGAGAGTCCTTGCATGCAGAGAGACGCTGCTCTTGAAGGGCTGTTTCACTCTGCATCTCCGGGACGTATCTGCGGTATGCAAAGCATCATCTCCATAACCCAGTGACTTTGCGCATCAGAGGGCAGATGCATAGCTGACCCTCCTTTGCATTTGACTAAGTACTTTGGGACAGACCAGAAGAATGTGGATCTAGGCCCCATCCGTGCAGAGGGCCTTGCAAAGAGGACTCCGACTTCCTCTTCTCTTGGCCTTACCTAGAATGTGAACATCAAGGCCATATCATTCAGAAAGGGGTGGTGTCAGGGCATCCAGTCACCTGAGGGTCACTTCTCCACACAAAGATGTTTATTCCTGAGCCTGGATGGGTAGTGACTTCAAATAGCCCTCACCCACTCTCAGGCCTCCTCAGTCAAATGGCTGCTCTCCGTGTGGGGATTTTCAATCAGGACCAGATGACATTCTGTCAACCTAGAACTAGCTGCTTGCCTAACCACTGAGAGGCCATACAGAATGTGTGGGTAGGGCTCATGGGTGAGCGTGGAGGCTTTGCACCAGTTTTTAATATAAGACATTAAGAAGAAATGCTGAGATCAGAGCTTGTGTGCATACTTCCTCCTGTTAGGTACGCGGAGCTATAGCCTTCCCTGCAGAATGAGTATAAAAGTCTGGAAGGGAAGCTCTGGTCTTCCCTGCAGAGCAGGACTGTGCTAAGTGCCCACGAACAGCATCCCTGTGCAGGTCTTGAACATATTCTTTTATGGGTGTCCTCAGCCTGGTCTTCAGGGTAGCCAGCAGGATGCAGGGACACATCAGGGCTACACAGACCACTTCCTTAAGAGGGAGAGAGGGCTCTCATTTCCCGGGCATCTCTATCCAGGTTTTACCAGAGCACAATTTAGCATCTATGACTGATGCTCACAAAAGCCCAAGTAGACACTTAGAAGGGGCTTAGCAGGAGGAGCATTACCATGAGGTTTCTCTCTCCTAAAAATGTCACAGGCGTGGATTTGAGTTATACTCCATCTTATTGCCCCGTGGAGAGGAGGTGTTCCTTTTATTTCCACTGAAAGCAAGCTCGGTATTGTACTTTGCAAATAACCAATATTCATTGTCTATTTCCCATGTGTTGGGCACAGTGCTAGTGGGACACGGAGGAGTGGGGTTGCCGTAGTGCAGAGCCCATCAGCCGGGCTATGGGGAAGGCAGCTCATATGTACTATGTACTCTGGGGTAGGAAGATGAGTCCTTCGGTGTGAGGTGAGGACTCTAGTGGAGAAGTTCTGACTCAGAAGGAACAGGTTAAAAATGGCCCTTTCTCCTCGTAGGCACCATGAGATTCTGCAGGAGTCGGCTCATTGTTGAGAACAGGAATGCCATCATGTGAGGGAACCCGAGCTGGGAACTTCCTGGAGAAGGCAGGCTGTGTCTGACTAGTGTGCACGATGTGTGAAAGAGCCTGGGCTTGGGGTTGGAAAGGGTCAGGGACCTTCCTGTGTAGGCAGTGGACAGTGGTACAAGGTCTTAGATGCTCAGAGGCCCAGAGGTCCACCGGCACCCAAGCAGCGCATAAAACTGCCTCTTCCACACGATCCCCCCTCCAGAAAGTGTGGTGTGTACCCGGATTTGCTGCAGACTTGGTGCTCTCCCTGCCCCTCCCCCCTCTGCCCCAGTTCTCAGAAGCTCAGCACTACCCTTGGGGGGGACCTAGTCTTGCTCTCAGCTGCTGACATTTTTACAGGAGGGTTGGGCTCATCCACAAGGACTCGGAGGCAGAGCAAGAGCTAAAGACACAAATAGATTTACTAAGACAAAGCACATCTGCCGTTTGCCCACTTCGGTCACATTATGAAGGTTGTGTGTGCATTGAAAGTGTGCCCACCACGCAGAAATAACGCGATAGGGGAAAGCCTCGGAAAGAAATAAGCTTTAAGAGATACATTCATTAGAATGATGGAGAATGGAGAAGAAATTTGCCATCTGAGAGCTCACCGTGAGAGCGCGTGATCCTGCCTATTTTTCATCTCATTCACCAGTCGCAGTTACTACTGAAGCTGCCAGGCACAGAGCGGAGTGCCTGGGTGGGAGCTGGTCTCCGCAGATGTAATGGCGTCATCTTGACCACTCCGGAGCTCTGCTGGGGTTAGAACCAGTCCGGGCCAGATCTCAGGTCCTTTTGCCTGGCTCTGACTCCTGAGGCTCTAAGTACCACACAAGGGAGATTTCAACTTTTGATAAGACGCTGCTGCAGAGTAGAAGTGGAGATTGGGCCCTTCCATGGGCCCAGGAACCTAGCTGAGGTCCCCAGAGTGAGAGCAGCGTTGCAGGCTGCTGCTGCTGTGTACATTAGCATGAGGAGGCTTAAAACAACAGAGACTGATTCGTTCACAGCTCTAGCTTTCCAAATCCCAAAGCCAGGTGTTGGCAATGCGGTGATCCCCCTGAAGTCTCTGAGAGCCTGAGCCTGTGAATCCTACTGTCAATTTGATTGGACAGGGAGAGCACAGATTAGTACAGTGCACTCGCGGGGATGGGGGTGGGGGCGTCTGTGAGGTTGTACTGGGGATGAGTAGATCTTGTGGGCTCAGACCTGATGAAAGCTTCAGTCCATCTGATGGAATCAGACAGGAGGTAACTAGCAGGGGGCGGTGGGAATGTGAAAGATGGGGCATGGGTGGAGGAAGCCGGGCACTGGTCACGTGTGTCCTTGAGGCCCTGGACCCATACATAATCACTGCAATCTCCTGGGGGGGTGGGTGTCTTTGTACCAGGTCTTCCTGCTGAAAAGGAGTGGAGTCTCTGAGGCTGGGCCACATAAATCTTTCCTTCCTTCAGTATTCCCCAGGTCACAGTAGTAGTATAATGAACACAGGGATGATTCGTATTTATTCCAGCTTCTGGAGGCTCGAGGGTCCTTTGTTTTGGTCTCACCTCCTAAACCTCTGCCTCCACAGTCACACTGCTATCTTCCCTCTGGGTATGCCACTGCATGTCTCTGTGACTGTCTTTAAAGACACTTGGACGCAGGTTATAAGACTCTCATGTTGATAACTTATGCAAAGACTCTGCAGATAAGACCACCTCCAGAGATCTGGGGGAGGTGGGAGGGGATTTTGACTCCCAGACAGGCCTTTTGGAGACATATATGTTATTATATAGCATAGCTTAGCTCTAGTTCTGAAGATGAATTAGCCCGAGAATCTGGGCAGTGACCAGGAGGGCTGATTGAAATAGATTCATCTCAAGCAACAGTGACACATGTGCTATAGACCATGGGCAGGAATATTGGGCCTCATGCTTTCCTTATGACCACCACATCATCTGCGGTCTTGTCGGGTAACACTCTTCCTGGAAGTTTGTGAGAAAGCAGGCTGATGAAGGCATAGGAGCAAGGCAGTAAGCAGTGCTCCTCCATCGCCTCTGAAATAATTCCTACCTCCAGGTTCTTGTCTTGTTTGAGTTCTCGTTCATTGATGGACTGTGATGCGTGAAGTGTAACTGCTTTTGGTCATAGCAGCAGTAGCCCTAACTAGGACACTTGGAAATGGAGTAGCCTTGTGGGTCTCATACGTTTTAGGGATTTACTGAGACTTGTGAGTTGTTTACATTTTGGATTCTTCAGAATGGAACGTTTCAACTCAGAGAAAGCTGCTATATGCCACATTCACCGTGGCTTTGAAACCATGGACAGCAATCCATCCTATCAGTCTCTGCTATGTGGATTCATCAGCCCTAGCAATGGAGCCCACCTTCCTTAGGGACTATATTTCCTTAGAACAACTCCAGAGCCTGACCTTCTCTAAGGTGCAGTGTCATCGATGTCTCCTTCCCCACACTGGGCCCCACAGCTAGCAGCACGATGAAGTAGACAAGGATCTCTCCAGTGGGCTTGGTATAAGAGGTTCTAGGAAAGAGGAGCATGAGAGTCTGGATGGTAATACATTGATCACGAGGGGTCAGGGGTTCGTGCAGAAGGGCAGTCAGGGATGTGAAAGAAATCTAGAGGGCAGAGAGCCTGGAAACACCTTTAATGTGACGACGGCTGTCACTATGGCAACCACCACATGTGTTTTCAGCTGCAGGATAACAAGTCTACTCCAAAGAGCCTGCAGGTAGTTTATTGCCCTTTCCCTTTTGAGACACAGGAAGATGGAGTGGCTCACTGGATGTCAGCATGTCTGGCTAGAAATCAGGCCTCTCTGTCCTAAAATCGCTCCTGCTTTTGACTCTGGCATATACTGGCCGTGTGGGGAGCACATAGGGCCTTCCAGACAGGAAGCACCAGAAGGGCTCATTAAGGTCGGAACAGGGCTGGGGGTTGCCTCAGGAGGGGTGAGGGGGTGAAGCGTAGCCTCAGGGCCAGAGCCCAGCCTCAAAGCAATGGAGGGAGGAGGCCCACAGACGCTGCAGTAGTTTTATAGAGGGAAGTGCAGATGCCTCTCAGCAGAAACACTAGCTGGGTAGTGGAGGGTACAGGAGACCGAGGCTGAGCGAGGGGCGGGGGGCGGGCAAGGCACAGAGTAGAGGGCAGAGTCTGGTTGCTGTTTCCCTGGGCCGTGTGTCACGGTGAAGTTCACATTCTTCGGGAATCTATGAGGATTGAAACCAGCATCCAAGACTCAGCCATTGTTCAGGAGGAAATGGCTGAATGGAATACTGCATAATAGTGCTGGGCACTAGACTGGGAAGCAGACGGGCTGAGGTCTACTGCGGATGCAGGCACCCCAAGACAACTGCAGCGTCTCCACGGACTGGTGTGGACAAAGGTTAGAGTACTGACTTTGCACTAACTTCAGGACCTCAAGGTCACCCGAGTGTTCAGGTGCAGAAACAAAGCACGAAGAGTCAGAGGCCTGAAAGATGGAGCACAGCTGAACAGAGAGCTGCGATGCGGCATCTGTGGGGCAGAACTCGATTTAGTTGGCTGGTCACAGGCACAGACTATTGCATCTACCTGGAAGATTCCTTAACCTTCTCTCCAGGTCTCTGAATTTTAATTTCTTGTATCCACCGAGTATCATGCATCTCCTCAAACCACACCTTTCCCCTGCTACTAACTCCAAATGTGTTTCACATTTCCCCTCCTGGCTTTCCAGACTCATCGATCGATCCTCTCCTTTCTTCCAAAAAAAAAAAAAAAAAAAAAAAAAAACCCTGCCCAAGCCAGTGTTAGGAGCTGCCTCCTGCAAAGTGTCAAGCAGCGGCAGAGGCTGGCAGCCTTCCAAAGCACTGAGGCTGCAGGCAGGCAGGCGGGCAGGCTGGCTGGCCCCACCAGGGGAGGCATTTGCAACCCTGGTCGATGGAGGCACAGAGGAAAAGGTTGGCCTTTCTGCAGAGGTTTCTCCCATGCACGGGCTGCCGGTTTCAGATCCATTTTCTCATAAACCCCAGACTCAGCCGTGAGAGGCTATAATCTGAGGGTTTAAAAATGCCAGATCCAATCTTGGGGTGATGGAGAACGCAAGATGAACTGCTCCCAGGCCTGGCGTTGGGAGGAGCACAGGACTTCCCTTATCTGTCAGCTGCTAGCCCAGCACCTGCCGCCACAGGCAAGGGCTTCAGGTTTATCACCTTGCCACCCAGAGGACACAAAAGTCAGGGCCCCTGGTGGGCAGTTGCTGCTCTGCGGGTCACTTGCCACCTCTGTCAAGGGCAGATAAGAGCCCGCCCCCCACTCCACTTGGAGATAGGTGGAAGGCAGATGTGATTTACATGGTGTGTGCATTTTATAAACTGAAGCCATCTGAGCAATCAAGGTAATATAAATGCTGCCTATTTGGGGTGTAATGTCTTCTCTTGTAACTAGACGGCTCGGCCGCATTTGTTTTTCTTTGAAGCCAGTCGTCTCTGTAAATACATTTTTTTTTCGTAGCTTCGTTCTTCTTTCCATTTAAGCCTAAAGTACCGTAGCCTGGCTGCTTGTGAAGAGTGTTCTCAGTACACAGGTAGTGGATGCTCTTTGGAGTCCATGGGCCTGAGCTGAGGCATAGACATTAGCATGAGGGGCCAGAGCATCCTCAAGTCCCGCTTCTGACTTGTGAGCCCCACACAGCAGAGCCACCTAGATTTGAGCTTGTTTTTCTTAACCAGCACCCAGAGATCTCCACAGCAACCATTTTGTACACCAGTAGAGCCCCCTGCCTGCTCCCCACCTCTGACCTTGTTTGACTTTGCTGCTAAGCCTTAACCGGATCCCAGAGGCATACTTACAAAAGTTGCTTAGTAGGGAGAAATCAAAGCCCTTTCCTGTGTTTGTTTATGTGTTTTTTGTTTTTTGTTTTTTTTTTGTTTTTTTGCCTTAAGTACACAATCAGGTTGACATTTTGAGAATGCAGGACATGGCTTGGGAGACAAAACCAAGCATAATTGTCACCCCATCCCAGAGAGATGACAGTTTCGGCAAGCGTTTGTTCCAGTGGCTTCTGTCTTCGTGTATGTTGTTAATTGTTCTTTTCTCTGTATAGCATGGTGGCCAAACACTCGAGAAAACAACTTAAACAAAGAAGGACTCATTTTCTATCAGACTTTCAGAAGGTTCAGCCCGTAGGTGCCTACCCGGCTCTACTCCTTTGAGCAGAGCATCATTGTTGGTAGGAGCATAAGGTAGAGGAGCCCCTGTACCGCAGGGCAGACAGGAACCATAGACACGGAGGTGGGGAGGGGGGACTGGTTCAAAGGCACGCCTATTAGTCAGCCTGCTTCCTCCAGTTAGATCCTACACCCTAAAGTTTGCAGAACCCCACAAATAGCACCACCAGGTGGCCCCCGGTGTTCAATACATGAATCTATGAGAGACTTCCATCCCCCACTGTAGCATTCTGTCCCTGGTCCCCAAAGCCTCCTGACCACTCCCATAGTACCAGTTGCATTTAGTCTGTTCCTGTGAGTCCAAATCTTTTTGTCTTTTTGTCTTTAATCTTTTAATTCTTTATGTTTTGGCCATCTCATTGGTTATATTTATGATCCATGGTTCTATTTATTATATGCACTTCTTTTCCCTTCTATTATTTTCCTTTGAATACTTCTTCCCAAATTCAGGCCCTAGTAGCTGTATCATAGAAGAACATGATACTACCCTTGATCCCCCAACTTCCCACAGCAGCCATTAATAGCCAATAGCGCCCCAGGAAGTCTGAGACTTCCTGGTACCTTCTTCACTCGTCGTAGACTATTGAATGCTCAGTCCTGGGAGGTATATGGGCACGTCACATGATGGGATGTCAAAGCGTCTGGCCAATATCCAGGTATCCACAGTCACATGCAGGTTTCCAGTGCTGCTCTGTGTACATGACTGAAACAGCTGTGTCATAATTTGGTTGGAAATACTTCATGGCACTCCTCTAGCTCTTAATTATTTCCCCCAGCTTCCTTGATGGTCCCTGGGCTTTGAGAAAAACTGTTTAGGGCTATGTCCTGAACAGTTACTTATTATCGTCACTTTGGCCAGACATAAATCTTTATGTTAACTATCACTCTCTGCAAAGACTGAGAGAAGAACTAGTCTACAGATACAAACATTTAGAAGACAGTTTGAAGACATATCCACTTAGAGAAATAACAGTAGTATATTCCACTCTTGGCTCCATGCCCTCCTGGGTGCAGGCCTTTGACCAGGCTTATGGTACTAGGAATGCATTCCCCCCCATGGACCAGACAAAGTGATTGGTTGCCCTGAGATAGTCATGCCACTATTGCTGCAGTGAACACGGTATTGCTTGGCAGGTCAGAACTGCAGTGTGCAGGCTCTAAAGCTGTTTGAGACCATTGATGGTTTTTCTCCCCCAGCAGCCTGCATAGCCCCTTCCAGAGCTATGAATGCCAGCCAACAAGAAGAGTTTCTATTTCAGTTACAACTGGATTCAGAGTTCAGTTTCAATCATTCCTTCATGGTTCAATAATGTTAACTCCACAATCTTTACCAAGACTCAAGGAAATCTCTCAGGTGTGGTTCCTATAACACATAATTTACAAACTTCCAACCTAGAGTAATACAGAGTAGACACCTTCATTATGACAGGAAAGAACAGGAGAGCAAAATGATGGATTGGACCACAGCAACACTGACACCCATCAAGGCAAACAGTCTCTATTTCCATGTCTGACATCTGAAGTGCATGGTGTCATGATGGGAGCTCCGACATCCCTGGGAACCCCATTCCTACAGCCCTCTCATCCATCACTAACCTTTTCCCATGCTGACTCCATTTGTGTCCTACAGGTTTTCTCAGCAGGCATTCTACATTTCTGATATCTCCAACTTCTTGGGCTCTCTCCTGCATTCACTATCAATGCCTCATGCATCACTATCTCTACAGATTCTGATTCTGTTCTGTATTGTCTGACCTTCAAGGTCTCCATTGTAGTTTGGACAGAAACCTCCATGAAATTGAAAGCCTGCAAAGCCAGATCACATAGGCAACACAAAGTCTGCCACCACCTCTAGTGGTGACTGCTCCCTGTCCCTTGGACTGTGACTGTGGACATCAGGGAATGCTTGGGTGTCTGAATGCCCTGGAGTGATTTCTGGACAAACAACCTACCTGGATGATCTTCTGCAAGCAACATGACTCTCTTCTCAAGGGAGTTGAATTCTTTCAAGAATTTCCTCTTTGATACCTTTGGACCTAAGTGGGGTCCAGTAAATCCCAGAGATTCCCTCAGGCATCTTTCCTATTGCCCTTTTGAAAAGCATGTGCCTTTTTCATGGAGTGGCTAAACTCTTCAACAGTCAAACCTTCACATGTTTACTTTCTGGCCGGTCTGTAAGTTTTCCAAGCCTTCATATTTTTCCATTTGTTCACAACTACAGTGGAAACTTGGGTAAGCCCAGCTATCATCAGCCATGCCACAGTCAGAATCTAATTCTCGATGGAATCTTTATGCCTTGTGAGTCAGGTATTCAGTGCCTGACTTTTGACTGATAGTCTAATCTACCAAGATTATAGAAGAGTCTTCCATTAAGCTCTGCTGTGATAGTCTATGATTTCTTTGACTGTAATCTCCAAGATCTTTCTTTTTTTATTCTTTTTTAAAAATTGGATATTTTATTTATGCACATTTCAAATGTGTCTTAGTTAGGGTTTCCATTGCTGTGAACAGACACCATGACCAATGCAAGTTTTATAAAAGACAACATTTAATTGGGGCTGGCTTACAGGCTCAGAGGTTCAGTCCATTGTCATCAAGGCAGAAACATGGCAGCATCCAGACAGGCATGGTACAGGAGGAACTGAGAGTTCTACATCTTCATCTGAAGGCTGCTAGTAGAAGACTGACTTCCAGGCAGCCAGGGTGAGGGCCTTAAGCCCACACCCACAGTGACACACCTACTCCAACAAGGCCACACCTCCTAATAGGTTCACTTCCTGGGCCAATCATATACAACCATCACAAAATGTTATCCCCTTTCCTGGTTTCCCTTCCAGAAACACTCTATCCTATCCTCTCTTCCCCTGCTTCTATGAGGGTGCTCCCCCACCCACTCACCCACCCATTCCTGCCTCCCTGCCCCGACATTCCCCTACACTGGGGCATCCAGACTTCACAGGACTAAGGGCCTCTCCTCCCATTGATGTCTGACAAGTTCATCCTCTGCCGCATATGTGGCTGAAGCCATAGGTCCCTCCATATATACACTCTTTGGTTGGTGGTTTAGTCCCTGGGAGCTCTGGGTACCTGGTTGGTTGATATTATTGTTCTTCCTATGGGGTGCAAACCCATCAGCTCCTTCTTTCACCTTCCTCCCACAAACAAGTTCCAAGGGCCTAAGAATCACACGCTGAAGTTTTAATCTCAGTAGCAGCTGTAATTTAATGATATAAGTTTCTGTGCTTAATAACTTCTTTTGGGTTATTGTCACAAAATAACTGACAGAACACTTTAAAAGGAGAAAATTTAAGAGGACAGACGCAACTCCATAAAGATTTCCTTTCACTCCCACGTGTGGACCACGGCACATGCCTGCCTTCGCCACCATACACGCAAAGATACAATGATACTAATAGTTAAGTTTTCACACAAGGAGGAAATACAATGGCTCATGATCTCAGTGGGGCCAGTACCTTGTGTTCTTGGGTATAACAGCATGGTGGTGTGAACTTATGGAAAAGGCTGTTCAGTTTGTGGTGACTAGAAGCAGAATAAAATACTGGAGGCCAGTTCTGTCCACTGTGACCTTCTTCCTACAATTAGACCCCTGTACGGAAGCAATCTCCCAGTGTATCATCATATATCATCATGTATCATCAACATATGAGTCTGTGGAGTCTGTCTCCTAATTAACCCATGGCAGTTACTGTGTGTGTTTCTATGACAGTCTGGTGTGTAATTACTCCATAAAGTCCTGTAGTGTTTAAATATCTTACTTTCCCCACACCATTCGCCAAGTATTATTTGTAGCATTATTCCACTATCTGATTAATATTTCAGCTAAAAAGGCATTTGTTTTCCTGTCATTGCTCTTTACATTTCCAATAGAACAGGTAAGGGTCTCCAGTGTGTTTGGTTGTTTCTGGGCCTTCATGTAAAACAGAAGCTCCGGGGCATAGGGTTTCCCAGCTGTTTGTTGTTGTTGTTGTTGTTGTTGTTGTTGTTGTTGTTGTTGTTTTGTATTGTTTTTTCGAGACAGGGTTTCTCTGTGTAGTCCTGGCTGTCCTGGAACTCACTCTGTAGACCAGGCTGGCCTCGAACTCAGAAATCCGCCTGCCTCTGCCTCCCAAGTGCTGGGATTACAGGTGTGCGCCACCACGCCCAGCTTCCCAGCTGTTCTGTTGTCAGCCTTCCCACAAAGAACATGGCAAGATACACAGTAGCTCATAGATACCGGATACTTGTTGATGAGGAATGGACTTTACTATCTTTCCTTGTGTCTTAGTCAGGGTTTCTATTCCTGCACAAACATCATGACCAAGAAGCAAGTTGGGGAGGAAAGGGTTTATTGAGCTTACACTTCCACACAGCTGTTCATTACTAAAGGAACTCAGGACTGGAACTCAAGCAGACCAGGAAGCAGGAGCTGATGCAGAGGCCATGGAGGGATGTTCCTTACTGGCTTGCTTCCCCTGGCTTGCTCAGCCTGCTCTCTTATAGAACCCAAGAATACCAGCCCAGAGATGGTACCACCCCCAAGGGGCCCTCCCCCTACTTGATCACTAATTGAGAAAATGCCCCACAGCTGGATCTCATGGAGGCATTTCCTCAACTGAAGCTCCTTTTCCTATTATAACTCCAGCCTGTGTCAAGTTGACACACAAAACCAACCAGTACACCTTGTATGTTTTAAATGATGATGCGGTAAAACACATGCATATGAATCTTTGAGTGTATTTTTGCTGCTAATTGAGGGAAAAGTCAGTAACAAAGTGTTGATGATCAGAAATGTGGGTGTTTATATGGACCTTGATAAATTTGCTAAATTTTAAACTAGAAATGGCACTAACTTCTGTTCTTATGACCAACACATGAAATAACTATTTATTTTTCTTCTTCCAAAATATTCACTTACATTTATTTTCCTGTCTGTCAATTCCCGTAGGCACAGGATATATAGCTCTTAATTTTAACTGTATAACCATAGTGGATGAGAATATTTTTGCATATTTATTAACCATTTATAATTTCAGTGGGCTATTCCTTTTCATTACCAGTGATTTTTCCCCCTTATTTCTTTGTGAAATTTCTCTGAGTCTTAAGAACACTGATCTGTTACACACAACAAATACCCATTTGCACTTGCCTAATTTTTCCACAAATGCTTTGGATATAAACATAAAAAATTACATTTTCCTGGAGTTAAATACAACCTACCTCTTTATGATACATGAGGTTTTATGGAAGAGCATTGCTCTGATTTCCCCCCTAACTTCCAGCTATTGACAACAAGGGCTTACAACCGAGGGTCCAAAGGAGTCTGAGTACACCCACTGCAGGGAAGACCCCCCTTTTCTGGAGGTGGATGGATTGCAGATTAGCTCTGAAACAGGGATGAGACTTGGGGCCACTTGCAAGGCAGATTTGGGTGGGCATCTCATGGAGTGGGTCGAGGGGAGTTAGGGCAGTGCTTTGGGGTCCAAACGCTGGTGAGTATAAGGGAGGGGAAGGCCACTCAACGCAGCACACCTGTCCTCTCAGAATTATCTTAATCCCACAGTCCTGATGTTTTACCATCTGTCGACAGGCCTCCCTCCCTGAAATAAGTCAGGGGCTTGAATTAATTTCTTGCTACGTTTGCTCGCCTCTTCAGTTATTCCATATGTTCACTGCCTTCGCACGCAGCCATTCCTCTAAGCCTCGCTTTCCACCCCAGCTCCCCCTGCCACCCCGTTCCCGTGGTCTACAGAGTATGCTTTATTGTCCTTATTACTCCCTCCAATGATACTACCACAAACACTATTATTTTTCAAGAAAATTAGAGCAATTTTTAAAGACCTCATTATTTCACGTGGGCGAAATAAAAAGAGATGTCTTCCAATGGACCAT
This sequence comes from Apodemus agrarius, assembly GCA_964023405.1. Lineage (NCBI taxonomy): Eukaryota > Metazoa > Chordata > Mammalia > Rodentia > Muridae > Apodemus > Apodemus agrarius. The sequence continues at coordinate 94,956,944 of OZ030011.1, read as the reverse complement.
GTCTTGACCAAATTTATATTTTAGTCAAGTCTCACTCCACAAGACTTGGACTGTTTTCAAAAGCCCTGACTTGTGCCTTGACTCATTAGCAAATAGAACTTCTGCAGGGATCAGGGCGGGGCGTCCTAGAGGGTCTTGAATAAGAAATTCCAGTACCATCCATTGCTCATAAGCTTTGATGGAGGATTCTTTATGGATATCTACAGAGACCCTCAGTGTGACTCAGTGTGCTCCTTGCAATAAGGGGAAAATGCCAATCAGATGCTCCAAATCCACTTGCCATTTGCTGTTTGCTGACACAGACGTCTTGGGTCTTTTCCTGAATCCACGACAGTCCAAGTTGTGGTCAGACAAGAGGCCTGACAGGAAGGATGAGTCAAGATCTGTTTACATGTAGGCTTCTTGGCATCAAGGCCTTGCTGTTGCCTCTTCTGTTTTAATATATAGAGCTGAGTTTCTAACTTTGGATTAAAGGGCTAAGTATATTGTCTCCTGACTGGGAAACACACCACAGGAATAAGAAAACATTCTGAAGGACTCTAGGATCAAGATGTATCACTGTATTCTTCCCCTGCTTAGTAGTCCAAACGTCCCAGAATTCAATTTTTAAGCAATTATATCATGAGCAATGCTCAGTGAGGCTCTGACGTCACCAGGATCATCACACTTATTGGGTAAAGACTTAATATTTGCCTAGTCATGGGTTACAGTTTGAAGTCATGTAGCCTGCTCTGCAGAAGAGGCTGAACACTGGGTTTCTGAGAAACAGTGAGGTCAGACCTTGTGACTCAGAGTCTGGAAGCAACTATTCAATTAGTGTGTATAGCTCCTGTGTTAGTTAGTGTATTCTCCTACACTGTAAGGAACTCCCAATGCAGGGTAGTTTATAATGAAAAGATATGTTACCTAGGGTATTTTGGAGGCCCAAAGTAGAAATAGCATAGTACTGGTCCTAGTGAGGCTCCCCTAGCTGCACTATGGTAGCTGGCATCATGGCAAGAATGTGTGAGAGAGGGGAGGGGCATCATAAGGTGAGATGCCAGCCAGAGAGTGGATGGAGAGGAGGCAGGCTCGCTTCTATGGCAACTTTCTCATGAGAACTAAATAAGTATCCCCAAAGAACCACTTTCATCCGTCCCAAGGTCAACGGCACATGTGACTCACATGACCTACTTCCTAAACGCCCCTATCCCATGTCACCACATTGAGGATAAAGACCCCAGTACATGAATCCCTGGGGGATGCACTCACAAAACACGAATCCCAATGTTTTCCTTTTCTCTGGGCCCCATGAAAAAACAAATCTGGGAAGTTTGGACTACTAATCAGGGAAAGAATTCGGTGACACGTCACGATTCTAGATGGCTAGAACAGGGATGGCTTTTATTCTAAACAAAGCCAACATAGGCTAAGTCCCTCTGGGCTGAAATGCCCTCAAAGACTGCCAATCCAGCACTCCTGTCGCAAGACACGTTTCTCCTGTGTCAGGGATCCCAGGTGCAGACTGCAGAAGCATCCTCTGTGCCCTGAAGAGGGAGGGTCAGAACGTATGCAACGGGGACAGGCGGGACCTCAGAGGTCTTGCTTTGGTGCTGATCAGGCTCAGGTTAGCCCAGGCAATGTTGCTGACCTCGCCTAGCTTCTCTGAGATGGGTACATAGTGAGGCGGTGAGGCTGACTCCTAAACGTGGTAGGGGACAGCAACTGTGTCAGAGATAAGGTCCCAGATCACGTGGGGTTCCCTTTCCTTCCTCCTTCCCGTCTTTCTCTGGAGTAGTTACAGTTCTCATTTTTGCAACAGAATGGTGCCGAGTGCTTGCTGAGGCCCCTTTGGTCTCTAATGCCCAGAGGACAGTCAACATTGCCTCATTGCCCATGGTTCTGTTCATGCCACCTCCTCCTGTAAGAACGTGCCTTAGAGGAGGCTCGGATGATCACTTAGTGTGCCCTTACCTAAGGCCCAAGTCCAAGCAATGGGACCAGCCTTATTTTTCTGCCAGGCTTCCGAGCATCAGCAGCACAAGGAAGCAGGAAGAAGACCACCTGAGTCACAGATAGGGACTGTGGAGGACAGGGGCACTAGTGTTCTACTAAGTCCTGCAGGGGTTGAGGCATGGAGGCTGATCTTAGGGTAACACCTACACGTTGCATAGTCAGGCCTCAGATTGGAATGAGTCATATAGAATCGTCTGACAGCGACCATTCGATAGCAAGGGGCCTTCCTGTATGTGCTCCTTTGGATTCATGTGTGTGCATGTGTTTTCTGTACATCTACATATACATGGGTGTGCACACACACACATGCACACACATGCACACACGCACTACCAAAACCTTGTACTACCTCTGCTCTTCCCACAGATCAGCCCACCTTTCTTGCCCTCATCTTCCCGCACAAATAGCCAGACTTTCCTCCTTGTCTATTTTTCTGTTCTTCTTTTCTGCAAAAGCTGCCTGAGACCTTGAACTAGGCCCTACTGAAACTGTATCCCATCTCCACGGTTCTCCAATGGCCATTCTTTCTCTAAGCCTATGACCTAGAGCTGAGAGAAAGGCGGGCAAATAGAGTCCACAGGACAATAGTCAAGGGCTCCTTTCTTGACAAGGCTCTATTTCCCCACTGACCTTATTCCAAAACTCTAGTTCTTCTCTACAGTCTAACCTCTTCTTGCATCACTGAAGGGGAGGCTATAACCTGACTGTGAAAACCAGGCCGGCCTCAAATGAATGACAGACAAGGTTAGGAGGTGCCCCGGTCTTAATTCCGGCTGCTACACAAGTGGGACCTGGGGCCTGATGCCAACCTTCTGAATAACTGAGAGAAGAGAGCCCGTGGAGAGGGTGCAGGTGGGAGCCTGAGAGGAGAGGCAGGCACGAAGATGCGCTGGGCTGATTAACCTTGACACAAAGGCAAGGTCTTTGTTCTGGAATCAGGATGGGGGAAATCAAATCAGTCACTCTTCCTGTACTTGAGAAGAGAGAGAGAGAGAGAGAGAGAGAGAGAGAGAGAGAGAGAGATCATTTACTAGAATCATCTTTTCCTGTTTTTAGTCTAGTGATTTACTAATGCCACGTTTAATAATACACAGAAAAAGGGGAGGCTTTTCAAGATTGTAGCTGCTGCCTACTCTTTGAAGACTCAAGACAACTGTCCTTAGGGGAGGTGTTCATTTATTTATACTCTTTTTTTTTTTTGCAACTGTTGGATGTTGACTCTGCGTGGTGCTATGTGTGAGTGGATGACCCAAAGGGTCTCAGGGTCTTTTTCATGGATTTCTATTGTCTCTGCTGTAGTCAGATTTTCACCACACACACACACACACACACACACACACACACACACACAATTTAACTTACATAAAGTTACACTTTATAACTTAAGTGTAAGTTCTTATTTGAGCATCTGGTTCTCTAGAATAAGGATATATTTCATTGCTTTATAGCTAGGAGTGACTAGGGGGAAAGGCAGTGGTCCACTAGGCTTAAGCAGAAGGTTTAAGTCCCCTCCAGGCAGTGCAGTTTTAATGGCAACAGCACATAGGTCTCAGTTGGCTTCCTCCTTCTTGTTGGTCAGAACATGTGAGTTATAGTTATAAGTCACATGTGGGCAACTGTAACATGTGCAGGGACATGCATGGAGGAAACAGAATCTCTGGTATATGTGGAGCCAGTAGTTTAGAATTAGCCATCTAATTTCTGAATTTACCTTATTTTGGATAAATTGTAAATAGTTATCTTATCTCACCTAGGCATTTTCAGTGTTCCCTGGGTCACACAGCAGGCATGCTTTCCCTGTGGAAATGCTAGAGAGCAATTTTAAAAGCAAATGACTACATGTCACAGTTTGAGTTTAAAATGTCCCCCATTATACAGAGAAACCCTGTCTCAAAAACAAACAAACAAACAAAACCCACAAAAACAAAAAAACAGACAAAAAAATCCCACAAAAAACCAAAATGCATCCCCCATGCACTGTGTGTTTAGACACTTGGATCCCAGGTCATGGCAACCCTGCGAAACGGTGCGTCGCCACTGAAGCAGGAGATGTGGCTGACAGAACTGGGTGTGTCCCGGGAACAGCCTTCTAGCGTTGTAGCCTGAAACTGTGGCTTTCTGAACTGTGGAAAGCTGTGCTGCACTCTCCAGCCAGCAGGGACTGAGCGGCCCCTGCCAACGTGCCTTTTCTCCACCACGGGCTGTACTGAGGCACAGGGTCTCTTTTCCCTGTTTCTGTCACAATTTTTGTATCAATCATGACAGAAAAGTGACAAAAACAGAAAACTGGCACCCAAACCAGAGTTGTTGCTGTAATAAATCTGAGTTTTTTAGGCCTGTGGAACTGGTTTGCTTTAGGGTTGAAGCAGTGAGTCAGAGATGCCTCAGGATGCTGTGAGTAATGTCTTATGGGTCGTTGTGGGGATGAAGGCCAGAATGTAGCAGAAATGAGAAACTAAAGATAGCTGTGCTGGTGAGGTTTCAGACATAAAAAACAAACAAAACAAAACAAAACAAAACAAAACAAAACAAAACAAAACAAAACAAAACAAAACAAAACTCTGTTGGGAGCTGGGCCACTCAGATTATGTCCTGGCAAGGTAATTTAGCTATGTTCTGCTTTTGTTCTGAAATCTTGACTAATGCACTATCTTTTTTTGCGGGGTGGGGTGGTGGTGGTGAAACAAATCCCAGGACAACATAGGAGTTAGGCTGTGGCATGGTTACTGCTTGTTGCATTTAGCCAGATTTATGTCAAAACTGCAGAGCCCAAAACAGCAGAAATGTGCAACAACCAAAAAAATGTGCAGTTTGGCAAAGAAAGGCATGCAAGGCACTCAAGTTGTAGACAAAGTGGCTGTAATTGGTAAGTGGCTATAATCAGTTCTATTAAAGAGAAAGCACACATTTTCACCCAACATCTTTAGGGTGAGACTTTACCACCTACAGGAAGTTCCGTGGTACAAAGTGGAAGCCCATTTGATAAAAGTTTCCTTTAAAAGGTAGTCATTGATAAAATAGTCTTTCTGAGGTAACTGATAACATAGAGTCTTGCTCAAATAGGGATGGCTAGGGTAACATTTTCCATGTTAGGCACCCATTTAAAAGCTCCTCCAATCAGGGTCCACCCACCTCAGCCTATGTCTCAAGCTGACAACAGAATTCGGCATCATCTACATGGTGTTGCTTTTGTCGGCATGCAGAATGCAAGAGGTTTAGAGCAATCGAGGCCAGCACCAGTGCTCCAGAGGCTGACTGGCCAAGTGTGGCGGTTAATGTTGGCTATCATGTTAACATATTTGAAAAGAGAGAACCTCAGATTGGCCTGTGGGCGTGCCTGTGCAATATTTTCTAAGTTGTTGACTGATGTAGAAGAACCCAGCCCACTCTGAGTGGTGTCATCCCTAGCCTGAAGAAGGTAGCTGAGCAAGCCAGTATGCAGAGTCCCTCCATGAGCTCTGCTTTAGACTTCTGCTTTGAGTTCCGGCCTTGGCTTCCCTCAGTGTTGGGCTTTAACCCTTAAGATGAAATAAATCCTTTCTCTCTCTGCGTCTTTTGCTCAGAGTGTTTTATTATGGGAACAGAAGGGAAACTAGAACGCAGAGATGGGTAATGCCTCGCAAACCATACTATACTTGAGGATTCCCCTGAGAGCTTTAAATAAGCCACGAAGGCAAAGCTTCAGTCTCAGGAAAGACCCCAGGATGTTGGAGGTGTCAGGAACATCAGACTTCCTCCAAGGAAAGATGCATGTGCTAAATTGGTCCAGCCCAAGAGGCTCTACCCGAGCTGCTGGTGGAAGGGTTCTAAAAGTGGGACCCAGCCTGTTGGAGCCCGTGTGATCCCGGCATATGCCAGCTGTGGAGCTGTAAGGCTTGATGTCTTCTTGCTTAGTTTTGGTCTTGTCTTGGTCCAGGTTTTCCTTTTATCCCACCCTCCCACCTTGGGAAAGAGAGTATATACTCTCTGTCATCCAAAGTTAGAAATATGTGACTCGACTTTCGTTTTTTAATTTGACAGGGGCTCAATCTGATTCATAGATTGCCCTGCGTTCCCATGGAGGGTTGGGACTCTGGAGACTTTTGAGGCTGCGCTGAACGCTTCTGGCATTTACGAAATGGTGGTGAGACTGTGAGGACTGAATGGAATGGCAGTTTGAGTCTGATGTGGTCTCCTCGGGGTCATGTCACGACACATGGTTTACCAGCTGGTAGAACTGTTTGAAGAGGCCCTAGAATATGTGTGGTGGGGAGCATGGTTATGGAGGTATGTCACTGGGGAGGTCAGACCTTGAGGATTATAACCCAGCTCTGCTTCTAGCCTGAGCTCTCTGTTTGGTATGGCGATGGGCATACCAAGGTATGGAAAGCCATGCTGCAAGTTCCTATTACACAGACTAAGGCCCTCTAACTGTCTGCCATGTAGTCTATAGCAGCTAAAGTCAACCTTCCTCCGCAAAGCTGTTTCTGTTAGATATGTGGTCCCAGTGATACAGAAGTGATGACTCTGGTATGTTATCAGAACTTGGACCATTGATGGATATCTTGTGGTGATGCGGAAGAGGGGAATCACATGAAGGACTGCCAGAGAAGACCTCATCTCATTAAGACAGATGAAAGATATTAAACTGAAGACTACGAAGATAAGCAGGGGGACCCCCAAGGAGAGGAGCCATCATGAACAATACCATCTTGGAGTCAGGATGCAGGTTACAGCTGTGAGGATCTCTGTTGGCAGAGTGCCAGTAGTGCACCCCAAGGACTTATGGATTCCTTGGAGGAGCTGATGTCTCCTCTCAGGTTTGTTCGTCTCATGCAGCTTCTCTAGGAAGGGCAGGAAAAACCTGAGAGGAACTGTGGAGTCTTTATACGGATGCTCCTCTCAGAGTCCCACGTCTCCAGAGCAGCTTCTCCTAGGACCCGGTGCCATATTCCAGCTACCCCGCACCCTAGGGATGGAATCTCTACACACAGATGCAAGACGCCCTTCCCCTGGAATTTTAAATTTCCATAATTTCCTGTGAATATATCTCTCCTGAAAAATCCCCGTACCAACCGAAGACATGAGAAACAAGAGGAAGAGGAGAGCCCATATGTTTGTATCTCTATGTCAGACTGAGGAGGTGAGAGAAGGGAGCACAGTCTGAGGGAGGAGGAGTGTGTGTGGACAGAAGGTGGGCCCAGGGAAGGAGTGATTCGGGAAGGAGAATACTCAAGAGTGGGGAAGATGGAATAATGGGGGAGGACACTCTGGGGATGCAAAGATGAGCTGAGGGAGTTGGTCAATCTGAAAGAAGGGAGGACATCCCAAGGGAGGGTAAAGGATGATTAAGGGAGGAGGGCACTCTTGGAGGATGGAAGATGATCTGAGGGAGGAAGGAGGGAACTGTGATAGTCGAGGATGTCCTTTAGATAACCTTTTAACTCAGACTTGCTAGTCGTTCAATAGTAACTTACCATGTGTCCTGACAGAAGTTCATAAACAGCTTAGACATGTGTCATTGGGATGGCAGCCCCTAAATCAGCTCTGTGTGGACCCTTGCAGTGATTGTGGTACAATGCAGGGTGGTGTGAGGATGCAGGGCGGTGTGAGGATGTAGGGTGGTATGAGGATGCAGGGCGGGGTGAGGATGCAGGGCGGTGTGAGGATGCAGGGTAGCATGGTGCAACATAGTGTGAAGATTCAGGGTGGCATGGTACAGGTTGTATACTACAGGTAGGTCATGCTATGATCTAGCGTGGCATGGTGCAAAGTGGTGTGAAGATGGAGGGTGACATGATGCAGGGCGGTGTGAGGATGCAGGGTGGGGTGTGGATAGAGGGCGGTGTGAGGATGCAGGGTGGGGTGCGGATAGAGGGTGGGGTGAGGATGCAGGGTGGGGTGAGGATGGAGGGTGGTGTGAAGATGGAGGGTTGGGTGAGGATGGAGGGTAGGGTGTGAGGATGGAGGGTGGTAAGAGGATGCAGGGCGATGAGAAGATGCAGACGGTGCATGATGTTGTGATGCAGTCGGTGTGATGCAGGGTGTTGTGGTTTGATGCAGGGTGATGATGCAGCAGGCTGACACGGGTGCCATGAAGACACAGGGTGGCATGGTGCATTTGCACAAGAGTCTCGGCACATGGTAAGGTGGTGTTCTTATAAACAGCCCTAGAAACACAACTTTATGAATATGATTGTTTTGGAGAAGAAAAGTGAATGTTGGAGACGCTTCACAGCCTTTACTCTGCAACGAGGGTTCAAATTCAACTGTGTGCTTGAGGCCGCCCTGCTGCCACCCCCGCAGGCCGCCGAGGATGTGAGTAGGTGTGACAAGCTTTATGCCGCGTCCTTCTCCCATGCCTTAATTAAAGCTGCGCGTGTTAATTTTTCTCTAACTTCTAAACTCAAGGGTCATTCATAGCTCTTTGACAATACGAATCCAACAGTTTTTTCCCCCAAAGTAAACAATAATTAGCCAAACTAACATTTAATTTGATAAACGTAATTTGCAGAAAGCCTGCATCCCACATTAACACGAGGATTATCCGCCCAACAATTTCTTGAGAAATCCGTGATGTGTGGGGGTTCATGAAGGGTTTGTATAGTTATGCACAAGCTAGCCTGGTCTACCCTGCCTGGCGCCTGGTTCCCTGTGGGGCGTCTGCTTTGTTCTCAGTTTCCTGGCTTAGAAAAAAAGATAAAGCTTTAAAGTATAGGTTCTTCATTTTGAAGGAAGAAATATTAATTTACCCATATTAATCAAGACAGGTGTGATGGGTCATATATGCTTGGTCCAGGGATTGGCACTATTAGAATGTGTGGCCCTGTTGGAGTAGGTGTGGCCTTATTGGAGTAGGTGTGTGGGTGTAGGCAATAAGACCCTCATCCTAGCTCTCTGGGAGTCAGTAGTCTGCTAGCAGCCTTCAGATGAAGATGTAGAACTCTCAGCTTCTCCTGTACCATGCCTGCCTAGATGCTGCCATGTTCCTGCCTTGAGGACAATGAATTCAACCTCTGAACCTGTAAGCCAGCCCCAACTAAATATTGTCATTTATTAGACTTGCCTTGGTCATGGTGTATGTTGACAGCAGTAAAACCCTAACTAAGACAACAGGTTAATCTACCACCCTACTCATTTGCTCCCATTTCAGGGTCTCAGAACTCTGACATTTCTTTCTCACTGGACCAAGGACCCTACAGAAAGCAAGGGCCAGGTGCAGAGCGGAGGCCCTAGGCTGCACCGGTAGGTCATGGAGGGGCACCTACTTGAGCTGGTCACTAAGGTGGGTCTTCTCCTCCTTAGTCTCTTGTCTCAGGGGCGGGTATAGGCTAGCAGAGCTCTGATACAGACTATCATTTAGGATCCGGGTCTTTCCATGTTGTGGGGTCCCTGAGGGTTTCCAGAGCCTCTGCAGTCAGCCATCTTGGGGAGCTAAGAGGCATTCAGGATGCCTGAGTCTGGAAGAAGCACAAGACCATGGCTCACTTCTAGCTGTCCAGAGCTCATACTTTCGAGATGACTGAGAATGAGTCCAGCTACGTATGGAGGAAAGCTGAGCCTCTGGGCATCTGGGTCATGACTTTCTCCAAAGGCTGATGGGGTCATAAGGGGCCTTCTGACGTTTGCTGTTTCTTATGAGGTCTTGTGGGAATCAGGGGAACTATCTCTGCCATGTCCTTTCTCCCGTGGTTATATGAAATCACAGAGGCTGTTGGATATTTACTCTTCCTTTCAGGGTCAACAGGGATGAGAGCCATCTAGAACATTCCTCACAAGGTCTGAGGGAATAGCTGAGGCCATCTGACATGTGCCCTTCCTCATGAGGATGTATGGGCATAAAGGAGGCCAGGTAGGAAGATGCTCTCCAGTGTTACAGTGCTGCTCAATTGTACGTGTGTTTTGTGTTGACTAAAGCTTAACCAGCCTCTCCGTCTTCTCTCTCAAGCCTCAGCTCTCCTGAGTGTGTCCTACCTTCTCCCCACTGCACGCAGGATCAACTCTAGAGTCTCTTTGTATGCACTCCCTCACATTTTCTCTTGATTTCTCTTTACAAAGCCCTGGCCCAGCCAAGTCACCAGGGATTGCTCTGGAAGACAAAGGAGGGCAGAGTGCCTGGACCAAGCCAGGGCTGCTACACAGAGGGAAATATGATGTCAGCTAAGCTTGGCTAATGCTGTGGTCGTGAGGGTGCCCTGTGCTCTCTCACTGTCAGAGGCATCAGAGTAAAACAGGAAACTAGGGAGACCATTGAGACAGGTCAGCCTCAGAGTATGTGGGACAAAGAATGAAGGGAGACAAGTACCCACTGTGAGACCCTGGACGCAGTATGGCTTCCTGGGAATTCCTCTGTGGGGCCAGGTGCATAGCTATCAGCTCTGAATCAGACAAGCAGAAACAGCAATGATTGAGAGCCACAGGGAGCAAGAAGCCCCACTTTTCCTGCTGAACCTGGCACTCATGGGGCCATGGGACTAAAGTAGAAAGGTATGGCGCAGCTGGAGTGCTGGATGTGGTGCCTGTAGCCTGAACTCTCTGGGTGTGACCTTGAAAACTCCGGGAAGAGACTGGACCTGGGCCGAGGTTCCCTCCTAGGCTCAGAAGGAAGGACAAACTTCAGGGCGCACCCAGTAGCCCCATGTGAGGGTCTAGAAGCAGACACACGTCTGGGTCTGCTGAGTGGAGATTAGCTTCAGGGAAGCTGGGAGATAAACACCTTGGATCCTGATGCTGTGTTGAGGTGGCACTTCAGGTTTTGGCCCTGAGAGCTAGACTTCAGCTTGTGCTGCAGTCTAGTTCCATATAAATACCTAGTGGCCCTGCTGTGCTCCCCAGGAGGAGGGTCGATGTCACCTGTGCAGTATAGTATCTCAGCACTGGTTGCAGCATCCCAGGCTGGGTCTCTGGCCTCCCGTCCACTGGGCTTCCCCAGAGTCACCGAGCTGCTGTTTCTAAGTGGCTGGGCTAGAACTCGAATACTGGGTATTAGATTCCAAGTCTCCTGGACACATACGCAGTGCAAGGTGACCCATCTGAGTGCAGGTAGGTGCCACAATGTCCCGGTGCATTCACACGACATTCTGTCCATTTGTCCCTTGCTAAATATTTTCCCAATACGGTTTGTAAACGCGAGAGAAAGAGAAAGCATTACTGGAAACTTTTTAGGCTTACCTGAAACCGTTTACACAAAGGGTGTCTTAGGAGGTAACGTTCCCATCATTAATGGCTGGGTTCAAATTGCGTATAAATTAAGATCCTGAAATGAGGATGAATGTAGCCTAATAAGCTGTAAGTTTTATTCTCTGTAACTGTATGGAAAATATTTTACTTTAAAAATTCCCCCAGTTAAGTCTTGCTTTTAAGGCATTATCTCAGAAATTAACACATCATCATTTCTTTTTCTTTCTTTCTGAAATAACATTTCCAACACATCAAAATTTTCATGTGTGTTGTGCTCGGTTTGGCAGCACATAGAGTAACATTTCCATGTATGACTTTCAAGACTTTTCTAGTCTCTCTCTTTCTGTGTCTCTCTGTCTCTTTGTCTCTGTCTGTCTCTGTCTCTCTGTCTCTCTGTCTCTCTCTGACTTTGAGACATGCACTGTGATTTGGCCTATTGAGACAGTAGAGCCTCAGAGAGCCAATGTCACATTGGCTCTAAGAGTTAAATCATCTGGTGTTCATTGTTGCCCCGGCAGGCCTGTGTACAAGAGTGGGTGGCTGGAGAGAGCGGATGGCAGCAGAACAGAAAGCGGAAGACTGATGTGCAACCCTGAGTCCTAGTCAGCTGATCTCAGGGCATGCCCGCCCAGCACCCCCCACCCCCAGCAGACATTGCACTATAAAGAACCCTAATGTGCAGCTCTGGGTTCCCTGTGAGCAGACACTTTGTAGGGCTCTAACGTGCTATCCTGTGCTCCCTATAAGTATACACTATGTAGAGTTCTAGTATCCGACCCTGGGATCCCCTATGAGTATACAGTGTACATAATACGAACCCCGATTCAGGCAAAGCTGCTTCTTTATGACATCATACCGAGACCGAGGCAAGGCCACTTTGGAATCATTCCTGGGTATAAGAAAGCCAAGTCCACAGCAGCCACAGTGTGGCAGATGCCACTCCCTGGCTCATCCGATGACCAGAAGCTCTGACTAGAAGAGCTACTGCCTTCCTCAGGCTTCCTACCGGAGACTCCTACCTCGGCAAATACCTTCTCAGGGTCCCAGTGGGCCTTTGTCTAAGTTACAGTTTCTATTGCTGACCATGAACAAAAGCAACGTGGGCGGGGGAGGGTTTATTTCATCCTATAGGTGGTAATCCATCATCTAGGAAAATCAGGTCGGGAACTCAAGGCGGGCACTGATGCGTAGACTATGGAAGAGTGCTCACTCACCTAGAACCTGCCCACCCTGCTTTCTTACACCACCAGTGACCACCTGTCAAAGGGTGTCGCCACCTATGGCAAGCTCCACCCAGTCATCAACCGTCAGTCAAGAAAAGGCACCTCAGACTCGCCCGTAAGCCAGTCTCCTCAGGAGCATTTTCTCAATTCAGATTCCTTCTTTCAAAATGGCTCTAGCTTATGTTGAGTAGACATAAAACCAGCCAACACACACTTGGCATCTATATTCTTACTTCCCTACCACAAACCTACCTCAGCTCCTTGTCCTGGGTCTGTTTCTTACGTTATATTTAGTAAGTCCCAGAATTTTCTTGAGTGTACCCTGAGTCGACATGGGCGGAGGGGTATCCTCTATGTCCTGAGTTGGGACAGCACTGCAGGGTTTGGGTTTGTTGGCAAGCAGGGGCGTGTGCAGGAGCTGTGAGGACTGACAATTCAGCATGGTGGGTGGGGAAGAATGCAGCTGCCTTTGTGGGGGACTATCTGCCCCAAGCAGTAATTTCCATAGCAACCAGGAATGTGGGTGGGTACTAGACCCCAGGCCATGAAGCATGTTTTATTCCTTGATATCCCAAAAGAAACTGGATCCCATTCCAGATGGCTTCCATGGAGAAGAGCCTTCTTCTCTTCTGTTCTGCGTCTTCGGCTTCTACCTTCACGTAGGAATCAGAAAGGAGAATACTGAAGTAAATGCCTCCCTGTTTCGCCAGCCCTGGGTGAGCATGCCCAACAGTAAGCCAGGCTGGGACTGTCAGCAATGCCCCCATGCCACGCTTCCCTTCTTGGGGTGTGCCGTGAAGGCTACTGGCATACTTGGGACCAAGAATGGTGTTCCGTGGTGCAGGGAGCATAAGAGTAAGCATTTGCAAGTGTCACACCTGTGGAAATGGAGCATGCTGGGAAATAGCACAGTAAGTACAACTGGGCATGAATGGTTTCCGCTAAGGTGGAAGGGCTCCTGGGTACTGCTGGGTTTCCTTGGCGGAAACCAGCTGATCCTATAATCCCCTTTCTTCTCATTCTAACTCCCCCGCCCCCTTTCTCAAATGACCCTGAATGTCACGGCCCATTTCAGTTCATCTTCCCATCTCTGGATCTGCAATGCAATCACACCTGCAAAGTCTCCTTTGCCACTGACAGACACATTCAAAGCACACAGGGCTGAGAACCCGGGCATCATTTGGGAGCTGTTATTCTGCTCCAGGGACGAATACAGGTGGGATTCTCATGTCACCCCGAGTTTATCGAGTGAGGTGCCTGTTTGCGCGCCTTCTCTTGTTCTCTCCCCAAGCTATTGCGGATTTCACAGAAACAGAACAATGGTTGTCACATGCTGTTGAGGGAGCGCAGCATTCTCTCTTCAAGATCAGAAGGATGTAGCAGGGAAGCACTGTGGGTACCTCCTGCACACTGTGACATCAAGGTCGCTGTGATCCAGGAACATTGTGGTGACAGTGACATGCTCAAGGTCGCTGAGCCCAGTGTGAGGCTAGGAGGAAAGCCCCCTCCTTCCTGGGGAGCAACGCTCATGAAAGGCGTGCATTTTGCTCTTAGATTTTTAAAGCTCCCTTTACCTGCTGTGACACGTACTCACGGGCCAGGAAGAGCTCTGTGTTTCTAGCCGTCTCCACGCTGTGACATCGGGACGTGCCCACCTTGCTAATTGGGGAGGATTAAATGGAGCGGCGATCACAGAGCCGGCAGCCCAGCCGAGCAGGAGCTGACAGCAGCCTTCCTCTTCCTGCAGGCACGGCCCCGCAGAGCCTGCCTCCCTCACACAGGCAAGAGGCCACACTGCTGAGGAATGGTGTCTACCCACCTGCAGATTTCTGCTTCTCCCAGCCCGGAATAGCTCAAGTAGGCTGTGACCTCGGCAAGCACCCTTGAGAGAGTCTCGAGGCGCCTTGAGAAATTGCACAAGAGGCGCTCTGCATCTGGGCTGGATCTATTATTCATGCAAGCATGTTTCAGCTAGCTGGGTAATTTAGAGTCTCTCGGAGAGTGCTCTCTGCAGCAGCCATAAACCACGTTCCCAGTGCTCCGGGGGAAAATTACCTTTCCATTGCTCCAGCTAGGGGTCATATCAGAGACTTCACCCAGGGAAGTGAGGGCCGAAAAGGGGCTGAGACAGTCCAAGGCTCAAGGGCCCTCCAGAGCCTACACTCGGGGCATCTCCACCTGTCACTTCCCAGATGACCCCTGGAGCTTCAGCCCTCTCACTGCGAAATGAATGCTGACTGCAATCCCCCCGCCCAGCAGCCAGGCCTGTGCGGGAGGAGCCCAGCCCCCACCCCTCTACTCTGAGCAGCCACTGATCAGCTGCCTCGGGCATCAGCTCCACAGGGGTCGTGGATGCCTGTCTTCCGGACTGGGAACCCAGAATGCTGGAGGCCCAGTGCTAGGCACACAGAAGCAGGCATTCACTGTATGCATATTCATCTCCATAAAGCTGCAGTCTTTGTTGTCTTCAGAAACTACACTAAATACAGATGCACAGATTTTTTTTTTCCTCCCCAGAAAGCAGAGCAGGCACACCAACACAAGGCACTCACACATACTAAGGAGGAGGAATGCGTGCAAAGAGGAGAGCATCAACGTCCGTTTTCAGACACTAGACACAGGATAAGAACCCGAGGCCAGGGCTGGCTACAGACATTATTTTTAGCCATGAGATTGTGGCACATGTGGTGTGGCTGCTTCCCCCTCTCCACTGCAGAGACACTCTCAATTCATCCCACAAAGCCTGGCTGTTCTATAGGGCAGTATCTCAGACACCCCTCCCAGCAGACACGCTGGGCGGGAGGCTGGGCTCACTGGGTCTGTGGCAGCCCCTGCCCTCCACCTGTGCACTGCTGGCGTGACTTGGGTTCCCCTGGGCGCTCCTCATTCTGTAGACCTGGCTGCTTGCATTTCATCTCCTTCCTTAGAGCCTGGATGTGACACTTCCTCGGGCTCTCCTGTGCTCATGGTTGTCGGCTGGTGACAAGGGCATCTGTGCGGGTGCAGACCCCGAGGTGAGAGGAAAGATGGCTGTGAGCCGAACACCTACAGTCCCAGTGGGCCAGCGCTGCCACCTTAGGTGTCTGGTGGAGCTGGGGATGCCAGTCAGAGGCTGACATGGCGTTGGGCTCTTGCTGAGAGAGCTGCTAGCTTCCTGCCCCCACAAATCTTAGTCCTGTCACTGTGGGGATGCTAATATTCCCCTGGGCCAGAGTGACAACCCAAACCTCATCCTTTAATTTCCCAGGGTCTTTGTTTTCTCTATCTCCTCCTGTCTATAAAATAAATAAATAAATAAATAAATAAATAAATAAATAACCCATCTGGTCGGACAATTTTGTGAATGTACTAAATGCTGCCAAATTGTTCACCTTGAAAGAGTGGATTTCATCTCAATAAAAAAAAAAAAAAAGAGGTGTGGCTTAGCAGGTAGAGTACCTGGCTAGCATGCAGAAAGCCGGGACCCAGGGTTCAGTTCCCAGCACTACACAAAGTGGACACGGGGCACACCTATGATCTCAGCACTTGGGAGTCACTGGAAGGAAATCCGAAGTACAAGGTGATCTTTGGCTACTTACCGAGTTTGAGGTCAGTCTGGGCTATGTAAGACTCTGTTTTCAATTAGATTAAAAAAAATCAAGAAGGAAGAAAAAGAATCTGTAAAATACACACCTGAGACCTTGCCCTCTTTAGACCTGTGCAGGACCTTGGAGAGCATCTGAGCAAAGGCCCTCACCTGCAGGGGGAGAGCCGAGGCCACACCAAGGATCATGAGAGAGACCGCGGAAGCCCGTTGTCTGCGTCCCGGCATCGGGACCACACCCTTGCATGCTTCCACGTCCTTCCTCTGAGGCTTAGGTGTCTACACCGAGGAGCCCAGATCCTGGCTGGCTGCTTTCTCTTTGCTCACTGACCCTCAGGACTAGTCCCTGAGACCGAGTAGCCTTACCTGGGAGCTACTGTTTGTGAGAATTCCACTCCGTGACAAAATGCCCTGATCCCTGGGGTTCCCTTGTCTAGGATCATTGCAAGTAGCTGTGTGTAAGTGTGTGTGTGTGTGTGTGTGTGTGTGTGTGTATGTATGTGTGTGTGTGTGTTTAGCCCCTGACTCTTGTCTGGCTGCTTCTGTGGCCAGGGGTCCTGAGCCTTGAGGGCTTGGTTTAATGATCCCATGGCTGGCTCAGTGCTTCTCTCAGAGGGGTCAGAGAGCAGACAGGGTGGCCCAGCAACTGAAACAGGGAGTAGGGCTTATGAGGGGACTCCAAGGGACTGACTCTAGAGGAATCTAGTAAGATCCTTCTACCCAGTGCCTGGGAGTTTCACAGCAGGGCTCTTGATAGCAGTAGGGACAGTAGGACAGTGCCCTGCAATCCCCAGGCTGGGCTGGCAGCTGGCCTCCTCATACCACAAAGTCCTAGTGAGCTCGCTGTGGCTCAGGCTGCACTGGGAGCACTCCTTGTGCTCTGAATTCTTTGAGGAAAAGCTGTTTAAGCACCTGCTATGCGCTAGGCCTGAGAGATGGCCCAGTCCTGTGGCTGCTGGTCAGGGGCTGCTAGTTGTCCTGGCATCCCAGGAGCAGGTACACAGGTCCTCCCAGGATACCTGAGGTGAGGGTATCCTCCCAGTATATCCTGGCTTTGCTACAAGTCCTGCTAACTCAGGATTGAGAGTCCCCAGGAAGACAAGCTCCACGTTCTTAGAAGCCAGACAAATAAACACCACCAGTCAGATAGCAAGGTAGGGTGTCATGGAGGTGAGGGAGGAAAAGGTCTAGGAGGAAAGAAAGCAGAAGCACGTCATGTGGAGGTGAGACCACAGGGCCTGGCATGAGAGAGGAAGCAGGAACACTGGTGGGGGAAGGAGCTGGAACTTGGAGGTAGGGGGCGAGCAGAGACACTGGGTTGAGGGAAAAAGCAGGAGCCCTGGGTGGGGTGGAGGAAGCAGGAATGTGGAGGGAGAGAGAGGTGAGGAAAATTATGGGGACAGGGGCTCTTAATAGAGAAGAGGCTAAGGTGGTCTTCCTCATGCTAGAGCAGCAGGCAGTAGGCGCCAGTTGTACCTGGGATTATCTGCCAGAGTAAGGCTGGGCTGGGTCAGCAGTCGGGCCAGCTGTATGTCAGCATGATCAAGTGCAGAGGAAGAGGCAGGCAGATGTGGTGATGTGAACTGGATCCACTGAGGGGCTGAGTCTGAAGCTTTGACGGTGGGATGCAAGGCCGGGTAAGCGCATGGGGACTCTCTTCTCTGTCAGTCGTCCCTACTTTTCATGGGAACAGCAGATCAAGCGTAGACCCAAGCCTAAGGATACTCCCGTAACTCTTCTTTCTGCACTTGAGGTCTGTGGTAGGGTTGATGGAACCCTGCAAGCTTTCATATGCTGATCTGACGATTCCTGGCCTGTACCAAAAGGGTGAGCCTCCCTGAGAGTGTGCACAAAGGATCTCATCACCTGCGCCCTTCCCTGGATATTCTATTTCTCTCCCTGTTCCCACCTGTAACTGGAAATTTATAATTTTGATGTTAATTTGCATATATAGTCCATACCCGGTGATTGCTTCTCCCTTCCGGTAAGTGTTGGTCAAGGACCCGCCCTCGATAGGTATGTGAGACTGTAAAGCCAAAAGGAAGTTGCTAATAAGTGAGGAAGGAAAGTGGACCAGCATGGGGAAGGATCACTAAAGGACCAGAGGGTTCTTGTGGGCAGAGTATAACTCAATAACACCAACATAAGAAAATAACCCATGTGCTCAGCAGGGGATAAGGGGGCAGTGAAAGTGTGGGGCATTGAGAGTTTTGGGTTTGAGACTTAAGAGGAACACTGAGGCAGATGGTCCTTTCAGGTAACAAACTGATCTATTAGGTAGGACGTTACTAATGCTGCAGACAGACAGACCAACAAACAGACTGGCAGCATGGTTGGGACTCCAAGGAGAGCCAGGTCCCCATGGCGCAGTAGAAATCCCTTGGAGGCTTTCAGAGGAAGGAAGATGCTCCGTGCCACAGATTGATGAGTGATGCGTAGTTTGTGTGTGCAGTCATGCTGTGACTGAGTCAGGCACAAGTGGGGGAGGACAAACGTCCAGAAAAACATTCCATTTTAGTTCTGGAAACCAAGTCACTATTGTTCCAGGAATTGTCCCAGTTTGACCAAAATGGAGGATCTTTATAAAAGAGTATAGCCCTTGCTATCACTGTGTGTGTGTGTGTGTGTGTGTGTGTGTGTGTGTGTGTGCATGCATGTGCACGTGAGTGTGCACCCACGCCATGGAACAGTATTCAACCTCAAAAAAGAAAGGGAGTCCTGTATAGGGTGGAGGTAGATGGTACGATGCTGTGTTGAGAAATTAGTGCATGGTACTTGTGTCAAATGATCACACTTCACACTTCGAACATGCACCATCACTGTCAATTATTTTAAAAAAAGAAAGAAAGAAACGGGGTTCCTCCTGAGTAAAACACAAGGATAGCCAGGTCACAGCAGGATAATGTTTAAAAACACAAATAATAGAACAAAAAATTAGTGGGAAACTAAGGAGAATAAATAAAGAGAGAGAGAGAGAGAGAGAGAGAGATTTGTGAAGCTGAGTTATCATCTGGGGCCTGAATAAGGGCGGGTGGAGAGGACTGGACTTTCTTCAATAGCCCCCTGGACTGGACAGACAAATCTGTGGACAGACAGAGTATGAAGCATAGCCCCCTTGAGTAGCTCAGGTCAGGCTTGCCCCTCAATCCACAGAGAAAGATACTAACTACCCAAGGGTCTTCCCAAGGTAATATAGCAATTTGTGGCTGAGCGGGAGAATCTGTAGACTTGAAGGTCAATGGAATTCTGCAATAACACATTGTACGAGCTACCTAGGACAGCCTCCTGGCCCTGAGCCACGCTCATAGCACTGCATAGACAAATAAAGACATTCTCCCGTGGACAGAAGATTCACACTCTGTACCACATCTCTGCTCATTCCCCCCCCCTCCTTTTCTGATGCTTTGGTTGGGAGCCTAGACTTTAAAGGCTAAGACATCTCTCTAGCCCCACCCCCTCCTTTCTGAGCATCTTTCACCATGGTGCCCCGCATCCTTGAGGATGTCAAGTGAGGGTCTGTACACAATGGCACCGCAGATAATAAATTCCTTGTATGTCTTTGTTGTTGGCCGGGTTTCTCAGGATGGTTTATCAAACCCTTGTGAACTTTTCTTCCAGCTCTTTATCAAAGGCTACAGAAAGGCAGTCTATTTGCATGTTAAGATGAGGAAAAAGAACAACCACTTTAAAAGATAAGGGTTGGAATTTATAAGCCTTTACAAACTGTTATTTCTTTCACTGAGGGAAAATAAAAATGGGAGATAGTAAGAAGGCAGGGTATTGCAGATAACATCATTTAGAGGATTTTGAAACCTGGTATAATTTATCATCATATAAGATGCTTTGGTCTGCAAGATCAAAGCGACTGGCGTTATCTATCTACACACAGCCAATTGAATTGCCTCTTCAGAGTCCCAGACAAACATTTCATTAGTTGCCATTCATCAGGAAATTGGGATGAAACTCCACAACACTTCTTTAAAAAAGCTGGGTTGCATTTCCTACACGTGGTGCTTTAAAAACAATCATTTGTATGGCGCTTCTCTTCAGAGTGCTCGAACCATGTCGCTTCCCAAATATTTGTAGTCTTCCTGACCCCCCTTTCTATTCACGAGCTTTATTCTCTTCATTTCCCAAGCAGAGGGGGGAAAGACACAAACTGTTCCAACACATCAAGGCAGTCTGGATCTAGGCAAGAAAACCATGATGTCATTAAAAAGCTATTGAATTCCAACGACATCTGTGTCACTTTGCTTGGCAGTCATCTTCATCAGAAATCTCTAAGTGGGACAAGAAGGTGACATAGGCTTGAGTTTATAGAACTCAAGGAGTTGTGTTGAGGCAACCCTTGAGGTGGCAAGATGGAGGGGGGTAGTAGAGCTATGTATGGTTAGTTAGAAATGCTGTCTGTGGGCTGTAAACTGTACCCGACAGACTATGACTCCGAGGTTTCTCATCTTAGTTGGGTCACTTGCAGCAACGAGGATGTCCAGATATTCCAGGTCAGCTGCCAACAGCTCATGTGATATTTTTTTTCCCTTCCAAAACCACACCTGGGACTTGTTTGATACAAACATGGAAGAGCAAGATACACATCATTGCCTCGCTGAGAACATATAGAGGAGGTTTAATGAAACATTCATCTGAAGACACCAGAGAGCTGTCTAGACAATCCAGGCTTGAGGGAAGCCCTCTCAGACAGAGACCCACTGGGGTTCTTTCTCTCAGTGCTAGAGGAAACAAGCCTGCAAGATGGACTGAGCCACGGAGTACAGAAAAGACAGTGCTAATGCTAAGGTTCAGACCTCTAAAGTCTGGAAGGAAAGGAAGATACACAGTTTCTGGGTCATCTCGGGATACCACTGCAGAATGTCACCAACAGGGTACCTTAGATTGTCACCTCCTCGCAGTTCTGCCAGTGAGAAGCCTGAGGTTGAGCTTCAGTAACGGCCAAGTCTAGATGAGGCTCTGACTAGCTGTAGACATCACCTTCTCATGTGTAGTACTCTTGTGGCCTGCTCCTCTTGCAAGGACATTAACTGTAGTGTGATGACCCTCACTTCCTAGAGAGATCACCTTCAAATATCAATGTGTTGCATTCCCAAGGATGAGGAGGAAAAGCTTAAAAGTTAACACAGTGTAAGTACGCACCTGCCTCTGCCACTGTAGCAAAATGCCTGAGGTAATTTAAAGGAAGACTCATTCTGGTATAAGAACTAGAGGTTTCTGTCCAGGGACACAAGGCCTTTGATGCTTTGGCAGAATATGGTGGTGAGTGGTTGTACCATTCATTTAATGGTGGAAAAGTAGTTGGGGGGTGAAGCAGGGGAAAAATCCACCCTTCAAAGATATCCTTAGTAACCTTCCTTCTCCTCCTTCTCCTCCTCCACCTCCTCCTCTTCCTTCTTCTTCTTCCTCTTCTTCTTCCTCTTCCTCTTCTTTTCTTCCTCTTCTTCTTCCTCTTCCTCCTCTTCCTTTTCCTCCTCCTCCTCCCCCTCTTCCTCCTCCTTCTTTGTTTTGTTTTGTTTTGTTTTGTTTTGTTTTGTTTTGTTTTGTTTTGTTTTGTTTTGTTTTGTTTGAGACAGGGTTTCTCTTTGTAGCCCTGGATGTCCTGGAACTCACTCTGTAAACCAGGTTGACCTCGAACTCAGAAATCCACCTGCCTCTGCCTTCCAAGTGCTGGGACTAAAGGCGTGCACACCACTGCCCTGCTAGTAACCTACTTCTCCACCCATGCCCCACCTCTCGATGCTCCATCTAACTGTGTCAGTATTAACCCATAGCACCCCTGTGATCCCAGTCGAGTACTAAGCCATCGTCACACACACCTTTGAGGGAGCAACTGTATCCAAACCATAACAAAAACATAACCAGCAGTTTCATGGGAGGAGCACATGTTCTTCCTTGTCTCTCTCTAGCAGGACTTTACCCCCAGATACACACATGTATTCAGCCCTGGGGAGCTTGAGAGTCAGCAGAAAGGGTGTACTAGAGCTGTATGATGTCTGTGGACACCAGTACTCAGAGGATCTTTCTGTGGGTGGGCAGTGGTTAAAGTGGCCATCCTGTCCTGTGCACAAAACAGCTCTTCGGTGACACATTTGCTGTGCTTTCCAATGGGTCAGCCTCCCATTGGTATTTCCAGCCCTGGCTTAGTAATTGTAGCTGATGGCTTCCTTAACATACTAGGTTACGAACATTTAACAGCTATTGTAGGATTGGGGAAATGGTTCAGTAGCCAACCTGACAACCAGAGTTGGGTCTCCAAGAACTCACATAAATGCTCTCGGGCACGGTGGTTCTCTTGTAATGCCAGCCTTGTGAAATAGAGACTGAAGATCCTCAGGTTTATATCAGAAAGCCCTGGACTTGCCAGAAAGGCCTGCCTCCCTGCCTACACTGATACCTTAATTTGCAAAGAAGTAGCATTTGCACCCCAGTCTACTCCTGTCACAGGGCAGAGTCCTCTGCCCCGGAGCCATGGGCTCTCTCTTACTTTCTTTGGTTAGGCGAGCCGTCCCCTTAACGTGGGATCTCTTCTGCTCCTTGTTCACTTCTTCCTTATGTGCTCTGTCTCTGTCCGTCCAGTTTTTCCATCTCAGACCACTTCCTTCCTCACAAGTGAGACACCTCCTTCATAATTTAGCTCAGTATGAATCTATCACACACTTGCTACAAGATTCTAAGCGCGAGTCTTTTCTATCCCCCTCGTGCACACTCGCTGCTCTGCAAGTGTCTTCCCGTCTTCATGTCTGAGAAAGCTGCTGTCGTTTTTCTAACATTGCTGTGGAAAGTCCTTTGGGTTTTTTTTCTTCTTTCTTTTCATGATTGTTCTTAAGATTTCCAATTTATCCTGGGTTGTCAGTAACTTCCCCGTGCCGCTCTTTTGTCTGCCTCAGATCCGCTCCAGCACTCACACAGCTTCTTGCACTGAAATCCCAGCTATTGTTTTTTTTTTCCCCCTAGTAATCTTTGTGCATCCCTCTCCTATTTTGCCTTAGTTTTAATTTTCTTCCACCCTTGGATGGCTCTCAAATCTGTCTTAATTCCGCTGCCCTTCCCTTCTGCGGGTCTATTCCGTTGCTAATCCTGCACCGTGTCTTGAATTTTTAATCTGACATTGTTTTCGGTTCCAGGGATTCCACTTTGCTATCATTTCCTTTCCCCCTTTGCTACGGTAAAATACACACACGGTAAGACTTGTCATTTCATCTGTCTTTCACAGGTGGCTGTGACTGCCTGCTTTCCTGAACCTCTCAGATTCCCACACCAGCCAGTCGTTCCCTTCAGACCCAAGCTTCCCAGTCTTGGGTTAGTCATTTTTGACTTGGTGAGATCTAGAGTCAACTGGGGGAAAGGAAGTCTCAGTTGAAGAGCTGCCTAGATCAGATTGGTCTATGAGGAACTGTCCTAATTGATGATCGATATGACAAGGCTCCCGCCAACTGTGGGCGGCACCATCCCTACAAAGGTGGCCCAATGCTGTCTGAGAGAGCTAGATAAGCAAGAGGCTGTAAACAAGCCAGAGTCCAATCTGGCAATGCATAGTCCTCCATCATAGACTGACCTGGATGTGTAAACTGAAGTAACTTCCTCCCCTTTCAGACAGAATGTTTTGTCACAGCAACAGAAAGCAAAGAATGGCAGCTTACAGAAAAGCAGGAGGATCTGCTGTAGCTTTCAGATGTTCTCAGATGAGATTCTTAGCTTTAGAGTCAAATGGACGCTGTGCTCCTCTAACACTTTCTCAAAGGGTTCTGCTTGATACTCACGACGACGACAGGAGGTTGTCAAGCAAACCCAAGATGATTTGACCACAGGTCTGTAACATTCCAACTCTCCACAACCACAGAGTTCTAGTCAGTCTTGCGGAATCTTTCACACAGGTGCACCCTTAATTGCTGCTGAGAACTTCGGTTCTTCACCTACATTCACAGATGAGGAAACTGTGAAGGAGTCCAAGGGGACCCTTGCACCTGCATGCTTGGACATGCTGAAACCACTTTGACTTAGGACCACATGGTAACAGAATTCTCTATGATGACCAGGTTGGCTTCAGGTTCCCTAGTTGATTTATCGTCATTCAGACAGTAAGAACAAGAGGGTAAGGGAAAGAAAAGGACTGGGAGATCAGCCTATGCTAGGAGGCCAACCTCCTGCAGTCACCCTTTCCTTTTCCAAAGGGTTTTACAGCTAAAATGCCTTTGAAAGCTTTCCCCACTAGTTCTCTTGCCTTCCCAAGGCCCACAGGAAGGTGTGTGCTCCTTAAGTTTGACTGGTAAGGTACATGACTTGTGAGGACCTGTGCAAAAGAAAAAATCATAGCTCTCTGTTTGAGAGTTAGTGACAGAGGGGCTAGGCTGGAAGCTCTCTGAGCTCAAATTCACCCTGGGTCAGAAACTCTTGAGAGTCTGGCAGGGGACTTCGTAATTTATTCCAACCATGAAACCCAGGATGCTCTGTCAGTAGGCAGAATTGGCGGCTGCACACCTCGTCCCTCTCTTCACATGAAATTTAGTTTCATAGTTACGGTTTCCTCAATGTTGTGTCTTTGCATTCAAAGTAGAATCAAGCGCAGGTACTCAATCCCAGCTTGCTGCAGATTCTGGGGGGTGGGAGGGAAGAACAGGTCGACCTGACCTTAGCTCTTGTACTAGCAGACAGAGACGCTTCAGGTAAAACCAACAGAAAGAAGCAGGAGGCAGCTGCTTCAGTTGGGGCACCTCAGGTTACTAGGGAGGGCAGGTGCTGCACTGAGCGTCCATCCGGAGCTTATACAGCGATCACGATCACAGGAGACTGATCAGAAACCCGAAGCAGGAATCAGCCGGGCAAAGACTATGGCTGAGCAGACCAGACTGTCGTGTCAGATAAGCCTAGGAGTGGATGCAGTCATGTACAATCCACTAATCTAGAAAAATCTACTGCAAACAATAAGGGATTCTTTCTGAGAAAGGAACTACTCAAGCCGCACATACCCTCGAACCCTGCACTCACACCCTGCATACAGATGCACAGAATGACAGGTGCGCAGGCACCCATCCAAAAATCAGAGGCGGCCGGTTTGAAATAACAGCTGTCCAGCTGTCCTTGAGCCCCAGCACAGACTTCTCGTCATGCATGGTTACTAATTGAGAATTCTTGGTTGTACTCTGCTGACCAAGTCGTGTTTAAAATGCACGCTCTGCTTCTTTATTTGAACAATTGGGAACTCTGCATGCCATAACAGTCAGCCTCACGCACAGAATGAGAGGAGCTAACAGCCACCTCAAACCATTCACAGTTCCTTTGCAATTCTGCCCTAGTTAGGGGTAACTGCCAAGGCCGCAGGGCATGCCGGGGCAACGTGCTGCATGCCGGGCACTGCAGTCCTCTGCTTTTCACGACTCCCTGACAGGCCTCCTGTGCAATGCATACTGGGAATTGTAGTTTTACAGGGCTCCATTTCAGACCGGCAACGCCCTGGAGCAGAGCATGCTGGGAAGTTTACTCCATAATTCCTCTAGTAGAAGCCAGCGTGGTTCCCTAGCAGGACACGCTGGTCTGAGACCACTTCTTTTATCAAGAAACTGGCCTGCTGCCTTGCCTGCTGGGAAATGTAGTTCCTCAGCTCCGGTGGCTAGAAACCCGGATGTAGTCCTGCTGGGCAAGTCCTTGTGGTTTTCCCTAGCATCCTCACTCCCCTCCCCCACCACCCCTAGTTTTGGCTGAAAACCTGGGAACCTGATCAGTCCTGTCACAAAAAAACAAAACAAAAACACCTGTCTTTCCACAAAGTTGTCTATCACTAAACAGAAAACAAGGTCAGCCTGAGGAAATATTAATCAAAATAAGAAATTTACAAATAATAAGAATAAAAAATATAAAGTTAATTAAGATATAGCTGAACGAAGAAGACAAAGTCAAAACTTCAAGGAGCTCCAGTCATATGAGAATTAACTCTAAACTTGAAATATACAATCTGAAAAATCATCCTTTGAAATTTAATTTTGTACTTGTGTGTGCCTGCCTGCCTCTGTGTGTGTGTGTGTGTGTGTGTGTGTGTGTGTGTAGCTATGCACTCTACTTACTGAACTATTCCCCCAGTCCTGTTTCTGTTTTTTTAATTAAAATTTAATTATTTTTTTCAGTGCTGAGGATCAAATCAAGTTATTGCACATACACAAAGCACTTTACTACTGAGCTAGTCCAAGTCCTGGAATTGTAATTTTAAATAATACATTTTTTGTGCATATAGTTAGGGCATGCACATGGTGTTTTGAAATATACATACATTAAGAAATGAGTTTGTGGGGCTGGAGAGATGGCTCAGAGGTTAAGAGCATTGACTTTCCTTCCAGAGGTCCTGAGTTCAAATCCCAGCAACCACATGGTGGCTCACAAGCATCTGTAATGGGATCCAATGCCCTCTTCTGGTGTGTCTGAAGACAGCTACAGTGTACTCAAATAGACAAAAAGAAATGAGTTTGTTAAGAAACTAGTGTGTCCATTATCACACATTTTAAAAAGTGATTTGGAATTAAACTTAAACATCTATTGATAGATGAGTGGACAGCAAGTGTGATGTATACACACACCGAATCATTATTTAGCCTTAGTAAAAGAGGGAATTCTGTAACCAGAGTTGACACAGATGAATCTTTGGGGCGCTTTATCTTAAGTAGAATGAGCCCGACACAGAAAGACAGGTATTGCATGATCTTGTGAATGTGTGGGGTCCAAAGAAGTCCAACCCCCTAGTATTAAAGAACAGTAATGGGGGTTTTGGCAGCTAAGAGCAGAGGTGGGAAATTGGAGAGAGGAGAGATCAGGGGATAGTTCAATTAGAAAGGTGAAATAATATCAGCTGTACCATATAGCGTTGTAATTATGGTTAATAGCGATGATGTAACAAAGATGGGCTCACGGTTATCATTTTGATACATTGATTTATGAATCAGAATCTAGCATACACATACACCTCCAGATATATATCCAGTAGTGCAACTGTTGTATCATACGGTGGTTACATTGTAACTTTTTGGAGAACCTCCATACTCATTTTTGGCTGGTGTGATGGCAAGGCTTGGTTGTTAACCTGATGCACCTGGGAAGAGTGAACTTGCCCTGAGACATCATGTTCATCTGATTGAACTGTGGCCACGCCTGGGGGGAATTTTCTTGATTGCTGATTAATTTAGGAGGGGCTAGCCCAAGGTGGGCAGTGCCATGCCTGGATTGTGTAAGAAAAGAAGCTGCGTGAGCTCAGGGAAGCAAGCCACTAAGCACCAATGGTCCTGTTGGCTTCTTCTTCGTGTGGTGTCTGCTTCAGTTTTGGCCTTGGCTTCCTCAATGGTGGACTGTAAGTTGAAACAAACCCTTTCTTCCTCAAGTTGCTTTTGGCCAGTGTTTTATCCCCAAAGCAAACTAATACAGTTGCACTAATTAACATTCCTGTTACCAATGCACCAGGGTTCCTTTAAATCTACATTCTTGGCAATACTGCCTGTGTTTTGTCTTTTTGCGGCTACCTGAGCAGTTCTCAACCTGTGGGCCACAACTCCTTTCGGAGGGGTCGCCTAAGACCATCAGAAAACACACACATTTACACCACAATTCATAACAGTAGCAAAATTACAGCTATGAAGTAGAAACAAAAAATAAGCTTATGCTTGGGGTCACCACCACATGAGGATCTATAGTAAAGGGTCGCAGCTCAGAAAGGTTGAGTGAGAACCATTGGGATAGCCATTCCTGAACGAATGAGGGGAAATCGTCTCATGGTTTTAATTTGAACCATGATTTTGTGATGTTGAACAGTTTTCATTTGCCCACTGGCCATTTGTGTGTCTTCTTTCGAGAAATGACTATTTAGTTCCTTTATTCTCTCTTTCCATTTGGGCTACTAGTTTGCTTGCTGATGAGTTGAAATCTACCTATTTTGAATCGTAGCCCCTAACCCTTAGTAGACACATAATGATTCATAATTACTTTCTCTCATTGTATATGTTGCCTTACCTCTATTGATGGCTTCTTTTGTCCTGCAGAAAAACTTTAATGTGGTGTGATCCCATTTTCTTTAAATAATGTGATGCCGTCCCGCTTGTGTATCTGTGCTTCCATTGTTAGCGGCAGGGAGTTCATATCTGAATTAGCTTTTCTTAGAGCGGTGTTACTAAGCACTCCCCTTTTGTTTTCCTGGGTTTATAGTTTTACATTTTATGTTTCCATCTTCAACCTGTTTTGTGTTGGCTGTATATAGTGTAATGAAAGGTCTACCTTCATTTTTCTGTGTGTCTGGGCCCTGTTTATTGCAGAGACTGTTGCTTTTCCATTTGTGTTCATTGAATTTTGGCTAAGTAGCACAATGCAGAATTTTCCACTCCTTCGGTTGGTCTGTATGTTTATTGTGTTAGGACCACCCTCTCTTATTGCTGTAGTTTTGTGGCATACTTTGAGACCAGGTAGCAAAGATAACTATAGCCTGACTCTGTTTGCTCATCTTGCTTTGATGTCTAAACATCTTTTGAGGAACTGCATTTTAGGAGTTATTTTTACTTGGTGAAAACACAATTTGGATTCTATTAGCAACTGTACTTGACTCTGGATCATCCTGGGACATGCACGCATTTTAACAAAATTTATTCTTTCAATTCATTAACACAGAATGTCTTTCCATCCTGTCGTCTCCATTTTTCTCACCAGTGTTCCACTCAGAGAAATCTCACATGATTCCATTCTTGGACCTTCTTCTGACAAATATCATTTGAGTGTTATGTGGCCATCTGAATGTGATGTTGAATTTTGTTTGCCAATATTTTTTTTCATTCGATATATTCTTTATTTACATTTCAAATGATTTCCCCTTTCCTAGATTTCCCCTCCCCAGAAGTCCCATAAGCCCTCTTCTCTTGCCCTGTTCCCCAATCCACCCCTTCCCACTTCCCTGTTCTGGTATTCCCCTACACTGCTGCACTGAGCCTTTCCAGAACCAGGGGCCACTCCTACCTTCTTCTTGGACATCATTTGATATGTGGGTTGTGTCTAGGGTATTCCAAGCTTCTAGGCTAATATTCGCTTATCAGTAAATACATACCATGAGTGTTCTTTTGAGACTGGGTTACCTCACTTAGGATGATGTTCTCCAGTTCCATCCATTTGTCTAAGAATTTCATGAATTCATTGTTTCTAATGGCGAATAGTACTCCATTGTATATATATATATACCACATATATATATATATATACCATATATATATATATATATATATATATATACACCACATTTTCTGTATCCATTCCTCCATTGAGGGACATCTGGGTTCTTTCCAACTTCTGGCTAGTATAAGTAGGGCTGCTATGAACATAGTGGAACATGTATCCTTATTACATGCTGGGGAATCCTCTGGGTATATGCCCAGCAGTGGCATAGCGGGGTCCTCCAGAAGAATCATTCCAAGTTTTCTGAGGAACCACCAGACTGATTTCCAGAGTGGTTGTACCAGCTTGCAGTACCACCAGCAGTGGAGGAGTGGACTTCATTCTCCACATCCTCGCCAACACCTGTTTTCTCCCGAGTTATTGATCTTAGCCATTCTGACCGATGTGAGGTGAAAACTCAGGGTTGTTTTGATTTGTATTTCCCTGATGACTAAGAATATTGAACATTTCTTTAGGTGTTTCTCAGCCATTTGATATTACAGGGGTGAAAATTCTTTGTTTAGCTCTGTACCCCATTTTTAAGGGGGTTATTTGGCTTTCTGGAGTCTACCTTCTTGAGTTCTTTGTATATCATGGATATTAGCCCTCTGTCGGATATAGTGTTGCTAAAGATCTTTTCCCAATTTGTTGGTTGTTGGTTTTGTCATTTTGACAATATCTTTGCCTTACAGAGACTTTGAAATTTTATGAGGTCCCATTTGTCAATTCTTGATCTTAGAGCATAAGCTATTGGTGTTCTGTTGAAGAAAATTTCCCCTGTGCCCATGTCCTCAAGGGTCTTCCCCAGTTTCTTTTCTATTAGTTTCAGTGTGTCTGGTTTTATTTGGAGGTTCTTGATCCTCTTGGAGTTGGGCTTAGTACAAGGAGGTAAGAATGGATCACTTTGCATTCTTTTACATGCTGACCTCCAGTTGAAAGAGCACCTTTGTTGAAAAGGCTATCTTTTTTCCACTGGATGGTTGTAGCTACTTTATCAAAGATCAAGTGACCATAATTCTATGGGTTCATTTCCAGGTCTTCAATTCTATCCCATTGATCTACTTGCCTGTCACTGTACCAATACCATGCAGC
Organism: Apodemus agrarius; assembly: GCA_964023405.1. Lineage (NCBI taxonomy): Eukaryota > Metazoa > Chordata > Mammalia > Rodentia > Muridae > Apodemus > Apodemus agrarius. Next base: position 94,926,713 of record OZ030011.1, on the reverse strand, counting down.
TTTTAACATAATTGCTCTGTAGTACTGCTTGAGGTCAGGGATACTGATTCCCCCAGAAGTTCTTTTACTGTTGAGAATAGTTTTAGCTATCCTGGGTTTTTTGTTATTCCAGATGAATTTGAGAATTTTTCTTTCTAAGTCTATGAAGAATTAAGTTGGGATTTTGATGGGGATTGCATTGAATCTGTAGATTGCTTTTGGCAAGATGGCCATTTTTACTATATTAATCATGCCAATCCAAGAACATGGAAGATTTTTCCATCTTCTGAGGTCGTCTTCGATTTCTTTCTTCAAAGACTTGAAGTTCCCGTCCTACAGATCTTTCACTTGTTTGGTTAGATTCACACCAAGATACTTTATATTGTTTGTGGGTATTGTGAAGGGTGTCATTTCCCTAATTTCTTTCTCAGCCTATTTATCCTTTAAGTATAGGAAGGCTACTGATTTGTTTGAGTTAATTTTATATCCAGCCACTTTGCTGAAGTTGTTTATCAGCTGTAGGAGTTCCCTGGTAGTTTTTTGGATTGCTTAAGTGTACTATATCATCTGCAAATAGTGATAGTTTGACTTCTTCCTTTCCAATTTGTATCTCTTTGACTTCCTTTTGTTGTCTAATTGCTCTGGCTAGAACTTAAAGTACTATATTGAGTAAATATGGAGAGAGAAGGCAGCCTTGTCTAGTCCCTGATTTTAGTGGGATTGATTCAAGTTTCTTTCCATTTAGTTTGATGTTGGCTACTGGTTTTCTGTATATTGCTTTTATTATGTTTAGGTATGGGCCTTGAATCCCTGTTCTTTCCAAGACCTTTAACATGAAAGGATGCTGAATTTTATCAAATTCTTTTTCAGCATCTAATGATCTGACCATGTGGTTTATTCTTTGAGTTTATTTATGTAGTGGATTACATTGATGGATTTCCGTATATTGAACCATCCCTGCATCCCTGGGATGAAGCCTACTTGATCATGGTGAATGATCATTTTGGTGTGTTCTTGGATTTGGTTGGCAAGAATTTTATTTAGTACTTTTGCATCAATATTCATAAGGGAAATTGGTCTAAGGTTCTCTTTTGTTGTTGTTGTTGGATCCTTGTGTGGTTTTGGTATCAGTGAAATTGTGGTTTCATATAACGAGTTGGGTAATGTTTCTTCTGTTTCTATTTTGTGGAATAGTTTGAGGACTATTGGTGTTAGGTCTTCTTTGTAGGTCAGATAGAATTCTGCACTAAAACAATCTGGTCCTGTGCTTATTTTTGGTTGGGAGATTGTCAATGACCACTTCTATTTCTTTAGGAGTTATGGGACCATTTAGATGGTCTATCTGATCCTGATTAAATTTTGGTAGTTGGTACCTGTCTAGGAAATTGTCCATTTCATCCAGATTTTCCACTTGTGTTGAGTCTAGTCTTTTGTAGTAGGATATGATAATTTTTGGATTTCCTGTTTCTGTTGTTATTTGACCCTTTTCATTTCTGATTTTGTTAATTTGGATACTATCTCTGTGCCCTCTGGTTAGTCTGACTAAAGGTTTTTCTATCTTGTTTATTTTCTTAAAGAACCAGCTCCTGCTTTTGTTGATTCTTTGTATAATTCTTTTTGTTTCAACTTGGTTGATTTCAGCTCTGAATTTGATGATTTCCTGCCTTCTACTCCTTTGGGTGTATTAGCTTCTTTTTGTTCTAAACCTTTCAGGTGTTCTGTTAAACTGCTAGAATATGCTCTCTCCAGCTTCTTTTTGGAGGCAGTCAGAGCTATGCGTTTTCCTCTTAGCACTGCTTTCATTGTGTCCCATAAATTTGCGTATGTTGTGCCTTCATTTTCATTAAATTCTAAAAAGTCTTTCATTTCTTTCCTTATTTCTTCCTTGACCAAGGTATCATTGAGTAGAGCATTGTTCAGCTTCCATGTATATGTGGGCTTTTTGTTATTAAGGATCACCCTTATTCCATAGTGATCTGATAGGAGGCATGGAATTAGTTTGATTGTCTTATATCTGCTGAGGTCTGTTTTTTGACCAATTATATGGTTGATTTTGGAGAAGGTACCATGAGGTGCTGAGAAGAAGGTATATTCTTTTGATTTAGGATGAAAATGTTCTATAGATATCTATTAAATCCATTTGGTCCAAAACTTCTGTTAGTTTCTTTGTGACTCTGTTTAGTTTGTGTTTCCCTGATCTGTCCATTTAAGAGAGTGGGGTGTTTAAGTCCCCCACAATTATTGTGTGGGGTGCAATGTGTGCTTTAAGCTTTAGTAAGGTTTCCTTTATGAATGCTGGTGCCTTTGTATTTGGGGCATAGATGTTCAAAATTGAGAGTTCTTCCTGGTGGATTTTTTTCTTTGATGAGTATAAAGTGTCCTTTTGTATCTTTTTTTTTGATGACTTTTGGTTGAAAGTCTATTTTATCAGATATTAGAATGGCTACTCCAGCTTGTTTCCTGGGACCATTTGCTTGAAGAACTGTTTTCCAGCCTTTTACTCTTAGTGTTTGTCTTTGACACTGAGATGCATTTCCTGTATGCAGCAAAATATTGGGTCTTGGTTATGAATCCAGTTTGTTAGTCTATGTCTTTTAAATGGGGAATTGAATCCATTGATGTTAAGAGATATTAAGGAATAGTGATTGATGCTTCCTGCTGTTTTTGATGTAATTTTTATCTTTTGTGGTTATCTTCTTTTTTTGTTGAAAGAAGATTACTTTCTTGCATTTTTGTGTGTGCAGTTTCCTTTCCTTTGTTGGTGTTTTCCATTCATTATCCTTCAAAGGGCTGGATTTGTGGGAAGATACTCTGTAAATTTGTTTTTGTCATAAAAAAACCTTGGTTTCTCCACTTATGGTAATTGAGAGTTTTGCTGGATATAGGAATTTGGGTTGGCATTTGTGTTACCTTAGGGTCTGCATGATGTCTGCCCAGGCTTTTCTGGCTTTCATAGTCTCTGGTGAGAAATCTGGTGTAATTCTGATAGGTCTACCTTTATATGTTACTTGACCTTTACCCCTTACTTCTTGTAATATTCTTTCTTTGTTTAGTACATTTGGTGTTTTAATAATTATGTGGTGGGATGAATTTCTTTTCTGGTCAAATCTATTTGGAGTTCTGTAGGCTTATATGTTCATGGGCATCTCTTTCTTCATGTTAGGGAAGTTTTCTTCTATAATTTTGTTGAAGACATTTACTGGCCCTTTAAGTTGTAAATCTTCACTCTCTTCTATGGCTATAATCCTTAGGTTTTGGTCTTCTCATTTTGTCCTGGATTTCCTGGATATTTTGGGTCAGGAGCTTTTTGCATTTTTCATTTTCTTTGACTATCAATACTTTCTATGGTATCTTCTGCCTCTGAGATTCTCTCTTCTATCTCTTGTATTCTGTTGTTGATGCTTGGATCCACAACTCCTGACTTCTTTCTTAGGTTTTCTATGTCTCGAGTTGTCTCCCTTTGTGATTTTGTTATTATTTCTACCTCCTTCTTTAGATCCTTGATGGCTTTGTTTAATTCCTTCATCTGTTTTGTTGTGTTTTCCCTTAGTTTTTCAAGGGCTTCTCCCTGTTTACTTGTTTTCTTCTGTATTTCTTTAAGGACGTTATTGATGTTCTTCTTGAAGCCCTCCATGATGCCCTCTATCAGCATCATGACCTGTAATTTTTAAATCCAAATCTTGCTTTCCTGGTGTGTTGGGGTATCCAGGACTTGCTGTTGTGGGAGAATTGGGTTCAGATGGTGCCATATTGCCTTGATTTCTGTTAGCAACATTCCCACATTTGCCGTTTGCCATCTGGTTTTCTCTGGTGTTAGTTGGGTCTGCTGTCATTGGCTGGAGATTGCCCCTCCTGTGTGCCTGCAGGCCTATCTCAGCAACCCTGGGTGACCTGCTTTCCCCTGGTACAAATTGCTGTGGTGCTGCTGAGTTTCTGGGTGCAGGCGTAGTCCTGGTGCAATGTGTCCTAAGCGATCCTCTACTCTGGTGAAATCTGCCTACCAATTTTTTGCACAGTCACAAAAGCAAAGATGGCGGCCAAGACCTACTCTCTTGTAGTTGTATTTGGTTTTGTAGCTCTGTGGCCCCCGATCAGCTCTGGATGCAGGTTGTGCAGGCTGCCTCCTCCTCCTCCCTGACTGCTGGGTGTATAGCTGGCTTCCTGCACTGCTTGGAGATGGTGCACTGTGGCCGAGGGTGTTCCCGATCCAGAGGCAGAAACGGGAAGGCTCTTGACAGAGGCCTCTGGACTGCAGGGCCGGTCTCACCTGTGCAGGCTGCCTCCTCCTCACTGGCTGCTGGGTGTACAGCTCGCCAATATTTCATTGAGGACTTTTGTATCTATTTCCATCTAGAATATGGTTTTGTAATTTTCTTACAGTGTTTCTTTCCCATCAGATAAGCCAGAGTGCTTGTGGATAAGCAGGAGTGATGGCTATGGGGGAACATAAAAGCCAAGGCAGGAAGACACAGGCTAAGAAGATGCGGACAGGAGAAGGTGTGGATATGTATCTTATTATCAGAGTACTATACAGGTGTTGTTCAGGACAGCAGGAAGAGCCATGGTGCAGAGCAGCCCACAGCCAAATGCTTCCCCATAGGTCCAGGCATGCAAGGTCAAGTGTACTCACACCTGTGGGATAGACATGGTCAAAGAAACTGCACAGACTCAGTCATGTGAGTTTAAGATGCCCGTACTTGACTGAGAAGATAAGTCTACCTCTGTAGGCTTAGATTTTTCAAAGTCTACTTTATTTAAGGTTCTTTAAAACTTTGACCTCCCTTCTAGCCCACCGAGCAAAGAGGTAGAAGATAGTTAATAGGGCAAAGGAGGTTGTGGATCTGTTTAGAAGTAGTTCTTTGGGGGGTGATTCCAATCTTTGTTATCAGGATATCAGCAGTCAAGTATATAAGTAGCACTGAGGCTCTGCTGAGTTGGCATGAGTCAGCAGAAGCAGCGAGACTCCGCTGGAGTACCACGGTTAGTTTTTCTAGCTTGTTTCTCTCTATGATGTCATGACAAGCAAAGAGGCGAAGTGCAGGGAGCGAAGGCCAGCCAAGACCCGTGAAGCGTCGCGAGGCGTAGCAAAGTAAGAACATCATCTCACCACCTATTGAGCTCCGCTTACGTTCTTTCAAGCCTCACAAGCCCTCTCAAACATCCACCTCGGCAAGACATCCTCTCACATGTCTGTGTCAGAAAAACACCACATGCCCTCTCACAAGGCAGCTTCCCCAAAAACATCACATGGCCTTTCCTCCAAGACCGCTTCCAGAAAAACAGCACGTGACACAACTGAGTTTCCAAAGACACCAGACATTTCCTCCAGCTTCACACCTCCGAGTGAGCACAGGAATAGGTCGAGGGGAAGATTCCATTTCTGGTGACTCCGACTGCTCTTGTAGAACATCCCTTGGGTCTCCCAGGGCTGATCCTCACTGGCCTCCCCCAGAAGTCAAAGAATTCATAATGTGTCATCCAACCCAAGGCTAAATTCAAAGATGAGTTTCAAGGATTGAAGTACTCTTTGCTTTTGGGTAGTTCGAGTATCTTAAAGATGGCATGTTCATATAATAACTAAAACTGTAGGTTCAAGACATATTCAGAATCAGTTTAAATGCCACTCATAAGACCTAGACTTAATGTCATCTATTTGAAGGGTGCCTGTCTTGCTGTACGTACATCTGAAGACTGGTCTGTTACAAAGACCTCTCTGCTTCCAACGAGTTTCCTGTTTTGTTCCCGTCTACACTTTGCCTTTGTGGTTCTTTAAGTTGTAAACTTCTGTCACAGTGTGAACATGAATTGGCCTCCTAGGGTCATATGTTCAAGCATTTGGTCATCGGGTGGTTGTACTGTTAGGGGAGTTGGTGGGATCCATGTGGAACATGTCAGCAGAAGTGAGTCCCATGGAGCTGGCTGTGAAAGTGATACCCACTTCTGGTCCTTCCCTGTGCTCTGTGCTCCACGCTACGGGAGCCCTCTGATGTGCGCTCCCATTACCTCCACGGGGACTTGCCTCAACCGCATGCCGTCCCCACCATGTTGGATTCTGTCTTTCTGTCTGTCTCTCTCTTCTGACTCTGCGATTTATAAAAACACACCTCTCCCTTTTAAATTGTCCTGTAAGGAGTTCTGTCATAGTGAAAAGTAACACAGCAAATTGTCACAGAGAAGTGGGGTCATTGCTGTGATAAACGTGGCCATGTGTTTCGTATGCTTTTGCAACTGGGTTGTGGGAGGAATGTGGAAGAATTTGGAGTTGTGAGCCAAAGAAGCCTGGGAATTAAGTAGGCAGAGTTCAGAGGGCGGTGCTGGTGGGAATCCAGCATGAGCGGTCAGTAAGGATTACACTTGTGAGGTTTTAGATGGGCCATGTCTATACTGGGGACAATTCGTGTAGCATTCTGGCAAAGAATGTGGTGTGTTCTTTCTTTTTTTTCCAGGAAATCTGAGTAAGGCTGGATTCAAAAGTAACAGAATAGTTAATTTGGTAGGGAAAATTTAAAGATGGCACAGTATTCAGATTGTTTGTGTTTTTAGCCAGATTTAAAGTGAGACTTCCGGATCAGATAGCAGAACAGGAAGATGTGAAAAATACTCAGTTTGGCGGAAACAGGAGAATGCACATATTTAAAGCTGTGGCAAAGGTGGGGAGCAAGGCAGCTTAATTATTAAAACTATTAATGTCGTTAAAGAGAAGCAGCATGTTCTGCACTTAGATAGTAAAGTTGTCTCGAGTATGTGCTGCTTGTGCACTGTAGGCTCCTGGATATAAACCTGAAAACGAATTTGATTTAAAGAGCCCAGAACACCATGAGATAGCAGAAGAACCTGGTGCTGTCCATATGGTACTCTTCTTACATGCATGCTGAATGCAAGAGATGTGGGTCATTGTGCTTTGTGCCAAAACTCAAGAAAAAAGCCCGATTGTTTAGATGATGTGTAGAGAGATCAGTTCCTTCAGTTGGGTCTCTTAGATTTTGGTGATTAAAGCACGATGGCGGAGCCAACTGGCATGGGAAGTCTGTGGTGACGGAGATGCCAGGAATATGGAATTCTGCCAGGAGAGCTTCAGACTCCGTCATGGCAGGAGGACATGGGAGGATGAACCTGGGGCAGCAGGTCACATTGCATCCACAGTCAGAAAGCAGGGGAAAGGAATACTGACGCTTGGCTCCACCTTCTCCTGTTTATTCAGTCCAGGATCTTATCCCAAATTTAGAGTGGATCCCCTCCTTCAGGATGGCCTAATCTAAAACTATCTCATAGTTATGTCCAGAAATTTGTCTCCTAGGTGACCTTGCATCCTGTTAAGATGACAAATCATTATCTGTCATGTGTGACCTGAAACATAAAAACAGAGGCCAGCTGTGGCCAGCTGTGGCCAGCTGCACACTAACACATACCATGCTTTACATTACTCTTCAACTTTTGTGTGAAGTTTATATTAGGTTGTTATGATTTGATGGTGAAGCATCCCGCACAGGATTCCATGTTTTAACAATCGCCCCCAACTGAAGGTGCAGTTTGGGCTGATTGTGAAACCTTTGGGATGTAGAACCTGACTGACAGGTGTGGGCCATTAGGATCTTGATGGTGATACTCGATTCCTGTACTGCCCTAGCTCTCTTCCTCTTCCACATCACAATGTGACCAGCTGCTAACAGCTCCCACTGCCATGGCTGGGGCATTTCTAGCTACTGTGCCTTCTCCACTATGATGAGCTACACACTCTATGAGCCAAAATAAGCCCTCTCCCCTTTCATTGCTTCATTCTGGTATTCTGTCATAGCAATGGGAAAGGTACTCAACACATAAGTATTCAGCACATCTCTCAAAGTGGAGACCCTGCCTGTGGTCTCCACAGGTGCTGTAGACCACCACTGTGACCAAGAGGGACTTCTGATTCATCCAGGAAACCAAGTCTCAAAAAAAAAAATACTATTTCAAGAGAAATGGCCTTGAGAGGAACAGCCAGTTGCCTCATTGTTCATACCAACTAGAAAGTTTACAGGCACTTTGGAAGCAAGAAAGTGGGGTGTGGATGCAGGAACTGGGAAGGTAAGTTTTGTTTGGGGTGTAAGGGAAGGGGAAGTGGGGTAGATAGGAAGAATGTGTTTGTAGTTTATCACTGCTGTGAATGCGGTCCCCTAGCAATGCATGACTTCCATTATTCCTAATAGTCCTTCATGATAGAGTTTACCATCCCCAGTAATGGAAGACTCCGAGACTCAGTGGAGTAGACGTGTTGATAAGTGGACTCCAGTCATCTGAAGACCACAGTGTGCACATATGTATCTGAATGAAAACTGTCTTCCCGTTGTAACCTAGAAGCCTCAAGAGAAGTGACCTCTGACCATAGACGATGCTCTTACTTATTTCTTCTCTAAGCATTCCAGGGTGAACCAAACCACAGGTCGGTGATAATGCATTTAATGCAAGTAAAATTCACATTTAAAATTATATCAGGTCGTTTTGAGATAATAGGGAACAGAAGCCCTCTGTGCCATAATCTGAACCACATCTCACTTTAGTGTCCATTACCTAGAACAAGAGACACATTTTGGGCTCCCCTTTGTCCTAAAATTAACTTCAGTCCTATTGCTTGTGTATGCACACGTGCATGTTTCCTCGAAGACAGAGCCTGTAATGAACGCTCTTGATGATGTATGTTGATTGTCAAAATGACAGGATCCAGTGTCTGAGAATGTCTGTGAGGGATTACCTAGACTGAGGTAAGAAGACGCACACTAACCTCAGACAGCACCACCCCATGGGCATGCGTTTTAGGTGGATTTTTAAGAAGGACAAAGGGAGCTGAGGGCCAGCCCTGGCCTCTCTCTGCTGCCTGACTGAATGCCAGCTGATTACCGCTCCTTCTGCAGTTGTTTCCTCACCCAAACTGGCTGCACCCCAAACCCGTGAGCCAAAATATACTCTTTCCGCCCTAGGCTGTTTTTGTTAAGTACTTTGTTGCAGCCATGAGATGAGTAACTGAATACTCACTGAAAGTATTCCTGAGGGTAGAAACACCCCGAAGAGGGCTTCAGGGCTGTCTGGAGATAGGCTACATTGTTTCTGAGTATGCTGCTTGTCTGGGACACCTGCCTAGGTCCAGAGTGTAGATTCTGAACGGAAACCTTCCTACAGAGAAGACTCAGGAACGTGATAAATACAAATGTAAATTAGCTGTCAACTAGATATTAAAATGGATTTTTAAGAAGAATTTATCTACTTTAAAAGCGAGTAAAGATGATCCTTCTGCTAAATGATTTGAGAGTGTAATTGGCTGATGAAGGGTTAGAGAAACAGCGATGAGAGGAAAGTGCATTTAATTCCAGCCTGTCACTTCCAGCTTTATAAATTGGTTTATTCCAAATGAATACTCAGTTTTCAATATTAAATTACGTCTCTTTTTTATTTATTTAATTTTTTTCCTTCTCCACCCATTTATGAGACTCCTTAAATATATCCACTAGCGGACAAGAGCATACAACATGAGTTTTCTGGGTGTGTTTTAAAGTCTACTGAAGTATATAGCATTGCTATCAAAGGAAATCGTACAATTAGCTTCAGCCTAAAAACTTGGTAAAATGTCTGGAACTGGGTGTGTCTTCCTTAGTTAAACATTTGGTTCAGAAGAATGTGGGTTGATGTGACAACATCTTATTTATTGCCACCATTGCTTTTTAACCGTGTGCAAAGTACCCAGACTCCCCTAAGAAACACGTACCTCATTTCTCCTCATCACCGGTCCAATAAGCTGTGTTCATCTGGCTGTGATGTCACAGGGCTCCTGGGATCCACGTGGTTCTGTTTCGCTCTGGGTCCTCCAGCCTAGTAAAACAGGATAGCCAAACAGCTGTGCTTAGACGTGATAGTGCCATGTCCTGATGACACAGACACTCACACATGCTGAGTGCAACCACTCATGGGTCCCTAGAAGGGTGAAGGGAGGGACATATAGCTGGGGGAAGTAGACTAGGGTCACGGCACGGTTCCTAAGGTGGAGCCCTCAGACCAGCTGCTGTAGCACTAGCTGGAAGCTCGTTAGGAACACGTTCACAGTCTCCCAGCTTACACCCGTGGCCTGTTGATCTGAGCAGATAGCCTTTCACAGGCACGAGGGAAGGGGGACAGTCCCGCACCAAGACTCAGCAACAGAGTTCATTCAAAGCCACTTCTTAAACTTCTTCAATCCCTCGTAATAGAAAACCGTGAGTCTCAGGGAACAGGCCAAGACAGGATATAAGAGAGTTTGTGAATGCTATTACATGTCTCTAATCATGGTGAGAGGTGGTTTACAGAGTCCGGTAAATCCTGGCTCCTGATGTGTGAACCCAAATGTGGTGTGCTGAGATGGGTTTGCAGTCCCCAGAGTTAGTGGAAACTCGAGTTCATCGTGCCATGTCATGTGGAGGGGACCGTAGTGGGTGTCTGGGAAGGAGCAAATCTGGAGGAGAAATAAACACCTAAACCACTGCCATTTCCATAATGGAGGGGAGGAGGGAAAGGAGGAGGGAAGGGAGGAGGGAAGGGAGGAGGGAAGGGAGGAGGAATGAGAGGAGGGAAGGGAGGAGGAATGAGAGGAGGGAGGAATGAAAGGAGGGGAAGAATGAGGGAAGGAGGGAGGAGAGGACTTCTGGTGTGACACCAAGCTCACAACCTCAATGTCTGCTGTTCACATTCTAGTTTCTCAGCTGTATCTATAGTCTAAGTGATCGTGACATTGCCTGTTAACCTAAAATTGAGCAAACTACTCACATATGTCCTCAGATTTTCCTTAAGGAAAAAATTATTAAAAATATCTGTGGGGCCATAGATAAACCACAAAAAGGTGTACGGAAAGACTGTGGCACAAAAGCATAATCACAGCCCACACGCCCCTCAGAGGCGGGACTATTAACTTGATTAGAAAAACATTTTGACTCATTCAGAATCAGTACAGCTTTTTTTTTTTGTTAGCTTTGATAGATCTAAGAATAAAGTCACATCTATCAAAACACAACATTCTGATGAGCACTAGTAATAATCAGGATAGGCTTCTGCCAGAAAGTCCTTTGGGGAGGGAAAGGGGGAGGAGGAAAGAGAGGGAGAGGGACAGAGAGAAGTGTGGGGACAGGAAAGAGAGGAGAGGGGGAGGAGCTGAGTGTGTGTGTGTGTGTGTGTGCACATGCATGTGAGCGTTTGCATGCATGGGGAAGCTATCTTGGGTATTATTCTCAAAAGCGTGGAGGACAACCTTGAGTGTTATTCCCCAGACTGCATCTGTCCTCCTTTCCTCTCCTTTCTTCTCCTTCCTCCCCTCTCTCTTTGTGACACAAGCTTTTTACTATGTCCAGAGATGACAAAAAAGGCCAGACTGTCTGTCATGTGAGCCCTGGAGGCCTACCTAGCTCTGTCTCCCCAGTGCACTGCCATGTACAACTGGGCTTAAAATGTAGACTCCAGGAATTAAACACAGGTCCTCACACTTGTGCGACAAGGACTTTATGACGGAACGATTGCCCCCATCCCAAAGCTGGGCTCTTTCATGACCGTGTCAAGTGATTTCCAACCACTTTTGTCCTATGGTGATCCTCTAACAGGTCGGCAGAGGCGCGGGATGGAGGCGTGGGATCCAGGCCACAGATCGCTGGAAGCCATGAGAATATCAGTAAAACAGACCATGTGTTTCAGAATCATGTACTGAAAGTAGATGAGTCCTGTCTAGGACATCACCAACTTGTCCATTCTCAGCCTAACTTATTCATTATACAAAATAGCTAACGGAGAACTATTTTCCAATGGGGACTTTATTTGACTTTGTACTGCTTCCTGATAACTTGAGGATGCCGTTGGTTCAGATGTGGTTTACTAAATAGACAAGACAGGCGAGCTTTGTAAGAGATGCAGAGCAGGAATGCCCTGGCCAGGCCCCAGGGTCTAAGCCACTGCTGCAACACCTCTCTCCCCCATGCACAGTGACAACAGCTGGCTCACAGTTCTGGTTCTGACTCCACTATCTCACCTGCTCTGCACGTGCAACTCATTTCCTGTACTCTGCTGTGAGGGTGTGGCCCTTCTCTCTGAGTCCCACTGCCTTAGAGCCAGTGTGGAGTCCTCCTCTGTCTTCCCATCTTGGACTACCTGCATCTGACATAGCAATGGCCCTGGCTGAGACCAAAGTCAGTGTGATCTAACGTGATGGATGACCAAAGTCAGAGACAGGACCAAGGTCAAAGCAAAGTGAACCCTTGAGTCTCATCCCCCCCTTGCTCCCTCCACAGTGCGCAGATGCTCTTCCCCAGGTTTATCAGTCACCTTTCCATGTCTCCAGTCAACCCCCCACCCCCCCACCCACCCCCGCTTCTCTTTCCAGGCCAAATCTTGGCATTTCTAGAAGTGTTCCACTCACAGTCGTACCAGAGGGCTCAGGAGGCCCATGCAGCTGGGAGAGGCTGCTCATGCTGTGATCTGTTTCTTAACAATGTCTTTCTGTAACTACTTGCCTAGGGCCCATGGTCCAGACACTGGGCTCACTCTGTCCACACTCGCCTCTACTTAAGCGAGCAGGGGTCATTGTCTACTTTCTTCAGATAAAGAGCTAGGAAGGCTGAAGGGAAAACCTTGTGCCGTATCTTGCCGTGAAAACTGGGCCACCTTCAGTAGCAGAACTTTGGGATCCGTGGAACAAAGGAAACGGAGCCTCTCTCTCTCTCCAGACCACAAGGATACTATGTCTAAGGTGTAGAATCCAGGAATATAGAGGATGCCCACACTGCATGCTGGGTGACAGACTTCAGATGTGACTTGATGGAGCCCTAGGTGTCAAGGGCCAGGGATGACCTGGAGTAGTGTTAGCCCATGAGAACTATTGGTACTTAAAGTGAGAGGGCAGGTCAGAGGCAGGGTCAGGATTAAGACTGTCAACCTCTGGGTGTTGCTAGGAGTGAGGTCTTCATTCATCCTTCTTCCAAACTTCCTTTCAAATTTGATGTTTGAATTCTCTAGGGTTGATTCCCTCTCAGTCTGTGGTAGCAGGAGAATGCAAAGGCTCCATTTCCCTATATCTGTGTGATGCACTAGCTTCCTCTGTGTTTCTGTAAGCCTTTGAAGGCAAAGAGGGAAAGGCTCTGTCAAGGTCTTCTGGCACACAGCTCTTGAGAGGGAACTTGCAGTCTGCGTTTGGTGCAGTCTTAGGAACCTGAGAAGCAGCTGCCGGGCTCCTGGGATCTGGATCCCAGCTATTGGCTTATAAACACATGGGCCCGAGCTCCTTGATAAATGGAAACGATAGGGTAATGGTTGGTTCTCTGCTGATCCACATCCAAGAAGGCTATAAAAATGGTAATGCGTGTATTCATAATTAACACCCTAGCTATAAATCATCTCAGAACCAAATTATGAAAACTTATCATACATACTGATATCGGGGTGAAAATTCATTTGTACAACAGCAGGATGGCAGGACTGGACATGACAGGCAGACTTAGTGTACTGGAGATGCAAGGACAGAGTCAGTGGTACCCTTGACCCCACAGGAAGTCTCTACGATGGAAAGGCCCCGGCATGATTTAGATGATATGGCTCCTAGAGAAATTTCCTACAGATCAAAGCACTTGCTTCTGAAGTAGGGAGGGGGCTCATGAGACTCATCATGAGACTCATCATGAGATTCAGGAAGTTCCTGAAACTAACCAGATTACAAGGTCCTTCACCCAAGTTTCAGAAGCAATAAACAACTTGCCGGGATGAGTTGCCTTCAGAAGACTCTTCAGCCTATCTCCATGATTTCCACGGAGATGTCTAGGGACGCAGCTTCCATGCGCTGATATCCAGGTTGGGGCAGACTCTTCAGTGGTGCAAATGCCTTTGGGTTATCCATGTTCTTTCACCTGGATCAACTCTGGATTGCCAGACTAAACTTTGATGCAATGGTTATTTTGGTCTGTCATCATTTCCCTAACTGGTATGAATAGATGATTTTCCTCATCTCCCCAGAAAAAAAGTCTCACACAATGTGAGCACACTCCAGAACACAGCAAGCAGTCCAATCCCAGAGGGATTCTATGACTGTCAGAACATCAGTTGCCAGTCTATACTTTATTCAGAGAGTCCCAACCAAAGCTATGGATTCCCTCAGCTGTAGCACTCACCTGTGGCAGGTTCATCCCCAGGGCTGGAGCTGTGCTGGGACCTTTGTATTTAGTTCCTATCTTGATAGATGCAAGATCACAACTCTGTGTATCAAGCAGGGTTCTCTAGAGGAATAGAAGCAATAGAATGTGTACATGATGTTCCACTAGATCACCACTCTCTAGAAAGGCTGGAAGCCCGGTGGCTGCTCAGTCCATTAGTAAGGCTGCCTCAGCAGTCCTCATCTGGTGAGGGAGGCCTGGAAGGTTCCTAGAGAATCATTAGTGTTTAGTCTACACTGGGATGCTGAAGAAGCTAGGCTCTAATATCAACAAAGGATGGGAGCTACAGCTGCCACCTGCTGGAAGTGGGGGGAGGGGCTCCTCATTCTTGACTAGTCCTTCCTGAGAACTCAAGCTGTCAATCAAGATCTGCCATCATAGGTAGTGAGAGGCCAGACCAGACTTGTGAAAGATTCCCATAGTGACAAGAGCTGGGTTCTACTCCCTGCGAATGACGCTGTCCTAGTTTAGGTTTCTTTTCTGCTTCTGTGATTAAATGCTGACCAAAGGCAACTTGGGGAGAAAGGGCCTATTTATATTAGTTTATAGTCCAGCATGAAGGGGAAGTCAGGGTGAGAACCTGGAGATAGGAGCTAAGGCAGAGACCACAGAGGAGCCACCTTCTGACCTGCTTTTTATACAACCAAGAACCACCTGCCCAGGATGGTGCCAGTTATGATGGGATGAGCCCTCCTATGTGAGACAATATAAAAAATGCCCCCCACCAGGCTTGATGTATGCCAATCTGATGGGGGATTTTCTCAGTTGAGGTTCCCTCTTCGTAGACAACCCCAGCTGTTAGTAAATGGACAAATAGCTAAGCCACACTGGTGTCTGGCTCAGCAATGGGCTACCTGGCTCCTCTCTGTGGAGCAGTGTAAGTTAGAACTTCAGGACCAGAGCATTCCTGACCTGGATCCAAGCAGGACCATCCCTGACCCACAGAGCCCTGCCCAGATTTCTAAACTAGGGGTTTAAACTAGGCCAACAGCAATGTTCTCTGGGTAGCCTATGCAAAGGATGTTTTTCCTGGTGCACTTGACGTTTTTAAGTCAGAATAGAAGTTTCCTGGGCCAGACAGATGCTCCATAGGTAATTATTTAATAGAGGACCAGAAAATTACACTGAGAATTTGTCATCCCTGTCTCTGAGGATCTTTCATAATTGCTGGCGAGCTTGATGAAGCTCATGCTTTCTTACACACACACACACACACACACACACACACACACTCACACTCAGTCTGACATCCAGCACTCTGCATATAACACAGGTCTTAGGATGTGGCTGACCACACACATATACACACAGGCATATGTACATGTGTGCACACACAGATACACACACAACAGACACACACACACATACAATTATGCAGTTCTTTTTCAATGCCAGTTACTATATTATGCTCTTTCTGCCACACTTTCCTTACCCTGGTCGGACTACAATCATCCAGTGATAAGCTTTTGCTATATACAATCCAAAGATCAAGCAGGGATTTTTTGGGCAGCTCAAATCTCAGAAGAAAGGATTGAGTTGAATATCTGCATTCTAAATGTATCTTCTTTCAACCTCTGAAAATATATGGAATAAAACCAGGCTATGATGATTTAAGTAGCCAGGTAAAATCAGAGCTGAGAAGAGGAATCTGGGGGAAGCCAGATGTCCTTGGAAACCTGGGTCATTAGCCTCAGACTTCAGATTTAACTCTGCTAAGCAAGCTTCCTTTTTCCTTGAAGGAATTGAGTGGAGATTCTGCAACTCGGTCATCGAAATCACCTCCCAGGTACTGATGTCTGTCCAGCTAAGGCCTCAAAATCTCTCTGTAAGATAAGGAAACAGTGTTTTCATAACAACATGAGGGGTTCTCATGAAGCCCACACCTGATAATGCATCCAAATGTTGGTTCACAGTGGTACCGTGCAGTGGGGTCTTAGACCTCAGTGAACAAGCCCAAGAGAGCAGTGATTGCTATGAGCTTCCCAGCGTCTCTAGCCATGAACTCTGGGATACAGACGTGTTGCACATTGGTCAACTTTTAAAGCGCTATGCTACTGTGTTTCTGCTGTGTCTCAGATAGGCTGAATTTTTCCCCCATCAGGGAGAATTCCACAAGTGCAAGCATTCAGGGTGTAACCCTACCCAACTAAAGTAGAAACTGGAGAAACGGGCAAGTGTCAGCCTCTCCTAAGGGTGTATCTAATACGTCACCGAGCCTGAGAAGTGATGTGTTGGAGGGTTGTGCTGCAAGGAAGAGTTTAAAGCCACACAGATGACACCGCAACAGAGAAGTAGTCATGGTGAGCACGTGCTCTCTCCCCTGCCCAGGAATGCTGTGCTAGCTGAGACACTGAGGTAAAGAAAGAACTCCTTTGAAGAGAGTGAGCTTCTTCAGCAAGAAGGAGAGGAGAGTAAGCAACTGAAATTTCCAGAAAGTCTAGTGACTAGCAGAAAAACAATTACCACGGGTGAAGAGCAACATCCCTTGGAGGTGGAAACAGCAGTGTGTGACAGCTTCATGGTTCTGTGTAGCCAACCTGGCGCTCTGGGTAATACAGTTGGCTGCACCTTTTGGGGCATGAGGAGCCACTCTGGGCGATACTGGAACGTTGTGCTAGGAGCAAGGTTGGTTGCATCAGCTCATGCTGCACCTCTATAGACTCAGGAACTCAGCCTCAGAGACTTTCTTCCGGGAGAGCCTGGTTCAGAAGCAAAATGCCTAGAGTTTAGTCTAGCAGAGTCGAATAGCAGAGTCTAACAAAATGGCGGAGGCCCTGTGAATCCCAGTGCAAAGATGGTTCAGTTTGGAAAACACAGAGAAAGCTAAGGAAGCACCCGCCTTTGCCTAGGGCTGCTGCGAGCACGGGGTGCGCAGGCCACAGCCCCGGAGATCTCCCGCCAGCTCGTGCTGTAGCCAGGTGCCTCGCCGCCCTTTCCGTGAGTGATAATCTTCTTTTCACTTTAAAAATTTCAAGCATTTAAACATGGGGGCTTTCCACATATGTTCTGTGAGTACATTTAATATTACATCTACATCAGCCTTCTGTAAATAATTTATTGTAAATGAATGTCCTAGATAGTTACACATTTGCATGATTTGAATAAACAGGTAAGGACAGAAAAAAAAAATGAAAAAAAAAAAAACCAACCTAAAAGGCTCAATACTAAACAAATATAAGTGTCTCTATCAGTGATTGGAAATTCCTTGAAAGCCATGCTGATTTAAACAGTGCCCTTCCTTGTCCCCTGGCACAGAGTTCACTGTTCTTTGTGGTTGATTTTTCCTTTGACATGTTTTCTGGACTGTACGTTACACCCCCACCACCACCACCACCACCACCACCGTGCTTGGGGCTTTAGGGAGTCTAGGTGAGGAGCACTCATCTGAAACAATTTTGGAAAAGCATACACAGAAGGAAGAGGAGGGGACAAGCCCTCCCCATGCCCTGTTAGGGCAGCAGGTGCGGCTCTGCAGCTGCTCTATGGGACTGCGTCCTAAGCAGAGCCCATCGCCCCTGGGCCTGAGAATGACATCATGTTGGCCTGTCTGCACTGGCAACCCTGTGCTGTTTGATGTTGCTGACATGGGTTCAAAAGCTAATGTTCATGAGCTGTGCTTAGTCTACATTGAAGAAGGTTCGCCCTGCTCCAGCCATGACAGGGACAGAAGTCCAGTGCTCTCCTTTGCTCGTGGACTAATTTACAAGCTCTGAGGAAACTCTATGAGAAATCAATGAGCAGTAGATATAGGCAGCAGAGGAGCTTGGGTGGGGTCGCTGAGCTGGGAGTGAAGCAGACATTGGGTCTTCCTTCCATAGACCCAAGAGGCTATAGGCACTGGTAAGTCTACAGGCATAGAGGACGGACAACATCTGACCCAGTGGAGGCCAGAGAGATTTGGGATCAGGGGAGGAGAGTGGAGAAAGTGTGTCCTGTTCTGGAGCCTGAAATTCCTAATGTGTCTTTGTTGGCATAGCAATGTAGTAAGAATTCTAAAGAGCCTTCATTTAAAAATTATTTTAGAATAGCCCAGAGTTTCCCGAAAGACTGTAGAGGCCCAGGATATACCTTACTAGCTCCTGAAAATGATGGCTTACGATATACCAGGGAGCATATATCAATAGTGGGAAACTGTAGGCTTGTTCAGATTTGCCAGCAATTGTGGATGTGTTTTCCTGTCTGGGAAGAGGGGAGGTGGATGATTCTCTGAGATTCTGTTACACAATTCAGAAAGCCTCCCTTCCTCCAGTCCTGTCACTATGGTCATGGCCTCGCCCCACTGCTGAACCCTGAACACCAGTATCTGTCTTCCTTCAGGGAGAGTCTGTCATTTAGAGAACATCCAGCAGATTGGCTTTTGCCAGTGGTCAGTGAGGTCAAAAACATTCATGGGTTCCTAATCTTCTCTGGCAAAGGGTTTGGTAGGCCTGGGTCCATTTTGAAATTGGGCAGCCTACTTCTTTCTGTTGAGCTTGAGAATTGATTGACTGTTATGAATACAGAATTCTTGTTGAGTTTGTAGCTTGCAAAAAATCTTTGGCTGTGTCTAAGAAACGATTTCTGCTCACACAGATTTTTCTCCTTCCCTTTCTTCAAAAAGGCTACAACCTCTCCAGCCGACGTCTGAATAAGGAGTCTGGAGGCTGCAGTTTCAGGATGCTAGCTGGAAGGCTTTAGCATCAAAGGTGAACATCATGGTGTCTCGGGCTATCCAACAGCTTATATTAAAGGGCATGCATACATGTATGCATTTACAAA
Source organism: Apodemus agrarius (assembly GCA_964023405.1). NCBI lineage: Eukaryota > Metazoa > Chordata > Mammalia > Rodentia > Muridae > Apodemus > Apodemus agrarius. Next base: position 94,907,793 of record OZ030011.1, on the reverse strand, counting down.
CACAGGTATGAGCATGGGTATGTATGTACATGTTACCACATATTTCTGATCATCTGGAAAGGTGTCTTGAATTCTTCCTTTACTACTTACTTGTAAGGATGTGCCATGGTGTGTGTGTGTGTGTGTGTGTGTGTGTGTGTGTGTAAGTCAGAGGACAACGTGTGGAAGTCACTTCTTCCTTTACCCATGTAGGTCCCAGAGACAAAGTTCAAGTCACCAGGCTTGGCAGTAAGTGTCTTTTCCTGCTGAGTTATGTAGCCAACCCCATAGCTTTCTCTTTATTTTCTTCATTCATTTCTGTAACAAGAGATCGCTTCCTCCTCTGCTCTTTTCTGCTCTGTCATGAGATCCAGGCAGACTAAGCCAAGAGCCCTTATGCTATCCCAGGCATACCAGGAAGGAGACATAGCAGAACTTCCTACAGCAGGCACTGCTGAGCCCTGGCTGGAGCACCCTAGAAACCAGGGTCTGGAGCAGTGACATTACCGAGCCATGCACTAGAGCAGTGGGTGCCATTTTTGAGGCGATACTCTTTGCTGTGTAACATAGTCTCTCTTGTGACCCTCAGCTAAGGTCTCTTAGGTCAAGGATCCCTTCTGTGATCCTGGCTGCTTGTCAGAGGCTCTACTGCTAAGTCTTCCTTGGTACTACAGGCATCCCAACTCCTCTGGACAAGGACAGCATTGTGCTCCCGCTCCAGCCCCAGTCTTTCCTGGGATGCTCTTTTCCCTGTCTTCCCTCCCAACCCTAATCCTATTTTCTCTCCACCCAGCCTGTGTTGCCCAGGGCATCACTCATCCCGAGTCCTCTCATAGCTTACCCAAGGGTAGTGAGAGTTTGTTCTCTGGAGATGTTCATTCTTGGCAAGGAAATTCCCCATAGACTTTTATAGCCTGGGAGGTTGAGTGTGTGAATGCTATAACTGCAGCTGTGGTGATGTGCAGGCCAGAGGACTCTGAGGGAGTTGAGGAACATGAGACCATGAAGTACCTGCGACCTAGCAGAACAACTTGACCTAAACCAGGCCTGAATTCCACCCCTGTGCACACGGTGAATTCCATCTGGGTGCTTCAAAGAGCTCAGCTCCTGGCTCGTGCTGGTGGATGAATACCAATTGCTTCTCTCCCAGTAGTTTTGTGAACCGAATGATAGATAGCAAACTGGTGGCCTGAAATTGATCATAATGGCAGCATTTAGACCACAGACAAGGGCAAATGGGACAGCATTTACCGGTCCGACATTTATTCAACTCACTGATTAATTGGTTTATTTAATGGCAATTGGCTATTAAGGATCAGGTATGTGCTGGGAACTCACCTGACGCAGAATGCACACAAGATAATTAAGAAGTTAGTCTTTTCCCTCTAAGTAGCTCACTCTATAGCTTTAAGACCCTAAAAGTTGATGTACTTGTCAGATGTATGTGATAGAGATACTAAGAATTTGACACAGTGTCCTCTATGGAATAAAGGATAGTTCTCCCCAGGGAGCCAACCCCGACTTCCTCAGGTCCCTCCATGCTTAAGGAGCATCCTCCCAACATCTTGAGAGGTCTGTACCCAAGGCCTGAAGCTGTGTCTGGCAGCCTCAGTCTCCCAATACCATAGTGATAGACCAGGTAGTAGCAGCTTAGATTAAAACTGGATAGAGAGTTTGAGAAGTTTCTGGGGGGCATCCAGTGCCCAGTTCCTTTGGTGGCCAAGACTCTAGGAGTCAGGATTTACTGAGCCTCATTTTGACCCTGGACTGAGAAGTGTCTATCATATTCCATCCAGAGTCCTAAGCTAGGCCCTGACTGCTGAGCAACTCCACCAAGTTCTCACATCTGCTCTGGGTGGTTCCCTACCACCCAGCAGCCTTCTGGGATTAGATAAACCTTCTGCCTACAGCCCAGACTCTCTAGCAGGTACCTGAACTGGTCTGAGATCTTAGGTCTGAGGCTAGCCCCTGTGCACAGCCAGCCCTGGGTAGGAGACAATCCTCATGTAATTCAGGACCTCTGAGTCTATGATGTTCAGTCTGTATCTCTCATCCTTCAGTTAGAGCACTTTCCACAGAAGCACCATGGAATCCCCACAGCCCACCTAGGAAGAGTCTTCAGCGTCCCAAGCAAAGGCAATTTTGGTTAACCCATAGTCCATGGTCCATGACTCTGAGGTTATGTATCCATCAGCAGACACACACGGAAACATTGCCCTCACTATAGAGTGGCATAGTTCGGTGCCTAGGTCTTTGAAGGAAACGTTAACTACTTCTATATTATTTTCCTGGAAGGAATGTTGTAGTGTTATGGAGCGTGTGTGGTTTAATGTGTCTTATTGTGTGTGGGGGGTGAGGGGTAGGACTATAGAGTACATTTGTGTGTTTACTGTATGACTGCCTAGATGTGGTGGCATCGTCTCTTTGTGTGAGGTATTGTCTCTGTCAGAAGTTCATGATGTCTTTGTGAGGGATGTTCTCTCTGTGTATGGGGTATACTGTCTGTGTGTGTTAGGGCTGTGCTGTCTCTGTATAAGGAATATGCTGTTTCTATGTATTCAAGTTGGTCTATCTGTATATTAGGGGCATACTGTCTGTGTGAATTAAGGGTGTGCTATCTGTGTATATTAGGGATGTGTTGTCTCTGTGTATTAGGGGTGAGCTATCTGTGTGTATTTGGGGTGTACTGTCTGTTTTCATTAGGGGTACTCTGTCTGTCTGTATTAGGGGTATAGTGTCTGTGTATATTAGGGGTACTCTGTGTATAAGTGATATGCTGTCTCTGTATAAGGGGTGTGCTGGCTCTCTGTGTGTTTTATTTTCTCCAATGATGGGAAAAGCCTGACAATCAAATTACTTAGAAGACTTTTCAAATTGACTTTGCTTCTCTTATAAAAATGAGCCATTTAGTGTCTTTGAGGCCATTACTGAGTCTTTCAGAAGGGGAGTGAGGCGAATCCGAAGTAAAGCCCACACACTCTTGCTAATGGTGTTAATCTCATTTGCTGTCACCATTCAATACTCATTGAAACTCCTGTCCCTCTACCCCTGGGACAGAAACCTTGGAAGAGGAGCTGCCAGAGTGGGCAGGCTGCAGCCAGGCCCACGTGGTAGGTCTCAGATATCCAGGAAGGGTGTGGCTGTCCTGGCTCATGCTGAAGGTTAGACTGTGACGAGCAAGACAAGACAGACTTACAGACCTGGGCGTTGCTGCTTGCTAGGGAAAAAAATAACACTCCACATATCAGCACATCTGTCCCATCCTGCTTTTCATAGCAAACAGCAGGCTATTCTCTCATGCATGTGGGTCAGAAGCACGGTTCTGAACCTGGGTAACGAGAGTAAAGATGAGGTATTTTCATGATGCATTCTTTTGTGTGACCCCTAGAGACAAGCTCAGGTCTCTGGGACAGTAGGCACCATAGAGCTAAGAATGTCTGGCCCCCAAAAAATTTTCTGCAAAAGTTCTGAGCTGTGTAAGTGGAGGCCAAGACATTCTACCTTCCAGTACATGAGAAATGAGTAGACCTTTCTGAGCCTATACATGTTTTGTTCAACAGAGGGGCACTGAGACCTCCTGTCTGGTTTTGGATGAGTGAGGCTCAAGAATCCCAGTCAAGGGTCCCAGGTGTTCAGCAGAGCTACTCTGTTTCCAGGACAGAACAATGGAAACGACGACTGCTGGCCAGAGATGTATTTACAGAAACAAGACGAGAGGGTAGATTTCTGTTTAGAGAAAGAACAGCCTACAGACGTGACACGCATGCCTACAAAGTTTAAGGCATTAGTAGGTGAACCAGGGACCAGCACATGAAGGGGTGATTTGACTTTGAGAAGCCAGAGGAAACACCAGGCTAGAGATGGCCTTGGGTGGAACAGGCTCTGGTCTGACTCTGGCCATTTCTACATATCTACAGTACCACAGTGCTTGGGCAGGGCATACATGCTTGATTAAATCTGAGGGACTGCTCGTAAGTCAAGGCAGCTGGCTGCACAGAGTGGAGCAGTTTGTGAGTCAGGTGGAGGAAGGCCAGGTATGGGCATGACAAGGCGATTTAGGGGACCGCTGGGTGGGGCAGATCATTGCTTTGAGAGCAGGGAGTTGAAGTAATGGAACCCGTGGGGGGCTATGACCTTATTGGCCAGGGAGGGGGAGGAGTAGATATGCACAAGGCCTTGTTGGAAGGGAAAGCAGACTTCAGAAAGCTGATGAGAGACACAAGGGCCAAAAGCATTCAGGGATGCCAAATGGAGACAGTGCTAGACTAGGAACTCACTGGGCCAAAATCTAGCACAGCCGTGAAGCAAGCAGCAAGTCTGCCATGCAACCCGCTATGCAAGGGACTGTTGCATATACCATAGGCACGCTGGCTGAACCCTGGGCCTGTCTTGTGGTGGAGAGTATAAGAAAGAGCAAGTCAGTACACAGCTAACCAGGAGGATGGTCGCTGTCATTGAGTTCCCTGCATAAGTGAGTTGCAGGGTGGTACATGAGAGTCCACAGGATGGTATGAGACTAGACCAGCCTGGGAATTGGAAGGAGACATGCACATACAGAAAGCTAGCACACCCCAGGTTTCAGGATGAGTCAGGCATAGGCCCAGGTTCTGAGGATAGAACAGTCTTGGAGGCCCTGTGCGTGTTTGGAACTTCAGGACCGGCTAAGTAGAGTGCACGGTTGAACCTGACAGCAGACTGGTGCTCACTGAAACACACCCATAGTTCTCTCTGTGAACATGCCTTGTATGGGTCTCAGCATCTCGGATATCCTGAGTCCTTACAGTCCAGAGACGGCACTGTCAGGTGGTACTGGCATGGAGGCGTGGGCATTTTCTCTCATCTGTTCAGACCCCACTCTACAGCTAGCATATGTCCGGAAAACAGTGATTCTCACAGGGTCCTGTCCATCTTTATTGGATTAGGATTACACTCTTTCCTTTCCTCTCCTTCTCTCTCTCCCTCCTTCCTTCCTTCCTTCTTTCTTTCCTTCCTTCCTTCCTCTGTTTTTTTTTCCTAAACATCAAAGGCAAAGAGATTTCCCCTACATCTCCTGTCTATACACATGGCATGCATAGTATCCATTGTCAGCATCTCCACCAGGTTGAGCGTACATTTTGTTAGCCATCCTTGATGCATGATCATCACCCAAAGTTCACAGTCCATGTGTGGGTTGATCCTGCCTATGCATGTATCTGCATGAATGCACTGACATGACCCATCTTTGTGGATCATATGAAATCTATACAATAAGGTATCATCACTACCCAAGATTTTTCCTATGCTCTGCCAGCTCTCTCAGCCCTGTCCCTGTCAGCCCCCCAGCCCTGTACCATCCTGTGGCTTAGCCTTTAGCCAAATCTCTTCACAGTGGACTGCTACAGTAGTGCCACTTGCACACCGTCTTCTTATGAACAGATATTTGAGTGTCCCGCAGGCCTCTAATGGCTCTGGAGAGCCATTCCTTTTGTCCTGAGCACTATCACATAGCTTGAATACAGCACCCATCACCAACTGCCCCACAGATGACATATGATTTGCTTCCAAGATTTGGAAACCAGAAAAGAAAGTTCAGGGTTTAATTTCAATAGAAAGTGTTGCTTTTTTTTTTGGAAAGTATTAAGGGGATTAACTGCTAGATTCTATAGACACACACACACACACACACACACACACACACATACACACACGATTGCCAATCAAAGCTGGCTGCAGTTTGTACGTGTATGCCTGTATTTGTGTGTGAACATGTGCAAAAGTGTGTACAAAAATGTATTCATGAATGTGCTCGTTCATGTGAAGGACAGATGTCGCCTTCAGGTGCTGCTCCTTTGGCTCTATTTCACCTGATTTTTGAGAGAGTCTCGGGGTCTTTTTGGCTGGGGACATGCAGGTTAAACTAGTAGCCGGAGAGTCCAGGGAACTGCCTGTCTTCATTTTTGTTAGCACTAGTATTAGGAAAATGCACCACCATCCTTTGATTTTTGTATGTGGGTTCTGGCGATTGGCATCAGGTTCATGCTTGGGAGACAAGCACTTGTCTCAGCTGAGCCCAGGTTTGCATTTCTTGCTGTGGTGACTGAGAGCCCCTGCTGCTCTTCATGCTGTTCCTGCCACCCTGGTGAGGGAGGGCAGATAACGGCTTCCCATGTGCACTTCCCTGATGAAGAGTGCTGAGGACATTCTCACAGTCTGCTAGTTTCCCATCTATCTTGGCGAATTGTTAAGGTCTTTGTGACTAGCTTAATCCCTTCATTTCCTTGTTGAAGAGTTCTTTTCATAGTCCGGATAACAGGTCTTTTACCATGTGATTTTTTTTTTTTTTTGGAAAATAGCTCCACCTAATCTGTGGCTTGTCTTATTATTCTTTTACTATCATCTTTCAGAGAGGAAAAAGTTTTTACTCTTTATGGGAATCCAACTTATCGCTTTTTCCAAGGCCCGTGTCTTTGCTGCTGCAGGTAAAAATGTCATTTTCACATTTAAGGTCATCAGAACTCTTCTCCTCTGTTACTCTCCAGGAATGTAAGAGTAACACATTTTATGTCACATCTGAGTTACTTTTTGTAATAGGTGCACGCCCTATGCCTCTATTTTACTTTATTTCATATGTTATTTATTTCGATGCCCCTTTATTCTGGGGCCCTTTGTTCAGACCCCATCTTTGTTCCATCCCGTGGCCTTGCTTGTCTATGATGGTGTCTTTCTGGGCCATCTGTTCTTTTCCAACCTTCAAGTTGTCTCCTTTATTTATACCAAACTGTCTTGATGGCTGTAGCATCATGGTGGATCTTTAAGCCCGTGGACACATTACTGTGTTCCTTCCTTTCAGTGCTGGGTTGAGTAAGATGGTCTTTGACCTCTACTCATATTTGAGTATGTCTGTCACTGTCACAGTTATTAGTGACTTTCCTTGGAACGACGTTGAATTCTTAGAACTATCCTTTTTACAACATTGAATCATACCACCCATGACGATGGAACATCATCCCTTCTCTCCGTCAATTCTTCCTTTATTTCATTCACAAGAATTTTATACCTAAAGGAGATCTATTTTATTAGTAGTGTATAGTGAATTTCACTTAGGTTTGGGAAACATAAATGCTAATCAAGTGATCAGCTTCAAACCCTGTTTCTCCTTGCTGTCATAGAGAGAAGAGACAGGCTTTTCTACATTAAGCTTGTATCCTGTTGCCCAAACTGCTTGTTCCTGGTGTCTTTTAATTACGCTGGATTTTACTTATCGCCAATCATGACATCTGCAAACAAATTTCTCTCTTTCAATTCTTCTGTATTTTGTCTTTGTTTTACTAGATACAACGTCCAGTAGGTTGACTAGAAACAGCGAGGGGAAAGCTGGGTCTTGAACTTGGCCACAGTGGGAGGGCACCAGTTTCTCCCAGGAGCTAAGATGCTAGGTGCAAAGTATTTCAGTAGGTTTTCTCTCAGCCAGCGGAAAGGTCCCTTCTGTTCCTAGTATATTTGGTTTTTAATAATTAATAAGGGTTTAATTTTGTCAAGTGTTTTTTTCTGTATATCTATAGTACCATACAATTTCTTTTATGTGCCTGCATGTTTGCATGCATGTATGCAATGTGCCATGTACATGCAGTACCCACAGAGTCTAGAAAAGGGCATTGGATCCACGGGTCTGAAGTTGCAGGCCATTGTGAGCCACCATGGGGGTGCTGGGAACTGAGGTGGGACCTGCTGCAAGAGCAGCCAGTGCTCTTAATCCCTGAACCATCGCCTCAGCCCCGTCATGGTGGCTTTATTGTTTAGCCTACTTATGTGATGATTATACCAATATTTTTCAGACCGGGTCCTACTAAGCAGATCGTTACCACACTAGTCAAACCTGAGCTTTAAGTTGTGATCTTTCTTCCTCTACCTCTAGAGTGTTGACTCATATTTAGTAATGTTCTAGTGTGAACCGACCCTGGACACCTGGCCTAGGCTCATTCATTAAAACCCTGTACCTACATAAGAGCATTAGTTTATTTTCTGTCTCTGTACCATAATGGCATGGTGGGGTAGCTTTATGAAGCAATGAGGTTTATATAGATCAGCTTTCTCTAGAGGTCTAAGGATGTAGTACCAGCTTCTGCTCAGCTCCAGTGAAGGACTTGTTGGGGTTGTTATCACAACAGTGAGGGTGTGTGTGGGAGCGATGAATCACATCACAGGACCAAAGACCAGAGTGTGGAAAGGGATAGCTCTCCTTTCATAGCAGTTCACTCATAATAGCTAGATAGACTCTCCCCAAACTACTGAGTCCCTCTAGGCCAGTGTCACGAGTGAACTTCCCTTCTTAAAAATCCTTCCAACTCACAACATACCCACATTGTAGGGCTGGAGAGATGGCTCAGTGGTTAAGAGCACCGACTGCACTTCCACAGGTCCGCAGTTCAATTCCCAGCAACCCCATGGTGGCTCACAACCATCTGTAATGAGATGCCCCCTTGTGGCCTGTAGGTGTACATGTAGCCAGAACACTGTTTACATAATAAATGAATACATCTTTTTTTTTTTTTTTTTTTTTTAAACATACCCACATTGTACAACAAGTTCCCACTACCTGGCCTCTTGGGTGGCAGACCTCCTCCAAACCACAATAATAAAGGAAGCAGAACAGAGTCTTCAAGGCAGTGTCTCTGCCCCCACAGTGTTCCCTCTGGATCAGACAGACAGGTATGAGTATATATATCTCTTAATGTGTGCTACCTAAAGGAGACACTGAATTAATGAGTTTGGTCACAGAGATTCCTGGGTGACAACATACATTTTAGCTGAGAAGGAAGTGTCCACACTGAATTTCAGGTGAGTTCTCTGGCCGACAGCTTCCCAGAGCAGCCATGCGATCAGAAGCTTCTGGATATTTCACCCAGGAACTTCCGCCGTGTCTAGTTCGTCTTCGTTCTCCAAGTCTGCCCGCTGTTCCCTAGCCTCGCTCATACATATTTCCAGTTTCCTACACAGAGCCAACAATGTATCATCGTCTTCTGATTCCAGCATAAACTCTACCACCAGCAGAACTTGGTGGAGCTCTGCTCTCGGAAGTCCTTCCAGAAACACTTTACCTAGGAAGTGTCGGTTCTGGGTATGTCTCCTGGTGAGCCTTATTTTCTGTACTGAGTGGCTGGCCCTTCACTATGGCCTCCTGCCAAAGCCATCTGATCCCTCCTCCTTCCTCACAGTGTGTGGTTAGCATCTCAACATGCAAATCCCAGCAGCTGTGCACGTTACTGGAAGCCCATTTGCCTGTTGTCAGCCATCCTGCCACAGAGACAGTGGCAATTGGGGTTTTGAGACCACATCTAATCCCTAATGCTCTTTCCTGTAAAATTCCTCTTAATTGTTATCGCTTCTCCATCTATAGGTCCCTAGAACATTCTGGTGGTAATATTATGACCACACTTCAGAGTCCTTCTCCTCTTTAAATCAAGCCTTTGTCCATCTTGCAAAGCTGGACTAGCCTGTCCCTGTGATTGCTGGGAGGAGCCAGTCCTGAGGTTCCTCTTGAGACCTCCCCTTGGTGACAAAGCAGAGCTATCTGGTTCTGAAGTAGGACTGAGCCCTGTATGCCTCACGCTGCCTTCCTCCTCCCGGAAAAATATCCACCTTTGTGCGTGTTGGTTGGGGTGAAGGTATGCTATGCTGTTCCCCCACACAGAGCTTCCCGAAAAGGCGATGTCGCATCTGATTTAAGGTCTGGGTTGCCCTATCTCAAACTGTGGAATGACTTGGAGGGTGTATAAGTTGGTGGCAACTTGGTGATTTTCACTTGGATTGTATCTTGGAAACGCCGAATTCTACAGATTGTAGTGCCCTGGTGTCCTGTTCCAAACTTGGCATACCACGGCTGAGATTCTAAGAACTGAATTCACTCTAGAATGAGAATTTGATAATCACCTGGAGCCATGACCTCCTCCTAATTTAAATGCAGCTTTTCCCCCCCGGCCAAGGCTGGTACCGTTTCCCCTGCACAGCGGTACTTGCCGCCCAGGTTTCCCTCAGCGCCCCAGCTGTTGTCCTCCTACTTCCTACAGTACTTTCCACGAGGCCTTTGGACACACTCATCTGTCAGTGAAGCTGGGGTGTGTAGGGGGCTCACCTCAGAATGTCAGCACAAGTCCCTAGCTGACATTATCTTCCCAAGTTGTGAGTCTTCAGAGCAAGTGTTGTTGTCCTCATATGGGGCCATGTTGTAAGTGGACAAATGGACCATGGGGTGGGCTGTCATACCCTCCCATCCCATCGATTGACACCCACACCAACACTACTGTTCTATCCCTAGGGTTCTGTTTTTCACTCCTGGTGCACTGGCTGTTTCTATAACAGGCAGGGATGAGAACATTGGCCCCTGTTGATTCCTCCCTTCTCCCTCCTCACCCTCGTCTTTTTCCTCCTCCCTGTTCTTCCCTTCTTCTTCTTCTTCTTCTTCTTCTTCTTCTTCTTCTTCTTCTTCTTCTTCTTCTTCTTCATCCTCTTCTTCCCATTCTTCCCCTCCTCCTCCTCCTCATTCTCCTTTTCCTTTTTCCCTCTTTCTCCTTCTTCCTCTTCCTCCTTTCCTGTTCCTCCTTATTCTCCTCCCCTTCCTCTTCCTAGTCTCCCCTTCTTCCTCTCCTCCTCCCCTTCTTCCTCCCCCCTCCTTCTCCTCTTCTTCCCCCCATGAGGTTAGCCCAGCCTTCTACAGCATTTCCTAGGCCGTCACGTGGTCTGGACCTGAGCTTGCCCCAGTCTTCCCTTCAATGCTGGTTTCTTAGGTTCATTCACGTAGCAACTTCTCCATGCCTGCCTCCTTTCTGGACATGTCTATTCCCTGGGGCAGGGCTTGTCTTTAGGGAGGGTAGCCAGTCTCTTTCTTTCCTCTGATTGAGAAAAATGCTTTTATTTATTTACTATTTTCTTAATATTCTTTTTTCATTAGATACTTTATTTACATTTCAAATGTTATCCCCTTTCTGGTTTCCTCTCTGAAAACACCCTATCCCATCGCTCCCTCACCCTCCCTGCTTACCAACGCACCCACACCCATTTCCCTGTTTTGGCATTCCCCTATACTGGGGCATCCAGCCTTCTCAGAACCAAGGGCCTTTCCTCCCTTTGTCGTCCAACAAGGCCATCCTCTGTTACATATACAGTTGGAGCCATGGGTCCCTCCATGTGTACTCTTTGGTTGGTGGTTTAGTCCCTGGGAGCTCTGCAGGCACTGGTTGGTTCACAATGTTGTTCCTCCCATGGGGCTGACAGCTCCCTCAGCTCCCTGGGTCTCTCCTATAGCTCCTCCATTGGGAACCCTGTGCCCAGTCCAATGGTCAGCTGGGAGTACCCACCTCTGCATTTGTCAGGCACTGGCAGAGCCTCTCAGGAGACAGCTATCAGGCTCCTGTCAGCAAATGCTTGTTGGCATCCACATTAGTGTCTGAGTTTGGTGACAGTATATGGGGTGGATGCCCAGGTGAGGCAGTCTCTGGATGGCCTTTCCTTCAGTCTCTGCTCCACACTTTGTCCATGTATCTCCTCCCATGGGCATTCTGCTCCTCCTTCCAAGAAGGACCAAAGTATCCACACTTTGGTCTTCCTTCTTCTTGAGCTTCACTTGGTCTGCAAATTGTTTTCTTGGATATTCCCAGCTTCTGGGCTAATATCTACCTATCAGTGAGTGCATACATGTGTGTTCTTTTGTGATTGGGTTGCCTATCTCCTCCACTACTCCACTGTTGGTGGGATTGCAAGCTGGTACAACCACTCTAGAAATAAGTTTGGTGGTTCCTCAGAAAATTGTACATAGCACTACTGAAGGACCCAGCTATATGGGCATAGACCCAGAAGATGCTCCAACATGAAATAAGGACACATGCTCTACTATGTTCATAGCAACCTTATTTATAATAGCCAGAAGCTGGAAAGAACCCAGATGTCCCTCAACAGAGGACTTAGTACAGAAACTGTGGTACATTTACACAATGAATTAGTAAAACTATTAAGCAAATGGATGGAACTTGAAAATATCATCCTGAGTGAGGAAAAACGCTTTTTTTTGTTTTGTTTTGTTTTTTTTTTGTTTTTTGTTTTTTTTGAGACAGGGTTTCTCTGTGTAGCCCTAGCTGTCCTGGAACTCACTCTGTAGACCAGGTGTCTATACAGGTATTTCAAACTCAGAAGTCCACCTGCCTCTACTTCCCAAGTGCTGGAATTAAAGGGGTGCGCCACCACTGCCCAGCACAATTCAGTCTGGGGGGGAACCTGAGGTTCTGGGAGAAAAAAATCTGGAGACAATAATCCACCTTCAAAAAGCACCCTTTATTTCCTGTCAGAAATGTGCCCAGAAGCTAATCTCTTCCTCGCCACTAGTTTCTGCATCCGCTCACCTGGATGGCTGCTGGGTCCCTTGCAAGTACCTGCCCAGCCTCACGATTTGTCCATTTGTCACTTACCGCCAGCCACAAGGCCATCAGCATGGGCCACCCAGATCACCGAGGCCTGAACTTTGCCCAGCTGTCTCCTCAGCCTGCTCTCTGCGCAGATTTCCTTCAAGGTTGTCTGGCTCTAGACGGAAGCCTGCTCCCTGGAGAGCTCCTCCGCGTCTACATTTAAACAAAGGACTTATCTTCATCCCAGCAGTTACTGGGCCTTACCCCTTTTCTTTATCTGTACTTGGCTGTATCCCATTAGTGAGCCGCTCGGAGCCAGTTGTCTGACACTGGCCTGCTAGTACGTTCACACGGTCCTGCCAGCCATTTTCAGGCACGCGCAGGGTCCTTAAACAGAGGGCTGAGACGGGGCTGTGTTCTAGTGTTGCTAGAGTCGACTCCACCCACATGGCTTTCAGAGATGGTAGAGGGGATAACCAAGCAGAGAGAGGCTCCAAGTAGAGAACTAGGCAGGTGCCAGGGGCAAGTCCTGGGTAGGCTCGCTTCTTACTGTGTTAACAGAGTAGAGTTAAGACCCTGTTACCTGCTCCCCTGCTGGTTCTTGGCTGTTTCCTTCACCACCAGCTCCTGAAAATTGTCATCACTATCCCTATCATTCTAGAGGCCCCAGCGAGAAGCAGGCAGAGACAGTGCCCTATGGCAATGGGTTAAAAATCACACTGTCAAGAGGAAGAGAGGGACTGCAGAGAGCTCTGCTGAAAAGCACTGACTTTTTCACAGACACGTTCAAGCAACTACTGGAGCAGAGATGAAGGGGCCACTTGCTGAATCTTCTGGTGCCCTGTGTCTGCCTCAGTGGCCCTGGTGTATGCTTCTGGAAAGAGCTTGGCTGGAATAAGCCTTACCAATAAAACAGAGTAAGATTAAGAGCAGGAAGCTCATGCCTGGCAAGCCAGTGGGAGTACTGAGGTAGGTCCAGAGAGCAAAACCACATACAACCTAAAGGGAAACCCGACGGCTGATCCCAAAAGGTGTTTCGATAAGAGTACAATAAAATACAGAAAAGATTACTGTACCCACGAGGGCTATTTAGAAAGTTCCCAGAGGTCACTGCAAAGTGAGAGCAATGTTTGGTTTTGGACCCTGGGACTGGGGGCTGAGGTGCATATATGGCCTCCAGGTTTTCCCAGCATCCCTCAGTCCCTACCTGCTCCCAACCCTGAGTAGGCTGGGCTACTCTTTCCCCAGAGGTTTTCCCCTATATAATCTAGACATTTTGTGCTCTCTCTCTCTCTCTCTCTCTCTCTCTCTCTCTCTCTCTCTCTCTCTTTCGTGATTAGACACATCCTACCATTAAGGGAAATGGACGTATCCAGGCTGGACTTGTAAATTTGTCTTCTACATGAACTTCTAAGGGGAAAACAATTTCTACTTATCATCTTATGCCTATGCATGATTGGGTGTGCATATGATTAAAATCAGGTGCATACCAGGAAAGGACATCTACAATTAGCAAAGACTAACACAAGCCTGTCAATCAAAACAACAAACAAACAAACAAACAAAAAACACAAAAAGAAACCACCCACACTCCAACCCTAGCAACTATTTCCTCTGCCTCTCGGACCCACCTAGGCAGTCACAGGTTTCAGAACCACATGCTTGCTCCGGGCCTGCGGCTGCTTGCAGTGTGACCACTTTATCTCACTTTGTATGTGAATATAGTCCCTCGCTACTATGCTATTTTTGTGTTATCATTAAATTCTTGGACCAAGATGTGAAGCACCCTGAAATGTCTGGTCCCGAGACATTGGTGACATTCCTGTGATCGCTGAATTGGTGGCGCCCCAGCTGAGCACAGCTAGTGCTCAGCTTCCTTCTTTCCACTGAGGTCATGACACCCCCACACCTGAGAGCACAGGCCTGGATGATCTTGTTTGCTCTGTGATGTGCTTCTAAGAACTGATCAAGAGCAGCACACTGACACTGACAAGGTTATGTTTTAGGGAGCTCAATGTCAAGTGCATGAGAGGAGGATCCTCTTCTGTCAGGAAAGTTCACCCCTTCCATCCTTCTGCAGCCCTGGGGTCAGTGTACATCCTGTCTGGATCCCTCACCAGCCGTGTGACTAAAATGTCACTGCGCATCCTGACGCCAACTGGGGTGGGTTCCAGACTGCGCTTGTGAAGATCTCCAGGGTAGCTTGGAAGCCTGAAGCCAACAATGTTAGAGCCCTTGGGAGAGAGATAACCTATCACCCATGTCACAGGTGATGGCAGGGACACCCCCACACGCCTTACTCTTTGTCCTTTTCTTTTTCTCTACTACAGTCCCCCCCCACACACACACACACTGAGAGTTCATTATGAGTTACAGAACGGTATAGATGACAAATACGAAGCCTCATACAAAGCGCCATGCCAGCTTATTTATAAATACGCTGAAAATTGGCAGGAAAGTTGAGCCCAATACTTGCTCCTGATTTTCATCTGTGCATAAACAAAAAGGCTCGCCACCCCCCACCCCCACACCCGTACCGCCTTTGGTAAAATAGCAGGGGGGTTCAAAAAATTATTAAAAATATCCTGAATGTTGAATTAATGACTGAAAACTTTAAAACTAATTTGAATAAAACATAGTTGGTTTTTTTTTAAAGATTTTTTTTTGGTAATAACTCTTCTTACTCCTAACTCCTTATAAAGATGTAAAAGCTCTCCAATAACAATCTTCCCCACAGGCACTGCTGTAGGGCCTGAGACTTTCACAGAAGACCCTGCACTCCAGCCAGGCATGGAACCCAAAGTGCTCTTCACAACCCAACCCTGATCCAGGCCGTCTACTTCCAAGTGATCTCTGCGGTCTCTGAGAAGATGTCGGTGGTTGGTTGCCCTGTTTGTATGTTGATGTTGTTTCCTCAAGAGGGGTTGCCCTGATGAGGCGTGGGATCACATACTCAGGTGATGTCATGGGAACCTTCTCCCCATTTTCACTGGTTAAACAAAGGCTAGAGCCTGCGATTGGTCAGTAGAGGGAAAGGTGGGGCTTTGGATTTTAGAGGATTCAGGAAAAGAGGAGGAAGATAGAGGAAGAGGTAGAAGGAAGATAGAGCAGAACCTCAAGGTCTGGAGAAGCCACAAGTAGCAAGGGATCCCATGGCTGGTGAACAGCATTTTTATAGTGGTAAATCTGCCCAATCTAGGCATGCCGCTTGTAAATACTGTAACTGAGTTGTGTGTTTGCATGGGCTTACTGGGGTTGGAGATTTACTGTATCAGATACTAATGGCCCATCACGTTCAGGAAAGCCATGGACACTGCCCACCTGCTTTCTCTGAGGCCTTGCTTATCATCTGGTTGTATTAGTTTATTTCCTTACTATTGTGACAAAAATACCCGGCAAGAACAACTTAAGATTGGAAGGGATTAGTGTGGCTTCAGCTCAAGGTTATACAGTCATCATGGTGAGGAAGACAGACCTGTCAAGAGCAACTTAAGATTGGAAGGGATTAGTGTGGCTTCAGCTCAAGGTTATACAGTCATCATGGTGAGGAAGACATGGCGACCAGAGCAGGAGCCACTGGTTACATAGCAGCAGCAGCCAGGAAGCAGAACGGGGTGGGAGCTAGTGCTTTGCTCGCTTTGTCCTTTCCATTCAGCCTGGAACTCCAGCCCTTGGGGATGGTGCCACAAACGCTTACGGTAGATCTTTCCACTTCAAATAACCCATCTAGGTGTTCCCTCCCAGACATGCCTTGTAGTTTCTCTCCCAGATCTTGTCCAATTGACAATAATATTAACCACCGCACTCAACTGCTCAGCTATCGACTGCTCAGGCCTTGTCCATCTGAGCTCCCAGTTTCCCCGGAGACTGTGGAAGCCTCTGCACTGGATCAGATGTGCCCCTTCGGGTGGAGGCTTGGCTTCCTCCAACCAGCTGCCTCCAGCTGGACAGTGGATTGTGCTCCGTCTACATCTCAGCCCAGGCTCCTGACATACTCCACAGGCTGGGTGGTTCAAACAGCAGGCAGGAACTTTTCTAATACTTGGAGGATGGAAATCCAAATCCAAGGTGCTGGCAGGCAGAGCTCCCTGGAGGCTTCCCCGTGGCTCCCAGATGGCACGTGCACTTCATGTGTCTTTCATGGCTTCTCGTGCTCCATCTCTTCCTCTGTAAAGAGCTATTTATACTGGATCAGGGTCACGCCATGACCCCATTTTACCTCAATCTCCATAGCCAGCCACCTCGGGGATGAGCATTTCAGAATATGAATTTGAGGGACACAGTTCCATCCACAACGCCCCCTGTCTGACATCACATCACAGAGCACTTCTGAGTATGCGCCTATCTCAACCGCAAATGTCAGCGTTTGTGTTTATCTGTGTTTGGGTCTCTTTGTTTATCCACGTGTATTCCCGTCTGTGGCATTCCTGTTTGCTTAAAAGTCTGTCACCTCGTGTAGTAGGTGGGGAAACTTCTCAGGCAGGAATGCATCTTATCAGGCGTGTGTATTCAACACATTTGCACCCTAGCTCCAGGGCTGTGGGAGAGGAGGTGAAGGGAAAAGGGGGGGGGGGCGCACAGTGCAGGGAGCAGTTGGTCCCAATCACTGACTGGCGCTCCGCTCCCTAACCGCACAGCCCACAACCCGGTTTCCACCCAGGTGTGGCTGCAGCTTAGCAGCTAGCAAAGTGTAATCAGCTCTAAAATTGGAACCCCGCTGCCGCCTGTGTTTGGTCTGCCCCAAGTGCAATCACATGTGCCTGCTCTTTCTTCATCCCGGGCAGTAAAGAGATGGCAGAGCACAGGAATCGCTAAATACCCTATCAGGTTATCTGATTCCTCCCCTCCCCCCCGCCCCCTTTCCGTGTGAGAACGGAAGAAATGCAGAGAATATAGCAAGAGGGAGAAAGAATTGGCCATTCAAAAGCAATAGTAAATGGAAGGCAGTCATAATGGCCTTGTGTGCTGACCCTGGAATCATTGTGCCCCAGGTTTGACTAACCCTAATCCTGGACCTGAGTGAGAACAATACGGATCCCGGAGAGCCTGACCTGACTGTCCACGGTGCCCCTGGGGAAATGAAGCTGTGTGGGACACTGGGCTTCCCAGCTGCTCTTCTCTGGCACCAAACCCCCTAGAACTCCGCGGTGATTTCACTAGTGAGGCACATAGGTCGGACTGAACTTCAGCGGCTCTTCCCTAAAGCCCATGGCTGTGTGCCTGAAGATGGTGAAGTAAGGCCTCCAAGGGGAGCGTTCCTTTAGAGGGCTCTGCCACGGGTGCTCCTGCCTGGTGAGCAGCTTCAACGGAGACTCCCAGGGCCCCCTGCGGGCACCTGTACCCACGGATAAGGCCTGGAGAGTCTGCATAGCGTTTACCCAGCCTCCGTTCTTCCTGCCTGCTGCCCCTAGACATCCTTTAGTTGGCGGAATCTCTGCTGCTATGTCCTGCTGGTACAGACTTGGGAGGTGACAGGTCATCTTGAGGTGGTCTGGCCAGCCTCACCTGCCTACCTGTCTCACCTACCCGCCTTTCCTGCTGAGTGACCTCCCGCGGGAGTTGGGAGAGCCACTGGCTGCACTGGTGCATCGTAGAAAGCCTCTCGGCTGAGCACGCAGCAGCAGGCTCTACACAGCCAATGGCAAGTATTCACAAGCATTGGCCGAAGTGGACCCCTGACCATGAGAGGTAAAGACCCTCTGCGTGCGGGGGTGGGGGTGGGGATGGAGGTTCATTCATTTGCCATGTGGCCTGGTACCCAAATGGATAGCTCTCCATGCCAGTTAAGGCCACTTCCTGTCCCCTGAGTATGGTAGCTCCACCCTTCAGAGAGTCCACAAGGTCACAGCTCTGCAGCCAGCTGGGTTAACCAGGAAGCATCGCCTGAGAATAGAGCCAGCAGGACAGGAGATCAGCTCCCTGCTGATTGGATTTTAGGCTCTTGTGAAAGCAGCCTATCTCTTCCCTGCTCAGCTCAGTGTTCTGTGACACAGATCTGCTCTTGACCAAGTACCAAGGAGATTTATTTATTTATTTTTTATCTTTTTTTTATATCCTTTGTTTACATTCCGAAGGCTTTCCCCTTTCCCAGTTTCCCCTTCACCCTATGTCCCATAAGTCCTCTCCCCCCCTCCCCTGGCTGCCTCCTGCCTATTCCTCCATCATCCCGCCCCCCTGCCTTTTTTCTGTTCTGGTACTCTCCTAAAAAAACTGGATCCAGTCTTTTCAGGACCAGGGTCCTCTCCTTCCTTCTTCTTGGGAATCTTTTCATTTGCTAATTATGCCTTGAGTATTCAGAGCTTCTGGGCTCATTAATATCCACTTATCAGTGATTGCATTTCATGTGTATTCTTTTGTGATTGGGTTAACTCACTTAGGATGATATTTTCCAGATCCAACCATTTGCCTACAAATTGCATGAATTCATTATTTTTAATTGCTGCATAGTATTCCATTGTATAAATATACCACATTTTCTGTATCTATTCCTCCTTTAAGGGACATCTGGGCTTCTTCCAACTTCTGGCTATTATAAATAAGGCTGCTATGAACATAGTGGAGCGTGTGTCATTATTGTATGCAGGGGAATCCTCTGGGTATATGCCCAGGAGTGGTATGAGAGGGTCCTCTGGAAGTGTCATGCCCAATTTTCTGAGGAACCACCAGACTGATTTCCAGAGTGGTTGTACCATCTTGCAGTTCCACCAACAGTGTAGGAGTGTTCCTCTTTCTCCACATCCTCGCCAGCACCTGTTGTCTCTTGAGTTTTTAATCTTAGCCATTCTGACTGATGTGAGGTAGACTTCAGGGGGAATCAATATCCCTGACCTCAAGCAGTACTACAGAGCAATTGTGTTAAAAACTGCATGGTATTGGTACAGCAACAGGCAAGTAGATCAGTGGAATAGAATTGAAGACCCAGAAATGAACCCACAGACTTATGGTCACTTGATCTTTGATAAAGGTGTTACAACCATCCAGTGGAAAAAAGATAGCCTTTTCAACAAATGGTGCTGGTTCAACTGGAGTTCAACATGCAGAACAATGTGAATTGACCCACTCTTATCTCCTTGTACTAAGATCAACTCCAAGTGGATCAAGGACCTCCACATAAAACCAGACACACTGAAACTAATAGAAAAGAAACTGGGGAAGACCCTGGAGGACATGGGCACAGGGGGAAAGTTTCTGAACAGAACACCAATAGCTTATGCTCTAAGATCAAGAATTGACAAATGGGACCTCATAAAATTACAAAGTTTCTGTAAGGCAAAGGACAAGGTCAGAAGGACAAAACAGCCATCAACAAATTGGGAAAAGATCTTCACCAACCCTACATCCAACAGGGGGCTAATATCCAAAATATACAAAGAACTCAAGAAGTTAGACCCCAAAGAACCAAATAACCCTATCAAAAAATGGGGTACAGAGCTAAACAAAGAATTCTCACCAGAAGAAATTCGGATGGCCGAGAAGCACCTTAAGAGATGTTCAACATCATTAGTCATCAGGGAAATGCAAATCAAGACAACCCAGGAGATTTATTTTGAAGTATAAAAATGTACCCCTAGCTCTTAACTTGCAGTCAGACCCTCTCTCCACCACTGAGCCCCTGCTCAGCTCTGGTTCCAGGACTGAGGAAGGTTGTAGAGCCATAATTGGAACTGTGTAAAACAGGAGCCAGAACAAGTGCTGCTTGCTGTGTGCAGGGCAGGGTCATGCTTTGCTGTGAGCGAGGTACCATGCCCTGTGAGGCCCTTTTGGTGACAGGCAGGAAGCTTGGCTTACCAGCACGGTGAGACCTGCAGTTCCTGTTGCTGAAGGCACAAGGCTATAGCACTGAATCCACCTGGATTTTTATTGTGCATCTACTTTTATGCCAGCTGAAAAAATGGGAACTCCAGGACATCAATGTGAGCATTGCATTCTCCCCACCCCCAACGCCCCGGCCCCCAGAGATCAGGGCTTTCTCTGTGATCTGTCTCCCAGTCATAGTGTCCAGGTGTGGTTGGAAGGACCAGTCCTCAGCTCTGAGGCAGGGATGATAGGAACCAGCAGGAAGGTATCAGACATCTGCTGTCTAATTAAGGAAGCGAAATGGGCTATTGATGATAGGGAAGCCTCGTGAAATTATAAGGCTGGGGGCACAACAGGATTCTGGGTATGCCCAGAGGCTGTCTAGGAGCTAGTGCGGCCTCCCGGTGTAGCATAGCTCACATGAAGCACAAAGCTCAGGAGTACATTGTGCTTCCACACAACAAGTATGTTGTTATTTTGCTGTCTGAACACTCAAGGAGTTGACCCCAAACTGTCAAAATGTATCAAAAAAAACCTGCGATCTTAAGATAGCACTTAGGAGGGAAGGGACTACCTAGTCTGTGTGTGCATGCACATGCATGTGATATTTTTATATGGTGTATGTGTAATAACGTATGTCTTGTATGTGTATGTGTATAGTATGCATGTGTGTGTGTGTGTGTGTGTGTGTGTGTGTGTGTGTGTGTTGTATTGTTAGGGGAGGATTGATCCCAGGACATTATGCAACCTAAGCTGTGATGGTCCCCAGTAGTCCAGTAAGAGCATCCCTTAGTCACTAGGAGAGGCAAATATCAGAGAAAAACAATCTCAACCTAGGGCCACAGAACAGCTCTGGGCTGGATTACAGCAGTCAACCTACAGCGGGCAAATCCCAAATAGGATGTGGGCAAAGAAAGGTGTACATGCACCCTCGAACCTTGATGGTGCTGAAGTTCTCATGCAGACTCTATCGCAGATATATATAAAGCACTTTAATAAAAAGTGAAATTGCAAAGATGAGCAGCTGATAGAAACTTTCATGTACATCTAAAAGTACGAATTCATGCATGCACACTAAAAGAGAGCTATCATTTGATCCAGCAATCTCGCTCTTGGGAGATTATCTAAAGGAAATGAAGTCAGTGAGACATCCCCCCCCCCAGCCCCTCGCTCACATATTCACTGTAGAATTATTTGCAGAAGCAAAAAATAAAAAAAATTTAAAAAGGTGTGAATAACCTAATGTCCACCCGCAGGTGAACAGATAAAAAATGTGGTGTAACTACACAATGAACTGTCGCTCGGCCTTAAGGAGAGGACGTTCTACCTCTGTAACAGCCAGCAGCATGGAGTAGAGTGGAGGCCATGTGAAAAACACAGGGTAAACAGGAAGATAGGTGGGGCTTCATCTCACATGTAGAAGCTAAAACAAGCCCAGAGAGACTCACCAAACCCAGCCTTGAAAACCCCTCACAGACAAGCCCAGGTCTCCTGGGTAGTTCTAGAGCCGATCTAGTTGACAACCAATAGTAACCACTACACTAGGTAAGACGCGCTACAACCAATAATAACCACCACACCAGGAAAGACATGCTATAACCCATAGTCACCACCACACCAGGAAAGACATGCTTTTCACCCTGAACTCTTCTACCTGGAAAATCTCCCTACCTCAGGGCCTCAGCAAAAGCATATGCTGGTAAGATGTTAAAACCCAAATTGTGACCCAAGATATAAAAGATGGACCCATGATTCTGCATGTCCAACCTCCTGGCTCAGGATTTCACATCCCAGCATGACCCCAAAGGAAGGTGGAAGGCTGCAGACAGGCTGTGTGGGGAAGCACCACAGTGCCTGTTACAGAGGCCTCTCTGTAATGCTCACACACAGAACACAGAGAAGCGCTGCTTTGGAGATCAGAAGGTTAGTACAGACCTGTGGAGGAGGGATACTTATCACCAAGGCAAGGCAATGGCCAGTTCTGTCCCCTATCTCGCCACCACTGTTGATAGAAAGACAATTGCTACCCACATGTTTTGAAAGGGATGTGCCTCGGAGGCGAGTCCATTACTGTGCTGAGCAGATCTGTCTGAAAGTCTGGAAGAAGCAATTATGTTGTAGGGGGAAAAAATAATGAGCTTTGATCGTGAGACATAAAAATGAATGCATAGTTTCTAACTTGCCAAGTCTTAGGGAGCTGACCAAGAGTGGGGAGGCACAGAGAAGTAGTTGGTATCCCAAGAGCTACTTTCCCACTGAAAGGTGTATAAGGATGCTGTCAATCGGAGGATCAAGGGGGACCCAGAGGAGCCAAAGCTGGGATTCAGACATCACCTGGATCAATGAAAAAGGGCTAAGAGGCTCCTCACTGAGACTCGTGTGTGAATACTAAGCATTTGTAGATGGCAGAAACACCTAGAGGAGTCACTGGCAGGTCCAAGTCTATGACCTTTCAAGTTATTTTCTAAGGAGCAGCCTGGGATGTGGCAATGTCAAGGGGAAAATGCATTCAACACAGTGCTGGAGTGTGAGTAATGACCAGAAAGGATGGTCTGTGAGGGAACGGACCAAAGGCAAGCCCTTTGGGCTACCATATATTGTCTGGGGAGAAGGCAGATGCATCCAGGGCATGCCCCATGATGGCCAAAGGAAGTCGACAATCAGAAATCACAGACATGGATCAGGGAGGACTGTAATTATAGGAGATAAGGCTGGCTCGGGACTGGAGACTTCTCCAGAGAGAAAATGTCAGCAGCTACTTACTGCCTTTGCACTAAGATGACAGTCACCTCTGACCCATGTCAGGACTTTAAGACAATAATTCATATTCCCGGTGTCCTTGATTCAACTCTTGTATTCCAGGATGTGGAGTGTCCTGAGGCAGGTTGGGGAGGGAGAGAGGACTGCTGATCTTCTATGCTTTCACCCCAAAACTAACTTGTTGGATGGGGTTGAGTTACCATTACTACTGAGAGGCTCAGATTTCTCTGCCAACCCGTGTGGATCCGTTTCAGAGAAGAGGGTCATTCATATCTTTTCAGACTTATATTTTGAACCAAACTGCTTAAGAGTCACAACTGGTCCATGCTCCCTTCTCCTCCACAAACTACCATCATCATGAAAGAGAAAAACTGTTCTGTGCTGGGTCTATAAGGGTTGGCCTATAGTGTGACATCTATTTAGAAATGTCAGTACCAAGTAGGACCGCTGCCCAGTTGAGCCTTTGAGGGTGTGACTGTTCATGTGAATTCGAGTGGATTCCAAGCTCAGACCTGCAGGCCATTCAGTGTCAGATTTGGCTATATGGCTTCTCTGTGCTTTGTTTTTTATTCACCTGTGAAATATGGACTGATACTTTCTTTGGTCACTGTTGGGGTTAAAGTGGCCAATCTACACAAATGTGTATGTGTATACCTGTGGGACTTATGTATCTGTGGGTAGTCAAACACATTTGACTGACAATGCACTCTCTACTCTCTGTGACTCCAGAAGAGTCACTGAGCACCTGCCTTGTGCCGGGGTCAATCAATCTATTCAGTAACCTGTTTCCTCCTTCTAACCCTGATGGACAGTTGGGCCCTGACCCCACCCTGTCTTCTGTCTCACAAGTGATGACATACGGTTAGAATGAAACTAGTTACAGAGACAAAGCCCCTCTCATCACCTGGTGAGGCCACATACACAGTAGTCCACCATTTATAGCCACTCCAGGTCTCTCTGAGAAGAACACACCCTACTGAAACATCGACATTTGGATGTGGAATCTCTCTTGATTGCAGCAGCCTGAAGAAGAAAATTGTCTCTTCATTGGGAATGTTCAGCTATCCCCCAAATGTAATCTTTTGGTTATTGGCTTGACACTTGCTTGACTTTGGATTGAGGGAGAATGAAGCCTAGATGTGTTGCCAACACTCTATCCTTCAGATGTGGTCCTCTGACAATGAATAGTACTGTCATCTAGAATAGAGGTCAGGGGACTATTGTCATGAATGGCCAGAGTATAAAGACTGGATTATTTGTGAGCCACGTAAGATCCACTCTGAGTATTGCCTTCCCCCACCCCTCTCTCCAAACCTTGAAGATGTAAACTTGTTCCTAGATCACTGTTTGGAAAGAGCTGAGGGCTGGGCTGGATGCTTTGGATGTTCTGGTCGGATGAGGAGTTCTGAACCAGACCTCTTGGGTCAGAATTTGGGTTTTAATAGCATTCCTAGGGTATCCCTGTGCATAAAGCTTGATAAGCAAGTGACTCAGTCATGGGGACTGAGTAGGGCTGCCTCTTAAAGTTTTGGTTCTTCAGTTGATTTTATTGAGATATTTAATGCCTCCCTTGCTGTGATCTATATATGGTCTGATATATGGTACAAAGCACTTTACCAACCACAAAGACATGAAGCCGGATATTTTGTCTTTCTGTGAACAATTCACAGGATCCAAGAATATACAGGCTGAGAAATGTCTCCTCTGTTCTCTAAGAGCAATGGAAATCTGGTGACCTGCTGTGCTCAACTGACCCGGAAATAACTTTGCACTTAATTTTAATTTGCTATGGGTGGCAACAGTGTTCTTTTTCTGTCTGAAAAAAAAAAAAAGTAGCAGCAAGCACTCACACGGGTGAAAGGCTGCCTCTGTGATTGATGGCAGAGAATGTAGGGTAGGGGAGGGCAGGGCCTGCAGAGCCAGCTGCCATCTTCCTGAGCAGCAGGAGGGCACGTCCCTTAGTGCATCTCTCCAGAGGCTCCAGAATGAGCTCTGTCATGTTGGGGGATTCCCTGGCCAGAGCTGGCTGCTGCCCTGGCTCAGACTCCCAGCATACCTGAGTACTCTTTAAACAGGGAAAAGGGAAGGGAAGGGAAGGGAAGGGAAAGGGAAAGGGAAAGGGGAAGGGGAAGGGGAAGGGGAAGGGGAAGGGGAAGGGGAAGGGGAAGGGGAAGGGGAAGGGAAAGGGGAAGGGAAAGGGGAAGGGAAAGGGAAAGGGGAAGGGGAGGGGAAGGGAAAGAGAGGGGAAGGGAAAGAGAGGGGAAGGGAAAGAGAGGGGAAGGGAAAGAGAGGGGAAGGGAAAGAGAGGGGAAGGGAAAGAGAGGGGAAGGGAAAGAGAGGGGAAGGGAAAGAGAGGGGAAGGGAAAGAGAGGGGAAGGGAAAGAGAGGGGAAGGGAAAGAGAGGGGAAGGGAAAGAGAAGGGAAGGGAAAGAGAAGGGAAGGGAAAGAGAAGGGAAGGGAAAGAGAAGGGAAGGGAAAGAGAAGGGAAGGGAAAGAGAAGGGAAGGGAAAGGAAAGGAAAAAAGAGGAAAGGAAAGGAAAAAAGAGGAAAGGAAAGGAAAAAAGAGGAAAGGAAAGGAAAAAAGAGGAAAGGAAAGGAAAAAAGAGGAAAGGAAAGGAAAAAAGAGGAAAGGAAAGGAAAAAAGAGGAAAGGAAAGGAAAAAAGAGGAAAGGAAAGGAAAAAAGAGGAAAGGAAAGGAAAAAAGAGGAAAGGAAAGGAAAAAAGAGGAAAGGAAAGGAAAAAAGAGGAAAGGAAAGGAAAAAAGAGGAAAGGAAAGGAAAAAAGAGGAAAGGAAAGGAAAAAAGAGGAAAGGAAAGGAAAAAAGAGGAAAGGAAAGGAAAAAAGAGGAAAGGAAAGGAAAAAAGAGGAAAGGAAAGGAAAAAAGAGGAAAGGAAAGGAAAAAAGAGGAAAGGAAAGGAAAAAAGAGGAAAGGAAAGGAAAAAAGAGGAAAGGAAAGGAAAAAAGAGGAAAGGAAAGGAAAAAAGAGGAAAGGAAAGGAAAAAAGAGGAAAGGAAAGGAAAAAAGAGGAAAGGAAAGGAAAAAAGAGGAAAGGAAAGGAAAAAAGAGGAAAGGAAAGGAAAAAAGAGGAAAGGAAAGGAAAAAAGAGGAAAGGAAAGGAAAAAAGAGGAAAGGAAAGGAAAAAAGAGGAAAGGAAAGGAAAAAAGAGGAAAGGAAAGGAAAAAAGAGGAAAGGAAAGGAAAAAAGAGGAAAGGAAAGGAAAAAAGAGGAAAGGAAAGGAAAAAAGAGGAAAGGAAAGGAAAAAAGAGGAAAGGAAAGGAAAAAAGAGGAAAGGAAAGGAAAGAAAAAAAAACGAAAAGGAAAATAATTCCTAGATAACCCTTTGGGGGATAATTATTTATTATTTCTACAATTATGTAGAAAGTCCTTGGGGTGCAGGGGTCTGCCTCCCACCTGGAATGCCCTCCTGAAAATGTCAACTTCTCTTTTGCACCACGACCTTAGAATAGGAGCTGTCTGATCTTCCTGGCATCTCCTAGATCTGTAGTCTCACCCTGGAAGCTCCTCTTGCTCAACCCTACGTCCTGTTCCCTGGGACTTGAGCAGGATGTAAAGACCCTGCAGTCAGGCTGCCTGTTCCATGGTACCAGGTAGACAGTAGGGAAGACTTGCCCCCTCCTCCCTTCTGCAAGGCTGATGGCTGGCTTTGTGGAGTCGTGCAACTTAGCCCTGGCTTCTCAGTGAAGCACACAGCTGAAGAGTCAAGGCCCTTGTGAGGATCTGGATGAAGCAGGTTTCCAGGGTGACTGACTCTCAGCTCCTGGTGGGATCCTAGACCCGAGATCACGAGTTTCAAAGACTCAGGAACTTCAGAGAGAGAAGTCTCTTCTGAGGCCACTTACACCACTCCTTACCAAGGCAAACAGCCTCTGACAGTGCTCTAAGAGGGGATGGACTAATGTACCTGGAAGGATGTCAAGTTACCCCTGATTGCCTGCCTTTCTTCTCCTGGTGTCAATGAGATTAAATGACCTCTAGGCAATGTGTCCTTCTAAGGATCCCCATTAGCTCCCCCTTTCCCTGATTCTCTGTGATTGACCAGCCTTCACATCACCTCTGATGGGAGCCCTGCAGTGTTCCCACAGGGGTACCAGCCTCCCCCCTATACTAGTGTCCTTAAAACACCTGCCTTCTCTCCGTTCTCTTCCCATATCCACATGTACACGTCTCCGCTTAGTAAGTCATGCCCAGGATATAACACCAGAGCGACTCTAGCTGAGTCAGTACATCAGCAAGAACTAAAGGTCAGGGATATTTGCATTAGGCAATTTGACTGGAGGGCATCAGCTTCTGATATGAGAAATCAGGCCAGAGGGGTTGGTGGAGCATGGAAGACATTTGGGGTTGGCTTTATAGTTAGTGCTCGAAAATGCATTTGCTGACCACATTTTCTGTCCATAATTAGACCTAAATCTAATTGGACTTCTGAGAGAGCTGGTGCTATTCAAACAGGCTGAGTCCTGTGGCAGTTTTCTGCACTGTGGAGATGAATGTGTGCAAAGGCTCCTTGCTACTCAGATACCCCTGCCCTCTGGATGCATTTCCCATGATGCTATGTGCCTTGAGTTTTCTATGACACTGATAAGTATCAGGTCAGAGAGTCTCTGAAGCATATATCAACACAGGTGTTAGGCATGGGATGACATTTGCACACTCAGCGTTCCAGGCAGCTGACTATGGGGAAAGGAAGGCAGGTTCATGGTAGTGTGTCTGGCTGCCCACCTTGCCCATGCCACCTTAGGCAAACAAACTACTTAAACTATTGACTTAAATCCCCTCACCTGTATATAGCCATACCTGATGGAAAGATGTCCCTAAGTTCAAATTAGGTGACATTTATAAACTCCCAGGTCCCCATCCAGTCATGATGAGTAGATAAATAGTTGTTGACTGGAAAGACATATGTCTTTCCCTTCCTCCTTCGCCTGGCATGCTATCCCTCTCTATTCCTCTTTCCCCACCTCCTGGTCTCTCTTTTCCAGGTTCCTGTTGCACTTGGAAGTTTCTCGACAAGGGATTTTTTAGCATTTCACTGGCAATTCTAGTAGACTAATAGGATAGCAGTGAGTGTTTGGTTTTATTTTTATAACAAAGTCTTACTGTGTAGTCCATGCTAGCCTCAAACACACCCTGCAGTCACACTGCATCCAGGTTCTCACAAGGGCTTTGACTCTTCTGCTGTGCTTCACAGAGAAGCTAGCACTGAGTTGTGTGACTACACAAAACCTAGGATTCATGACCCTCCTGCCTAATACTCCCAAGTGAGGAGTGTCACCTTTTCTGAAGGGATATAGTGCAGAAGATTCTAAAGATGTAGCTTGGACTAGAGAGAAAGAGGGAGACAAAGAATGGAAATTAAGGGTACTTAGTAATAGTAGGAAGAAAAGGAGAAAGGACGCCTGAATGCAGGTGGATGGTATGTGCATGCATGTGCGCGCGCGTGCGCACACCCTCCCCACCCCACCCCCACACACAGGGGTGAGGAAGGGAAGAGCAAAGAGGGTAAATACATCAGCACAGATTTCCACACAGAAACACAGGACCCCACAACGAGCATAGCACTTTAGAAAGACCTAGAGTGTGCTTGCAGAGGAGGCAAAGGAGGCTGCCAGACTGGTAGCTGAAATGAGCAGGGACTGCCTGCTCAGACAGGCAGAGAGAAGCTATTGGGGCTCATAAGTCTGAGGGAAGAACTCCTATGTCTCTATTTGGCTTGGTCCAGCAGGCATGGACTTTAGGACAAGCTGGTATTTCTTTGGGATTAGATTTGTTCTCCTTTATTGTGCACATGTTCATGTGTGCATAGGTGTGTGTACCATCACACACATATAGGAGTCAGAGACAACTTGCAGGAATTGATTCTCCCACTCAACCATGCGAGTCTTAGGAAATAAACTAAAGTTGCTGTTGCTTAATGGAAAGTCCCTTTATCTGCTGAGACATCTCACTGGCCCTGACTTCCTTCCTTCCTTCCTTCCTTCCTTCCTTTCTTTCTTTCTTTCTTTCTTTCTTTCTTTCTGACTCAGGGTCTCACTATTATAGCTCAGGCTGGTGTTAACTCCTTTCACTGTTACTCTTCCAGACTCTTGAGTGGTGTTTACCAGTACACCTGGTATTTCTTACAGATGAAAGCATAAATAGGTAAGAGGGAAATCCATGTGACACTCGAGATCCATCTTGACCTACCAGTCTTTTTGGAATGAATTCCAACAGCTTTGGACTGGGGACACGCCCTGGGCTCTTGGTCTGTGCAGTCGTACCCAGCTCTGCAAAGGCTCACACACTTGAACACTTAGTGCCCAGCTGGTGGCACTGTTTGGGAAGGTTTTTGGAACCTTCAGGATGTGATGTGGAATGGAGGATGTGGAACCCTGGGGTCTTGTCTTGAGGCTTTCAGGCCAACTGGTCTCTTCCCTTCCTTAAGTGTGAATGCAGTGTAACCAGCTAGCCTCCTGTTACAGCCGCCATATTTTCCCTGCCCTGTCTTCCTGATTATGACATACTTTATTTCTCTAGAACTCTAAAGCAACACAAACTATCTCTCACTTATGTTATTGCTGTTGAGTGTTGAGTGACAAACCTTTTTTTTTGGGGGGGGGGAACATAACATATACATCTACTCATCCCAGATAGAGAACCCACAACAGACCAGAGTATGGGTATCATCATAGTCCAACTTTGTGAATCACTTAGTTTTATTGGGGTTACTCAGGAATATGGGTGAAGGTTACTTACAGGAACAGGAATGACTTCAAGACAACCACATCCCCAAGGCCCACCCCAGCATCAATAACCACTCATAAAAGTTGGTAACCTAGAGCACACTGAACTGCCGCCAGGCAGCTGAACAGTGTGGAGAATGTCCTTTTCAGGTGCCTCAACTGATATAAAACTCTTCCAGGAGCTGGTCGGGTCTCAGTCTTCTTTGCAACTTGGTTTATCCAAACGTCTTTTTCAGTTCAGCTTTTCTGGAACTCCTTACTATAGCTTACTCTGGCAGGAAAGGGCCTACTGAATCTGATCAGTTTCAGGGATTTCCTGAAGCTATTTTGAGTTGTTTACCTTTTAGCTTAACAGCTCCCTTACAGGATACAATGTTTCAATATTGGAGGAAACTGTTACACAACAGAGGTATTTTAGTTCAGGAATGAGAATGTAGCTAAGGCACTCAGTCTCTCTGTGGGTAGTGATGACACAGGGCCAGTAGGCTGCCCACCCAAGAAACACATTCCTTTTTTTTCTTTTTTTTTTTTTTTTAAAGATTTGTTTGTTTATTATATATACAGCAGTTGCCTGCATGTATGCCTGAAGACCAGAAGAGGGCATCAGATGTCACTACAGATGGCTGCAGGCCACCATGTGGTTGCTGGGAATTGAACTCAGGACCTCTGGAAGAGCAGTCAGTGCTCTTAACCACTGAGCCACCTCTCCAGCCCCAACAACATCTAGGGTTCTTCACAAAATAAAGGAGCCCTGCTGTTAATGCCCTGGCTCAGGCTTTAGCCTCCGGCCTGCATTCCCAGCTCAGTGAACCAACCTCTATCCTGCCAGCTACAACCACCATCCCCAAGGTGGTGTCCTGTAAGGAAGTTGGGTTCTTCCAGAGAGTGGGTGCTCATGATGCTCCCGCATCCCGAGACCAGATGGAAAAGGCCACGGTGGTATTCAACCTTCCACTACTGTGGCAAAATGCCTGAGGGGATTAAAGGAAAGATTTTCTTTCCCCTCATGGCTTCATAGAGTATAGTCCAGGGTTCTTTGGCCCTATGACTGTGGGTCTGTGTGGAGGTGTCAGGGTAGGGAGGATGGGCAGAGCACAGCTGCTCACCTCAGTATATCTGGGAGGGAGGGAGGGAGGGAGGGGGAGAGAGATAGAGACATTGATTTAAGTCTCCAACAACCTAACTTCTCCCTACCAAGCCTTCCTTTCTAAAGGTTCTAGCATCCCCTAATAATGCCAGTAGCTTTGGAGCAAGTATTTACACGTGACAAGTCAGAGATATTTCAGATCTGAACGGCACAGCATTTTTCCTCCTCTTCCTCCTCCCCCTCCTCTCTCTCTCTCTCTCTCTCTCTCTCTCTCTCTCCCCCTCTCCCTCCCCCTCTCTCTCTCTCCCTCTCCCTCTCTCTCTCTGTCTCGCTCCCCTGTCCCTCCCTCCCCCTCTTTCTTGCTTCCCCCTTACTCTCTCTCCTTTGTTCTCTTTCTCCCCCCCCCTTTCCCTTCCCCTCCTTTCCCAGTTTTAACATGTGCAGACTCACCTGGAGTCTGGTTACCCAGACAGACTTCTGGTCCCCACCCACATAAGTGCTGGGATCTAAGGGGTTCTGTGTTTTTAAATGAATACAGTGGGCTATTTTGAGAGTCCTAAGAAGCAGTGAAGGCGAGGCTGGTTCTGAATGGGCACCGTGCTGCTGTCGCACTGTCCTGTCCTCCCCGAGGCTGTGTAGGCTCAGGAGGACAAGGTCTAGGCCAGGCATTGCCAGCACCAGGCAGAGCTGGGCTTCCAGACTGCGTGACCTTGAGCAGTGACAAACATCTTCACCCTCACTTATCCATAAGCCCTTTAAGACTTTTCTCTCTTAAGATTATTACAGATGGACAGACCTGTGCCAGGCACACAGGTCCTTCATCATGGTTTTAAAAGACAAATGCCCAGATGGGGAGATGACTTGGTAGATAAAGTTCTTGCCTTGCAAGAATAAGGACCTGAATTTGAACCTCAAAACCTACACGAAGAATCCAGGCATGACGGTATTCTGTACTTGCGAGCCCAGCCCCAGGCCAATAAGCTACTCAACAAAACAAAATAAAACACTAACAAACAAAACAAAACACCAAGAAACAAAACAAAACAAACACACAGACCAAACAAAAAGGAGGAGGAGGAAGAGGAGGTTGGAGAAGGAGGAGGAGGAGAAAAAAGAATAAGGAGGAGCAGGAGCAGGAGCAAAAAGGGGAGTGTCTAGAGAGAAGGCCCAGCTAGTTAAAGAGCCTTTGCTATTCTCGCAGAGGATGGAGTTCTGTTCCCAGCATTCAAACTGGGTGATTCAACTAATTCCACCTCCAAGGGATCCAATGCTCTCTTCTGCCTTCTGCAGGCACCCACACTGTGGGGCAGACACTTACACAGAGATCACTTACACACATGGGTAAAAATAAGCTTTTTAAAACAGTAAGTGAATGGCATTCTGAGAACCAAACCTAAGGTTGTATTCTGACCTAATATGAATGCATATGTGCCCACACATAAAGATGCAGCCACACCAACACACACACACACACACACACACACACACACACACACCATGGTGGGCTTTTTTGAGGGATTAACATCCTATCCACCATGACAGGAGCAGACAGAAGGAAGGGTGGTTTTATGCCAATATGCCAGGGTGGGATGAGAGGGTGGCGGGGCAGAGAGTACAGGAAACAGGGTGGAGACTGCACTTCTTCCTCCAGCCCTGCACTGAGTCTCCATCCTTTTTCTGACCAAGGCATCCGTTAGCCAGAGGACAAAGAGCTCAGCGTGCTCATCCAGGAAACAGAGGGCCTTCTGCAAATACCCAGGAGGAGGAGCAGGCTTCAGATAAAAGGGAGGGGCAGGAAAGGCAAAGACAGCTTTCAAGGCTGTGGTGTGCTTGTTTGACTGGTACCTGGAAGAAAAAGGCTAGGACGTCTTGTGCTGTCCTCCAGCACCAGGAGCCACTCTAGAGGGTGGCTGAGAGGGAGGCTGGGAAGGACAGGGGACTCCAGTGTGGGCTAAGAATCAGATCCTTGCCATGGGTGCTGTCACTAGCTCACCTTAAATTTGGCAAGGGATAGAGCCTTCCCCATGCCTTCCCCTTGCACCCTCCCCTCACTGCCCCACCACAGCTGTCTGGCAGGTTGCACTTCTCCAGGCTGCTTCAATGCCTGTGCACTGAAAATAGGGAGGATATCTTTCTGTGATATATACTGTGGGTATCACAGGTCCTTGATCTGGGGGCTGTGCTGGGGAGAGGGATATATGTTGGAGTTGGTGCCAAGGCTAACTCTAGCATAAGAAATTGGGAGAAACGACCACGTGTGTCTTATCCTTGGAACAAGCTTTATACTTGAGATGGAGTGGGGCCAACCGGCGTTACATTTAAAAATGCACAAAGATGTTTCCATGTGGGAGAAGCGAGCAATGTTCAGCTCGTGGCCCTGAACACCCTTCTCAGCCTGAGGACCCTTGATGTTTTCTGCACTGCTCACTTAATGGGGGTGATGGCATTTCAAGGCCAATTCTGCAAACAAAACCTGCCACACGCCGCTGTCAAGCAGGATGCAGATGCACGGAGAATTCCCATTCAGAACACAGCTGTGCATGGATCAGCGGCCAGGGTGGCTGGCTTCCCGAGGCATTGGGCTGTTTACAGCACCGACAGTGTGGGGCTCTTGGCTTTGTATCTTTTGAACAATTACAAGAAGGAAATATGGAGAAGGGCTGTCACTTGGAAAAGTAAATGCTAAGTAGATTCTGCCTCTGTGTTTCCCTGTGGGCTAAAATCATCCATTAATTTTCAGAACTACCAGCAACTCTGAGTGTTTCCCCCAGGGACACACACAAACTGTGATTTGTGGGAGGCAGTCCCATTCATCCCCGGGATGATGATGGTCTTTGTGAATCACCGTGTGTAGTTTAGAGGTTTTATTTATTTTTAATGTTTGTGCATAATGTGGTATGTGTGCATGTGTGTAGTAGTGCATGTATAGCCATGAAAGCCAGAGGTTGATTTTAGGTGTGTGTGTGTGTGTGTGTGTGTGTGTGTGTGTGTGTTTAATAGAGCACCATATTATATATGAACACAAGACCTCTCTCTTGAGCTTAGAGGTTATTGCTTAGGATAATCTAGCTAGCCTTGCAAGCACTGGGATTATAGGTAGAACATTCAGCATTTATGGGGTGTTGGGGATCTATACCATGGTCCTCGCTTGCATAGCCAGTATGGTACACACTGAACCATCCCCCCAGGCACCCAGTTTGGATTTAATTGTCAAAACTTCTCTTGGAGATACTCTTTTAGCCTGGGCCATTCTTATCAAGAGTATTTCAAATTTCATAACAGCCTGCGAATTTACTTTGCTGATGTGAACACATTTATTATACACAGCACACATCCATCCAACGGCCACTCTGAATAACAAATTCCACTTTGGTTCCCCTTTATTATAATAGGTAAATACTTGTCTAGTGTGAAACTCTTTTACTGTGTGAGTTTTTCAAGCTTTATGGTGATTGTCTTTTGTAACCACCCTTCTGAAGACCTACTAAGTGTTGCCATGGTGCTGGGCGATGGATCATTTAGAAGATTATACCTACTAAGCATTGACATGGTGATGGGTGACAGTTCATTTAATAGGTATACCTACTAAGCGCTGATGTGTGGAGACTGATTCAGTTGATGTCACTGATGTGACTGAGACAGTTGTAACTGTCTCCTAGCTTGGCTCACCGCCGGGCCCTGGAGAGTTGAATTGGTGTGATACTTGGGAACTGGAGGTACACTAGGGTTGCTGTGTCCTCGGAGGAGCAAGTATGATATCATTGCTGGGAATTTGGGGCTTCAAATATGAACACCTGGCTGCCAAGTGAACATACCAGGCCAGGAATTTATATGGCAGCCATGGTGGATACTTTTCAGAAAAGTTAGGTTTCTCACTGGGGGCTGGAATGCCTGAATTTTGAGCCTTTATCACAGACATGGAGTTCTTGACAGTGTTGAAT
The DNA here is from genome assembly GCA_964023405.1 of Apodemus agrarius. NCBI lineage: Eukaryota > Metazoa > Chordata > Mammalia > Rodentia > Muridae > Apodemus > Apodemus agrarius. Next base: position 94,873,115 of record OZ030011.1, on the reverse strand, counting down.
TCATAGCTGCAGCTCAAAGGTCATACCCTTTGACCCCTGCTGTCCAGTCCATGAGGATGCGATGGTACCGGGTGAGCAGTTCACACACTCAAATTGGTACTTGTTCTGATTCTTTGTCCCTGATATCTCACTGGAGATATCATTCAGAAATCTCTATACATTATGAGATTCCCAGGACCCATGAAAGCAGGTTGTCTCCTCCAGGAGGGTTCCATTCAGGGAAAGGTAAGGACTAGATAGGTAAGGACAATTCTTTCCCATGATGCAAGATCTGAGGAAACAGAACTCACTCCCATCTTCTGCCATTTTTTTTTTCATCACTGACTTCTCACCCCAGGCCTTGGTCCTGATGGTGTGAGCACCATATGCAGTTCCTTGTCTATAGGTGACCATTCAGAGTTATGTGCCTCCATTATCTACAGGGGGTGGGAAAGCTCTGACCTAATTCTCAGATCCCTTCCAGGCAACGGAGGACATACCCTGAATCAGTAAGGCACAGGGTTATTATCAAACAGATGGAGTATGTGGTTATGGGTAGTACCAGAGTTTCTGGGGGTGTACACTGGCTCTCCACTGCCCCATCTGTTCCAGGATGCCCTCCTCCCTGTTAAACTCTGCCTGTGTGTACATGTACCTAGTTATGGGCATAGTAGAGATTCGTTCTGGGTTTTTAGAGACATCCATCATAAAGTCTAAGGTACCTGGACTATGTAGCTTCTTCTACAAATCCTTCAACATACTGCAAATTCCTTGAGAGATGGGACCTCAAGTCACAGCCTGTCATCTTTGTGCCCGTACAAGCTTCCAGCTTCCATGTTAATGAAGGTTAAATATAAATTCTGTACATTTTAATAAAGTTTAAATATAAATGTTGCCATAGCTTTTCCTGGCCAATTTTATTGAAACAGCGTTCAATAATGCTGCTGAGAGAGAGCACGGCATTTAAAATATTATCTAAAATGAATGAACAGAACACTCTAGGGAACACAGGTGCAGGAGACTCTGTCCATAGTCCTGTCAGGTTCTGTGATAAGGGAGAGAGTACTAGATGTTTGTGTGACTTCACTAGAGTGCTCAGTATGCTGGTTGCTCTCAGACTGTTCACACCCAGAGCTATGAACACTGCAAAGATCTCTGTACACCTAAAATGGCCACCACACCCATCTCTGCTGGGGGCGGGGCTGCTAGCATCCACGACAGTAGGCATGTAAAGTTCTACAACCACTTTGGGACGTAGGTTGGCAGTTTCTTAACACTGTATATGTAATCTGATTGTTCACTGCCTTGGTATTTCCCCCAAGAGATAAGAACACCCGTGTGCATTCAGAGACCTGTGCACAAATGCCCAGAGCAGATCTACCTGTGATAGTAAAAAGAAATCTGGGATCAAAACTGTGAAGACAAATCAATACACGGCAGGAATGGGGACCGGGCTGATTAGTGCGAAGCCATGGTGATACCACTTTTGAGCGTACCTTGTTACAGAAATAAGATAAAAATGATCAGCCACGAAGCTGGATCAAGTTTATTTCAGGATGCCATCTGTGTAATAAGGTTTTTTTTCTTTTAAATTAAGGTCCTGTGTAGTCTAGGCTGCCCTCCAACTCACTATGTACCCAAGAAAGGTTTTGAACTTCTGATCTTTCCTCCTCTACCTCCCAAATGTTCATAGTTTATGAGATGCTAGCAACGGAACCCAGGCCTTCATGCATGCTTTGAAAGATCTCTACCAACCATAGCACCAGGGCTAGTTTTACTTTTACTTTTAAGTTAGAATATCCAACATGTTGAGGAGGAGGAAAACCCACCATGTTCTCATATATACTCTTGCCCTCTGAAGTACATCTGAGCTCATCTGAAGTACAACTGGCAAAGAGCATCCAAGAAGCTACTCCTGTAACCTTGGGTCATCGCAGAATCTGCAGGGTCATGTTTGCCCAGGACAGGCTTGCATTGTGTGTTCTCAAAAATATTCAAAACATTATCCAAAATGATGAAAAATTTAAAAGCTATTTAGTACAACATTGAGAAATATATCAAATCATTTTGAGCCGTGCGTTCTCTCTGTGTATGCCTCTCTGATTCTCTTTCTGCATCAGGGTCTCATTCTACAGCTGTGTGTAGCCCTAAATTCTTGATCCCATCTCAATTCCCCCAGCTCTGACATGAGTCAGGGCACAGGTAAGAAGAACAAAGCTTGGAGTTTAAGTATTGAGGATCACATGCAGACTACATTTCCCCCCTACCATTCCAATGACCTGGTAGCACACAGCTAACAGCACAGGGTTGTATACATTTTTCCATATTGTGAGAGTGGACCCATCTGTGAGATACAGTGGCAGAAGGGCCCTTCTAGGCCAAACCATGTCCTCATTGAAAGATCTGGTTGATATTGGTTCTCCAAAGCTTCTGTTTCAGAGTACTTTTACCTTGGCACCTATGCCTCTGTATCCAGCCATGGCCTTCACCAAATTCCCCACAGGATAGGCTGCAGCACATCCTGTTCCTCTCATTCTGTCAAGTACTTGTACAGGCCTCTTCATGAGTTGCTGAGTTTCCTTTCTTAGGAATGACGTTTGCCGGTGACTGCTGCTTGGCATCCTGGGAGCCGGGAGCCTCCCTTACTTCCTTGGTCCCTTACCTCCTGGTCCGCCCCAGCAGGTCCACTGAGTCCGAGTGCAGTGATCAGATCTGATCTCCCATTGGGAGTTTTGATCAGGACTCTTGAAGCAGATTTCTACAGCTAGGATCCCATGCTGGAGGGAACTTGGCCTGGGTGGATGTTTGCCTGCTCTGTGGAGGAATTGCCACCGTAGCAGAAAGAGTTAGGTACACTCTAAAAGACTGCCGAATAACAGTAGGGATGAGCATTGGTGGAGAGCCTGATGGTGCGTTGAAGTCCTGGTGGTTGCCTTGTCTAGAACAGGGTCTGTTGAGCCAGAGGCCCTGTTTCTATCAGTTCCTTCAGCCGATGTACTTGGTTGGTCCCAGAACCATTGGATCATGTCTCTCTCTCTCTCTCTTTTTTTGAGACAGGGTTTCTCTGTGTAGTCCTGGCTGTCCTGGAACTCACTCTGTAGATCAGGCTGGCCTCGGATTCAGAAATCTGCCTGCCTCTGCCTCCCAAGTGCTGGGATTACAGGCGTGCGCCACCACACTCGGTGCTGGATCATGTCTCTTATCTCCACCAATTTTTAATTCTCCTCCTCTTCTTCTTCCTCCTCCTCCTCCCCTCCCCTCACCCCTATTCCTTGTCCCGCTCTTCCTCTGCTTCTTCTTTTTTCTCCTTTGAGACAGAGAGTCACTGTGGCCTCAAACTCATCATCCTCCTGCCTTGGTTTCCCGAGTGCCACCCAGTTGGATTTCTACCTGCTGCCTGATATCAACTGTCCTTTCATAGTTGCTGAAAGGCTGGCTGTTAGTTTCTCATGAATAAAATCAGCCCTCGTTTCCAGTACCCCAATTAAAAGTAGGTAACAAGCTCTTGGAGAGCTAAGGCATGCTGGAGTCACTGCACCAATTACTGTGATTTCTCCTACTATCTCCTACTGTCTCCTCCACTGCTTGACAAGCTGAAGTCACTGACAGGAAAAGATTATACCTGAAGATCCAGCCACTCGCTTCATGCAGGGTGGGATGGGGCAATGTGTGACTTTGACAAAGCCCACTGTCTGTCTAGATGAAGAACTAGCCAGGTCACCCAAAGCAGCAAAATGCTAGCATGTGCAGGCGACCTCGGTGCACTCTACCTCCACATCGGACCAGGTTGCTTCAGGACCAGTTGGTGGCAGTACCAGCCAAAAGGAACATATGCACAATGAATTAGGTGCTTAGTCTGCTCCGAAGACATCCAGGTCCCTCCCAAGTTGGATCAGTTGGCCATAGGAGGTAGCCAAGCAATCCTGAGATGAGGAGCGGGCAGCCAGCTCACACTAGTACGCCAGCAGCTCCCTTCTTCAGCAGCTGTGGCTGCCATGTGGCTATTTGTGCTTGTGCCAGGCTTGAGCAGGTTGCAAAGTGGGTCCTGGGTAATGTGACTCCAAGGACACTTTCCTGCAGTGACCTCATACTCTCCTTGTGTTCAGACTCCTTCCATATGCCACTGTCAGTCTCTCTCTCTCTCTCTCTCTCTCTCTCTCTCTCTCTCTCTCTCTCTCTCTCTCTCTCTCTCACACACACACACACACACACACACACACACACATACACACACACACCACATACACTTACACACAGAGATATACACAACACACACACACACACACACACACACACACACACACACACACACCTTTGTATTCAAACATGCATGCAGGCTCTTGGGGTTCACCATGTGCTGCCATTATGCAGGCTCTATGTGGCCGGTTGCCCACGGAAAGAAGCATTCCCTGGCTGCTCCCACACAGGACTGAATAGAAATGGCTTTTCATTCCATCCTGACCTTCTCTGGGGAGCTGCGGGGCCTGTGGCTGGCCTGATCATGTTAGCTAGTTTATCTTCTCCGCTTGGGCAGGCTGGGACAGGAGCCAGGCTGACCCCTTCTGCAAGCAGCCAGCCGGCAGGAGTGAGCATCACTCCTCTGCAAGAAGACTCCAAGAAACGGTGCAGCTGGTGTCATTAGCATCCTGGGGGCAGAGCTGGCATCCTATCTCTCCTTCCTCCCAGGGTCCAGCCTTAATGGCAGTGAAAAAGGAAGAAATGTGTTCATCAAGACACCCAGGCAAGGAAGGCTTGGGAGGAGCACACAGGAAGGGAAGTCCCAGTGAAGTTTAGGGGTGGACATGATAAGGTATGAGCTGGTCTTACTTCCACAAACTAAACTGGCCCAAACAAAAGTTCCCATCCTAATTCATCGTCAAGAAATGCCTCCTGCCTTACTACATTTCCTGTCTTAGCTTCATCCCCAGGGGCCTTTCTTCTTCTCTCCATCTGCTGATAGGTGTGCACTCTGATAAATGACACAACACCCATCTCTGGACTTGCTCCTCCACTTTAGTATTAAGTGGACTAATAAGATTACATAAACACACGGCAGGGGAGAGAGCTATAGACACTGATTGTCCTATTTCATAAAATGAAGGTCCCATACACACTCACTCATGTTCACCATACTGGTTATGAAGGACTTCTGGGTTCCGCTGTGGGAACGTCAAAGGCACCCAGATCTTCATTATGGACCAGGGTTTACCGTCTTCCCTCTCTGAGTATATTTCTGCTTTGTATCCCAGGATAGACCCTGCAGGTCCACAGCTGTGAGGCGCTCATGCTCCTCCTCATGGGTCCTTGCATGTGGTCAGTGTCTTCCATTCGAGTGGCATGGCAGGAAGAGTATATCCTCCTGATTTCTTCAGCAGACCTGTCTCACTTCCAGGGCCTGTCAGGTGGAGGAGGACTGGAGGTTTCATGGCGGGCACAGCCTGTTGTGATGTTCTTGGTAGGAGTTATTGTCATTTGACTTGTCTTAAATTGTTCTGTGAATTGAAGAAGACAAGCAGGCCACTCATAGTCAATCTCTGTGAGTTCATTATCTTGGCCACCCTGCACATATGCCCTGCCCATTCCTGGAGCAGGCGCCTGTGAGCCTGGGCTCTTGGCTAGAGGCCCCAGGCCTTGACTCCATGGGACAGAAGCCACAGATATACAACAAACACGTCTGTCCACAGGACTCCCTAAGCAATGACTCCAAGCTCATCAAACTTGCCACTGTTTTGCACTGAGAAGGCTTCATTCTGTTTAAGAACACAAGCAACTCTATCTGATGATAGTCACTATAAGTCAAGTAAGCTAAAAAAAAATTCAAAAGAAAATGAAGTCTCACTTCAAGACCTTGATGGTTGCAGGACTTGAACTGCCAGAGACCTGGGGGTAAGCCCCATGCCTCTCACCATGGCCAACACAGCTGAGATGGCCCCATCCTGGAGTCTTGCTCCACGAGGCCTGTCCTGGCACAGAAAGCAGAAAGATGCTCAGAAGAGGTCAAACCTGCTGAGAGTATCTGCACCAAAGTGGGATTGGCCTTTCCTTGACTTCCCCAAGGAAATCAAGACCTAGCCCTCTAAGTCCAGAGTTCTTCCAATAAATCTCTGAAGGCTTTCACATTATCTGTGGCCCCAAAAGCACCTTATCTGACCCCGAGGGGCCCCACATATTCTCCACTTCTGTGTCATGTTAACATGCTCTCCTAAGACTGTAAGATCAGGAGACATAAGCATGTAAACACATACAAATGATCAAGTTTCAGCCTGACTTTGCTACTGCTGCTTCTCTCGTTCTCTCTCTCTCTCAATCCCTCTCTCTCCATCTATATATGTGTGTGTATATGTATATATGTGTATGTATATGATGTGTAATGTATATGTATATATGTATGTTTATGTATTTGGGGTGTATGTATATGTGTGTATGTATATGATGTGCATATGTGTATATATAATGTGCATGTGTATGTATGTATATGTATATAGCATGTATGTGTTTGTATGTATATGATGTGTATGTATATAGTGTGTATGTAGGAGTATGTGTATGTATATGATGTGCATGTGTATGTATGTACATGTGAATGTATATGTATATGGTATGTCTGTGTATGTATGTATATGATGTGTATGTATATGGTGTGTATGTATATGCATGCATATGTGTATGTGCATGTGTATGTATGTGATGTGCATGTATATGTATGTGTATGTGTATGTATATGTATATGTATATGTATATGGTATGTATGTATATGTATGTATATGTATATGTTGTGTATATATGTATGTATATGTGTCTGTATATGATGTGTATGTATATAATATGTCTGTATATGGTGTGTATGTATATGATGTGTGTGTATACTATGTGTATGTATATGATGTGTATGTATATGCATATGATATGTATATGTATGTATATGATATGTATGTGTATGTATGTATATGCATACATATGTGATGTGTATGTGTATGTATATGATGTGTGTGATGTATGTGTATATGATGTATATGTATTTTACTGGGAAGCAGACACTTTTGATTGGAACTGATTCCTATAATAAGCTTTTCAGTTTTTAAAAATTTTTTGGGAACTTTGTGTATGTGTACATGTTGGTGTGTGTAGAGTACTTGGGTAAACTTGTGAGCACATAGAGACAAGCAGACGATATGTGGTCTTTCCTCTGTTTCTATCCACTTCATTTTTTGAGACAGGATCTCTTCCTGAACCTGAAGCTCGCTCCTTCATCTAGATCATCTGGCCATGGAGCTCCAAGGGTCCTTCTGTCTACATTTGTCCACTTGGATGACAGGTGTCTATTGCCATGCCTGGCTTTTTCATGAGTGTTAGAGACTTGAACTCAGATTCCCAAGCTCGAGCTACCGGAACTGTACTGACTGAACGACCCTTCTCCCCTCTCCATCAAGTAAGCTTTCAGTGTGAAGCAGGCAAGCCTGGGGTAACAGGCTCTCTGGAAGCCAAGAACTTCATTCCACCTCAGAGGTGACAGTGTAGTAGGAATGTCTTCGAGTCTGGGCTGTAGGAAGTGCATGCGTGGCCTCTGTCTTCACACTATCTCACTGCAGGCTAAGGCCCTGTGAGGCAGACGATGCACTCAGCAGTTGCCAAAGCTATGCTCTCTACCTCAAACACCGACTGGGAGAAAGGGTGGGAAGTGACAAGGCTGGATGATGGTCTTCCCATCTTCCTCTAGCTTCCTGTCACCTCAGGACTGAAGGCAGCACAGAAGGTGAGTGTGGCACTCTGCTGCTCTTTGAATGGAGCTAATAGGGGAGAGTGGGCATGCCTGCTCAGCGAGCACCGCAGACAGGCCAAAGGCTTCACACTGACACTGCCTTCTCCAGTGACGGAAGTCTGTGGACAGTCACCCCAGGCTACCAGACCATCCAGATGCATTTGCTTCTGTAAGCAGTGGGTGCACATCACAGCATCATTAGGTAGTAAGTGTTGCAGCCGAGGTGGGTAGCAGGAAACAACCGCTCTGTTGTGACACTGTGGACGATGACACCCAACCCACTTGGCTTGGTCTTTATATTAGTAGCCCACAACATAACGCCTTTCAAGCCGGAGCCAGGGAAGAGAGTTCTGTGAGTCAAGTGCTCACAAGCGGGGCTATCCAGCTGATGTCACAGGGGTGGGGCTCCAGAAGAAGCACTGAGCGTCCTGGAGAACAGCTGTGCTTGAACATCGTTCAGTGGATTTGAGGCTGTGGCTGAGGCACTTTAGGCAGCGTAGGTCTCGAAGTATTGATGATCCTTTTCTCAGAAGCCACACTACCTGTGAACCTCTTATGTGCATATATATATATATATATATATATATATACATATACATATATATATATATATTTGTATATGTTTATGTTCACATAAAGGAGCTTACTGGAGTTATCCTGCACCAGGATAATGGTCTCCCTAACAGCCATAGGTTGCCAAATACAACCAAATGGCACCAAATGGTGGGAGATCTCCCATATGTCATTCTCAAGAGTGTCCTGGCAATGTAGGCTGTCGCCACTGCTCTTGGTTGCCACCAGAACCTACTGCTGAAGACACCACACATTTTGGTCACCGGACATGGAAAGATCAAGGTGGTACTGACTGTGAAGCCCCCTGCCTGCTGGCTAACTTTCACAGTACCAGAGGGAACTATGCAGCCTGCTAAGGGAGATGAATCAGCAACGGTCTTACCTGCACATTGCAATAAGGAGTAGCCTATCGAGAGAGACCTGGAGATGCAATAGGAAGATGAGCTTTTGGGGGGTAACCAACTGCTTCTGGTTGACACTAAGGCTAACACCCCAAGAGGAGGCTCACGACGGCCACTGTAAGTGTGACCACGAACTCATGCTTGAACAATTCCCAGGTCTCAGGGGAAGACTCCCCTGAGTCGACCTAGTATGAGACCGCCCTCTATATTTGCATATTAGAACAGCTCTCAGACCTTATCTGAGAAATGTCTTTGTGCAATGGATGCCGAAGTTCACACAGGAACTCAACAACTAATGAGAGTGCAGAGAGTAAGTGTTAGAGGAGTGCTCCGACACTAAAGGGGCACCTAGATCACACCCCTCCCAAAGCTCAGAGACTGTCTTGGAAGAGGAAGAAGAAAGACTGTAGGAGCCAGAACTCAGGGAGGAGCAGGCTGAGACAGTGTCTTCTGGATGGAGCAGGGTTGTTGGACTCATGAGCTCACAGCCGATGTGGCGGTCTGCACAAGACCTGGAAAAGATAAAGCCAGGCAGCATTCCACCTCAGAGCAGAGAGGAGGTCATGAGCTGCCTTCCATCCTTAACCCAGGTGCTTCTGATAGTTGGTGGGTTCTGAAGAGGGAGAGCTTCTTAAGGGTGTGTCTCTTGTTAGATTAACTGTGTTCCAGTGGGTATCCCCAGATCTAGAAGCATATAGTTTGTTCCCATTGGATTACACATGGTTTTTATTTTTATTTTTTTTATTAAAGGAGCTGGGCTATGATGGTACACACCTCTAATCTCAGCACAGGTGAGGCAGAGGCAGATGGATCTCTGAGAGTTCGATGCCAGCCTGGTCTACAAATTGAATTCTGGGACAGTCCAGGCTGTTACACAGAGAAACCCCATCTCAAAAAATCAAATCAAATCTTTAAATAAATAAATAAATAAATGATAAATAAATGAATAAATGGATAGAAAGTTTGGAGGGGTTGAGAAGGTGGCAGTGGAACTGGGAGGAGTCAGGACATATGATCAATAACATTGTATGGAATTCTCAAGGAATTGATAAAAATGTATTTTAAAAACTTCACAGAAGTCAAGAGGCAATATGCTAGGTACATCATATTCTGTGGATATTGTTGATGACTTCATTGATGCAAAGACAGTTGCATTAGTGACCAAACACCTGACTTAAATCACTTAGAAAAAGTTTTTCCTTCTCATGATTCCAGGAGCAACAGCAGGGGCACACGGATGAGACTTCTCACATCTAGGGAGCCCAGGAAGCAGAGAATAGAGGCTTCTGGTGCTTAGCTTAACTGGCTTCCTCCTCCCCCTAGTTAGCCACAGACCTTCAGATGATGGCACCCATACTGAGGGCAGGTTTCCCTCTTTAGAGTTCTCTGAAAACTCAGGCGGTATACACCCTGAAATATATCTCCTGGGTGATTCTAAATCCTGCCAAGTACAGTGAAGATTACTCATATCAGCGTCGTATGAGTGGCATCTGTCTAGTGGGTACTTGGAAAGAGACTGAAGAGCCTGCCAAGGTGGAGTGACAAGGAGAGGAACAGATAAATCAAGAAGGACCATGGAAGGAGTGTTCATGCAGGAGAGAGTGTCTGCCCTTCAGAGGATGAAGACCAGACTTAGCAAACAGCCACCGGAGACTAGAGAGACAGTGAATCATCATGGAAGTGGAGCTTGGCAGATCAGTTCAGTGGTGGAATGCTGACCCAGCATATATGATGTCTTGGATCAGATCCTCAGCACCATTAAGAAGAAAAGAAAAGAAAAAAGAAAAGAAGAGAAGAGAAAAGAAAATTAAGACCATAATACCACTTGCAAAATACCATTCAAAAAGCAGGAGACAAAGAAGGCTCACGAAGAGCCTTCAAATCAAGAAGAAAAGGGGCCACAAGCATGACCTTGGATGGAGCGACGAAGAGCTACCCTGGGGGTACACTGAGCTATCTGCACCCGAGAACTCACTGTTGAAATACACTCACAAAATGTTCATCTGTGACTTACACATGAGGACATTTTGAAAGCTTTTTTTAAGAACGTCATTCCATTGTTTATCTATTTGTAGTGCTAGCCTAGAAAAAAAAAAAGTAAGTCACTGCTAACGAGCTCCTGCAAGGGCATGTAGAAGGATCCATCCATCCAGTATCAGATGCGGGCAGATCCAAGCCATCCAGGAAGGCTTCCGAGGTAAATTAGGAAGTCCTGTGCTCATCTGCCTGCAGGTTTCTGTTATTGGTGTAGCCACATAGTGAAGTTACCTAGAGACATCCTGTAACCATGGCTCATAGATGTAGTCATGGGCTAAGAGAAGAGTAACAAGCGCTAGCAAACACGACCCTCTTCAGCAGTGGGAGCAATGCAGAAGCGCAGTGCTCGGGGCTCGGGCCAGGCTGCAGTATGGGCAAGTTGCCCGACCCTAGTCCAGCTGTAGGGCGGGGTTTGCTGTGCTTCTTGATGCCCGTCTTGGAAGTCCTCTCCCAACCTTCAGAAGATATGGCCCAGGGTTGAGCTGCTTCTTGAGTTTCCTCCTCTCCAGAAGACCCTCCTTTGAAAGATATTGCAGTGGGTGGAAGAAAGATAATCTTTACCCAGAGGAGCTGAGGGAAGTTTTAGCAGAAAGCAGAGTTCTGTTAGAACTTTCCATACCTGTCCAAATAGGCCACCTCCTGTTGCCCCTAGGACAAGCTGTCTTTCATATCCAGAGCAGTTCTGGCCAGCATCTCTCTCTGGTGTGTCAGGAGACTGCAGACTGGGGTGGCAACATGCATCTTTAGTCATTACTTGTATCAGAGTACCAAACAATAAATGTCCCTCTATCTTTGTGTGTGTGGAGAAGAGAGAATGGGATCCTCTAGAAAGTATTAATAAGATGGATTGCAGGGTCAGGTGTCCCCAGTGTGCCCTTTACATGGGCTAGTACTGCAGGGAGCAGGAAGATTCTAGGGCGGGAATGAGATGCCCCCTCCCCAAAGCTGATCTGCACATAAGAGGTACATCTCTGGGCTGCCCTGGGTCCTTGCCTTCATCTGCAAAATGGACCAAGCAAGTCCCTGGAAATCTGGTTCACAGAATGCTCGTGAGGCTGGGGTAGTGAGTGTGAGCACGTGGGTGTGTGCCACGGTGTGAGCATGGTTCAGCCATGGGCAGAGCCACGCCTTTTGTGAGCCTAGAGCCTTTACACAGAGTCCACTATTCGTCACACACACAAATCACAGAGGAGCTAGAGGTGAGAAGAAGTAAGTCCCAAAGGGAACGGAGAGGCCACCAGAAGCTGTGAGCGCTGGAAACAAAGGCAAGGCATCTTAGAGTCCTGGGGAAGTGCCGAGTGCTGCCTTCTCTGGTCCACTGTCCCAGGCTGCCCAGGCTGCACACACAGCAGTGATACCTTCCTGGTTGTTCCACTCATTGGTCTCCCTCCCTTCCACAACAGGGGCTCTGCTATCTCCCTCCTCTCCATGGATGTGTCTGGCCTGTCTTGGCTGAGAGCACATGCACCCTGATTTGTTCATTTGGGGATCCCCCCTCCCCCATGCTCCTTAAAGCCCACATTGTTGCTGCAAGGAGGAGGAGGAGGAGGAGGAGGAGGAGGAGGAGGAGGAGGAGGAGGAGGATCATTCATTCACAGGCCAGCCTTCCCTGCAGTCGGCTGAGGCCGCTGAGGCCGAGAGAGCGAGAGCGAGTTTCAAATATGTTCCCTCCCACGCTCTGCTTTTTAATTTCAGAGCCCCGGGGCGATCTGCGTGGGGTGACAAGTGGCAGTGGCTTCCCTGATGTTGGTATTCTGAGGTCGCAATGCGGTTGCAGCCAGAAGCCCAGGGATGAAGTACGGCATTAAAAATAAGAGAGATTAAAAATATGTGCCCTCCCAAGGCAGCAGAGCAAAGCTAACAGCCCCACATAAAGACGATGCGAATAGGATGAGCTGGTGACTGGGAAGCCGAGGGGGCTCACTGTGGCCATCAATCCTCTCCCTGCACCAGGAGAAAGCTGGGGCTGGGGAGGCAGGGCAGAGAGGGAGACTGGCGGTGGGAGGAGCGAGGGGTGGGGCGGGCAGGAAGGCAGGGAGGGAGGGAGGGAGGGAGGGAGAAGAGTACCTCTAAGAGGCAGAGGGAGGGGTGGCCAGGTGAGTGCAGGCTTAGCCAACAGAGAATGGACCTGTTCGATCTCTCCTTTCTTATATAACCTGAAATGGCAGGTTTCAGCCCGTGCATTTATCTTTTAAAATTGCATTCTGCCATAAATCAAGATTTCACGGCAGGCTATCTCCCAGCCATGCCTACAGATCCTAGAGCCTCGCTCCTCTCCCCTACCTCCTCTCCCCTACCTCCTCTCTCCATCTTCCTCGCCTTCTCCATCCCTGTCACAGCCCGGAGTTCCTGGGTCACCCCCAGCAGCTCCGTCCTCTCTTGCTCCCTGCTAGAAATAGGAATTTTTCAAAGGACAAGTTGCTTATGTAGGGGTCGAAAGCCCAGTCTTCTATTGTTCTAGTCGCTCTCGGCTGCTGTGACAAACGCTGTGACCAGAAGCAACTCAGGGAAGGAAAGGATTTATTTGGCTCACACTTCCAGGTCACAGTCCATCACGCGGGAAGTCAGGGCAGAAACACAAGCAGGAGCTTGAAGCCGCAATCAGAGAAAGAACACTGCTTGCTAGTCTGCTTGCAGGTTCATGCCCCGCTAGTTTTCTTACCCAGCCCAGGGCCACCCTCCCAGTGCAATGATGCCACTCAATGGGCTTGGCCCTCTCATCTGTCCATGAATAATCAAGATACATACATACCCACAGACATACACACAGGTCAGCTTGATGCAAGAAATTCCTCAGTTGAAGTTCTTTCTTCAGGTGACTCCAGGTTTTGTGACATTGATACAAAGACAAAAGGTGGAACAGAGTCTGAGAGAAAGACCATCCAGAGACTACCCCACCCAGGCCTGCATCCTATATACAGTTACAAAACCCAAGTACTGTTTTTTGCACACAAGTGCTGGCTGACCGCAGCTGGATATAGCTATCACCTGGGAGGCTCTCCTAGTGGATGAGAAATACAGAGGGGGACACTCTCGGCCAGCCATTGAACTGAGTACAGGGTCCCCAATGGGAGAGCTAGAGAAAGGACCCAAGGAGCTTAAGGGGTTTGCAGCGTCACAGGAGGAACAACAATATGAGTCACCTAGTACTCCCAGAGCTCCCAGGGACAAAACCATCAACCAAAGAGTACCCATGGCTCCAGACACATTGGCAGCAGAGGGATGGTCTTGTTAGACACCACAGGGAGGAGAGGCCCTTGGTCCTGGAAAGACTTGATGCTACAGTGTAGAGGAATACCAGGACAGGGAAGCGGGGGTAGGTTGATTGGGGAAGGGGAGATGGCTTATGGGAATTTGGGGGAAGGGAAGAACCAGGAAAGGGGACAACATTTGAAATGTAAATAAAGAATATACCTAATAAAAATTAAAAAATAAAAAATTAAAGCTTACAGAGAACATCTAGTAGGCATGCATGTACTGAGAGGATGATATAAATGAGTCTGTGTGCTGGCATGTATGAGTATGTGTGTACTTGAGAAGGGCATGCTGGGAATGCATATTTAGCAATCTGTCGGTTTTCAGTCTAATGGGGGTGACAGAGAGCTGAGGGTCTGCAGTTTATGGCAGGCATTGCTGGTGTCCAGAACACATGTGAGGGGCTGTGGAAGGGACTGGCCTTGGGCAGTTTCTCTTGCTGTCAAAGCAGTGCCATAAGGGAGATGTAGGGTGAGTCTTTAGGCTGTGGAGCCCCAGTAGACTCTCTCCTCTGTATCCTTCCTCCATTCCTGAGGATTGATTGCTAATTGCATTTTTTCATTCATTGGAAATTCCAGAAGATCATTAAAATATCAGCATTTCTGTTTTCTTATACTCAGTGGGATTTTTTAGACCTTTCAGGCAAGCAGGTTAGGTTAAAATCATATATTAATCATGGGACTTTGAGGGGTTCTGCTGGATGGACCCCGGAGTCTCCTTGAATAGCAGAGTCCTGCTATGCTCTGCTGTCACACACCCCCTGCCCTTCTCCCATAACCCTGCCAGGAAGGCATCTGATTTCCTGTGACTTTTCAGATGAGGAAACTAAAAAACATGTCAAAGAACAAATGCCCCAATTCTGTGCCAGAGTTTGTTGTACAAGAGTTCAGCACCCGGCTGTGGACAGCAACACACACATAAATATGCACACATACACACACTCCTACACCCCCTTAGCTAGCCTCTAGACCTATCCCACAATCCTTTGGTTCTTTCATTTGTGTGCACTTCATGTCTTCTTGGCCAAGGCAAATCTAAATAAGAGAAGATTAACCATGGGGGGTGGGGGTGTATCTGCTTAGTGATGACTAAGGATGACTTGGAACTGCAGCCCCACATGCCTCCACCTTCCCAGTCCTATGGTTAAAAACATGTGAAACAGCACCTGACTTTTTTTTTAAATCATTCTTTAATCATGGTGGTATGTATGTATATGTGTGTATTTGTGTGTGCGTGTATGAATAGGTCTGTGTGTCTCTGCGTGTGTTTGTGTATATATGTGTGCCTGTGTGTGTTTATGTGTACATGTGTCTACATGTGTGTATGTCTGGGTATGTGTGTATGTGTCTGAATGTGTATGTATGTCTCTATGTATGTCTGTGTGTGTCTCTGCATGTATTTGCATGTGTGTGTCTATGTCTCTCTCTATGTATCTATGTGTGTCTGTGTGTCTGTCTCTCTCTGTGTATCTATGTGTGTCTGTATGTCTGTGTCTGTGTGTGTCTTTGTGTGTGTATGTCTGTATAAGTGTGTGTCTGAGTGTGTGTTTATGTGTGCTTGTGTCTGCATGTGTGTATGTCTCTGCATGTGTGTCTGTGTCTATCTCTGTGTTCGTGTGTGTGTGTGTGTGTGTGTGTGTGTGTGTGTGTGTATTGTTGGCTATACATGCACACAGAGTGTTTACAGAGGTCAGCTACAAGTCTTCACCTCTCAGTTTGAGGCAAGATCTCCTCGTGCCCAGTGCAGCTTCGGGAGGCTCCTAAGGCCCTCTTTCTTCTGCCTCTCACCTCATGACTGGACTGCGGGATTGCTATGTGCTTGCATATGCAGCTCTACCTGAGTCTGGAGACCTGAACTCAAGTCCTCACCTTTGCTTAGCCTCTCCCCAGCCCTCATACCCTGCTTTCATTTATCTTTTTCCCCTTCATCAAATAAAATAGGTGAACAAATAAGAACAACCAGAAGACAAACCCCAAATGCACATACTTGACAGATCGAATAGCACTTCCGAGAGGCAGGACTCAAATCCGGGTCTCTGTGACGCCCAGGAACATGTTGGTTGGCTTTGTGGCCACAGCCCCTGCAGAGGCAGACACTCACAGCCAGGCTGTGCCCCTCCTAAGCACACTGCCTCAGACAGGGTGTGTGTATGTTGAGGGTGGGGGTGGGGGTGGGCATGGAACTGGTTTTTGAGGGACAGTGTGCCTTCAGGATGGCGGCTTTGAGATTGAGCCTGTCGGCTTGTGGGGCTGATAAAGCAAAGGCTGTGCAGGCAGCTACAGAAATGCCTCAGGCCCTTCTTCTAAGAAGAAAGGCTGTCCCTGTTGGTCTGGGCACAGCTCTCCTCCAGCTTAGCCCCAAATGGCCTCAGGCCTCTCATTCATTATCCTCACAGTGCCCTGCCCCAGTTGGTGGACCAGACAGCCCGAGAAGGAGGCTGACAGGGGGCAGCCACTCAGACCCACCCTCCTCCTCCAAGGACAAAGAGCAGTCAGTGCCCCTTCCCTCCTCAGAAAGCTTCCTCCCTCTACAGGCTGAAGCCTGCGAAGGAAAGGCTGCCCAGCACCAGGCTTGCTGCTCGGTACCTGCAATTTGCACAGAGGGAGTTCAGCTATTTCAGAGCAGAGGCACTAGAAATACCTGAGTGGAGGGGAACACGATGCCTCCTCCCACACCGCCCTCGGAATCCAGGGTGCTGCAGGGTGAACTTGCCATCAAGGTGACATTGATTTTTTTTTAAAAAGATAGAAAGAAAAAAAACCCACGAAAGAAAGCAAAAGGCACCCATCTTTCTAAATGCTGGACAAAGGAACACAGAGACCAAAGAACAAATAGACCTGCAAGAATCTAGCCTGTCCCTCAAGCAGTCAGCATCTCCTTCCAGTCCAAGGCTCCCCCAGGCTCCGACGCACATGCATCTCTGGGACTCTACCAAGCTGTAGCCTCTCCTCTGTCCTTCTGAGAAAGGGGGGGGGGTGGAGTTCTGCATCTATCTCAAGTTTTCCAGAAACCCTGATGTTTGTCCCTTGAGCCACAAATGGGTCACAAAGAAGTCACCTGCTTCCGGCCACTTCCCCTCTGCACAGCTGTGGTCAGCCGTCCCCTATACTCCCCAGGGAGGAAGCTGTCTCCTCTGACTGAGATCCCAGTTGGGCAGTACTGACTGGCCTGACAGCTTGAGCTTGTCTGTCCCTCCCAGGAAAGAAGTCTTCTCAGGAGAAGATTCACGACATGGCAACTCCTGGGACTAGCTCCTTGGTCAGACCACGCCTTTCCCTTGGGAGCAAGCCTCCAAGGACCACTAAGGGAGTGGCAGGGCCTGCTTCATGAGTACTCTACATGTTCCTGTGGCGTGATTACTGGAGATGCAGTTCCTTCTCCAGACAAGCCATTTGGAATTAGCACGTTGATTCTCTTCCGAGTTAATGAAGACTCTGGGCAGATCACTGGGCCAGCCGCGGTGCAGGGTCATGACTTTACAGGATGAGGACACTGCTGACCCTGTGGCTGTAGCCCAGACACACAGGGCTTCTAATTATTTTTCCAATGAATTTCAGGAAGATGCTGCCCAGAGCCGGGTTGATAACGGCTGTCACAGTGAGTGTGTGTTTCCAGGAAATCCCACGGGCACTGCAGCTCATCCGTAAAGGAAGTAGGCTGCCATTTTTTTATTTCCTTTCTGAAATATTTCTGTTTGGGGATCTTGAAAGAGGAGATGGAAGAAAATATTAGTTCCCAGTGCAATACATATCTTCAGGATGCGATCCTGGTACCTTGCGACGACTGTGACCTATCCCTTTCTGAAGTACTGGGCTGGAATCTATCAGGCTACACTCACGTTTACACACAGAGGCACGCACTCGGATCTGAGTCCCTTACACACATGCACGGCAGCCTGCAGGCATGTGCAAAACCTTGTCTGGGGCACCAGAAGTTCGGGCGCTGGTCCCCCCCTCGTGGCGTGTAAATGGCGACTCACGGTTGAGGTGAACTCTTTCCTTGGCTCCTTATATATGGTTGTGGAAATGTCACAGGGGGATGTGGGGTGCCAAACAGGGTTAGGGATGTGGCTCTTGGCAGCCCTCGGCCTGCCCCTCCCCCGCTGGCTTCCTGCCTCACCTCTATAAGGCATGCAGAGAATGATAGCAGGTACACATGACATCAACTCAAACTAGAAAATCAGGGTCTCTAAATGGGCATAAGGGTACGTTATAAGCACCAGGTCAAACGTAGGTGCTCACATGTTATCACGGCACACAAAGTTCACCTCGCCTCTAGAGGCAGAAGTCCTGCTGCTATTCCTCTCACTTCTGTATAAAAATTTAGGGCCACATTAGTTAATAAGTGATTCGTGCAAACCTTAACTGCCAGGGGAGACACAGCAAGGAGGCTCTGCAGGACCGTGTCTCTGTATCAGAGCTACGGAAGTGTCTGGGCCCCGCGTCCAGTTCGCGCCATCCTGACGACAGCTCCCATCTCAGGATCTAATTTCCAAGTCTTTCCTAGAAACTGTGTCAATGGTGTGTGAAGGGGAGTCCCCGGTTCTGACCCAAAGTCTGCTTTTCCTATCCTCACTTCCATGACTGCTATGGGGACATGGACATGATAACCGGATTCCCAGAGCCATCGCAGAACTAAAAGAATCAAAACTCCCTTCTCCCTAAGCTCCCGCCTAACTGTAGACCCTTCTGAGCACACGCACATACAGGTATTCAGACATGCACACCTTAGTAGCTAGGGTCACGTCCATATGCATTGTGACTCCAGATGGGGCTCAGTTTGGTTGGCACCAATCAAAGAAGGTAAGATATCTCAAAGCACTCAAGGGACAGAGTCACTTCATTACCCATCCCAGTGCCCAGTGCAGCAGGACACAGCAATTGCCACTAGCAGGAAAGTCGCTGTGTAACAAAGGCAGGTCTAAACTAGTGGGGGTGGGGGACTGGGGTTTAACAAGTTAGCAGGGGAGTTCCCACTCCAGAAGCTTCTGGAACATGAGTGAAGCCTGAGTGAAAAGGTTTAATTAGAGCCTTAGAACAATGATGGCAGTCAGATGTTGCCCCCCCCCCCGCCCTTGGAACACTGGCTATCCCAGTAGGTGAACAGGAGAGGAGAGACACCCAAATGGGTCATCACTGACATTCTCCTAACTGGGGATTCTTCAGTCTTGTCCCTGTAACTTGGGCTTCCTAATTCTCTCCAAGGACAGGGATAGGGTAGGGCATGGATATGTGAATCACTGGAAAAATAGAAGTCTGAGCTGAGTGACTTGCAGCTAGTGAGCATGGCTTTAGTCTTCTTGTATGCAGGTACTTGTGTAGACTACTCCTGTTTCTGGGCCTCACCTTCTTAATTCATATAATGGGGCTATTTTCTTTCTCTGGAACATATAACTTTTAGGATACAAGAGATACAGGGAGAAGGAGAACTTAAAAATGTATGGGAACACAAGGTATTAGGTTTTGGACTGGCATCTTACAGGAAAAGAAAAGTGATGTCCGACGTACAGGAGGGAGACACAGGTTCTCAGAGACCATCTTGGGGTCAGCAAAGGTCAGAACCTAAAAGTGGAAGTGATTCAGTGTGGTGAGTTTATTCTACCACTGGAGGGAGGGGTAGCATCAGGCGATTCATGGGTGTACTGGGTAGTTTTCAGTCAGTTTGACACAAGCTAGAGTCAGTTGGTAAGAGGGACCATCAACAGAGGAATTGCCTCCCCCAGGCTCTCCTGTCAGTAAATCTGTGGGATATTTTTTTGATTGATATAAAAGGGTTCAGCTTACCGTGGGCAGTGCCTCCCATGAGCAGGCAGGCAGTCCTAGAGAGACTAACAACGCTGAGGAGGAAGCACTATTCCTCTGTGGCTTCTGCTTCAGGCCCTCTCTCCGAGGTTTTGCCCTGACTTCCTTCCCCGACTTTCCTCAGGGATGGACGATACACTGTCTGATGAAGTCAATCCTTTTCTCCCCAGGTTGCTTCTGGTTGGAGTTTTATCACAGCAACAGGAAACAAAGCAGGTCAAGAAGACTCTCCATGCCTCTCTCTGCGGGCCCTCTTCTCCTAGGCCTGGACAGCGTGCTTGATAACTGCAGAAGTTAAGGCAGTCAACTGTGGAGCATGGGTCCTGCCAGCAGCAATTGCTGTTTTTATCCTAACTGGATCAGAAGTAGCTGAGTATGTGTTCATGTGCGTGTGTGTGTGTGTGTGTGTGTGTGTGTGTGTGTGTGTGTGCGCGCGCGCGCGCGTGCTCACCTACAACTTCTAAGGACAGGCTCTTTGTGCGCACATTTAAAAATTACTTTAATTGGTTAACATGACCAGACTATGCTATTAAGTTGGCTAATGTGTACAGGTCATTTTAATTTTCAAAGACCAGGGGCTAACGGGCAGACAGGAGCACCCAAGCCTGCAGGAGAGGACTATAAGCCAACCCAAGGCATGGCCTATTTTGATGTGGAAAAGGAAGATGCTGTGTAGGAAGGAGCCTTGAGGGATACATGGAGGTGAGCTAATCAGGTCAGCACGGCCGGGGGTGGCCCTGGACCAAATGCCCGCCAGGATGATAGAGGACTCTGACCTAATTTGGGGAGGACCTCGATTGAGGGCAACTTAGGACAAGAGGTTGACTGAGAAATCTGTGCTATGAACCGAAGCAGAGCCACCCGTGCAGTCTGGAGTGGTAGGTAGCCCAGAGAGAGGACAGCAGGTCTGGCGCTGAGAGAACAGTTACAGTTGTCCATGGCCGGGACAGCCTCATGTAAAAGGAATTTATTAAGACAGGCTTCCTAGACTATAGTGTTCCACACAGACTTCCAAACTGTATATTATTATTTATCTCTGGGTGTTTCCTCCTATGCTTAGCAACTGACTAGTGAACTGGCATATTTTACCCAATAGGGCAAATGGAAGGTACTTCAGCTCTAGCCATGGCATCAAAGTGTCGTGGGGTCAAGTTCCCCACTTGTCTGCCAGTATGTATCCAACTACTAAGTGACTATATATGCTGTGGTTTTCATACCTGGTGCGTAAAGACAGTAGCCCCGTATATTTAAAGGACATATTCATAATTATTGTACATGAGCCCAGAAGCCTTAAATACTCAAGTCACAATTAGCAATTCAAATGATTCCCAAGAAGAAGAAAGGAGAGGACCCTGGGCCTGAAAAAATTGGATCCAGTTTTGTAGATCCAGAACAGAGAAATGGTGTGTGTGTGGTGGGGGAGATGATTGGGGAATAGTTGGGGGGGAGAGGACTTATGGGACATATGGTGGTGGTGGGAAACTGGGAAAGGGGAAAGCCTTTGGAATGTAAACAAAGAATATAGAAAATAAAAAAATAGCTAGAGAAAAACAGATTTTAAAAAAGTACCAGTAAACTAAGGATGTACCTATGGACATAGAGAAAAATTATTCTGGAGGTAAGATGGTGATAACATGAAAGAGAGGAGAGAGAGAGAGAGAGAGAGAGAGAGAGAGAGAGAGAGAGAAGAAGAAGAAGAGGAAGAGGAAGAGGAAGAGGAAGAGGAAGAGGAAGAAGGAAGAAGGAAAAGAAGGAAAAGAAGGAAAAGAAGGAAGAAGGAAGAGAAGGAAGAGAAGGAAGAGAAGGAAGAGAGGGAAGAGAGAGGAAGCCCATTAGTAGAAGGACAGGTACAGATAGAGCTCTTTCAGGCACGGCTAAATTTCATCACTGCAGACACCAGATTTTGAAACACAATAGTGGTTTGTTGAGGGAAAGAAGTCAATCAGTAGTTACCTCATATAGGTTGATCTATGGTGCGAGACCATCCAAGGTATGACCCTGTAATTAGCTGAGTGCCAGCATGTAGTAGTGGCCTCATAATTCTTCTCATCAAGGTTCTGTATCCCCCGCCTCCCTAAAAAAGCAGACAGCCACTTTTGGAAGCTTTCAGGGATAATCACAGTTGAGAATCATGTGCAGACGTTGATAGCTTGTCTCACGAACCACTCTTCCAAACGTAAGAGGTCATCCACATACGTGTTTGTCTGGTTAGCTCTAACTGTCAACTTGACACACAGCCTAGAGTCAGCTAAGAAGGGAGTCTCAAATGAGAAATTGCCCGGCCCAGATTGTTCTGAGGTCACATTTGTGAGAGATTGTCTTGATTGTTAGCTGTAGGAGGAGGAACTCATCCCCAGCACCATCCCCTGGGATGATGGTTCTGGGCTGTTTAAGGAACCTAGATAAGCATGAGCCCATAAACCATCCAGTAGCATCTAGCCATAGTTTTTGCCTCAAGCTTTTGTTTGAGTGTCTGACCTAACTATCCTCAGTGATGGGCTGTGACCTGGATGTGCAAGCCAATACATTCTTCCTTCTCTAAGTTGCATTCGGTCCAAGTGTTTTGTCACAGTAACAGAAAGAAAATTAGAATACATATGTTCCTTTATATGGTTATTTATATATCCATTTACTTATCCATGCATTCAACCATCTAGCCAATATTTACTGGATACCTACCTATCTAAGCTACCTCGTGTTTGCTGGGAGATGTGAACATCTTGGCTTTCTGCAATCCCCAAGTGGCTGGACAGCAAACGTTAAAAAGCAACACACCCGGTCCTTGCTTAATAAAGAAGTAAATTTTCACGGCCCTCTCTAATGATGGCAGTGACTTGGATCCCCAATAATTCAAACATTGTGAAGCTGTAGTTTTATCTAGGTAGCATTAATTTTTATAATTGTTGCTCCCTGAGTTCAGGCTGAGAGGTGTTTATAACACTGTCCTCCTTGTTTGAGGACTTTTCACCAATTCTTAATTGCTAGCTGATGACTCTATCCTTCTCTCTCAGAGTACTTCCTTGGAGGCACCTTTACTTATAAAGCCTGCATTTTATCATGCGGGTTAATAATCTTTCTTCATTTCATTTTGGCACATTCCAGAAAAATCATTTTTTTTCAGCCATTATGGATCAAAACCGCTCGTGCTAATGTAAAATAAATGAGGAGAGTGGAGACAGAATGCGGTTGCAGGAGGCTCTCAATTTGTGGCATAATTGAGAGCGTGGAGAAAATGTGTGCAGGTACCAGGATGGCACACATTCCAGCCACGATTTGTGTCTTAAATGCTCTGCAGTCCTGTGATCACGGGCGAAGCTCCGAGACTGCAGGGATGGATGGTTGCAGTGATAAGGAAAACGGGAGCCGACGGGCACCAAGCTCAGCCTTCGCCTGCCAGCTTCTTGATACGGGGAAGGCCTGCTGAGACCCCAGGAAACAAGGAGAGTGGAGTGGTCCTGACTGGGGACCCAATCTAGTGTCGCAGAATGGGTTTTCTGGGAAAGGACTTTGAGATGAAGGGACTCTTTCAGGGTAAAAACAGCAAGCTGTAGTGTGCCTTAACACCCCACTCAGCAGAGAAGCAACTTTCATGGGGGAAGTGGTCTCATGGTCCTCTATAATGATGGCTGTCATTTTAAATCCCAACAATACAAAAGTCAGGATTCTGAGTTCTATCTGGGTAGTACTGATTAGCTGCCACTCAGAACGTCCAGGATGAGGGGTATTTAGGAAGCTGTTCTCCATGAAGCGTGAAATCAGAAAGAGAGTCAGGGAAACTCTCTGAGTTCAAGTGCTCCAGGATGAACCACAGCTCCATGGAGTTCCTCCAGTCCTCAGATTACTCTTTGTGGAATCGAGAAGGCTGGGCCCTTGAGTCTCTGCAGTGAGCAGTTTCTCATGAGCATGCCCCATCTTCTGGGGGTATGAGGTAGGTCCTAGCATTGTTCTGAAGCCCAGGGAAATAGCTGGAGAAAGTCACAGGATGACCTTCAGCTAAAGCACCACCGTGCTAGATGATGGTATTGAACCTTTACGGGCCATGGGAGAAGAGAATGGGTATGCTTCTACTAAAGTCCAATCTCTAAAGCAAATGAGTGGTAGAGAAAGTCCTCGCTTGGCCCCATGCCCGTGTCCTGCCGGATTGCCCTCCTTGGCGCTGCTTCAAAGCTGCATGTCTTAAGGAGGTTTCTACTTTCTCTCCTGTCCTTCCGATTGTTAGCTCGTTCCTGACATGCTCAGTGGGGTGTTTGGATGAGGAGGTATTCCCCATAGTCCTGGGTGCTCTTGGGGTAGGTTTAGGAGGTGTGGCTTTATTTAGGGATGGACTTTGAGAGTTTAAAGATTCCCACCACATCCAGCTGGGTCTTTTGCTTCTTGCCTGCTGTTTAAGACGTGAGCTCCCAGTTTGCTGCTCCAACCGCTTCCACACTGTGAAGGACTCTTATTCCCCTGGAACCATAAGCCCAAATAAACCCTTCTATACATGGGCCTTGGTCATGATGTTTTATCAGAGCAATAGAAGGTAACTATTATACTCACCAACTCTTCTTCTTAGGTCAAGATGCCGTTTTGTATCTGTGACCCAGATGGCCCCCAGGTGCTAACCCCAGCAGAGCGCTTCCTTCTAGTCTCTTGAAGACAGTACCAGTCACACTTATTTTGGGGTTATTCATGACTTCTGTGACACAGCTGTGCTGTTACCATCTTTTTTAGTGTCTCATCTTTTGCTGAGGATCCTTGGAGTATTGTGTTTCTTGGGCTTGAACCTTGCTGCCAGCATGCTATATCTAGGTGACATCTCTTCTCTAGACCCAGACCCTATTCCGTGGCATTCAGCCTTGCTGTGCCCTTCAGGGTGTCTCAAGGACACCTAGATCCTTTGTCCAGACTCCCTGGTGTTCTCTGGCTCTTATCAGCAGGCAATCCAGAAGCCACAGAACCACTGTGGAGCTATAACCAGTTTGTATAGTTTTATTCCTCCACATCTCACACTTAAATCTATCTGTGTCCACCTGTCTACTACTTTGATACAAGCCATTCAGGCTGTTACAGTAATGGGGTGGTTCACACTAAAGCACGCTCTATTTGCTTGAGGACAAGGCAGTGAGTGATCTACTATTCAACATGAAAACTGGTATCATCAGCTACCAATTAAACCCTTTATAAAATAGCTATGCCAGTTGTGGTGGCGCACGCCGGTACGACTTGCTGAAGGAGGCAGAGGCAGGAGGATCATGAGTTCTAGGCCAGCCTGGGCTACACATTTTTGAGGACCCAGCCATACCATTCCTGGGCATATACCCAGAAGATTCCCCAGCATGCAATAAGGATACATGCTCCACTATGTTCATAGCAGCCTTATTTATAATAGCCAGAAGCTGGAAAGAACCCAGATGTCTCTCAACGGAGGAATGGATACAAAAAAATGTGGTATATATACACAATGGAGTACTATTCAGCCATTAGAAACAATGAATTCATGTAATTCTTAGAGAAATGGATGGAGCTGGAGAACATCATACTAAGTGAGGCAACCCAGTCTCAAAAGAATACCCATGGTATGCACTCACTGATAAGTGGATATTAGCCTAGAATCTTGGGACACCAAAGACATAATCCACATATCAAATGATATCTGACAATAAGAAAGGAGTGGACCCTGGTGCTGGAAAGGATCAAAGCATCAGTGTAGGGGAATACCAGAACAGGGAAGTGGGAAGGGGTGGATGGGGGAACAGGGGGAGGGAAAAGGGCATGTGGGACCTTTGGGGGGCGGGGAACCAGAAAAAGGGAAATGAAAGGTAAATATAGAATATATCCAATAAAAAAGAATTACTTCCTGCTAAAAAAATAACTACACTCACCTAATTAATTAATTAATTAATTATTAATTAATTTATATTTTTACAGTGCCTGATGTGGACAGGTCCCTCTGGTCCTGCTGTCCTTTTTCAGAGTATCCTCTCCGGGTCCCAAACGTGTATACACGCTGCCAATAGAATCAACACCACTTCCTCTCCTCTGGGCCCTGTCCTCTACCCTTATCTCTTCTTGCTGGCCTATGTCACACCCTCTGGACAGTGTCTCTTTCCACTATGACCTGGCCATATTTCCCTGGCACACATTCTTAATCTCTGCAGGTTTCTCTAAATTCTAGTTGCTTGCTGTACATGAAAAAATCCCACTGGTTCATGAAATTATTTCATTAAACCCTGACATTCTGATTTCACTGCGAGCTCTGTGGATGTAAAGACAGTTCAGACATAGCACTCAATAAATATTTTCGGATGGATAGGCGGGTGGGTGGATGAATATATAACTGGAATCACTGAGATCATAACACAGAATAAAAAACAGATTTATATTTTGGGAGTACAGATGTTCACCGTTGAAAACAGACTTTCTGACATCCTGGGACATCCATCTATACACCCGTTATGTCCTGGAACTTGAGGTCATGAAACCAAGAAACAGGTCAAAGTCCCTAAGGGTGGTCTTGGCAGAAAGGAAAGCACATGACAGGGCCCTGAGTCCCCCCAGGCCGAGGAGTAGAGACTTAGAGCTTAGATGTGCCTGGCTGAGCTGTGTTTATCCTAAGCTCTTAGAGCAAAACTCCAGTCCACAGGACCTGGGGAGGTGACTGTAGCTTAGGCCATCAGGTTGAAATGCTCTAGGTGGGCAGGATCAGGTATGGGAGGAGATGGGGATGATACCCAGAGGGTCAGGAATTTGAACAGAGGTGTGTAACAATGGGGGATGGGGAACTGCGGGTAGCCACCAGCAAGTTCCAGATGCCAGGAAAGCAAGAGGCTCCCAGGACCCAACAGAGATGAAATTAGCTGAAATGCCCAACAAAGGGGAGAGAGAACTTTTGTAGAGACCATATCCAGAGGTTAGGCAAGACCCCTGGTTGGGGGATGGGGCAACCCACCTTTCTCAAAATTTTAACCCAGAATTGCTCCTGTCTAAAGGAAATACAGGGACAAAGTATGGAGCAGACTGAAGGAAAGGCCATCCAGAGACTGCCCCATCTGGGGATCCATCCCATATACAGACACCGAACCCAGACACTACTGTGGATGCCAAGAAGTACTTGCAGACAGAAGCCTGATATAACCGTCTCCTGAGAGGATCTGCCAGAATCTGACAATTACAGCGGCAGATGCTTATAGCCAACCATTGGACTGAGCACCAGGACCCTGATAGAGGAGTTAGAGAAGGAACTGAAGGAGCTGAAGGGGTTTGCAACCCAATAGGAAGAACAATATCAACCAACCAGACCCCCCAGAGACTAAACCACCAACCAAAGAGTATACATGGAGGGGCCCATGGCTCCAACCACATATGCAGCAGAAGATGCGCTTGTCTGGCGTCAGTGGGAGGAGAGGCCCTTGGTCCTGTGAAGGCTCAATGCCCCAGTGTAGGGGAATGCCAGGTCGGTGAGGTGGGAGTGGGTGGGTGGGAGAGCATCCTCAGGGAAGCAGGGAGGGCGGATTCGATAGGGGATCTCTGGAGGGAAAACCGGGAAAGGGGATAACATTTAAAGTGTAAATAAATAAAATATCCAATAAAAAAAGATGTGTCCCTATAGTTGGAATAGCCCACTTCTCCCTCAGTTCCATGCCCCTTGTCGCTGGCCTTGGTCCTGCCTGCTCCTGTATCAGTGCTGTTGGTTCAGCTTTCTGGCTCTAAGAAAAGCCCTGCCTCACCTAGGAAAGGGAAACAGAATTGAACAACCTGAGTACCCATCAGTCCTTAAGGACCCGGTTAAACCATAGCAACTGCGCCCACCCTCAGGCGCTTCTGGTTCCCAGGATGCCTTGCACTGCTGGTTTGTAGCTCTCAGGGACTCCTATTGCTGCTTCTCTGCCTCCCTATGTAGCCCCGGTCCTGTGACTTGCAAGCCCTGGTTAACCCTGCTTCTTTGCCAGCTGGATTCGCCCGCCCCCCTTGCTCTGGAAATGTCTGCCAGGAAAGCGGGGCCACGGACATGCTCTCTGCTCGCCAGAAAGCTCCTGACTCAGCGTTTTCCCTCTGGTGCTAGCAGAGCCCTCGGGGACAAGAAGGGCACGGACGGGGCCGGTGCTGCGTGGTAGCCAGTGACCTGCAGAGCGGTTTGCCTCTGTTCCCTTTGGCCTGCAGACTGATGAACAGGGTACAGCCTGCACTCTGAGCCCTTTAAAGAGGATGTCGAGTGGGCCCCGGGAACTAGTCACCCAATGGAGAGCAAGCTGCCGTTCCCATGGTGATTCCACACTGAGCCCCGTGCCCTGGGAACTCACCTCCTCCCATTCACTGTAACCTCCATTAAGCAGAAACAAAAGATTAATACGGCAGAAGCCATTTAATGAACTCAGAGCTGGCAGCGGCTTGCAGCTTTTTTTTTTTTTTTTTTTCCAGAGCGGATTCCTGGAACAGCAATGCAGAGGCTTCCCCGCCTCTTCCAGGACAGTGAGGGCATTCAGCTGTCTGATCTCTCTGGGCTGTCAGACATCCATGCAGCAAATGGGCCCAGGCAATCTCGTGGGTGTGGGGAAGACCCTTTACCTCTTTTGTCTTTGTTCGGGTCGTTCTCCCACCTCACCAGAAAGGGAGGAGAACAGGGTCTCAGGTACGTGAAGAAAGGATACAGGCTTCCCCGCCACAGCTCCGGGCCAGGGTGGGGGTTGGGGTGCTGGTGGGGCTGTAAGGAAGCCAGGGCTGGGAGGAGACTGGAGGCAGCAGTCAGAGTGTCTGGAGACCAAGTGTCTAGACTTGGTTTGTGGGAGATGCTAGCCTCCTTTGCAGCCCATCTGAGCTCACTGAGCTGCTGAGGGAGCTGAGGGGTCTCTGCACCCCGCCCCACCCGCTCCCCCCCCCGCCCCCGCCCAGGCCAGATTTTATGCACACTGGAGGCTCAGCAGAAGGTCTGGACATGCCTTGTCCGTTTTCCAGTCGTCTTCTCGACTGAGGGGCAGCCCACTCTGTCAGGGCCTCTGCGTGTGCATTCATCTCTGTCTTTTACCACACGTCCTGATGGCTGGCCGGTGGGACGCGGATCCTGGGGCCTTAGGCAGGGTCTTTTGCTCTTCTAGGAGTTAATGCCAAGCCTTAGGTCCATGGTTTGGACAGAAGCTTGAATTTCACAGGCCCCCGAGGACACAAGCAGAGAACCCTCTCTCCAGAACAAAGGGCGGTCTTTTGAGGGCTAGTCTCAGTGGCGCATACCACCTGGGCGATGGATAAGCATTCCTTATTGCACAGGTGAGATTAGACATAACCGGCACAGTCATGAGAGTAGGAGTTCCCTAGCTCCTACATAAGGAGTTTCCAGAGGCAATTCCACAAAGATGGCCTCTCTCAGCATCCGGGTCCTAGCAACTGCGCTGACAGCGCAACCTGTGCTGCCCGCAGAATTCAGGGAGGATGTGAGCTCTCAGCTTCATTCGTCCTCATCCGGGGTACCGTTTGGGGTGCAGAGCTCATTGGTACCAGTGTTCCAATGACCACCCACCCCGTCCCCAATTTTGGCCTAGAAAGCCATCATGCCTTGCCGGCCCTTAGAGACACTGGCTAACGAGCAGGAAGAGAAGGCTCGGCGCTTGTGGTTGTTTTGTCAAACTAGTTCTTCTAACACTGAAGACAGAAATTTCCAAAGTGATGTCCATCAATAATGGCAGAGCTAAGGGTGGAGGTCAGAGACAGAAATGAAGGCGAGGCTGGGAGGATAGGTGTCTGGACTCCTATTATTGTTTTTAGACTTGGTTTGTGGGAGCTGCAAGCCTCCCTGTGGCCCATTGTACCGGAGGTCTAAGGTCACTGAGCTGGATAGACAGCTGAGGAGACAGGTCAGCTAAGCTGGGAGGCGTGGCTTTGAGCCCACAGCCACTCACAGAGCTGCTAGGTCAGCCTAGGTGGGGTGGCTGCCAGGAGTCTATCTCAGGGCAGCTTTCCCCTGATTCCTAGACTCTCTGCCCAGAGAAACCAGCTCAGTGGTGGCGGTGGCTGACTGTTTCTAGTTCAAACTCAACTCCTATTATTATTTTTAATAATAAGATTTTTTGCATGTTGTACATCTTAATTAGTAGTAAATATTCACAGATTGTATTTAATAGCAACATATCCCCACATGTGAGTTGAATATGGTAATTTGTAATTTGTTGAGTCAAAAATGTTGTGACTAAGAGAAAGTTGGTTTGGGTTCGGATGCAGGTGGAGGGAGGGCTGCTGTTCCCAGCCACTACCACAGCATGAGGCAGGAGGCACCGAGGTCCTCTTTAGGGGGTGTCTCACGGGGAGGTGCTCTGCAGTCTGGAAGCTGCCCAAGAGTGATGACTGAGAACGTCCGCCCTCCTGGCAATGTACAGGGCTCTAAAATCAGGGCAGCACACACAAGCCAGTTCCTTTAAAACCCACTTCCTGTTCACTTGGAACGCTCAGCATCTCTCCGTGGAAAATGCCCAGTCGTGGACCCTTTCTCCCCACTGTGCCATAGGGGGACCCTGCAGCCCACCCAGGGTCTCCTCGGCCCACTTAGTTTACTTTTTTTTTACGTCCTAGACATGGTGACATTACTTTGTCCATACTGACTGCTTAGCAGAACAGACACAGGGAAGTCTGTACAGTGCAGAACACAAACCAAGAGTAAGCTCTTGGTGCATACACATGCCAGTATACAGCTGACCCAGTGCTTATGAGAGCAGCAAGATTTGCCCTAGACCCCTCCCCCCCTGTTGCCTGCCCCCACTCCAGGCTGTGCTAAGCCCTCGATTTTGATAATGTGCTTTCGGTCCCTTCTGCCAATTTCATGCTGCTGGGATCTGAGAAAGGACAGGTTATAAGTCTTGAGAGTTGCAAGTGCTACCCATTTACCTGACTTTCCATGTCTCTGGGAACAGGGCCAGTATGCGGATTTCAAGCTAGAGGGAGGGGGCATTTCTGGAAGACCAAGAACATCTTTCCAAAATGTATAGGATTTGGAGCCTGATTCCTCATTCTGAACCACAGACCCACGGTCTCCAATTGTATTACCGACCTTCTGAAAGACCTGCTAGTTTTCCCACAATGGGATTCATACATTAAAATTAATCAATAGAACAGATTAAGGCTGAAACTAAGCTGAGCATAAATTATTTTCTTGGCTGAGAGGGGCTTAGGGTAGAGCAGGAGTGCCGTCTGGGAGGTCATGATATCTGATCAGCTTCAGCATTAACCTCAGATCAGTCCTGCCCAGGTCCCGGTAGCTTTCTAGCCTGTGCGCTTTGCCTACCTGTTCAGTGGGGCTGTTCTCTCCTGGTTGTTGTTAGATGATGTACTTGATTTCTGGTAGGGGTCACTTTTATGGCTGCAGAGGTGTTTGAGCCTCCTCTCCATCCCAGAGATAAACTTAATAATAACCCCTCACCCTAGAGTACTCTCTAACTGTTCTCAGTAGGTAGAAATGAAATGTAAACACCCAGGAGTGTGGCAGTGTCCCTTGGTGGGTACAGAGCCTGTGGGTGAGTCAGATATAAATGGGATTGAGTGATGGATCTCTTGTCACCCTGGAGAGGGAAGATAGCTTTTCTCTAGGAATTGTTGGTTGTTTATTGTGAGGTTTCCCTGAGCTGGTGTGTGAAAACATTTATCAGAGAGCATGCTATATTTAGTGACATAGGGGAGGTGCCACATGCTCCATTCATGGCTCTTCCATGAGGCCATGGAAAGTGGGGAGGTGGCGGGAAGGGGGTTCTGTGTATTATTCTCTAGAATTCCCATGCTAAGCATGGAGAAGAATGTGCCGGAGTGACATTGCCTCCTTCTGGGCGTGATTTTGCATGGGGATCCTGATGAGCCCATGTGACTGCATTTGGAAAGATAGCTAACACGGTGTGTGTGTGTGTGTGTGTGTGTGTGTGTGTGTGTGTGTGTGTGATTTTATATGGGGATCCAGAAGAGTCCATGTGACTGTATTTGGAAAGATAGCAACATGGTGTGTGTGTGTGTGTGTGTGTGTGTGTGTGTGTGTGAGAGAGAGAGAGAGAGAGAGAGAGAGAGAGAGAGAGAGAGAGAGAGAGATTGATTTTATATGGGGATCCTGAAGAGCCCATGTTTGGAAAGATAGCTAACATGTGGGAGAGCATGCTATCAGGGGCGGGTCACCAAGCTAACAGAATGTATACACCGGAAGTCTCTGCCTTCCACTTCTCCCACTGTCTTCTCCCACTTCCTCCAACACATAGCCAAATCTTCCAGCCTGTCACTCAAGCTCCCTTTGAAAGTTTAAGTCACTGTTGGCTGTTAGGAGTCCTGACTCCTGAAACACACACAGCCCGCAAAGGCAGCCTTCATGTAATGACCTGGATAGGTCCAAATCTCTGCTCCAGTGGAGGAACGATCTCCAGAAGACAGCACCCATTAGGACCACAGAGCTCACACCCCAAAATGGGTGAATAACTATCCCTGCTGTGCTTGCTGAAGAAGCCAGGAAGATGCCTGTGTCAGGATACAGCACACAGGATCCATCTTCAACCTCCCTTCGCATCGTCTCATGCTGTGACAGGTGGGACTGACAGCTGATCCCGCCACCCAGGCCCAGCATACGTGACATTCCCTGGCCCTGGGCCGTGCCCTTCCCTGCTTCCCATCCATTTGTTATGGGGCAACTTAGCAGCTTGTTCAGCCTTTACTCTGATTCTCTCCATCCTACCATAGCCAGATCTCAACACTGACCAGGTCAGGAGGCATCTCACAGCCAGGATCCAGGCAGTCAGGTGATCATTTGCAAAGACATACGTGCACATGTTGTTTGCATGCGCACGTGCAGATACACACATGTGCTATGATGTTCATTTGTATGTGTGCACATGCGTACAGCATATATGTGCTCAGATACACATAGCTATCCTTGTAACACCATGACCTCTGTGCACATTTGACCTTCTTGTCTTCTTCTGCACTTGCCATTAAAATTGTTGAGCTTCAGGGATGGGGGTGTGGGAGTGGGTGGGTGGGGGCGGGGGTGGGGATGGCTTGGTGATTAAAGGCATTTGCCATTAAGCTTGACAACTTGAGGTCAAACCCTGGAGCCCATGTAGTGGACTGATTCAAAGAAAGCTGAGTCTGTCCTTCCTATGGCATGCTCACACAAAATAAATAAACAGTAATAAATAAAAGTGAAATTTAAAACATTTTCATATTGCTATCTCCTTCTTAACTGTTACCCCTGAAGCCACTGTGGTCATTGGCCAGTGCTTAGCTTGGGATGACCTCTGACCCACTTTGCTCCTGCTGGTCATGCAGACACAGAACTCGTGTTGCATGTGTCCTTGTTTGTCCATTGTTTGACTGCAGAGGGCTTCAAAGACAGAGACTAGGTCTGAGTCACTTTTCCCTCTGCAGCAATTTGCCATATCTGGGCCACAAGTAGACTCACATAATGAATAAAATAATGAATAAGTGAAGTTAATAAAATTACTGTATAAATAATACATAGGATAAAGAACATTGCCGGTAAACCATTAACTCGTGCATGGGCATAATTAACCCAAAGAAGTAATTACTGTATGTTAACACAAGTGCAGTGTAAGTCAGAGAGTGATGAGGGCCAATGTCAGACTGGGCACAGGTTCCCGCCACACAGAAAAGGTACCAGAAGTGTTTTCAGAATCAGTGGTGTCATTGACATACAGTGGAATAACACGCCTTGGTTGCCTGGGACTTATATGTGTGTCTGTGGACCCACAGCCAGTGAGATATGGAATGTAAAACAACTTTCCTTGGGTTCTATTCGAGAGATAGATTACTGGTTAGTTTTAATCATCAATTTGATGCAAATTAGAATCACCTTGGAGAGTATCTATGAAGAACTTTCTAGATCAGATTGACCTGTGGGCATGTCTTGGGGAGAGAATTTTTCTGTTCTATCAAAATAGAAGATCTGCCCACTGTGGGTGGCACCCGTACTAAACAGGAGATGCTGGACCATTTAAGAAGAGAGAAAGTGATTCTTTGTATGGTTCTCTTTGTTTCTATTTGATTGATTTCAGCCCTGAGTTTGATAATTTCTTGTCTTCTACTCCTCCTGGGTGAATTAACTTGTTTTTCTTCCAGGGCTTTAAGGTGTGCCATTAAGCTGCTAGTATATGCTCTCTCCAGTTTCTTTTTGGATGCACTTAGAGCTATGAGTTTTCCTCTTAGCACTGCTTTCATTGTGTCCCATAGATTTGGGTAGGTTGTACCTTCATTTTCATTGAATTCTAAAAAGTCTTTGATTTCTTTTTTTATTTCTTCCTTGACCAAGGTGTCATTGAATAGAGTATTGTTCAGTTTCCATGTGTATGTGGGCTTTCTGTTGTTTTTGTTGCTATTGAAGACCACTCTTACTCCATGGTGATCTGATAGGAGGCATGGGATTAGCTCGATCTTCTTGTATTTGTTGACATCTGTCTTGTGACCAATTATATGGTCTATTTTGGAGAAGGTACCATGTGGAGCTGAGAAAAAGGTATATTCTTTAGCTTTAGGATGAAATGTTCTATATATATCTGTTAAATCCAATCGTTCCAGAGTTTCAATTAGTTTCACTGTGTCCCTGTTTAGTTTCTGCTTTCCTGATCGGTCCATTGAGGAGAGTGGAGTGTTGAAGTCACCCACAATTATTGTGTTAGGTGTAATGTGTGCTTTAAGCTTTAGTAAGGTTTTTTTTACGAATGAGGGTGCCCTTGCATTTGGAGCATAGATGTTCAGTATTGAGAGCTCTTCTTGGTGGATTTTCCCTTTGGCCAGCAAGAAGTGACCTTCTGAGTCTCTTTTGATGATTTTAGGTTGGAAGTCAATTTTATCTGATATTAGAATGGCTACTCCAGCTTGTTTCCTGAGACCATTTGCTTGTAAAATTGTCTTCCAGCCTTTTACTCTAAGGCAGTGTTTGTCTTTGACACTGAGATGTGTTTCCTGTATGCAGCAAAATGTAGGGTCCTGTTTCCGTATCCAGTCTGTTAATCTATGTCTTTTTATTGGGGAATTGAGTCCATTGATGTTAAGAGATATTAAGGAATAGTAATTATTTCCTCCAGACATTTTTGAAATTATATTTATTTATTTTATTTATTTTTTATATTCGAGAGGTTACCTTCTTTTGGGTTTGATGAGAGGAGGTTTCTATCTTGCTTCTTCCTGGGTGTAGTTTCCGTCCTTGTCTTGGTGTTTTCCCCCTATTATCCAGCTGGTTCTTTGAGAAAATCAACAAGATAGATAAACCCTTAGCCAGATTAACCAAAGGACACAGAGACAGTATACAAATTAACAAAATTAGAAATGAAAAGGGAGACATAACAACAGAAACTGAGGAAATTCAAAAGATCATCAGATCCTACTACAAAGGTCTATACTCAAAACAACTGGAGAATCTGGAGGAAATGGACAATTTCCTAGACAGATATCAAATACCAAAATTAAATCAGCATCAAGTAGATCAGATAAATAGTCCCATAACCCCTAAAGAAATAGAAGGGGTTATAGAAAGCTTCCCAACCAAAAACAGTACGGGACCAGATGGTTTTAGTGCAGAATTCTACCAGACCTTCAAAGAAGACTTAACACCAATACTTTTCAAACTATTCCACAAAATAGAGACAGAAGGGACACTGCCCAACTCATTCTTCGAAGCCACAATTATGCTAATACCTAAACCACAAAAAGATCCAACAAAGAAAGAGAACTACAGGCCAATTTCTCTTATGAATATAGATGCAAAAATACTAAATAAAATTCTTGCTAACCGAATCCAAGAGCACATCAAAACGATCATCCACCATGATCAAGTAGGCTTCATCCCAGGGATGCAGGGATGGTTCAATATACGGAAATCCATCAATGTAATCCACTACATAAACAAACTGAAAGAAAAAAAACCACATGGTCATCTCATTAGATGCTGAAAAAGCATTCGACAAAATTCAGCATCCTTTCATGCTAAAAGTCTTGGAAAGAGCAGGAATTCAAGGCCCATACCTAAACATAGTAAAAGCAATCTACAGCAAACCAGTAGCCAACATCAAAATAAATGGAGAGAAACTTGAAGCATTCCCACTAAAATCAGGGACTAGACAAGGCTGCACTCTCTCTCCATATCTTTTCAATATAGTACTTGAAGTTCTATCAAGAGCAATTAGACAACATAAGGAAGTCAAAGGGATACAAATTGGAAAGGAAGAAGTGAAACTATCATTATTTGCAGACGATATGATAGTTTACCTAAGCGACCCAAAAAACTCCACCAGAGAACTTCTACAGCTGATAAACAACTTCAGCAAAGTGGCAGGTTATAAAATTAACTCAAGCAAGTCAGTGGCCTTCTTGTACTCAAAGGACAAGCAGGCAGAGAAAGAAATTAGGGAAATAACACCCTTCACAATAGCCACAAACAACATAAAGTATCTTGGCGTAACTCTAACCAAACAAGCAAAAGATCTGTACAACAGGAACTTCAAGTCCTTGAAGAAAGAAATCGAAGAAGACCTCAGAAGATGGAAAAATATTTCTTGCTCCTGGATTGGCAGGATCAATATAGTAAAAATGGCCATCTTGCCAAAAGCAATATACAGATTCAATGCGATCCCCATCAAAATCCCAACTCAATTCTTCATAGATCTAGAAAGAGCAATTCTCAAATTCATCTGGAGCAACAAAAAACCCAGGATAGCTAAAACTATTCTCAACAATAAAAGGACTTCTGGGGAATCAATATCCCTGACCTCAAGCAGTACTACAGAGCAATTGTGTTAAAAACTGCATGGTATTGGTATAGCAACAGGCAAGCAGATCAATGGAACAGGATTGAAGACCCAGAAATTAACCCACAGACTTATGGTCACTTGATCTTTGATAAAGGAGCCACAACCATCTGGTGGAATAAACATAGCCTCTTCAACAAATGGTGCTGGTTCAACTGGAAGTCAACATGCAGAAGAATGCGAATTGACCCACTCTTATCTCTTTGCACTAAGATCAACTCCAAGTGGATCAAGGACCTCCACATAAAACCAGACACACTGAAACTATTAGAAAAGAAACTTGGGAAGACCCTGGAGGACTTGGGCACAGGGGAAAAGTTCCTGAACAGAACACCAATAGCTTATGCTCTAAGATCAAGAATCGACAAATGGGATCTCATAAAAATACAAAGTTTCTGCAAAGCAAAGGACACTGTCAGAAGGACAAAACGGCAACCAACAAAGTGGGAAAAGATCTTCACCAACTCCACATCCGACAGAGGGCTAATATGCAATATATACAAAGAACTCAAGAAGTTAGACCACAAAGAAACAAATAACCCTATCAAAAAATGGGGCACAGAGCTAAACAAAGAATTTTCACCAGAAGAAATTCGGATGGCCGAGAAACACCTTAAAAGATGTTCAACATCATTAGTCATCAGGGAAATGCAAATCAAAACAACCCTGAGATTCCACCTCACACCAGTCAGAATGGCTAAGATTAAAAACTCAAGAGACAACAAGTGCTGGCGAGGATGTGGAGAAAGAGGAACACTTCTCCACTGTTGGTGGGATTGCAAAATGGTAAAACCGCTCTGGAAATCAGTCTGGCGGTTCCTCAGAAAATTGGGCATGTCACTTCCAGAGGACCCTGGCATACCACTCCTGGGCATATACCCAGAGGATTCCCCTGCATGCAATAAGGACACATGCTCCACTATGTTTATAGCAGCCTTGTTTATAATAGCCAGAAACTGGAAGGAGCCCAAATATCCCTCAAAGGAGGAATGGATACAGAAAATGTGGTATATTTGTACAATGGAATACTACTCAGCAATTAAAAATAATGAATTCATGCAATGTGTAGGTAAATGGTTAGACCTGGAAAATATCATCCTGAGTGAATTAACCCAATCACAAAAGAATGCACATGAAATGCAATCACTGATAAGTGGATATTAATGAGCCCAGAAGCCCTAAATACTCAAGACACAAATAGCAAGTCAAATGATTCCCAAGAAGAAGAAAGGAGAGGACCCTGGGCCTGTAAAGATTGCATCCAGTTTAGTAAAGAAACCGAGGGGGGAGGGGGAATGATTGGGGAACAGTTGGGGGGGAGAGGAACTATGGGAACTATGGTGGGTGGGAACTGGGAAAGGGGAAAGCCTTTGGAATGTAAACATAGAATATAGAAAATAAAAAAAAAAAAGAGAGAGAGAGAAAGTGAGCTGAAGAGTGGGGATGTATGCCTTCACAGCCATGCTCCTGATTCTGGATGCAATATGACCAGAAATTTTAAGTTTCTGTTGCTACTCCCATGATGGATTGTATTGTAACCCAGAATTAGGAGCTAAAATAAACCCTTTTTCTCCTAAGTGGCCACGCCCTTTAAAGGATATATTAATTTGCATTATGTAAGTACACTGTCGATATCTTCAGATACACTAGAAGAAGGCATTGAATTCCATTACAGATGGTTGTGAGCCACCATCTGGTTGCTGGTAATTGAACTCAGGACCTGTGGAAGAGCAGTCAGTGCTCTTACTTGCTGAGCCATTTCTTCATTCCCTAAGTTTCTTTTTATTATAGCAAAATAAAATTAGAATGGGTGACTACCCAGAGGGATATATCCAGCCCTGAAGGTCCATGACTTGGTTGTCCTGGAGGGTAGGGGAGACCAATGGTACTCTGCTTCCTTCAGTGCCTGTGGACAGATAGTACAGGCAGCCTGCAGTGGATTGGGTTGTATTCTCTAGCAATAGACTTTTAAGTCCTAACCCCTATACCTGGGAAAGAGACCCTATTTAACAGCTATATGCAGTTGCAGTAAATATGAAGGAAGAACATTAGAATGAGCTACAACTCTCAATTATTGGTATCTTTGAAGAAGCCACAAAATCATAGAGAATCCATGAGTTATGACAGTCAAAGTTGAAGTGGTGGCCCAGCCATGAGGCCAGGAAAAAGTTTCAGGGCAGTCTTCTTCTCACTCTGTAAGAAATCAACTTGGCTGACACACTGACCTTGGACTCTGACCTCCACACCTGGGGAAGGGAAGACTTTGTTATTGTTGTTCCAGGCTGTTCGCCATCCTTCATCAGGCATGGAGCAGCAGTCACATGCTCTTTAAGGATCTTATTTCAATTTCCCATCTTTCTCCAACAATCATGAACCTCAGAGTTGAGGATGTCTCACATGGCCAGTTAGGCCTGGGCCTGCAGGTCTATCTGCTGCTGCTGTGTCAATACCAGACATTGTAATAAGAACAGGGAAATTCCACACATTGTCTTCACTGGTCTCTGTAAAGAGAAGACTGAAGAAAAGCATGAACTTCCTGTTGAAAGGCTATGTTTCCAGACCCCAATCCTCTCCAATTGGATC
Organism: Apodemus agrarius; assembly: GCA_964023405.1. Taxonomy (NCBI): domain Eukaryota; kingdom Metazoa; phylum Chordata; class Mammalia; order Rodentia; family Muridae; genus Apodemus; species Apodemus agrarius. The sequence continues at coordinate 94,833,973 of OZ030011.1, read as the reverse complement.
TTACCATCATCACTAAGGGGAATCACAAACATGTCACTCCACATGGCCTGGTGACATTGCTCATTCTCCCATCAAGGCATATTCTCCTACACCGATTGGCCATGTACATTTGGGAACTTCCATTATTATATTGACTTAGTAAGTATGTATTATCTACCAAGACCCTCAAACCATGTTGAGCTATGTATAGAAGAATACCATGATGTTGCTTTGAACTCTGCTCTTGGAAAGTGCATAGTCAAATAGGCACAAATAAAGCAAATATGGAAAGAAATTATAATCAAAAATCTCTAGAATTTTCTTTAGACCTTAATCTCATCCTTGAAGTACTTACAAAGTATCTTACAAAGGCTATTTAGTTTGAAATACATTTTCTACAGAGAAGAACTTCACCAAGTAGGTATCATTGTTGACTGAAGGATGTGGCTCAGACTGTTCTTTGGAGTTCTAGTAGTCACCATAGACTATTATATATGTCAGTCAGATCCCATGCTACTAAGACTCCACGTAGATTTACATCCCTCTCAGCCTGAGTACAGTGACTCACACAGAGGAGAAGAGAACTTGTCAGAAACAAACCATTCAGAGCATCCTTTGAGAGACTGACAAAGAAGCTCTTGCTCTTAAGAGTCAAGAAACCCCATAACTACCTCTACCAAGCCTGATAGTCTACTGGTCACAGCTCTCCCAGTCCTAGACCTATGCCACCCTGCATTGCCCAGAGCACAATCACCAGCTAAAATATTTTGATCAGCACTAGTTTCAAATTCTCCTTCACTTGAATCAGAATTTCATGTAACTGTTGAACTCACACCAAGCATTGTATATTGTAATAGGTGAGTTGGGCTCTCTAAATGATTCTAATGGTTTATAAATTACATGGTAGGGGGATAGATGGCATTTTGGAAGACAAGTAGGATCCAGCAGTCATAGCAAGAGTGAACACTAGAATTTTTCACCTGGAAACAACAAATAGAATTAAATCTACTTTCCTGGATTTTCCTTGGAAGGAGGTGTAGCAATAAAGTAATCTAATCCCATTTAAGAAAAATGAGTGTTTTCTGTGGAGTTCAGAAAGTCTTCTGTAACTGTAGGAAATGCCCTAGACAAACACACTGCATTGGTAAGGTTGTAACATGCTACCTGTTCCACATGCAGGGATGGACGTCTCTCCTGTGCAATGTCTGAGGAACACCTAAACACTTGTCCCTGAGTGCTTTTTCCCCCTTGTGTTCTCACTCTCTCCCTTGCACTCTCTTCTCTTGTGACACCTGGTGACATGTTTCATATCCATTGTTTTCCTTTGGTCTCTAAGTATTATCAGGACAGAAACTGTCTCAGGGATGTGCTGTGGCTAGTAATGCCATCAGTGATAATGTCTAGCATAATAGGAACGTGTCTATGCTGCCTAACCGAATACAAAATACATAAGTGCACTTCAAGATCTCTGAAACCATCAACAGCGAACCAGGAACAGCAAGCACCGTCTTCTGTTCTTTCTACCTGCAGCAATCCCTGTTCTGTGTAAGTCACATTTTCCTCACCTGAGGCCATAGTATATGTGGAACAAAATGTCATTTTTCTCCTTCTACCATTTTAATCCATTGTTACTATTTCTATGGTCATGTGACAGGAAGAATTTTCTAGACTTCCAGTTAAACCTAGGCATCCCTGTCCTTGTTTCAAGGTTTGGTGTGTCTCTTTGCATCCTTTGCAGAACTGACCAATGTCTGGGTGTGTTCTACACACTCAGTAATTGGTACATCGAATTTACAGAGCAGACAGACCATTTTCTCTGGGTCCCACTCCCAACTACTCTCTCTTCAGTGAGCTTTTCACCAAGGATGAGGCTCCCAACAGTCAGCTCTACCCAGACATTTTCCCGTGGCACTCAGCTCAGGAGAGCAGTGACCCTCCACAGGGCTCGGGTTTGCATGAGTTTTGAAAGGATTCTTTTAGTTCTAAGAGCAGTTGTTCTTAGAGTCAGCCAAGCACCATCCAGAACAAAAGAATGGCATGAGAACTGTGTCCAATGGTTCCCTGTAGGTCGCGTGTCTATCTCGCCAGCAAGAAGGACACGAGACAGTCAGGATCCTTCCACAGACGTTTATTGCGGGGTTGATTGCAGAGGCGAAAGACCATGAAAAAAGGAATGGTGCGTCTTAAATAAGCCTAGGCTAGACGTGTTTCTACCTGATTGGTGCACGCCACGATGCCTCATTAGTATGCTCCGGGACTGAGCTGCGACCCGCCAAACCTCTACCTGCGCATGCGCAGTAGGGTGCGGAGTGGAGTAAACAACAGCACATTGCTGATTCATCACAGGAAATGGGCGCCATCTCGTAATGGCGAATGTGGCTTCCTTCAACTCCCCCTTTTTTGTTTTATAAGAAACCAGGCCTAGGGCTGCCGATCAACCATCAGGTTCTTGTTGAACCATCAGGGTTCGAGGCAATCCATGAATGAACTCATGACCAACACCCTCTCACGTGCAATGAGATAGTCTCTGTGAGGTGCAAGGGCTATGGCAAACAGCATGTCACCCATCCCGGTGCAATGTCCTTTCAAGGACTCGGGGTACAAGGGCTGACTTCTGCCTGAGTAAAACTAATTCTTAAGCATGGACAGCCATGCTTCAGGGGAAGCACCATTTTTCAATGCAGCGAGTGCCTGTGTAAACACCACCTTGTCGCATTTTTGTTGGGCACATAGCTTGCACAACAACCATAGCAGAAACACTCCTCCACAGCATATTAGGGCACCAAAAAGACAAACTCCCGCCCACTCTTTAAAGTATGAAAATGCAGAGGTAAGCCAAGAAGTGAAATCTCCAAAGGGAATGGGATCAGCTCGCGTTCCGCTGAGGACAACAATTTGATTTTGAAGTTGCAGCTGCAATTCTTCCAACTCGGCTGTCCAGTGTCTCCTCTTCGGTGTGTACTGCGCGAGTTAGTCTTGCAGGTACCCAGATAGGATTGTCTTCACTCTGTGGAAAAACACAGATAGCTCCCCTGGATCTTATTAGAATAGGATCCGGGCCTCTCCATTTGTTAAGCAGCACATCCTTTCATTTTACCATCTCTTTTGGTGGTGCCAGCCATTGGCCATGACGTTCAGCAGCAGAACGGCCTTGAGTGTCCAGATTTTAAAAATTCAATGTTAGAAGTGCTATGGATATAATGGTTCTAGGGGAGGAGGGTGATAAGCCCTCAATTCCCCCTTTTTGTTTTGTAATATATTGTTTAAGCGTACGATGAGCCCTCTCAACCATGCCCTGACCTTGGGGATTATAGGGCAAACCAGTGATATGGGTAATTCCCATATGCCGGCAAAATTGTGAGAACTTTGCGGAAGTGTAGGCAGGACCATTATCTGTTTTTAAAACATGTGGGATACCCCACATGCTCTAGGCTTTAAGACAATGTTGAATGACATGAGCAGCGTTCTCTCCTGACAAAGGGGTGGCACATATCATGCCGGAACTTGTGTCCACAGAGACATGTGTGTATTGAAGCTTACCAAAAGAGGAAATATGAGTAACATCCATTTGCCACATTTGAAGGGGAGGTAGGCCCCGTGGGTTAATCTCAACATGAGGCATAGATAAGAAGTCAACACAATTAGAGCATTGGAGAACAATATTACGAGCCTCTGCTCGACTAATGGAGAAACGGAGGCGCAGGGTCTCTGCTGGGACATGGAATGTGTGGGTAATAAAAAATGGGTGTTGTCGGTGAATCAATTGTTGTTGGATACCTTTAAATATATGAGCAACCTGCCAAAGGGTATCAACTTGTTCCTGCACCAAATCAATTCTTTGATTAAGGATCATTATGCCACCTTTTAGGTGGGCATTAACATTGGCCTGAAACTTCCTAGGTGGGAATTGCAAGACAAAAGCAGTGCCTCACAAGTCTCCATTGAGGCAGCTCTAAGCCTTTCATTTATTCAATTGTAAATTATTCTCTAATCTGAGCCTATTGGCCAAGGCCAGGCTCAACATTCACCTGTCTGCAGGGCAGTAGCCTGCAACTGGACCCCATTGTATAAGGGTTGAATAATAAAAGGAACCTGAAATTTGAAGGTCCCAGAAAAATTCTACTAGCTGTTTTTAGTAGTCATATCTATAGATTTTTCAAACAGTTTAAAAGTAGCCTGTTTAATACCAAATAAATTCCCATTGAGATCTCTTTTTCAATCTTGGCTGGTTAAATTTTGTTTTTACAACTGTATCCAATAAAGCTTGTGAAAAAGTGGCAACAGGCCTATACTGGCCACAGGTGTTTTTAACTTACTCTTGAAATCATCTTAATTGCAAAATATGAGTGAGTTAAGAGTCGTAAGCCTTAGATCGGACTCCAAACTTTAGTCTATGGTACACTGGCAGTTATTAACCATAATTCTTTCTCTTGCAATATTAGAGTATAACTACAACTTTGGAAAGCAAAACCCAACTTTAAACAATTTATTCTCTTTAAAAATCAATGGCAAATGCATTACTTTCACATTACGAAGTTCAATTTAGAAGTATCTTTAAAGGCCTGTTTTTCCTGGGTTGGGTCATGCCACGTGTTATCATTTAAGATAACTCCAACCCTGAGTTACCAGTTTTAAATTCTCTTTTTGTTACCAATGTAATAATTTTTAATCATGCCCAATAACTTTTAAGCCAATACTCTATAGTCAAAACATGTAAAACATATTTATACCTTTAAGACCAATCAGAACCAAAAATGAAACTACATGAATCTTATAAACTTGAACCAAACAATTGTTTTCTAGCTGTAATTCAAGAGAAAAAGCACTTTGTACCCAAAAGGAGAAATAACCATCAGTCTACTTGTCTTAGAACTTAAGCAGGTGCTGGCCCTTTTTTTTTTTTTTTTTTTTTTTTTCTCGAGACAGGGTTTCTCTGTGTAGCCCTGGCTGTCCTGGAACTCACTCTGTAGACCAGGCTGGCCTTGAACTCAGAAATCCGCCTGCCTCTGCCTCCCAAGTGCTGGGATTAAAGGTGTGCGCCACCACTGCCTGGCTTGCTAGCCCTTTTTAAAAGCAGCTTTTCTCCAGCTGTGCTTGACTCCTAGCTAATTGCAGAGCAGCTTAAATCAGCCTCTGCTGTGTAAACTGACACTGGATCAAGAGATGGACTTCCAGCAAATAAAGTTTTTACCTTTTTTTTTTTTTTTTTTTTTTTTTACATAAAGCAGAGCAACAGTCACTCGAACCACAAAACAAAGACAGACACACATACACAAATTGGTGCACCAATAGTCAAACAATACACAGAGAGGGAAGAAAATTTGTACCAGTACTAAGAATATCTCCATTGGGGTCCATAGAGGAACCAGGACTCCATGTTTCTCCTTTTCCCCAGGAGTTTTGAAATCCATTTTCCTTTTCTAATTTTTCCACGGTTCCTTTCTTCTTAACAAATCTTTTCAACTGCTTTATACTCCTTTCCAACTCTAATTTCTTTCCCTTTAACAGCTCTCTTAGAGCCACAACAATTGGCTACAAAGTAGAGTTACCCATACTTTCGCTTTTCCTTTCTAGTCTCTTTACCGAGAACTTTATCGCTCCTTCCTGGAGACTTGAATTGGTTCCCTTTACCTGGGACTTACTAGCCGGCTTACTACTTGACTTACTACCCTGACTGCAAAGAGTTCTGAACTGCGTTAGACAAATGCAAGTCCTTCTCAGAGCAGTTTATTTAGGATTCTTTTCTTTGTCACTTACCCCCGTCATGTGGTTCTGGATCCACCTCAGAAGAAATTTTTGAGGGGTCTTCGCAGGCCGTTGATGTAAAGGTTCCGGGGTTTCAGCACCAGCTGTAGGTCGCGTGTCTATCTCGCCAGCAAGAAGGACACGAGACAGTCAGGATCCTTCCACAGACGTTTATTGCGGGGTTGATTGCAGAGGCGAAAGACCATGAAAAAAGGAATGGTGCGTCTTAAATAAGCCTAGGCTAGACGTGTTTCTACCTGATTGGTGCACGCCACGATGCCTCATTAGTATGCTCCGGGACTGAGCTGCGACCCGCCAAACCTCTACCTGCGCATGCGCAGTAGGGTGCGGAGTGGAGTAAACAACAGCACATTGCTGATTCATCACAGGAAATGGGCGCCATCTCGTAATGGCGAATGTGGCTTCCTTCAGTTCCCTAGAACTGACATAGGAAGGTCTCTCCTTATGTTTCCATTGAGTAACAACTAGGGGAAAACTGTGTCCCAAAGAGTCATCTTCCTTAGCTAGCAATATTTTAATTCTATTCCCAACTTGGAAAGATACTGTGTGAATCAGTGGATCCCATGGTTCTAGGGATTTTGTTTCTCTTGGTACTTATGGTGAAGCTGGCTCTGGGGGTGTTCTTGGTTAATATAATATTTTACATGAAACCCTTAGGAACCCCATCTGCATTCTGTGCTTTTAAAAGCCACCAAGCAAGTCATTCTGTCTGGAGAGTTCTAATCAGAAATACCTCAGGGTCTCTGAGCCTAATCAGATCAGAATCAGTACCTCCTCCTCAGCTGTCCTTCAGACGATAATAATAACAATATTTAGGAGGTTGAGGAAAATACCAGATTTTTAAGTTTTGGGAAATTATGAAGGAAATTGTATAGATAAAATACTGTGATGATAACACCAGACCCCAAATTGTCAATCATTACTCAACCACAATTCCTCATATGTGAATCCCAAGGACATTCTATTTCATATATTCAGTAATGACAAGGAATCATTCTTGGGGGTGATGGCAACACTTGGTGTTGTTAAGTGTGAAGGATTAGAAATCTTCCAGTCTTGGAAGAAGTTAGGAATGAGTGATGGTATCAGCCCCTTATATTGACCAATCAAAAATCATGTATCAAAGCTTCTTTGAGTACCCAGTTCAGTCTGCACAGACTTGTCCCATCCTGTGCTACTTCTCTAACAACTGAATAAGGTTGCAAACACTTAGGACTCGTAATTCCCTTCAGGTCATAATTCAAGAAAAAAAATAAGTCATGTGTGTGCTCCAAGAGATAATCAAATCAGTTACTGCATGCTATAGATCATTCTAGATCACACCACTGCTTTATTAGTTGTAAACTGTGCACATACCAAAAAATATTAAGCTGTAAAGAGATAAATCAGACAAGACTCTCTGCTGCAAGAACTTGCTTTTTTTTTTTTTATTAAGTCCGATTCTCTCTACTGAATGCCCATTAGATTCAGAGCACTATGCTGGGTGGACCAATAAAACCAATAACTTATAAACTAATTAGAGAGCACGGGAAAGGGCATCGGTACAGACATATTCAAGGCTTGGAGGAGTCGGGGTATGGATAAGGGCCTGAGGTTTCATAAAAGAGAGAATACCCTGAACTTCATTCTGGACCATCTGGGGCACAGGCAGGTAGTACAGGAGATAAGCCACAGAGGATCTCCAGAAAGCTACTTACAGTGTGATAGGGCTACATCAGAGAAGGCTGAGTAAGGTGCCAGGGGATAAGGCTGGGAATTCTTCGTGGAGGAGTGTGTGAGTATGTGCATATGTGTATGTGTGTTCATGTGTACATGCATGTATGCGAGCATGTGTGCATACATGTGTTCATGTCCATGTGTGTATGTGTGTGTGTGTGTGTGTGTGTGTGTGTGTGTGTGAGAGAGAGAGAGAGAGAGAGAGAGAGAGAGAGAGAGAGAGACATAAACAGTCATTATAAAACAGGAACATGTTATGCAGAATTGTCTCTCATGATTTCGAGGGCTGACATGCAACATAAAAAACTCAGGACAGGAAGACATTTCAGTTCAATTCCAGTACAGATTGGAAATTTGTGCCCCAGTCTGAAGGCTGTCAGACAGGAAGAATTCTCTTACTCACTGAAGGGTCAGTTTTTACACTCTGTTCACCCCTAAAGCTGATTTGATATGCCCTCACCATACTGAAGAGGGAAAATCATTTTTAATGCACAGAGAAATTCAAATGTTAGACTCATGCAAGAACACATTGTGAAAGGAAAACACAAAATAATGTTTGAGCAAATATCTGATCACCCCATGGCCCAATTTATCTGTCACATTGACACATGCAGTTGACTGTAGCAGGGTCTGAGTCAGGATAAGTCTCTAGTACTTGATCCCCTCTGTGATAGGCGTTTTCAAAGGGTTTATTTTATTTTATTTTTTTTAAGGAAGAGAACAATATGTTCTTTGTATGTGAACAAGCTGATTTGGCTACTTCATGATTGAACAGGAAGAGAAAACTGCACAAAGGGAGCAAGAAGAAGGCAGGGAGCCACGAAGATGCCACAGTCTGGTACAAAACAGACGCGCACCTCTAGTACCTTATGAGAAACTTTTAGCTTACTAATGTCAAGAACTTTTATTTGGTGGAAGCTGTCTGCAAGATGAAAAAGTCAAAATTACCTAATTCAAAGAACTGTAACCCACAAAATGATGTAAAGAAAGATGAACTAGTTAAGAAACAATATGTGTATGCATGTATGTAGACACAGCATATGTTTGTGCAGAAATACATGTAAATACATAATATGTATGCATATGAACATAGAGATGGGTGTACACAGACATATGTGTGCATTGTAATAGTACATTTTTGGCTGGTTTTGTTATTGAACTGGGGAGTGCTTCAATTAGTTCCTCCCTAAGGCCCCTGAGAGATTTCCATGGAAAGTTATCTAAGCAGGGAAGACCCTGAATGGAGACAGCACATCTTGTAGGGGAGAGAGCAGATGGAGTAAAGGGGAAAAAGGGGCTGGTGAGGTAACTTGGTAAATGAAGACCCTGGATTCACAGGTCTGGTGACTTGAGTTTGATTTCTCTAAACCATACTAAAATAGATGGAAAGAACTGACCTCACAAAGTCGCCTTCTGCCCATGAGCGCCATGGAGTATGTGTGCATGTGTACATGCACACATATGCATGTGAATGCACAGATACACATACAGAGAGAGACAGAGAGAGATACAGGGAGAGACAGAAAGAGACAGAGGAGATAGAGGAGAGAGAAAAGCAAAGTTTAAGAAGGGAGGGCAAGGCTTTTTAAAATACTGTATCTGTATTCCATAAGGGGTAAGAAAGAAAAATCTTTGACCACAGCAGCTAAGAATCAAAGTCAACTGTCCCCTGAGACACCTCAGCAGATGCCGAGGTCTGTTGTTCTTTCACAGGGGCAATGGCAACGTTGGCAAATCGGACCTTTTACTATCTGGTCAGGAGTGTCCCTTGCCAGAGCACTCTTGACTTATAAGCAAAAGAGCAAACACTCCAAAGCAGAGTCATGAACTTTGACCTACACTGACCTGGAGCTCTGTGGACTGACTGGCTGGGAATTGGGATACATATATGGGGTTGTATGTTTATAATGTGTTTTTCCCCTAGAGAGATACAGGCACATTTCATCTTATTTTAAGAAAATGTTCTCAACTGTAGTAATAAACACCAATGTACCCGTGTCAATATAGTCTTTGATGGGAAAATATGTGTGGTTTTCTACATTGATAGCTTTGACAATCGAGTTGATTCCTAACTGCAGAGGAAACATGCTAATGGCCAAGCCATCAAGGAAGGAGTCCTGACGAGCTTCTCTGTGTGGGGCATGAATCCCAACCGAGGCGTCCCAGCACATCACCTGGACTCGTCACTGTGGAGAAACCTAAGACTTGCCTGTTCCTCTTCCTGTTTTGTGCTTGGAGCTCCATCATAGCTGCGTGTACCTTGATGCTCCTCTACTCTAAGGCTCCCCATGGCCAGTCTGGAGAGCTCTGAGCAGCCCAGCACCCTTGTTTGAGGTACATGCCGGCATGCTATACACTCCCCCCTTATAGCATGGAATAAGCAAATATCTCTTAAATAAGAAAAACAATTTTTGACCAAAAGAAGCTGAGGTATTTCTGTTGACCAAAAGATACTATTACATGAAAGGGCAAAGGGTCCATCAGTCCCCACCCATAACTGAGTTATGGACATTGATGGCCTCTAGGGGATAGTCAGTGTTCTTTAAGGGTGTGGCCATGGATACCACAGTGTTTCAGTGGATGGCCCCATACCATATGGACAGTAAAACTGGACCTAACAGATTATTAGAAACAAAAAAATACGCAAAGCATAGTGGTTATGAAGGTAGGATGAACTGGAAAGAAGTTAGTGGAGAAATAGGGGTGAATATGATCAATACCATATATGCAATTCTCAAAAAAATATTAAAATAGTCTTTCAAAAGATAGAGATAGCTTAAGGATAAACCTGAGGGAAAACGCAGAGATGCTTGTGACCAGAGAAGAGTCACACACAGAATAAGTGAAGAACTTTAATAACTTCACATTTTGAAACAGGAAAGCAATTTAAACAGATAGCTCACAAAAAAACCCCAAAAAACAAAACAAAAAAAAACAAAACAAAAAAGACCAAACAAACAAACAAACAAACAAAAAACCATGCTAAAATTGCCCGGGAATAGTTTACAAAATGCTCAACTTCCTTCATGCTCGGGAATGTGAAGTTAAAATTTCAACGTGACACAACCATGACTTTTAGAAGGGCTAAAAGAAAACCACACACTTCCAGTGGCAAGGAGGTGTAATGGCCAGCGTTCTCTTCTGCTTCTGGTGGAATAAACTGGACCAGCTCTGGGAAGCAAATGGGCAGCCAGCTAGGTTAAACAGTGCTGTAGCATCGTTCCTAATGACTCAGATGTGGAAACTTACCAGAAGCCCAGTGGTGCTAGGAGTGTCTCCAGGAGTAGAGATGGAGTTACAATGCAGTGCCGTGAGGCTTGGGGATGATTCCACCAGGGAGCCTCTTGCTGTAATCTGATAGATCTTCTGAGCAAAGCCTGGCGGGAGAGACTCCATACTACCTGACCCTATAAGTTCTAGAAATGCAAAAGCAATCTGTGTCAGTATGAGTCAGAAGACTTACCCTTGAAGTAGGGCTAAAGCCAAAGTAACTCATGAGGTTAGACTGTTGGTGAACAGATTGCAAACCACCATGGTACTGAGTGTTATGTTCCCATGCTTTTATACTTTTTCTCATGAATGCCATGTCTTAGAAATGGTTTTACTGCTATGAACAGACACTATGGCCAGGGAAACTCTTATAAGAACAGCATTTAACTGGGGATGGCTTAGAGGTTCAGAGGTTCAGTCTATTATCATCCAGGCAGGCATGGTGCAGGAGAAGCTGAGAGTTCTACATCTTCATCTGAAGACTGCTAGCAGAATACTGACTCCCAGGAAGCTAGGATGAGGGTCTTAAAGCCTACACCCACAGTGACACACCTACTCCAACAAGATCACACCTATTCCAACAGGGCCACACCTTCTAAAAGTACCACTCCCTGAACCCAGCATATACAAACCCTCGCACTATATTTTAATGAGACACCTTCTAACTTACACTTCTTCATAGATAGCCATGTACCTTAATGGATTTCATTCATGCTATTCCAAATCTTTATTTTCTCCACCTGATTTTTGTGGTTTGCTGGAGATCAGAATTCTTAAGGCTGCAGGTTGACCTTGTTCATATTAGTAAATTCAACTCAGCCATATTAATCTGATTCCTAGAGAGTCATCAATATAAGCTTCACACATTTACACAAACTTTTTTACACTCTGTCTTCAAGGTCTCAGTAGAATTTGGCACATCTGATGCTCTAATAAGAGGTGTTTCCACGTGAAATATTTTATCAATGTTATTTTTCTGAGCATGTGTGGAGGTGTGGTTATTGGAGTCCTTGTAGGCTTGTTGTATGAACACCTATGAAAGAAGGTCACTTGTGCCATTTTGCAGCGAGGTGGAATAAAAAAAAAAAGATTGTTTCTAACTCTGTGACTTCTTCATGCCCATAGACAAAATTTCATTTTTCTACGTGGTGTCCTTGGGTTATTATTGCTGTAATGAAACACCATGACCAAAGCAACCTTGGGGAGGAAAGGATTTATCCAGTTTATGTTCCACTTCACAGTTCATCATCAAAGGAAATCAGGGCAGAATGCAAGCAGGGCAGGAATGCAGAGGCAGGAGCTGATGCAGAGGCCATGAAGGGGTGCTGCTTATTGGCTTACTCCTCCTAGCTTGCTCAGCCTGCTTTCTTATAGAGCCCAGGGTCACCTGCCCATGGGTGATACTGTGGGCTGGGCCCTCCCCCATCAATCACTAATTTCTATAGGTGGATCTTGTGGAGGCATTTTCTTTATTGAGGATCCCTCCTCTCAGATGGCTACATTGTGTCAAGTTGACGTTAAACTAGCTAGCACACAGGGCCAAAGAGCACACATGCTATTTCCGTTTGTATCTGTCTTTGGCCTCACAAGTAGGGGCTTTCCTTAGCTGAGAGCTCTACTGGTTGACAGCTGTTCCTTCGGTGAGGACTATTGGGATAGGACACAGGCTGCATCCTACCTGTAGAGCCTGGCCTTGTGTAGGCATTCCTGTCCCCAGGCAGTGGAGACTTCCTTATAGTCACAAGTATGATGGGTGCCTGGATATATGCTACTACCTCTTTACACAACCATCTTCTCAATCTCTTCTCCTTTTCCCCCTCTTTTAACACAGAAACTCTAAGATTTTTAAGAAAATGCAAATTCTTCTCACTAAAAGTTTTAAAGAGTTCCATGGTCTTGGTTCTTAATGACCTTGTTATCTGTGAATCTTTAATTCTACTCATGTATCAGAAGAATAAGGGCAAGCCTGTAGACGATGTCATTTTTCTTTCCTTCCTATAATACAATTTGATTGTGACACTATTTTAGTTACATCCTCTAAAAGCTTTGGTGTCTTAATGTTGTATGCCTACTACCCCACATGCACACAGGAGAGTGCTCCTGAGTATGTATGCACACACATACACAGGCCATGTACACACATACAAAAACACACACAAGCACCTGACTGATCATGTACACACACATACACACTCATGCTGAAGCACACACACACACATGCCCATGTATACACACATATACATATACACAAGCACACGCACATACACACACACACACACACACACACACACACGCACTGACATACCCATGTACACACACATATACACATACATGCACAAGCACATACACACACATACATTTACTCAGCTTCCTCTACAAGTCATTTTACAAATGCCTCTATTGTGTACCTTTGCTGGTTCTTGCACTAGGCTGGGTGCATGGTCTGCCTTGCTGTTCTGTTCTCTGCACATGACTGTTCCTGATGTAGCACACAGGCCTTAGTAAAGAGGCACACAGGCTTGAGGCACAGCCACAGATAGCCTTCCGTGCTGGGAATTCACACTGCTCTAGTGCCAGCACTGTGATTATGTGAACTTGAAGCAGTACTTGGGTCTGAGAAATTGTCCTTGAGTGTATTCTGCAGTAAATTATTTAAGTGAGCCGAGGAAGAACTAATTGGTTAATAACCATAATTGGGATTAAAGAGTAATTTTGATTTTTAAAAGATGTTTAAAAGGATAAATATTCAGTTGTGTCATTTTGCTATTAAAAAGAAATAAGCTCCCTTGAGCGGCTCCACATAATGGAATGTATAGGTGGTTAAATACTGTCCTCCACATGGACATGGAGGTGACAGGCCATCGTCAGGGCCCCTGCTGGTGGCGGGCTACTGGAAGCAAGCTGCTTGCTTGTGCATCGCCTCAGGACTTTGACTGTTATTATTTATGTTTCATGCTGCTCAGTAAATGTACATTGTGAAGAACAATAGATTAAATTGTACTGAACAAAGAGTACAATTCTGGTCCCCAGGGGAGGACTTAAATTTTAGATACTTAGGTGACACAGTTCAGGACTTGCATAGAGTAGAAGCAAACAGGGCACCAGGGCCCAGCCAGCAAGTTGTGGGGGAGGGGAGGCTTAAGCTTTACCAAGGAGAGAAGAAAAGCAGTGTCAGGCCTAAGCAAAGCAATGCATCAAACAAAACAAAACAAAACAAAACGAAACAAAAAACAAATTTTGGGTTTATCGGGGGTGGGGGTGGGGAAATAAAACCAAATCATGTTAAAAAGGAGAAGATGCAAACACTAAAGAGAGACCACAAGAATTTCTTTATGCACACCAGTCCACCTGGGCTGCTGCCCGTGTGCCTGAGCCTGTGCAGTTGCGTGTGCAGTCTGTTCTGCTTTCTTGCCTGTGGCTTAGGAAACCTGGTATCAGTGAGACATGCTCAGGTGTCTGTGCAGCTGCTTAGGTGTCCTTGATTCCAGGACAGCGTTTCCATTGTTGCCATCAGTGCTGAAGGAGAGAAAACTCATGTGCTTTTCCACAGTAGAATTCCCCTATTGGAGAGCACACAAGGAAATCAAGGTGTGCTTGAAGGTTCAAAGGTTTCAGGTGTTTGGTTTGAGCAGTTTGGAGGCCAGGCTTTCCAGGCCACAAGTTATGGACCGATGAGCACATGACTATGGATTGAAGGTATGAAACTCTTCATTCATGGGCAGATTTCAAACCAGGTTGCATCGCAGAAATTCTGGGACTTGTCAATCACATGTGCACGTCTTGACCCACAGCTGCTGTTTGCCTGCTTACTGCTTTTTATAAACCAAGTTGTACTTCCCAAATGTTATTCTTCCAAGAAATTTCTAATCTGAAAGGAAGTCTGGATTGGCACAGAGAGAGCGGCTTTCTTGGCACCGTGACTAACTAGAAAGCAGTACCCTGAGTGCTCAGAGGAAAGAGTGCTAAGTCTTGCTTGCGTTAGCTGATTGCAAAGCTAGAGAGCTCTACTGTCACTACGAGCTGGGGGTGTGCCGCCAACTCTCATTCATTCGTCTCTCAGCATCGCATTCTCAATCGTCTCTGTCCCCCTCCTCAAGATATTTCACCTACTTAAAGAAAATCATGAATTCTTAACTCCAAGAAAGCCCACCAAACTGAGTAACCAGACTGGCTGGAAAAGGCTTTGGAGTATTTCCTGACTCCTGGACACAACTTTCAAGTTTCTGTCCTTCCACAGCGGTGGTTCCTAGACTGTTTTCTTTCTCCAAGAGCTGAACAAATATAACATTAAGTAAACTCTAGGGATCTCAGGGAAGTAAGTTTTAATCCTTAATAAGCTTTATAGGAAGAAAACAATGGCTGAGGACAAAATCACCAAGCTTAATTATTGGTAGGCATTTTTTCAGCTACTGAAATATGTACAGTACCAGAACATTAAAGATGGCTGTGGGCTTGGGAGATGATTCAATGGTGAAAATTATGTCTCATTGCAGAGGACCTGAGCTTGGTTCCCAGCACCCACACTGGGCTGCTCACAGCCTCCTGGACACGCTAACTCCAGGGGATGCAGCTCTCTGGCCTCCTAAGACACCTGCACTCATGTGGACACATATCACCCCAAGAAATAACATTGAAAATATGAAATTAAAAATAAAAATGAATAATGACCTATGTTATTGTCTCATTCAGGGTTTTCTGGAAGACCAGAACCAAACTGACCTGATGAGATGAAAGCACACACACACATACTTGCACATGCTCACACACATTGACACACATACACACATTCACATACATAAGCTTTCACATGCACACACACATGCACATACATTCAAACATATTCATGCAATATACACATTCATATGCATACACATACATTCATTCATTCATACACACATACACACACACACACACACACACACACACACACAATTTACTAGGAGATCCTTGTACTTGAGGCTGGGTACTTCAGCAACTGTAGTATCACAGTATTGTTTCACGCTGGAGAAGCTAAGAATCCTGTAGTTCTCAGTCCATATGCCAAGGTGTTCCAGTAGTTCCAATTTGGTCCCCTAAAACTGGAAGGCTCCTTTAGAGTTCATGGTCTTCAGTAAAGTTACAGAAAATGCTGATTCTTATATCCTCAGCAAAGAGATCAGCAATAGAAGCAAAAGGACAGATTAACTTGGTGGCAATAGGGAAATCCAAGGGTAAACATGTGAATAATCTTCCTTCCGCCATGCCTTTTTATCTGGGTGGTTACCAAGACAAAGGTGCAAGCCACATCTGGGGTAGGTCTTCCCACAAAAATTAAGGCAATTAATGTAATTCCTTAATTGAGACTCCCTTCTTAGGTGAATCTAATTTGTGGCAAGTTGATATACCAACAATCACAGCTATCATCTGGTCAGTATGTGTGTGTGTGTGTGTGTGTGTGTGTGTGTGTGTGTAAGTGCACTCATGCATATGTTTATGGGAATGTTGTATGTGCCTGTGTGTTTATATACTGAAGGCCAGAGGAGGCTGTCAGCTGTCCTGTTCTAACTCTGATGCCTCGTTCTCTTGACAAAGTCTCTCATTGAATCTGGAGCTAGATTGGTGTCCACCAAGCCCTAGTGATACTTTGTCTCTGTCCACACAATGCTGGTGTTTCAGCCTATTTTGGGTTCCAGGATCTCAGCTCATTTTTTCTGTTCTCACAGTAAGCACATTCATCGCTGATTCTATTTTTTCCTGTTTCCCCCAGTCCTTATGTGAATACAGTTACTTTAAAAATAGAGATTTAATGCTTTTCATTACTTTCATATGTTTTGTAGTACTCTGTAGGCATTCTAATCTTACCAGTGTATTTGAGTCTATTTCAATAGCCAAGGTAGGGTATTTGGTTTGAATGGCAGACTAGCTAGAGTCCGATGCGGGTGGGTTCACAGGGCAGGTGTCTGGGGTAGGCATAGAAGCGTAAGTTTGCATATTGGTTTGGCTGATCGTTAAACTGTGGGATTATGTAGAAGATTCCAGACTGCTGAGGAAAGCCCCAGATAACCAGAGAATCTATGGAATTTTAAAATGTATCTATAATCAGAGATGGCGTTTGGGCAGAGGTCTGGCTGGTTTGGGAAACAAGCACTTTGCCTCAAAGTCACAGACTGAGTGCACAAGTCCCCCAAAACCCAAATAAGCAGGGACATGTCCACACAGAGACAGGCAGATTTTAAACTCTCCTCAGAGATACAGTGTCTCTAGACTAAGAAAGATAACATTAGCTTGTGTACAAGCACATTAAACATCTACAAACAACTCATTCTATGAAGAAACAATGAAATCTAGACTTTCTACAACATATTATCAAGATGTGCAATTGTTACCTAACTTCTCACCAATGATTTGTAGAAAAATGCATGACAAACAGGGAAAAGTCCTGGAGTGGACCTTGAGGTTTTAGTTAGTCAATAGCTGAAAAGTTGCTATGATACCAACTTTCAAACATTTAATAAAAAGAGGATTGAGCAATGGAATGAAAATATACTACTAATGAACAAACTGACAGAAAATCTCATGGTCATGAGAAAACCACAAAGAGAAGAGAGAGCTGGAAATTCTGTAGTTAAAGAAACATAGTATCTGCGATAACAAATCACTAAATATCCCAGTAAATGGCATGGGTATAGAAGAAGGAAGAATTGACTTTTAAAAGAATGGATCTTTGACAGTGAATTTAGAGTATAAGTATAGAATAAGACAATAAAACTGAAGAGATAAAAGAGGGCGCTATGGCATGTTACCACGCATTCCAACATATCTATAATCAGAGATCCGGAAAAAGAAAGAAAACACCAGAATAATCATATCTGCTTTTCACTTATGAATAATTTTAACTATGAAGCTCAAAAATAATGATTCCCAACCTGTGGGTCATGACCCCTGTGTGTGTGTGTGGGGGGTTCGTATATCAGATATCCTGCATATCAAATATTTACATTATATTTCATAACTGGTTAAAAATTACAGTGAGGAAGTATCAATGAAATAATTTTATGCTTGGGGGCTTGCTACAGCAGGAGGAACTGTATATATTCGAGGGTCACAGCTTTAGGAAGGTTGAGAGCTACTGTTCTAGAATGTCTCAGTAGGGTCTGTGTAATTCGTAGACATATCAAATATTCAGTCACAGAAAAATCTCTAAAACAGCGAGACAAGGCCTTCAGTCAGAAACACAAAAGAGCAATGCTATATACAGTTGACTCTTCATCGCGAACAATGGGATCTATAGGAATTTGTTGAATTCAAATGTTAGACGTATTGAAAGGTGTTTTCTATAGCTATTGAAGCTAGCCTGTAAACACGAAGGCAGGATAAAGGATTTTTGATAAGCAAATGCTGATGGAATTTTTTTTCTGCTAACAGAATTGCACTATAAAATATATCAAGAGATGCCATTCAGGTTAACATTTCATAAAAAAAAAAACCATAGGCATGAAAGTGGTGGAGGATCCAGCAAATGGAAAACATGCAGTGGATGCGAGAGACTGTATTTCTGTTACTGTAAAATAAAGCATCGCCTTACTCTATGCTTAAATCTTTGGTTGGCTTGACTTGATTAAAAGGCCTCTGGATGCTGAATGCAGAATTTCTAACACACTCAAGATGAACCGTGCATATCAATAACTGGAAATTAAAAGAGGAAGAAGAGGAAACAGAGACATTTAGCTGTGGAGATGTCTGTCATTTGAGCCCTTGGTTTGTTTGCTTTAGGTTTGATACCAAATCTTGCTTCAGAGCACAGGCTAGCCTGGAACTCATGATCCTCCTATCTCAGCCTCGCAGCTGATGCAACATTTTTAAGTCTATTGATTGTATGCAGTAGTAGTTTGGAGTTAAAACAGTATATGTATAACCTACACAGCAAAACGCAAGGAAAAATAACTAGCTCTTTAATGCAAAATTAAAATGATACAAGAAAATACTTAATAAGCACAAAATAAAACAGTCACTGAGTTCGAGGGACAAGCTGGGATGAGATTAGCCCAAAGCAAAGAGCAGGTCAGAACTCTACCCAGCTATGCGATGGCTGTTTTGACTAGTGGAGACTAAATTTAAACCAGTCACCAGGTTTGGGCCTAGTGGGAAATATAAACTCAATTTGTTTGCAAATGTTCTGTGAACTAAGGGTGTTTTATCTATTGTAAATGTTAGGTGAGGAAGCTGAGCAGGAAGACAGGGATGATGATGACAATGATGACAATGGTGATGATGATGATGGTGGTGGTAATGATGATGATGGAACAGAACAATAAAGAAAGGTTCAGCTGGAGTTGTAGATGAAACATAAATCTATGTTTATATATATATTTATATATGTTTCATATATCTATGAAACATAAATATCTTCTAAGTGGTGTATAAAACATGTTTTCTGTTCCCTTTACTAGTAGACATCAAAGGTTTTCAGACTATCTTAAAAGAGAGAATTGCATTATATCAGACGTTAGCATATGTCATATGGACATTAAAAAATAAAGAAACCCCAGCACTTGGGAGGCAGAGGCAGGTGGATTTCGGAGTTCAAGGCCAGCCTGGTCTACAGAGTGAGTTCCAGGACAGCCAGGACTACACAGAAAAACCCTGTCTCGAAAAAACAAAAACAAACAAACAAACAAAAAAACCAAACACACAAAAAAGAAACTATTAGACAATAATGGCTACAAGTTTTAAAAGTTCTTTGAAAATTATAAATTTCAGAGACTGGGCAAATAGCTCAGTGAAGTGCTTGCCTTGCATGTGTAAGGGCTTAAGTTCAATCCCCAGAACTGGAGTTATATATCCGTGTGTGTGTGTGTGTGTGTGTGTGTGTGTGTGTATACCCTGTAGTAATCTTTCACTACAGAGGCAGAGATAGGCAGCTTTGTAGCCCTCACTGAGTAGCTGGGCCAGCATAATTGATGAGTTCTAGGCTACTGGGAAACACTGTCTTAAAAAAAAAAGGTGGATGGAGTCTAATGAACAGCCCCTGAGGTGGGTGGAGTCTAATGAACAGTCCTTGAGGTGGGTGGAGTCTAATGAACAGCCCCTGAGGTGGGTGGAGTCTAATGAACAGTCCCTGAGGTGGGTGGAGTCTAATGAACAGCCCCTGAGGTGGGTGGAGTCTAATGAACAGTCCCTGAGGCTGATCTCCCTTTGGCACACACACACATCTGAGCATATATATACACATTACAAACACACACCAGAGGAAGCTGTAAATTATAAACACTGACTTAAAGAAAATTTCATTGATCTTATGTCTACACACACACACACACACACACACACACACACTTTAAGCCTAAATGGGGCAACCGGTGGATTTTTCTCATGCACTAAGGAAACAGCACATGAACACAGAAAAATCAAGAAACACTTTCCAGTATATTTTGGAGGCCAGTGATTACAAAAGGGAAGATAAGCCCTAAGGGGACTGCAGACATGGCCTCCAAACCATGTCTGTGAATGTGTTTATCAAATCAGAGTGACATGCAGAAGACTGTGTGAGTCTATGGCACAGCGCAGGGCTCGGTTACTGTCTGGAGATCAGTGAAATGGGCGCTATATTTCAACAATGAAATATCAAGCTGTCTCCACAGATCCAGAGACAGTGCTGGAGTCTCCTTTATACAATGTCTTTATTCATTCTTTGAGAAATCCACATGGATACAATGTATTTTGCTCACATTCACCCCACCTCCTCCCCTTAACTCCTCCAGGATCTATGTGTTGCCCCTCTGCTCTCCTCTCCACTTCATGTCCTCTTAAATTTGGCTTATAACTCACTGGGTCTGATTTGTGCTGCCCATTTGTGCATGGGAATGGAGCTGTCCCCTGGACCACAGCCAACCTCCAAGGGTCCACACCCTACAGAAACCTGGTCCTTTCCCCTAGAAGCTACCAACTGTCCAGTCATGCCTGGGGCGCATGACCATCTCCCACTCGATGCGAGAATGTTGTCTGGACTGATAATGGGCAGGCGAAAGAGCATAGTCTCTGCACTTTGACCAGTTCTGGGTTTCTGGGCTATCCACTGACCACGGCACAATGGCAGCTCTCTGAAAAGGGCCGAGGACTTTTAACATGAAAGGATGCTGAATTTTGTCAAATGCTTTTTCTGCATCTAATGAGATGACCATGTGGTTTTTTTCTTTTAGTTTGTTTATGTAGTGGATTACATTGATGGATTTCCATATATTGAACCATCCCTGCATCCCTGGGATGAAGCCTACTTGATCATGGTGAATGATTGATTTAATGTGCTCTTGGATTCGGTTAGCAAGAATTTTATTTAGTATTTTTGCATCGATATTCATAAGGGAAATTGGCCTGTAGTTCTTTCTTTGTTGGATTTTTGTGTGGTTTTGGTATCAGCATAATTGTGGCTTCATAGAATGAGTTGGGCAGTGTCCCTTCTGTTTCTATTTTGTGGAATAGTTTGAAGAGTAATGGTATTAGGTCTTCTTTGAAGGCCTGATAGAATTCTGCACTAAAACCATCTGGTCCCATACTTTTTTTGGTTGGGAGGCTTTCTATAATGCCTTCTATTTCCCTAGGGGTTACAGAGGACCCTGTCATACCACTCCTGGGCATATACCCAGAGGATTCCCCTGCATGCAATAAAGACACATGCTCCACTATGTTCATAGCAGCCTTATTTATAATAGCCAGAAGCTGGAAAGAACGCAGATGTCCCTCAATGGCGGAATGGATATAGAAAATGTGGTATATTTATACAATGGAATACTACTCAGCAATTAAAAATAATGAATTCATGCAATTTGTAGGCAAATGGTTGGATCTGGAAAATATCATCCTAAGTGAGTCAACCCAATCACAAAGGAATTCACATGAATTGCAATCACTGATAAGTGGATATTAATGAGCCCAGAAGCTCTGAATACTCAAGACACAATTAGCTAAGCAAAAGATTCCCAAGAAAAGGGATGGAGAGGACCCTGGTCCGGAAAAGACTAAATCCGGTTTTGTAGGAGAGTACCAGAACAGAGAAATGGTGGGGAGGGGGGGTGATTGGGGAATGGGGGGGGGAAGAAGACTTATGGGACATATGGTGAGGGGGGAACTGGAAAGGGGAAAGCCTTTGGAATGTAAACAAACAATATAGAAAATTATATATATATAAAAGAAAAGGGCCGAGAGGTGTGCTAATAACCTGTCAGTCAAGAGAAACAACTTAGAGAGCAATTTGATACTGTGTCTATTCAGAAAAACTGAGGGACTGATGCTTGTTACACGGGAACCCACCCGGTACCTTGGAAACAGTGAAGAGCAGCAGCAGGTTTCCTGTTTACCACCAAGAACATGGTAAATTGTCATCGTCTCCATTTTGTGCCAGTTCATAATGTAAATATGACATGGAAATCTAAAAAGCTAAAAATGAAAGGACTATTATAGGTGATATGAAAGAGTACAGAGAAATATCCAAAGCAAAACACAAAATATACCTCGTAATATGTATGTGAATTTTCAAGTTTTCAGGACATTTCATGAATATATGAAAATCCATTTTACATTTATATATTAATAGTAAACTATTTGTAACGGCATTAAAATTTCCTAATAAAAAGTCCTATGAAATATCTAATAAAATATACACACTGTATCCTATTAAACAAAGGAACAAAAGAATGACAAAACAGATATATTGTGTCAACCAGTTGGAAGACTCATTGCTATACAATGAAAATATCCCCATAACTTGATAATTTTAAAGATAAATTTTTGAAAAAATAAAAATATATAAAATTATTCTAAAATGTATATGACAATGAAAAATAGGAATAACACTTATTTAAAAGTGACCATAGAGCGTGCACTGTCTGAATCTAAGGCATCAGTATTCTGGTTTGCATGGACAGGTGTCACAGGAGGACAGATTCAAGTCCAACAGAAAATAAACAGGATCTAGAAATGAGTCAGACTTATGACTTCCGTTTAATTTTTAAAAAACAGACTGCTTGGTTATTTTTAAAGAAAATGATTATCTTTTTAATAAATGGTGCTAAAATATCTGGATTTCACTGAGAGAGAGAGAGAGAGAGAGAGAGAGAGAGAGAGAGAGAGAGAACCTTGATCCTTTCCTTATACAGCTCACAGAAGTTGCTTTGAATGGATCAGAGGTCTTAACTTCATAGCTATAACTACTAATAAATATTATAGTAGATAATGTGAGAACAAGTCCGTAGTGTGATAGGCAAAACGTTTCTTAAATAAGACACACACAGCTTAAGTCACGAAAGATAAAAACCTTGTCTGACTGGACTGTCTTTCAACGAACTCTACCAGGAAGTGAAAGTGCAATATCCTCCACCTAAAAGAAAATATTTGCAGTCGAATATATGAATATTTTTCCCAATTCACACACTACAAATAAATTAAAATAAGAACTTTTCAAATTCCAAGATGGATGGGGGAGGGGCTCCATATCTGAGGAGCTATTATTGCCTGTTGATGGCCACTGAGGGAGGCAGAGTCACCCTCATCACAGGAGATGGCTGCTGGGAGGTTGCCCACGCCCTGTTGAATGGCCACACCCTTGTGTGCATATGAGCACCACTGACTGGACTCATGGGTATATTAATAGCAGAAACAAGTTATAAAGAAAGGGCATGGTCTTCTTCTTTCCCCATTTTCCCTCTCTCTACACGTACCTGCTTTCTTTCTCTCCCTCTTCTCCTCTGTCTCCTTCCTCATGGCCACTCCTCTGGCTTAGGGGCCAGTGAACTTGCTCACCTGAGAGCAGCTTCCCAATAAGCATGCATATACACATACACATACACATACTCATATACATACACACACATACACACATATGTATATATAAAGAGAGAGACAGGGAGAAAGAGGGAGGACATGAAGCTTGGAGGGATATGGAACAAGTATATGTGGGGACATTGGAGGGAATTAGTGGTGGATGGATATGATAAATATAATATCGTATATATGTATGAAACTTTCAAAGGACAACAGTGTTATTAAAAAGAAGTAGCTACAAAAGTGGAACACACACTTTGAACTTCCTTTCACAAGAAAAAACAAAACCAAAGCAAAACAAAAGCCAGGTAGGCTAGGGAGAGTTTGCTCAGGTACCTGGTCAGGAAGTCAGAACTGTATGGGGCATATGTACAGGAATGGCTGAAATTTAAAACCAAATTCCAGCTGTAAGCAAAAGACCCGAAGAATCGGAATATGAGCATTACTAGTGAGGAGGCAAAGATACATGGATGGCGTCCCAACAAAGAAGTCTACAGTATCTTCCATGTTCAGTACACACCTACCGAATGTCCGTCCAGGAGGGAAGCACGCCTCAGAAAACCCAGAATGCCAACGTTCATATTGACTTGAATCATAGCCTAGTATCCGTAAGTCATGAATACATGAATAAAATGTAGCACACTCACTCGGTGACACTGCATTTAGTCCTGTAGAAGAGTTGGCTGTTGATTCACACAAGTATGTGAATGCATCTTATTTTTTATTTCATTTTATTTTTTATTTTTATTCTATATATTCTTTATTTACATTTCAAATGATTTCCCCTTTCCTGGAGCCCCCCTCCCCAAAAGTCTCATAAGCCCTCTTCCCTCCCCCTGTTCCCCAATCTACCCCTTCCTGCTTCCCTGTCCTGGTAATCCCCTACACTGATGCACTGAGCCTTTCCAGGACCAGGGGCCTCTCCTTCCTTCTTCTTGGGCATCATTTGATATGTGTATTGTGTCTTGGGTATTTCAAGCTTCTAGGCTAATATCTACTTATCAGTGAGTGCAGTGCATACCATGAGTGTTCTTTTGAGACTGGGTTTCCTCACTTAGGATGATATTTTCCAGCTCCATCCATTTGTCTAAGAATTTCATGAATTCATTGTTTCTTATTTTTTATTGGATATATTCTATATTTACATTTCATTTCCCTTTTTCTGGTTCCCTGCCCCCCAAAGGTTCCACATGCCCTTTTCCCTCCCCCTGCTCCCCCATCCACCTCTTCCTACTTCCCTGTTCTGGTATTCCCCAACACTAATGCATTGAGCCTTTCCAGAACCAGGGTTCACTTCTTCCTTCTTGTCGGACATCATTTGGAATGTGGATTGTGTCTTTGGTGTTCCAAGATTCTAGGCTAATATTCACTTATCAGTGAGTGCATAGTTTCTAATGGCTGAATAGTACTCCATTGTGTATACATACCACATTTTCTGTATCCATTCCTCTGTTGAGGGACATCTGGGTTCTTTTCAGCTTCTGACTATTATAAATTGGGCTGCTATGAACATAATGGAGCATGTATCCTTATTACATGCTGGGGAATCCTCTGCATATATGCCCAGGAGTGGTATAGTGGTATGTCACCATTCTACATCAGGCACAAAAGATTTTCCAACTTGTAATTCCACACCTATGGAATTCTAGGAAACTCATACAAAAGCAGTGGAACACCAGTAGTGGCCTTCCTGAGCAGGTGTGGAAACTGGCCAGAGGTGGGTAAAAGGGAACTCCTGTGGTAGGTGGATGTATTCGGGAACTCTGATGGAGTGAGGTCCCCATGATTGCACACATTTGCCAAATTGTATTAAACTATGCACTCACATGGGTGAATTTTACTTGATTTATATAATTTATGTGTCAAATTGGACAAAAAGAAATTTTACTAGCTGAAAGGACTTACACCCCCACCCTTGTAGAACAGACTTCCATTTTATTTGGGCTATATCTCCAGGGACAAGCAGACCCATTCATCTGCCTCATGGTAGCTCATAGCAGGACCAGGCTCAGCTCACTCCTACATCTGAGGCTCAGTGTCTCTGTCCCAATAGTTCCAACAAAACCCACAGAGCAGTAGAGATGACCATGCAGGACGGAAGCAGGTTACAAGACAATTCCTGAACAAGCCATTATGAGCAGTAAGTAGGAAAGAAGTCTCTAATTACACAGACTGGGATCGCCAGCAAACCCCTACCTTCACCTGGGTAGTAAGATCAATTAATCTTCTAGACCACAGAACTGCTAGTCTGTGTGGATGTGGCGGCGGGGATGGAGGGTATTCTTAACATAAACCCTGCCCAGATGAGATCTTCCTGTATGCGCCTGCTGGCTACATGGTTAAGTGAATACTAAGTGATGTTGATCTGGATTATGATATGATATATAATATGTAGAATTAGCTGACTTTCACTTCAAGCACTCAGACTGTGAAGCGAGCCAGTCTTGGTCACCTTGCCTGAGGATTCTTTCCAGATCTGGGGAACAGTGGTCAATGATGAGAAACCACGAACACACAGCCGGAAGGCAGGGGGAGGAGCACATGGGACTCAGTGTGTGCTCAGGTCAAGCAGGTACACAAAGTACACACCGAATCCTGAGACTGTCTAACTCGAGGAGGAAGTACCCTTGAACCATGCCTACTAGGCTATTCATGGATCACAGAGATGTTCATTGATTCTCCCAGGAATGAGAATGAATCTCCTGATGCTTTCAGGCCATGATTATACCTTCTATTCACTTTCAGAGGTCCCTCCTCCCCCAACATCTCCCCTTCCCCTTTGCCTCCCCTCCCCCCTCCACAATCCTGTCTCTCTTTGTGTGCCTGTGTGCCTGTGTGTGTGTGTGTGTGTGTGTGTGTGTGTGTGTGTAAAAGCAGTGGGATCCTATGTAACTACTTGAGAAGACAAACCTTGGCCCCTTCCTTGCTCCAACACCTACAGGGGATTCGAAACTCCCAGGCATTTCTGCAGGTGGTCAACAGCCTTTCCACAGCTCTGCATTTAGCCTGAGATCATAAACATTAGGATCCTTTCTCCTAAGGCCTAGCAGAGGAGCATCCATAGATGATAATGAACGATTAAGTGTCAAATGTGATCGCCACATGAAATAAACAGGTCATAAATGGCCTCCTTTCTACTCTGTGCCCCGAGTTTACAACTGGGAAGAGAAGATCCTTTTGGGAAATAGTTCCTCTTGAACACAGAACCTGAGCTGAATCTCCAAAGACAGAATTTACAAAGAGAGAATGAGCAGTGTCGTAGTTGGTCCTGATTGCCAACTTCATGGGATTGGCTCACCTAGGACTATACTGTGTGTGTCTATCAGGGCTTTACCTCAAGAGAATTAACAGAGCAGGGAAAGGCTTTTTCTTAAAATTGGTAGCACCCTCCTGGCATATGGCCCAAATATAAAGAAGTCTAAGGAAATGCAGCATTGTCTGTCTGCCTTCACTTCTTCCCGAGTGTGTGTCTACTGCTGATGTCAGCTTCTTTGATCTTCCAGCATGGACTGAGTGACTATCCAGTACCAGTGACTATATAGACAGCTTCCTGGAGAGACATCCAGTTTAGCAGACTGAGCAGCTTACAGGGTTCTCAGCCTCTGGATTACAGTTATTAGATATGTAACTCCTATCATTCAAGACAATCCAGTAAGCCCATTTATAATTCTATCTATCTATCTATCTATCTATCTATCTATCTATCTATCATCCATCTATATGTCTGTCCTGTCTGCTCTGTTCTTCTAGAGTACTCAGCCTAGTGGCTGGCAGCTTTTGACCTATTAGTACCTGAATGAAGGTTCTGAGCCCACACTGAGTCCATACTGAGATGTACTGGGATGGGCAAACTGGGTGGGACTGAGAAAGAAGGTGGAGTGTTCTCTGAAAATTGAGTGAAATGGGAGGACCCCTCACCTAGACTTCACAAAACATCAAGGAAAAGAACTGAAGTTACCTTGAAAGCCATTGTAGAAGCCAGGCAAAGAAAACTGAGCCTCGTGGAGATTATTCTGATAACCATGATGGTAACATGTCAGCATGAGAGACATACGTTGAGCAATAATTCAGACCCAACCAGGAATAAAGGGGACACGCCTCAAGATTCATACCTAGAGGACCAGAGACAGGTAGACATGAGTGGGTTGAGCTTGGGAGGTGGGCTTGTGTGGAGGGAAGCTGAAGTGGGGGGGGGGCTGTCTTCCCCAAGCACACTGATGTGTGTGGTGCTATGCAGCTGGAAAATTTGGTGAAATATAGGACATGGGTGCTGAGAATTCCATGAGAAGACAATGAATTTTCTCAAGTGGCCAATATAGAATTGTCCTTAGAGCCAAGAGGGGCCTGGGGTTTCTGAGAAGAAACTACTCTGAAGGACTTCAAGTCACTGACAGCTACATGTCTATACTAAGCAGAATAAACTTGTCCTTAATCCCAACCTTGCAGACAGCCCTTTCACCCAGGCTTTGCACACTGCACTTGTTTTCAACTTGGCCATCAGTAGCAGCTGGGAGTGCCTGCAAGCCACAGGAACCTTTGGGATCTGGGTATAGCTTCTTGGTGCACTTGCAAATCTGAAGGCTCGCCCCGGCTACTTACTTGCATTCTTTTCACTCCACATCTGCAACACACTTGATGTTCCATCCTTTAAGTATCCTTGACCTGCCTGCTGGGAAGAGGCTAAGCCAGCGATTATGTGCACTAACTCTACCAAATAAATGAGGCCTAGCGCATGCTTGTAACTCACTTGGTAAAGCCCACATGGGCAGCCGGCCATAATGGATTATGAAATGAAGGCACTAAATGCAAGGCAGATCAATACAGTGTGGGTGGGGGATGATGGAGGGAGAGCTGTACACAGGAAGGGTGTCTATTTGACCGGGGCCTTGTGGGAAAAGAGAGCGCCACAGCAAAGAGCGGGAGTGGGGAAAGCCCACTCACTGTTGCTTTCGACATCCACATTGATGTCTCTGATTTGGCTGTACACAGGCCGGCACACCTGCCCGCCTGCAAGTCTGTGTGATGCGTAGGTGCTTAGGGGCTACTCCAAGTGCATGGCAGGGGAGTCACGTGACTCCTGCAGCTTGCGAGGAGATCGCTGCAATGCTTTCTGTGTGCTTGCGCCATTTCTGGGCATCAGTCCAGAAATGTTCCAGGTGTAGACATGCATGGCCAGTGTGATGAGAGAGACCAGCTCCTTCCGGTTCTCTACACCACTAGGAACCTTGGCTGTCTAAGCGGGCGGGACCTGGGGCCTGAGGCTCCAGGAGACTCAAGGAACCAAGTTACTGGGAGGGTAAGTGTGCGCGCTGGTACAGTAATTTGTGCAACAGAGCGAATGTTACACGGCCCCTTGTACTCTTGACTCGTCTGTCTTTCCAGTTCAATTCAGACATGTAACTGAGGCTCGTGAGCCCGTCACTCGCCTCTTCTTCCAAGATGGCGACTCTCTGGACAAGAAATCCATCTGTCTTTCTTGACTTCATTTCGGGCGCTCCACGTATGAGATGAAGGTAATTTGAGAGCTGTTGTTTGAACTCCTGGCCCATGTGACTCCTTCCGGAATGCACAGAAGACGGGCCCGTGCTTCAGGCAGCAGCGCGGCTCCGCGCTGTGACATCTGGCTGGATTCCTGCTCAATTTAAAGCAGCTGCCGTCATTCCCCTGTTCTAACGACTTTCCTTATTACCTGACAATCTATCTGAACTATCGACTCATTTCCGACCTGCCAGTTCTCTCAAAAGTTATGGAAATGGTCTTCAAACTGCAGCTTCAGCATCTCCTCCTCCCACAGGCTGTCTGCACATCGATAGATCCTATCACTGACAGGCAGGGAGGCCAATCGAGCATTCTGCGCGCTCGCAGGTGCTGATGATGGAGGGGAATGTTGCTGTCACAGGCTGACCCCGGAGCACCCCAACCTCCAAGGCCAAGCCAAAGAGCATCTATCAGCCGCTGGCTTTCGACCTCTTGGCAGTGCTCCGCCTTCCTTTCTGCTGTTGTAGACACCACTGGTTTTGGAAAAGGCTGTCCTGGTGCTCTGCAGTTTCTTATAGTTCCCGTCCCCCGTTCAGTGCTCTGTGCGCAACCAGCTCAATCCAGCACGAACATAGTAACTTCCCAAGCCTAGACCTCTACAAAAGAGGTGCGGGGAGGAGGGAGCGATATACCCTGTGATTTGGCAGGAGATCCAGTCCTCTCTGCCAGCCATTCTTACTGGGCAAAGCTACAGGTCACTGACGTTTCTACCTCTAAGTCTGTCTGTGATAAAAGCATATTCAGCTTCACACTCCTGTCTGTCTTCTGATTTAGAAGCAACTGTACGAGGGCAAGTAAGTGCACTGAGAATCACAAAAGGGGCTGGGAAGATGGCTCAGATGGAAAAGGTGTGCCTCGAAAGGACCTAAGTTCAATCCACAGCATCCACCTAAGAAGCTGGCAGTGGTGACGTGTATCTGTAACTCCAGGGCTGGAGAGGAGGAGGGACAGGCCGAGCCCTAGGGAATTAGAGAGCGCTAGTTCCCAGTGAGATGCTCTGTCTCAAACAGCACAGCACAGCTCCTGAGGAGTGATGTACACTTGATCTCTCGCTCTCACCACCCACATATCTCCCCCACCACACACACACACACACACACACACATGTGCCCATGCCCACACGCCCATTCATGCACACACACACAGAAATATCTAATATTACACTACATACCCATTGCCTGAACTACCGGTGTACTTTATGAAGGGTTTGCTCCTCACTCTGAGAAGTGCATCTCCTTAATAGAAAAAAGCAAACAGAACACAAACAATCTTAGTAAGATTGAGTTTGGTTGATGGAGGAGAGAGACTAACATTTATCTTCTAAGTATGCATGTGTAGGGTGCATTTGTATATGTGTTTGTGTGTGTATATGCGTGTGGGTACACATTCATGTCCACATGAACAGAGGCCCGAGACTGGCTGACCTGAGAGTCCTTCGCGGTCACTCTCCACCTTAGTCATTGAGGCGGGGACTCTCAATGGAACCCAAACTTGCCTGTTCCAGCTAGCCTGGCTAGCTTGCTCGCTCTTGGGATTCCTCTGTCTTTTTTTCTAATCACAGGCACAGCTATGCCCACATGCTTTATACAGGCAATATACGGCAAGCCCTTCCACTGCCGAACCGTTTCTCCAGCCCATGTTCACCTTTTCTGAGGTCCGGGTGGTGCTTAGGTCCCTATGCAATGTAAGGCAATGGTAAGTCATGGAAGAGACAATACAGACTGTGCAGTTCAGCATGTGTCTCGAGGCTCCAGCTCAAGACACAGTGACTTTCCTTTTGGGCTTTCCTTTGTGTTACATAATATTTTGTGTTTCTCTGCTAGGCATTAATCATGTTCATTATGGTCATTTTTTCTACAATACTACCTGCCATCTAGAATCTGCAGGACTTGTGCATTTAAAAAAAATATTGTGTGATGCAATGCATTAGAGTGGATTTTGTACATTATAAACAATTGCTGGAAAGAGAGGGAAAGAAATGTAGAAAGAAAGGAATCTAATGCAAATGAGGAAATTATGAACCAAGGAGCAAGTAATGAGATAGGAAATAGCTCAGGCTGAAAGAAGGGCAATTAGCGGGGATATTGAGGAGAACTCAGTGTGGTCTATTCCCTGCTTTAAAAATTAATTTTTAACATTCATCTTGAAGTTGTATAAGGCTTAATATAAATGTTGCAAAATTATTACATGGTAGAAATTGTAAATTAAGCAAATCCACCCTCGATTTTAAGAATAATGGGCTTGAATTTTTTTTAAACGTGAGCCCAATTTAACAGACTTGAGTTAAGTTTTAATTATTTATTTCCGAAATTAAACACAAGGCTGTGACCAGATTATTCTTATTTATCAGTAACTAGTAATTTTTGCTATCACCTAACCAATAAAAATATACAAAAGTTATTTGGGCTCATTTTTTGAAACTAAAATATTCTCTCTCTCTCTCTCTCTCTCTCTCTCTCTCTCTCTCTCTCTTTTGATCGGAGAGATGGAAATAAACAATACCTAGCACTTCATTGTCTTGACATTGGGATGCCCTCCAGGCTTAATGTGATCCCCTCCTTCCCTGACCTTCCAAGGAGGAGACATGGTTGCTCCTACTGTTTGGAAGGCAAGGCAGGGGATCCTCAGAGCAAGGTGTCTAGGCAGACTATAAATCACTGAACTCTAGGTTCAGAGAAAGGCTCTAGACTCCAGACACCAACTTCTGGTCTCCATACTCTGCTCCCACACATGAAGACATGAACATACATATGCAGACAGACATGGACATACATACAAACACACACATATATGCACATGCATGTACAAATATGCGAAGATAAAAGAAGAACAACTATAACCATTTTGAGTTTTGCTAAGGACATTTTCCTCAGTGCTTTCTCAGAGGGGCTTCTTAAATATTCCTGATAGCTTCAGCTTTTGCCATACCCACCAAACGTATGATGAACTCCTCCTTAGCTTCTGGTCTGATTCCCAAATCTCCTAGGGTGCAAACTATCAGGAGGCAGTGGTAGAAAAAGATGTGAGACACACCCACTTTCACTCCCGACACCATGCAGCAAATGTTCTAAAGGTGTGGAGTAACTCTGCTTTAGTGCCCATCTTAGCTACTGTTCTACTGCTGTGATAAAGACACTCTGATCAAGACAACTTATACAAGAAAGTATTTAATTGCCATACAGTTTCAAGGGATTACAGTCCATGATAATAGAACAATGTCATGGTGCCTGGAACAACAAAGAGCTCATATCTGGATCCGTAAGTTGGAGGGAGAGAAGAGAGACACTAGGGATGGCACAAAGCCCAAAGCCCACCCCAGTGACACACCTACTACAGTAAAAGCCACACCTACGTATCTTTCCTAAATAGTTCCACCAACTGGGTACCAAGTATTCAAACATATGAACCATTGGGAACCATTCTCATTCAGATTTCCACAGCTCCCTTTTTAGGATTCCCCAGAAACTGTTCAAACAGTGCACTTTGCCCCACCTGTCTAACATGGAACAATACACAATTCTTATGTTGTCCTTGCTTTAAAGGAAAAGTAGCTATTAGCTGTGGGATCAAGAGAGGAGTGAAGAGGAGTTTGAAGTCCTGAGCATGGTGAGAAGTGGGGCACAGAGAATAGACACAGCCTGGCACAGCCAAGGCTTTATATTCACGTGCAGTGGTCAAACCATTTCCCAGGTCGGTTGAGCCGTGTTACATTCCCACCATCATAGAGGTCAGATGGCAGCCACATCACAGAGGCTTTGCATGGGCCAGCCATTGTGTTATGGAAATAGGGGAGTCTCAGTGTGATTTTCACTGCATTTGCCCAGTCATCCAAGGGGCTGAACGCCATCTATGACTTTGTTTGCCGATGTGCAGCTTCCAGATGGTTTCCTGACTGGACAGCTATTGTTACTTCCTGGTGGCTGTCTGACTCTCCATCTATTGGCGCACTCTCTAGCAAGCTACATGAATGATCCTTTGGTCACCCTGAGATTCTGCTGTTTGCTCTGAAATGCTTCCATTGTTCCTTCTAGGATGAAGACTAGTCAGCATGTAGAACTAGTCACACCCATCTTCTAACCTGATGGAGCACTGTGTAACACCTAGTCATGGACAGTCTGCTAAGAGGGTCCTGCCTTTTGGCAGTTGTTACTTCCCTAGACCCAGGTTCCACATATTGATCCCTTTATATGTTACCTCTGTCCTGACTTCTTTTGCATACTTTCTAGACCGTTGGCTTTCCACCTTTTTAATGCTATGTCCCTTTAATACAGTTCCTCATGTTGTGGTGACCCCCCCAACCATAAAATTATTTTTGTTGCTACATCATAACTGTACTTTTGCTATTGTTAGGAATCATAGTACAAATATCTGTGGGTTTTGATGGTCTTGGGCAACCCCAGGAAGTGGACCATTTGACCTCCAAAGGGGTTGTGACACACAGACTGAGAACTGCTGCTTTAGACCTTGTCACATACCATTAACACACTCTTATGCAAGTCTTTCTTGGCAAGCAATCCCTTTGTATTCACACATACCTTTCACATGCCAAACAACAGCCAGACTTTTGCTTTCATCGTGGAGTTCTTTGACTCAGAGGCTCTACTTTCTTGTCGCTATTCTGTCTGCCTTGTGCATGTGTGTTGGGGGGTGGTGGTGACTCCTCTTGCTGATCCTTATATCAGTAGTGCCCAATGAGTAGACTGGACCTTCACTGTGTTCAATGAATCCTTTATCAAAGAGAAATCTAGAACTATATTTTTTAGATCTCAGAGATAGCAGAAATGCTTGTTAATGAACTGAGGGTCCTGTGGAATTGTTGGGGGTGGGAGATGGAGTTAGTGTAGAGAAAGCTGAAGCACCATGGGCTGTACCAGAAGCTGGTAATGGGTCAATAGTCAGAAGACTTCAGACACTGGACCACCCATGGGCTTAAATATATACTACCACCACAGTTATCTTTCTGAACTTTTACTGACACATATATGGTGCCAATCTTGATGGGGGTGGTGATACATGAATTCATGTGGGCCCAATATCAGTGTAAGTATTCTATTGTGTTTGTGTATAAGTGTATTCATAAAACCAGGAAATAATCACATAAGGCAGGAGGAGTCCAGTTAAGGCAGAAAAATAGCCAGGATAAAAAGGAAATGCTTTGTCTTCCTGCTACGAGACATGCAGAAGCACTGACAAGGACTGGGATTTCCTTAATGAAATGAACCTGAACTCTGGCATGAGTAAGATGCCAAGGCCAGCGGATCGCTGATGACAGATCCGTCCCTGTGGCCAGCGGACTCTGGGGAGCACCAGGCCTCCTCTTACATGTGTTTGCCTCACTCCCCACACCAGGCACAAAGTATACGTAGAAATACATCCAACCCAATAGAAATGTTTAAATTTCCTCCTTATAGCATGGATCAAGGATCTCTGGTAGTTTCTTTCCCCCAAAGATGGAAATAAGAGAGTTATGGGTATTACTTTTTGATTAGTTTTCTGTGGGAAAAAAATGCAATATTTTATTTTGAAATTGCCACAGGCAAACTTCCCCCAAAAGAAAGCGGTTTACCTGCATTTCAAAAGAATTGCAGCTTTATCCCATGTGGCCAGGTCAACGGGGTCAATGCAAACAAGCCTGTTCACTTCTGCTACTGGCTTTCCTTTAGTTAGGTCACCTCTCCACTCAGTGTGGTCCTTTGACATAAATGGTGTTCATTTCATGTATGGGCGGATGTCCCATTTCTGCCATTCTCAACTCGAAAGATAATATGTGAGGAGGAGCAGGCTACCTATGTCCATGAGCAGGATGGAAACATGGTAGAGCCTGAACATGGGATACATGGTGAGCCACACCCAGTGGGATGCCTGGTGAGCCACACCATACCAGGCCTGGGTTTTTCTCTTACAGAAGTCAGCCTGTACATTAGTTGTGCTCCCGTTGTTCCAATCTTTGAATATGCAGATGAAAGGAAACCTAACTGAACACCAAAGATTCCCAGATTTGATTCATGCACCCCTCTTGTATAGCCCAGTGCTAAGGACAGTTCCCTACACCTGACATAAGCCCTGATCAGTCTCATACCGCCATGCTTCTGCCTATCACATCATAGAGCAGAGGTGGTACTGTCTTAGTTAGGATTTCACTGTTGTGAACAGACACCATGACCAATGTAAGTCGTATAAAGGACAACATTTAATTTGGGCTGACTTAAAGGTTCAGAGGTTTGGTCCATTAACACCAAGGCAAGAACATGGCAGCATCCAGGCAGATGTGTTACAGGAGGAGCTGAGAGTTCTACATCTTCGTCTGAAGGCTGCTAGCAGAATATTGACTTCCAGGCAGCTATGATGAGGGTCTTAAAGTCCACACCCACAGTGACACCTACTCCAACAAGGGTACACCTACTCCAACAGTACTACATCTTCTAATATTGCTACTCCCTGGGCCGAGCATATATAAACTATCTTAGGTACCATCTAAGCATCCCAGAACAGTTGGGACCTTGCATAGACTGTTCTCTCTCCCAGTTGAGCAGGATCAGGAAGTCTTGTCACTGGCCTTGTGGTGTATCCTTACCAGGATTGCAGACTGGTGCTGTGGAGATGAAACAGAAGGGACCCATGGAGATGTCAAGAACACAACCTAAACCATTTTCTATTTGTAAGTTCTTAACTGTGTGGTTTTGCCCAGCTGTGTGGTATGAGAGGGAAAATTTTTGATGGATTTTGTATCAAGTGTGACATATGTACTTGGTAAATGTGAAATCTTGGTGCTAGTTTCAGCTTTCTGATTGAAAACCTTCCCTTCAGAGCTCCTTCAGAACCTCTGATGCAGTGCTCAGTGATTAAAGGGACTGGCCATCAGTGAGTGTAAGGAGGATGACCAAGACTCAATAGTCTTAGCTCTAAAGCCACTAAAGAGGTTTGTTGGCAAAACAACACTTGGCTTAAGAGTCTGCAAGTTTCCACTGGCTGGCATGTAGGCATCTGGAATGGAAGGGGGAGGAACTTTCAACAGCAGGAATATATCAGCTCCAGCTTAAAGGGAGATGCAATTCACTGACTGGGAAGCAAGTTCTGAGACAGGAGGGCCTGCGCAGAGTTGGTGGAAAGCAAGCCAGTGAGTGATAACGTACCTGGAGGAGTCACAGGATGATATGTGTATGGTAATGGGATGGGGGAGCATAGATGAAGAGTCAAGGCTAATGTACGGAGGCTCCTGGGGAGCAAGCATAACAGGCTCCAAGCGTTCAGAATAGTCTTAGGATGATCTTGGACAAGATGGTAGAGTGTGATGCCTACGAGTTTCAGTTGCTGCTGAGAGGAACCTCTGCTGAAGGCGCTGGGAACAGGACTAGAGAATCAAGATCTTGGGGAACGTTGAATGGAGGCCCGCATCACACAAGGAGATTACATCATCCCCCCCCCCCAGTGAAAAGGAACATGATCACGGGAGGATAAAGAAAAGCAGGGACTCTCAAGTTCTGGGTGAACCATAGCAGAGGGCAAAGGTGAGAATTGGTGTTCACCAGAGGAGGATGCAAGATTCATGTTCAGATCAACCTTTGGGGTACCAGGAATTTCTCTGTAGGATGGAGAAACAACAAATGAGCTTGGAGAACTGTGTGACCCCAAACATGCAGTAAGAGCATGCGATAGGAGAAGGCAGGATGAGGCAGAGCAGAGGCTTCCAAAAATAGCAGTTCTAACGACCCCTTTGCAGATGGTGGTAGAAGACTCTCTTTAGGTATCATTTGTCAAAGGATGGGGGTGGGGCTTTACTTAAACCCATAGTTTGTCTGTTCTTCATACAGCCACCATCAAAATCATGTCATGTATGACACTGTCAACAAAGTCATTCCTACAGTTGACAGATGATAAAGTCATTAAACCTTTAGAGAGCGAATGTCTTTGTTACTTTTTTCTTTTGTGTTATGTGCAAGAGTATCAGAGGATTAGAAGGCTGTGGTATGATTTTGAAACATTGCCTCTAACTCTAATATTCTGGTATGTGAGGAAATTAATAGGGTCGTTTTGACATCCTGAATGTGCTATTTATTTTTAATTAATAACTTTATTTTTAGAGCAGTTTTAGATTTAAAGAAAAATTGACTAGAAAGTGGAGTTGTCACTCCCCCCATTCCATTCCATAGTCCCACTATTATTAACATGAATTAGTGTGGTGCATTATTCCAGCTGAGAAACTAACACTGTAATATTAAGTCCATAGCTTGCATTAGAGTCTAATCTTTGTGTTTTAAGGTCTACAGCTTTTGGCAAGTATCTACTGCCCTAAAACCCTACCACGCCCCACCCACTCATCTCTCCTGATTCCATTTCTTGTTAATCATGGAATTTTTTTTATTGACCCATTTTGTCTTTTACATAATGTCATAGAGTGGCAACATAGTACAGTCTATAGTCCTTTCTGATAGATTTTTTCCCTCCTATCAATATACTCATACTGTTCCCCATTCCTCTCCTAATTAGCTTTATCCATCACCTGAGAAGGAAATCTCAATGGAGGAATTACCCAGATTGGATTGGCTTGTGGGCATGTCTGTGGAAGATTGTCTTGATTGTTAATTGATGGAGGAGGGGCCAGCCCACTGTGGGCACAGCCTTGGCTGGTGTAGATAGTTCTGGGCTGTATAAAACAGCTAGCTGAACACTGCTCTGTGAGATAACCAGTAACATTATTCCACAGTTTCTGCTTCAAATTCCTGCTTGAGTTTCTGCTCTGGCTCCCTTAAGTGATGGACTGTAGCTTGTAAGTTGAAATATGCCCTTTGCTTCTTTAGTTGCTTTTGGTCAGAGTGCTTCTCACAACAATAGAATACAATAATAATGGAGTCTGTTCCTTGATTTAATAGCTCATTTCTCTCTAGCACCACTGTCAGCTTTAACCGTCGTATCTTGATCCATTTACTCACAGAAGGGTATCCTGGATGCTGCCAAGCCTTGGCAACTATAGCAAAGCCGATATAAACACACATACATATACTTTGTTGTGGATCTATGTATTCAGTTCACATAGGGAATACCAGGAAAGATGGTTCCTTTTGGATCTTGGAGTGAGAATACACATTGTATGATGACAAAATAACAACTCTTCCAAAGTGGTTGTAACCTTGTGTGTTCCCACCAGCCCGAGTGACAGTGGTGGCTGTTCCACGCTTGGGCCAGAGTTCTGCATCTGAACCATTCTTACGGGTGTTCTATAGCATCTCACTGCTGCTCTGGTCTGAAATTATCCAACACGATGTCTATTTATGCATGTTTTCACCATCTGTGCATTTTCTCTAGTCAGGCATCTGTTTAGACATTGGAGATACTTTTTATTAGATTGGTATGCATTCTGTCTGTTGACTTCTATGTGCTACTTGTATACTTTAGGTACTAGTATATTATCATATATATTTTTGCCAAAATTTCCTCCCTAGGCTGGTTAGTTTTTGCTGCTGAACACAAAGTCACCAGGCACAAGGAATCTTCAATTGAGGTATTGCCTCCATCATATTTGCCTGTGGGGCATTTTCTTGATTGCTAATTGATATAGGAAGGCCCAGCTAATCATGGGCAGTACCACCACCCTAGAGCAGGTGGGCCTTGTCCGTATAAAAATGGTAGCTGAGCAAGCTAGAGGAAGCAAACCAGTGAGCAGTACCATCCCATGGTCTCTGCTTCAGCCTCTGGCTCCAGGTTACTGTTTTCAGTTCCCACCCTGGCTTCCTTTGATCATGAACTGTGACCTATAAGCCAAATGAACTCTTACCATGCCTAGGCTGCATGGTCAGTGTTTTATCACAGCAACAGAGTAGCATTCTAGGACATTCTCCAAGTGTAGCTTGTATTTCCATGTTTCTAGTAAGAATTTTTTTTAGAGCAGAAGTTTTCATTTTACTGAAACTCAATTTATTTTATATTTTTCCATGGATTATACTTTTATGTCATCTCTGCCTTTAAAAGAATTTCTTAAGTAGCTTGGTAAGACTCTTATTCAGGCCATTGTCTTCATTTGACAAGACTGAAACATCAGTGCTTGTGGGTATAATTTTTTTAAAATGACAAAGTTGACACTAGTTACGTATATATGCTCTTATTCTTTTGTTAAGTTTATATCGCATTGCTTGTCTGATAATGTCATTGATGATTTGGGTGACTACACTGTTTTATGACTGATGATGTTGGTTGTTGATCATATTGATGTTGACTGTTGTGTTGGTGATGCACTGCTGTGTTATGATCATCTTGTGATTGATTGCATTGCTTTGTTGATGACCAAGTTATTCATCCTATTGGTGGTTGTGGTTGATCATGCTCATGCTATTGGTAGGGGTTGATGGTGGCATTAACATTGCTGGTGATGATGTAGGTTGTGCTAACATTTGTGTTGATGACACCAGAGGTGAAGCCCTTATTGAGAGTAATGGTGGTAGTGGTGACGTTGGGTGAATACGACATTGGTGATAATGACATTGGCAGTGATGCAATTGATAAGGTTGTTGTTGGTGGCAATGTTGATGATGTTGGATGCTGTCAGTGGTCTGATTTTCTTTCTTGTGGCTATAATAAAATACCTGAGAAAAGCAACTCAAGAGAGAAACTGTTAGTGGGCAAAGGGGTACTCAGGAGGCAGAGGCAGGCAGATCCCTGTATTTAAGGCCAGTCTGGTCTACATAGAAAGTCCCATGAAAGCCAGAACTACATAAAGAAACTTGCAGCATGGGTGGTTGGAAGACACCCAGAGGCCCGTTTATATGGCCTGCCCACTCTGGATGCTATTACTGAGTGTAAGTATATGGTGAAGAGATGAGAGAGAGAGGGAAGCAGAAAGGTTTGAGCACTATGAGTAGAGGCAGAACTGGAGAAGAGAGGGTGGCGAGGAACAGCCTGGTGTGAGTATCCTGCACTGCCGCCTGAGGCCATAGCAAGATCTAGACCCATGCTACTAAAGAAGAACCCTGGGTCCATCACCCTACAGCAGCAGAGGTCTGTTTTGATATCCATGGCCCATGTTACCACCAAAGGGCATGCACACATCCCTGATCTGAGCTGCCACTGGGACCAGGTTGATGTTCAAGGGTTGTGCAGAGCTAGCTCCTTGTTAGCTGCTGCTCTCTGGTGAGTGGGCCCTGTACCTCCCCTGGGCAACAGAGTAGAGCTGACCCTGGTGGCAGGGCAAGGGGTGGCCTGAGCCTGAGGCGCTAGATGTTGTTGACAATGCTCCAGATGCTTAAGCTGATTTTGTTGAGGATGGTACTGATAATAATACGTTTGGTTGTTGTTGTTATTGTTATTGTGTTACATGGTGGTGATAGTCTTTTTGGTGGTGACGATGGTGGTATTGCTGCTAGTGATCTGGTTGATGCTCTCAATAGCAAGTGGATCTTTAAGCAGATATTCTATTGAGTACCTTAAATCCTGTAAGCTAAAAGGAAATTATTTAAATCAAAATGGTGATTCACATGAGTTTTCTGCCTTACTTCAGCCCCTTCATTTGGGGTATTGTTAGTGATAATACATCACCAATAAAGCCATTATAAAAACTAATATTTTCAGTTTTGTAGCTGAAGCTGAACTTCATTTGACTTTCTCTTGCCTATGTTTTTAGTGTTGGATACTTGGACACTACTTGGTCGTGGCACATGTGAATTTGTATGACTCTTTTTTTTTTTTGGAGCTGTGAGATTGACTCTCAACATCCCAAGACTCATAAAATATGAATTCTTGGTTTGGTATTCCCTGAGAAGTCATATAAGAGCCTCTGATTCCATCACTCTCATCTCTTTCTCTTCATGTTTCCTCCCATGGGCCACTACTAAGAATCATGCTGCTTTCTGTCTTCTTGGTTGTATTCCTCTGTTTACCACATACACTTGCTAAGAGGTCAAGGATGTTTCTACTTAATGCAATTACCGCACTGGTGAGAACATGTCTGGCTGGCCTGAGGACCTGCGGATAAGCACTTCAAATTCCTTTACTAACTTAAAAATGCACTGGTGGTACAGGTTGCTTTCAAATGTTATCTTGGAGATTTTAATACCACGAAGACTATTTAATTATCCCACTTGGTTATACTGTGAACTTCGAGCCAAGGCACGCATTTGTACCTTGTGTGTTTCATGTGAATGAAGACAAGTCTCAGAGGGGCTTCTTTTGATTTGAGATTATCTCCTGATACCATGCTGCCTCTATTTAAGCTAGTGTGAATTTGGGAAGCAGATAGAAAGATCTATACCATTGTTTCCCAAAGTATGTCCATAACAAAGACCAGTGTTTCTGTCACCAATAAAAGTTTAAAAATTCTTGAAATCATGCCTGTTGATGGATTTTCAACCTATCAGGTATTATAAAGATTATGCAATGCCTGTAGTAGAAAAACAAACACAGAAAAGAACAGTTTAACTTGGTTCATACAAGCCTTTACCAATTCATAGTTCTATATTCTTCTTTTAAAAATTCATTGAATCTAATGCTCCAAAGATGTGCCATTAAGAAAATGTAGGATCTTACTATTTTATGAATTTGTTTGGAGAGGAAACAGTAGTTAGCATTAATTCAGAGAGTTTCTCAGGTTGGTTTCAATGAAAAGAAAAACTATGTTAGTTATTTGACATTGGTAGGAAGACTTTATTATAACTATTATAACTATTATAAGCTAAATCATTATTTCTTGTGATTTCTCCTTATTCAAAATATGATTTGGAGCCCATCTTAATTAGCCCCAGCATTAATCAGGACTCCTTCCCACATAGCAATCAGAATTCCTTTCCCTGTCATCATAAAAAGGGCCTTTCACCAGGAGCAATCCTGTATCTTCAGAGAGGCCATTCAATTCCCCAGCCTTAAGTCCCCCCCAACAGTCTATGAACACTTGCCTCATTTTTAAATATAAGAACCTCCTCCTCTTTAGATATTTTACTTTTAGTTTTTAATGACGTGTATATGTGTAGTCCTGTGCATGTAGGTAAATACACTATAGTCCAGAAGAACATGTTGGGTCCCTAGGAGCAAGGAATCAGAAGTGGTTGTGAGCCTCCTGTCATAGATGCTGAGAACCAAACATCAGAAAGACCAGCAAGCATCATTCAACCACTGAGCCATCTCTCCAGCTTTTTGCCCTTTGTTTTCCTATTCATGATGCAAGACAATTGTTCACTCTCTGAGCCCATTAGTGG
Source organism: Apodemus agrarius (assembly GCA_964023405.1). Taxonomy (NCBI): domain Eukaryota; kingdom Metazoa; phylum Chordata; class Mammalia; order Rodentia; family Muridae; genus Apodemus; species Apodemus agrarius. The sequence continues at coordinate 94,791,731 of OZ030011.1, read as the reverse complement.
TAATCTCATATGAGAAGTGAGGTCTCTTTGATTTATTCAGCCTGTGGAAAGGGGTCCAAAGGGTGACAGGTGCTGAGGAAAGACACTTGCTGTGTGCACAACATGTCAACACAATGACATCAAGTCACCCCACAGTACATAAGAACATCCTCACACTGGGTAGTCTAAGATGAGCATTCCGTGCACACCATCAGGACCACTAATACTTCTCTTGTTGCTGAGAAGTGTTTACAGGAAGCACAAAATAACAAATTAACTATCAACATTGAAAAGTCTGGGTATATATTCTGTTTTGATGGATTTATTGTCCTTGAATTCATCATCCATCACCCCAATAACCATAACCGAGGTTATACATGCCAATGCCATCAGCACTGAATGGTTCATCTGGGGGATTTTAGGTCCCATGACAATGGACTATAGAATTAGTAACTGGTTCAAGTTGACTCAGGAAGGTAGCATTGAAAAATACAAATACATATCTCTAATCTAGGCTGCCTTTTTAAATGAAAGGTTTAATTTTTTCCCAAAAATTGTTTTGGTTTAGTCAGTTCAAAACACATCAATCAAACTGTTCAAATTGTGTCTGCTTTTAATCAGTCAGAGATGACAATGATCAAGAAGAAATCCCCTCTCATTTAAAATGGGAAACAGCTGACAAGGTATAGGAAGGCCCTTAAATTATGTCATTCTTTGAGATGGGTTTGGTGTGTGAGCACACCCATGTAAATGGGATATGTAAGGGAAGTGTGTTTGCAGTGTATATGAGTATGTGTTTATAAGGTATCTTCATGGGATAGAAGGAGCTGAGGGTCCATGGGTATATATAAGTTGTCTGTATGGAGGGTAGTATATGTATTGGGTATATATTACAGAGTATTTGGAGTGTTTATTCAGTATGGTAGTTTGATTGAAAATAGCCCCATAGGCACATATGTTCAGACACTTGGTCACTGGTTGTTAGAACTATTAAGGAAGGATTAAGGACTGTGGCCTTATTGAACAAGGTTTGTCACTAGGACAGGCTTTGAGGTTTCAAAAGACTCACAAATTCTAAGTCTCTCTCTCTCTCTCTCTCTCTCTCTCTCTCTATCTATATATATATATATATATATATATATATATATGTGTGTGTGTGTGTGTGTGTGTGTGTGTATATGTATATGTATATGTATATGTATATGTATATGTATATGTATTTATATATATCTGCCTCCAACTTTCTGATTAATACTTGAGTTCTCACCTGTTTCTTTTGCTCTGCCACCATGAATACTAACCCTTTGAAACCATAATCAGTGCTTCTGAAAACAAAAGCAACTAAGGCATGTGGTGTATGTATGGGGAATATGTTGTGGATATGGGGCAGGGAATATGCATGTGAGATGGGTACCTATGAGGGTATGCATGTGAAGTATGTATAGATGTGTCAATGTGGTGTTCCTTTAGGGGTGTATTTTAGAGACAGACTTATGGTCAGTATACTCTGTACATTCTATCCCTCATGACTGAGTCTACTATCACACGCATCTCTTGGACACCGTAATTTCACGCAGCCAAGCTGTAATCCCGGCGGAAGCTGTGTGATATTTACTGGGAAAAGTCTTGTATGGCAGGGCTGTCCAAGATGAATGTCGCTGTGAGCCTCCTTGGCTGCAGATAGGGCTGAGCTGAATTTCTCATGGCAAGCTTTGTTTGTGTAACCCTTTTTTCTGACTTGTTCCTTTACTTACGAGATGTCCCTGCTAGCCGGAGGTGCGAGCATCCAGGCGTGATGGTTCACTGAGAGTTTATTCTTTGAGCTACAGCACTGGCCATGATTTATCTTCTAGAGATCCATTGCTTTGTTTTTGATCAGCTGTACAGTTATTACCTAGATACATTAAAGAACTAACCTCCCAACAATTTATATTATTTGTATAGTTAGCTGGCTTTGGCACTCTGACATGGAAACCATCAGTTAAGTAAAGTTTCTAAGTAGGCCTGAGGGAGTCTCACAAGAAGATAGCAAACATAGTGTTTCCAAGGACTCTTGAACTACTAGTTTATCATTAACTACAGAGGGACGCGATGGCTTTGTATGTATTCTCTAACGTTCATACCTGATTGATTTTGTATTTCCTTGTGCCAGATACTCCTGGTAACCATTCTTTGTAAACATTTCACTAGATACATTTCTTCTTCAGTAATGTAATACCAACTTGTGTGTATAAAAATTCCTGCCTCAGAACAGTAAAGTGCATTCAGACACATTCAGATCTTGTGTGTGTCTGTCTGTCATTTCACGCCGCGACCAGTGCCTTCCTGCATACCAAAGACCCTGATTCCCCCACGTGTGTCCTGACTGTGTCGGTCCGTGGCAGTCTACTTGTTCTTATACAAAAGTTTGCATCTGAGGAGACAACAGGGGTAGAAGATTAAAGAATGAAGTAAAGCTGGGTGCCATTCCAGTGACAGATTGTGGGAAATCTTAGAAAATCAGAAGCTGGAAAATTTTGAAGGACTTTGAACTCTTCACTTATAAGGCCTCATTGGTCATGAATGATAAAGCCTTGAGTTGTATGGATAATGTGCCCGTGAACCTTAATTCAAAGGTCAGGGCTAGAAAGGCTCTCTCTGGAAGTTAGGGGATTTCTTCACTAAGTCCCCAAGGCCACAGAAAATAGCCACTCAAGAGTGCAGATAGGGGCATCTGCAAGGCAAGACAAAGGCACAACACAGCCATATTAGAGATGGGCCCTTGCGTGTATGGTTATTGCATCTCCTGCTTAAATGAGAACACCAGGGAGCTTTTGTTTTTAAGCTATTATAAGTGCTGTTTTAAAATAATAATATTTCCAGTTAGAAATTAGAACTTTCTCTTTGAGTAATTAAGACCCTTCACTATTTTGACATTCTGCCTCTTTGGCAAAATCTCGGGTCAACTAAAGCACTCATACTCTGCTGGTAAGCATGTAGGCAACTCTGAAAAGCAGTTCATCCTTATGCAATCACATCATGAAGATGTATGTATGCACCATATCCCATAGCTTTACTTTTACAAGCATGTCTAGATGAAATGCACTGAAAGATACCCATAGGAAAGGTCATAGCTCTAGAATTTTAAACTCAGATAGGACACTGAAGTGACCAGTCTTGATCTATGTGCTTCTTTTTCCATGGTATGATGCCTTATTATAGCCCTCAGAGCAGAGGGGCCAATAGGCTATGAGTTAGAATCAATAGACTGAATGGCAAGGTGAGCCCTTGTTCTAGATATGTTGACTAGACAACTGAATATATCCTTATAGAGAAAGAGGAGGCTTAGTCAACTAGATTGCAATGCAGTGTCTTTTTTGATCTCAGGAAATAATGGCTTATTGAGATGTAGAATCAATGTCTAGAGGCAGGTCGGCAGTCAGTGATGTGCATGGCTAGATTAGCTTTGGTTCACAGAGGCCCTTGCTCTTGGGTGTGGAAGAGTGCACATTTATCACATCTATCACTACCCATCATGCCATCTTTAGAAGCTTTTGTGGAGAATGGACAGTGATTTTTTTCCCTACTTGATGGTGTTTCGTGCTTCTTTCCCAGTGTATATTAGACTGTGAATTTCTCTGGTATATATTAGACTGTAACTCAATTGAGAAATACTTGCCCATACTGGAGAATACCACCTATTCTGTACAGTCTGGGGGGGGGGTCTAATCATAGCCACACTTCCCATTTTGATTGAGAGAGTCTATTAAGTATATGGTAAATTAACTTTGAGCTCAAATAGCACATGACAGTTTGCCAATGTAATGTACAGTACACCACATCTGCCATTATACACAGAGATATGAATGGATTCTAGCTCTGAGAGAATCCTAAGCAGGAAATGGAACTTCAGTAGCTTCAGGGTGCCAGGCTCTCAAGACTTGAATTACCAGATTCTTCTAAAGATGCAGTCAAGAGCTGAGCAATGACGCTGTGAAGCAGAAGCTCTCATCTTGTGGGCTTCCCTGCCCCTGTCCACTGTCATGCCATATAAGATATAAGACCTGAAGTTGAGTGTCATTGAGTATGGGCCAGGATCATCATCACCTCAGAAGGCTACACACACACAATTGTGTGATGTGCATTCATTTCCTCTTGCTCCCACAGTGCACAGGCATTCATCTGTGTGTCACGTAGGGACTCTTCTTTCTCTTCCTCTGTCATCTACTATAAATATTGATAGATGATGTGGGATCAAGAGCATGTGCCCATACAACTTAATATATCCACAGCCCCACTTGCAGCCCGTCATTCTGAGAAAGCCATGCCACCATATCAAGGCCATCCTGTTCATAAGGTATCTTAGCTACGATAGGAAGCAGACTGTGTTCATTTGTGGTCATGAGACTTTATACACTGTCTTTGTCTCGTGGCAGGAATTATTTTTCTAAAGGTGACAATTCTCTGAACTACAGAAGAAATGGCCTCACATCAGACCTCTGTTGGTGGTGTTGGCAATGCAGCCCACGGGATGAGAGCTTTCGGCCCACAGTTTCATTGCTAATTGCTTGACTCTATCTTCAGGTGGATCTGGCAATTCAAGCCTTCCATTTATTGAGGCCCGGAGCCTCTACGGTTCCATTTCTTGCTTAGGGTTATCTCAGAGCTAGAATTCTTCCAGATTTCCAGGGATAATATCCGATATGGTGTAATGCACTTTGCATTGGCAAACCATCATATGCTATTGAACTTGAAGTTAATTTGCCATATATGTAACAGACTTTCTCAATCAAAATGGGAGGCATGGCTATGGTTAGACCCTCCAGACTACAGACCAGGTGATATTGTTGAGTACAGGCAAGCACTTCCCAAGCAGGATATTCTGCCAAGCGCTGTGCATAATAAGAAGCAGCAGACTCCTGATTTTGCAGAGTGTGTCTACTGTGTTCTGGAGTATGGATTGATGACAATGGTGTCTCTTGCTAGCCCTGGGAACATCAGCACAAGGAGTTGATAGATATGATGTCAACAACCTGGATCTCTTCACATAATTTCCTGACAGAAGGTAGAAAACACAATGTAGCTCAAGGAAAATTTAAATGTCTGCCACTACCCACCACCTTTGCAAACATTCTTTCTTACTGCTGTGGTTTAAATGTCATTCTCCAACTAACACTGAAATGTCACGGCTTTTGTGGCAGTTTCGAGAGGTAAGATCTGAAAGAGGCGATTTGGTCATGTGTGCTCTGTCTTCATGGGGGGGATGGGAAGGTTCATCTTTTCATGGCATTCTGCTTGCCACCCAGTGACCGTTGCCAAATGCTGCCCCCTACCCCAAGCCATGAACTCAGAACTATGAGCAGATGCATTTCTGTTTATCATATATTTCCCTGCCTCAAGTGTTTTGTTATAGCAGGATGACTTAGAATGATACATGAATCTACTTCCTGATAGCTGACTCAGTGGCCTTTTTTAATTTTTCTGAATTTTTATTTTATGTGTATGAGTTTTCCTCACATTTGTGTCTTGTGCTACATGCGCATGCAGTGTCTGTAGAAGCCAGAAGAGAGTATCAGATTCCCTACAAATGAAGTTCTAGTTTTGAGCTGACATATGGGTGCTGGGAATTAAGCCCACATCCTCTGCAAGAGTGGCCATTGCTTATAACCCCTGAGCCATCTCTTTAGCCCTAAAGACCTCTTTATTGATGAGGTCACAGTTGGATTACTCTGTTCTATTGTTGCCTCCACATATGCTCTTATTATTCATTGGCTGATTGAGAAACACAGTAGGATCACCCAGCAGTTGTAGCAGCTGTTGGGCTGCAGTAATATTACTGATATTCTGGGATGAGACACTGTTTATTTGCTATGGTGCTAAGATGTGGTAGGGTACAGTTTCAGGGTCTGAATATGTTCCTCTCTTCTGATACCACATACCATTGTGAAGGTGGGCATCGTGCTAGCTGTTCCATGTCTTCCTATAGTGGAGGACTTAAAACAATGATATTTTGGAGCATTTTCAGCCATACTGGCTCACTTGTAGGTTGGTCATGGATTGGGTATCTATGTGACACCTGACCTCTTCTGCCTTTTAACTCTTACCAGAAAAGAGAGACTTATTGAAAAATCCAAGAAGTGCTGAAACAACTCAGTAATGTTGGGTTATCCTCCCCCTTTTCTAATATAGATTGATGTAAACAAGTGACTGACATGCTTATCTTTGAAAGATGTGGGAAATTACTGCCATATAGCCTTGCTTTGGTATTTCTTGAACCTTCCTCTTGAGAACGTGTTCTCTTCTTCAATCAACAGATCTTGAGTCCAAAACTTATCTCATTTCTGCAAGCTGTCCAAGGGGACTATTGCTCTCAGCTTCCAGATACTTACACCCTCAGTTTCTTCTTATGATGTGTGCAGGTGAGAAGTGGCTTGATAGACTTCTATCTATTTTGTTCCCTAGGGGACTATGTTCTATTCCCCATCTTCATAATACTGAAGGTCAGGCCTGTTGGCTGCCACTCCAACCTTCCTAGTCTTGATGATAATTGCATCCACCTGGTTTCTGATCTTGACGCTCTGACATCTGGCCTCTATTTTTTGCAGTGCTCTGTCATCTGCATGGTTTTAGTGAGCCTAATTCTGTAATCACACCACCCATATTCAGTCTGGTCTGAAGAGAACAACAATTCGAGAGAGCCTGTGTGAGGCTGGTGCCCTGCTTTCACACGTCCCTTATTGCTTGGTGAACATTGACTGTGCCAGCCCTTCCTGGTGGCCATAATCATCTATGCCATGGGTTCTCTGGCTTTGCATAACACATCCTTCCTCCTGTGTCCACTTCTGAGTCACTCCTCAGTCTTTTCATTTACTATTGACATTCTAACTCATTAAATACAAACTACTGATTTGTCCTTTTTTTTCTAAGGGGTGTCCTGATAATTGTATCTCATCTCATCTCCAGAGGCTTGGTCTTGTATCTCCAACTCTTTCCAAATTATTTAACTTGCCTCTGTGTAGATCTTAACCAGGCCCCCTTCATCAAGCATCCTTAGAATGCAGTCACTCACACTCTGCTCTGGCTCCCCAAGCACCAGTTCATTCTGGCTATTTAGAGCATGCCCTGCCTTATTTCTAATGGACCAGGGGATGGTATTAGAAAACTCAGACAGACACAGTGTTGTTGGAGAGGATTGAAGTAGGATCGAGTGCTCACTCTTAACAAGAAGGGTTGGAATAGTTTTTCAGCTCCCAACATCCTTAGGGACCATGAGAACTCAAGTGGTATAGGCATCAACCCCATGACTTCATCTCATGTATCAGGCTTTTACTTTCCTCTAACCATAAAAGTGATGGAGCTTTTGTGTCCACCATCAATGTAGCAGCTCTGAAGCATCTCACCACTGGGGGCATTGTCCGTCATGGTAAATACTTTTCCCTTGAGAAGTTGTAAGATACATAGACATCTTTCAGAAGGGTTATATAGAAGTTGTTTTTTTCTGACCCAGAATCCAAAAATCATATTTGTGAACACAGTGGAAGAGTATTTTCAAAACACCCAACATAACTATTTGCTATAATCTTTCACAAGTAGGTAGGCATTTAGGATTGTTTCACATTAACACAGGCTGTCCTTAAGAACATGCTTTCCAAGGAAGACATTTTTGTTACAATGAATGAATGAAGCACAAAGGGCCATAGAGAACAAACAAGCAAACCAAGACTGAATATTTTAAAGTATAAAATCTCCATGTTAAGACAGTCACTCTGGGTAAACAGCTTAACATACCATTCACCTTGGATCACTACCTTTTGTTGTGGTAAAAGCTGCTAAAATCCTGTGGTAGAGCTGTATTAACTGTAACCCATCTCCACAAATAAGAGCTATTCACCATCTGATCCAAGGGACCTAAATGTCCACCTATAACTTGACTCATATCTCCTAATCTCCTCTCTACACCTCCCCGAAAGTTCCTTCTTGATCATTCAACATTTACTGTTAGAGATCACATAAAGTGAATCATATAGACCCTTTCCTTTTCTAACTGAATTATCTCTCTTGGCCTAATGCCCTCTGCTTTTATCCATGTTGCCTTGGATACACTAGCATCCCTCTTTCCACTGCCAAGTTATGTTCCCATGCATGTGTACACATCATGTCTTCTCCACCCATTCCTTCACTGATGGTCACTTAAGGTATTTCCACACCTTTGTTACTGCACCAGATTCTGCCATGAATATAGGTATGCAGATTTTACTACAAGATTTTTTTCCTGCTGTATACCCAGAAGAAACATATCCAATATCTCTAGGGGTGTTTTGTTTGTTTGTTTTGAGAATCTTCCATGCTGCTTTCCCTAACAGGTAAACCAACTTTTCACTCTCAAAATATCCCTTCACCCACACCCCTTTTATGTCTCTGGCAGTACTGACCTGAGAAACAGGAGATCATACCCTATCATTATTGAACTTTTCCTTTTCCTTTTTTTTTCTTTTTAGTGTTTTATATGTTTTGCTTCACCGTTTTTTGTTTTGTTTTTGTTTGTTTTTTAGATAGGATCTTGGTATTTAGCTCAGGCAGTACTTAAACTTGTGACCTTCTTGCTTCAGACTCCTGAGTGCTGGGCTCAAAGGTGTGCAGCATCGTGCCGAGATAATTAGTGATTCTGAGCTCACTTTCCTATATGTGTTGACCCACGTCCTCATTTGGGAAATGTCTGTTGAGGAGCATGGACTGCTTTTAAATCATTTTATTCATCAGTGCTGTTGTTTTTGAGTTGTGAAGTCCCTTTATTTTTTTTAGTTGAGATAAAGGCATAGTTTCTAATCATTTGTGTTCACCTGCAGATTGTTTCTTGTGCTGTAGAGAAGTTGCTTATCTTTCTTCCGCCCACTTGGGTATTTCTGCATTTGTTGCTTGAGCCTTTGCATTATATACAGCAACTTCTTGCTAAAGTCAGGGTTAATCTTTTCAGATGTTGTACTGAAATCTTGTATCCATTGTGTATGCGTGTGTGTGTGTGTGTGTGTGTGTGTGTGTGCATGTGCTGTGAGATAGCGTCTACTTTCATTCTTTTAGTAAATAATAAATGATTCAGAAGAAAAGATATACATCGAGAGTCTGAAAATACCCATGGAAAGAATCAGTAAATGTAATGTGGACAGAGTGAAGGAACAGGATTAGAGTTGGCCAATTTAAAAGTATCCTTCATCCCTGATAAGGAATGGGAAAACTTATTGGAAGTTTCTTCTGCTAAATGCAAGATTGATATTTAATGGAAATAACAAGCCTGAGAATACAGTGTTTGATAAACAATTGAAATTTAAAAATATCTCAGAGATTTGAGAGATGGCTCAGAAGTTAAGAGCCATTGCAGATACAGTTCTGACAAAGGACCTGAGTTCATTACCAACTACTGACATTGATTGGGTGGTTCAAATATCCCTGTACTTCCAGCTACAGAGAATCTGAGGCCATTTTAGGGCCTCCACAGGCACTGTGCATGCATGTGCTTGCATGCGCATGCATGTGCGCATGTATACACTTTAATAAAAATATCTTATAAAATTAAATATCTTACAAAATTAAAATCTCTGTTGATATACATAAAGTCAAGGAGGAAAGAAAGAAAATCTGTGTTAAAGATAAAAATAAAGAGTAACAATGAGCTACAGTATGTCAATAGGACTACAAATATAAACATTTTGAAGTTTTATGGCAATTGAAGGGCCCCAGAAGGAATATGAAAAATAAGAATTTATACACACTCACACACACACACACACACACACACACACACATATATATATGAGCAGATTATCAAAAACAGAATAGAGACATTAAAAGGAAAGTGACCCAAAATATCAAAAAAAAAAAAACAGTCAACATATCTATAAGTCATAAAAAAGCTTAAACTGAAATAAAAATTTTAACACTATAATCTCAGAAAATTTAAAGAAAAATATGTACATAAATGGGGAGGGGTGCTAGAGAATGGGCTGCATGCTTTTATTATAATGTTCTTGATGTTAAATACATTTGACAAACTAGAAATAAAATGTTTTCTGTCTAATTAGCAAAATTTATCTGACATTTTTCCAATAGTTCCTTGATGGTGGTGGTCTGACTAGAAATGGTAGCCATGGGCTTATAAATTTGAATACTTGGTCATTATAAAGTGGAACCACTTGAGATGGATTAGGAAGCATGGCCTTGTTAGAGTAGGTGTGGCCTTGTTGGAGGAAGTGTGTCACTGAGGGTGTGCTTTGGTTTTCAAAGACTCAAGCCAGGCCCAGTGAGTCTCTTTCTGCTGCCTGTGGATCTGAATCTGGAACTCTCTGCTCCTTCTCTAACCACATGGCAGCTTGCATGCAGCCATGTTTTCTACTATGCTGATAAGGTACTAAAACTTTAAAACCATAAGTAAGTCACAATTAAATGAGTTCTTTTATAAGAGTTGCTGTGGTCATGGTATCTCTTCACAGCAGTAGAAACCCTAAGACATTGATCTAACTCAATAATGAAAGGACATATATTCTATCTATCTATCTATCTATCTATCTATCTATCTATCTATCTATCTATCTATCTTTATCTATTAATGACTTCAGAAATGAGGTGTTTACTGTTATTGTTTTGTTTATGTTTTTGAGATAGGGTAGCCCTGGCCGGTGTGTAACTTGACATGTTGATGAAAATGGCCTGGAACACATGGAGATCTGCCTACCCCTGCCTCCCAACTGCTGGCATTAGAAGTGTGTGGCACCATTCACAGCTCAGAAATTACCTTTGTTAGGAGAAAGTCTGGTGACCGCAGGGACCATGGTGGGTTCTTGAGTGTGGGGAGCATGACTGGTATCATGAGACTATAAGAGACAATTTAAAGTGAAAGAGTAAGACAGGCAGATGACTGCCACATACCGCATGGCAGCATCCTGGCTTCCAGAGGTATCTCCATTAGTGTCCTGTCTAAACACTAAAGAAAACTCAGCTATACATCTTTACCATAAATAAATTTCGATAAGTACCCAAGAAGCGTATATGGTTCAGATCACACACTTGGACAAAAATTCAGTCAAGTTAGGAAAAAAAAAACCCTCATCATTAAGAAGTGATTAACAAAAGTCTTCCAATATGTTTATATGTTTTACAATGTGCATGAATGTGCCCATAAATCAGAGAGGAAAGTATGGTGATGAGAAGCCAATGAGGAGCCCTAGCTTCCTGCTTCATGCTAAGCACTGTATGTGGTGTGGCTGGGAACCTCTGAGTTCCACATTTCTGTGCCAGCTCCTGAGAATCTTCTCCAAAGAGCCCGGTCACAGACACAATTCTGCCATTTAATTTCCCCCGAGGAATGTCTGTTTTCACCTTGCATAACTTCACTAATGCTCTCTCAGTCCTACTGGCTCAGTTGGTGTCACCAGAAGGTTACCTCCCTCCTTCATTCTCCAACAGCAGCCTTCTCCTGTATCTCTGCCTGCACAGACAACCCCAGTGCTTCTCAGGCCCTCTTGTCCTCTGGGAGCCTTTCCCTCTCCATCTCCAGGTAGGGTTCCTCCTTAGTGACCCCAGGGGTCTTCTCCACACTGAGTACTTTGTTGCTGTCACTTACTCTGTTTTCTGTGGTTCACAATACAACCCTCTGTCTGCTTCAGATACCCCAACGCAGTGTGGTTTGGACTTGTGGAAATCCACTGGAGAGTGGATACATGAGCCATAAAGTAGCTGTGGCGATCAGTGTTCAGATCAACTTGATAGAATTAGAATCTAGAATTGCTCTGGAGAAGGAACTTGTGAGAGATGGTATTGATTACATTGATCAACGTGAAAAGGTACATCTTGATAGTGGACAAGACCACACCCACTGCAGGTAATCCTAGACTATATAAAGTGAGCTGAGTGCTTTGGACATCTATCCTTCTATTTTCTATATGTGATATAATGTGATCAGCTGCTTCAAGCTCCTCCTGTCTTGACCTCCCCACCACGATAAACTGCATATTGAATATAAAAACCCTTCTCCCCTTAAGCTGCTTTTGTCAGTATTTTATCTCGGCTATAGGAATAAACTTAAAGCAGGGGTAGAGATGGATGGAAGGAGTCACAAGAAATGACTGAAGCGGGCTGATTGTATCTTGATAGGTAGACAGAAGACTGCAGGTCCCCCTCTGGGTTTGAACTATACATTTGCCTGATAAAATACTGCAGAACACTCATCTGGCATGCCTGCCCATGGGATGAGCTTCAGACCCTGAGATAAAGACCAGTGGGGCCTTAGAGGACCCTCAAAGTCAGAGCAGACATCAAGGTTATTCTAGAAGGAGCAGTGCTTTCCAGCCTTTGGACATCACTGTGAATCACGGGCACTTTGAGTGATATCATGAGGCTGGGGAATAGCTTCTGTGTCCCCAAGCTTGAATTGCATGAGCAGCACCTACAGTCCTGAGCCTCTGTTGCTCTCTACCCAGCCAGCATGGGGACTCAAATGTCCAATTTAACCCACCTAAAAATGTCAGGCATAGTGGTGTGTGCTTCCAATTGGTTTTGGGGAGGCAGACAAGGACAGATCACAGGCTTTCTGGAGAGCAGGCTTAGCTTCTTTGGTGAGCTCAGGCCAGAGAGAGACCCTGACACATAAAACAAGGAAGATGACACCCAAGGAACGCCACTGGAGATTGACCGTTGCCCTCCACACATGTAACCGACATGGATATACAACCACACAAGCACGTGTATACACACAGGCACACACACACACACACACACACACACACACACACACACACATTCTCACACACCACGTGCATATAAACACACAAAAAGCAATGACTGACACCATGAATACTTGTGTTTGAAACAAGGCTCACACCGGAGGAGCTGGCTCTAATGTCTGGAAACCAATTAGCACGCTTCAAAATGACTATTTTCCCCTCTGCTTGACAAGTTTTTCCCCCCATCGGTTGAGGAACGGAGGCCTTAAGCAAGGTGACCAGGAGAAAGACTAAAAATAAACGGAATCATATGGCACTCCTGAAGGAGTCTGCAGTCTGCAGGATGCAGCGACAGATGAAGGCACAGGCTGGTCTGCCGCTTTCGCAGACAGTCGCTTCCTTCAGTGGCAGAGACAGAGACAACACCGTGGCTGGTAGGAGCACCTGGTGGGTGTGGCACTGGCGGTCGCAGAGAGCGGCACAGGCTCAGGGCTCTAGGTCCTGCTCCTGTGACCTCAAGCAGGGGCTGTGGTCTCTCTGCAGTCACACCTGGACCCATGTGGTACCGGGCAGGCTCCAAAGTGAGGGGTGAGCAGAGAGAAGGTGATAGGGATTAGCTCCTGTTGCCCTAGCTAGATGCTGTGTGGGGGAGGAATGCTGGACCATGCCTGCTGTTGCCGGCGCTCTCCTGTTCTTTGCACAATAGCACTTTCTGGTAATTATTTCCTTTCAATTCTCTGAGCGATAATAGCCTGCAGGGACTTGAAATCTTTACACCTCGATGTTCATATCTAACACCGTGGGATCTTGCTTCATTTCTCTTAGCAAGGCTACCTTGAGTGGCTGTTTTTTGCACTCCCCTACAGAGGTCCATACTCCTGGCTTCTTTGAAAGGTGCCTATTTTTTTTTAAGGCACCACTACCTTTTCTCTTTTCCCAGCTTATCTTTTATTAAATCAGAATAATAGCTCTCCATTTGTTTTTAGCAAGGATGACCATTGTTTACCAGAAGGCATACATGCTACTGTATCTCGCATTGTGATCAATCTCGTGAGTCACACTTCCGCAGTGAGCACTGGCCAACTCCCTCAGGTGCATGTGTTATAGGCTTCCCAGTAGTACTTTTCAGTCTCTTCTCTACCCTTCCAAAGACATGCTGTGAACACCACTAAGGTGTGATGAGCCCCCTGGTCTGGAGGCCTGCATCCTATTCTGTAAGCCATTACAAATGGTGTGCTCCACATACAATAGAGGACTGCCCGGGTCTGTGTTTATTCAGAGATTGATGCACCTAACCCTCAAGAGACTGGAGGCCCCAGGGAATTTAGAGGTCAGGTAGGGTGTGTGTATATGGGGGGGAGTGGGGGCATCCACATGGAGACAGGGGGAGGGAAGGATGTATGGGATGTGGAAGAGTTGGAGGGTAGACAGGGGTTGGTGGAGTAGGGAATAAAACATGGAGTGTATAAAAATAATTAATAAAAATAATAAAAAAAGAAAATGGTGTGCTCTCCAGAAATACTTGAGAGTTCATTTGGGCATGCACCAGCTGCTGACAGAAAATTGGCAGTTTAGATTTGTAAGTGAGCTGAAGAATCATTTAAACAACGTATTTAAAGGTAGCTAGGGACTTAGGAATATGAAGGCAGACAGACAGAGGTTCCCGGTCTCCAAATCCAGTTGTCATTGGTTTTAGGTTGAACCATAGACTGTCGACCTGAGAGAGTACATATGGGAGTTCCCGGCATCTACCTGGGACATGGCCATATTTAGAAATAGGATTGCTGCTGAGTAAATAGGTTGAGATGGAGGCTATTCTGGAAGGAAGTTTCTAGCCTAATGTGACTGCTAGTTTTTATGAAGAGGAGGCACATCTACATAAGAAGTAGTAGAGGTGACCCCGGAGGCAGATATTAGTACAAAGCTGCAGCCCAGGGAGATCAAGGAGGTCATATACCTCTAGCTGCAGAATGAAAAGACCTTTCCTCACAGACATCAGAGGAAGTATGATTGTTCCTATGCCAGACATGTCCAACCTATGTTTCTTAAGCCACATGCATCCCAGGATAACTATGAAAGCACACCAACATGCCTAGATGACAATGTCATATAGCATTATCAAAGGGGGTTGATTTCCCCCAGTCTAGACCTCAGGTTTTGATCAGCCTCTGGAACTTTGAAGCAATTCCTGTTACGGTAAGTTGCCCATTTCTGGAACCTTGTTGCACTCGAGCTAGGCTCTCCTAAGCCTCCCACACACACCCAGTACAGATTTAAGTCTGTACTGAGTGTAAGCAGTGACCTCTTCAGTTCTGAAAAGGCGAGCCCAGCTATGTGCCTCTTTCTCTATAGCTCCCCTGGCTTTCTGGGAGTTCTTTCTTGATGCTTAGTCAGCCCCAGCACCTCTTGCTCTCTATTACCTGAGACGGAAGGACCTGCCTTGCGTGCGGCTGCCAAGCATTTCAATTTGACCCTTCATTCCCCCACTCCTCTGCCCCACTGTATATCAACTTATGGACATCTGTCTGGGACTTTTGAAAGTTGTTTTCTTTCAGCAAGTTACACAAGAACAGCAGCTACTGATGGCATTTTTGTAGAGGAAGCTAATTTCAACTGTTTTTCATTTAACTAGATAATGTTGGTGAGTTAAATCACATAGAGCATGTTCAGAGCCACTGTTGGCCCTGGATGTGCTTGTGATCTTTTAGGTTTGCCTCTAATGGGAGTTTAGTAGATACAAATTCTGAATCTCAATGGTTGCCTAATATCACTCAGCCTTTGCCTAGGAGGCTGGACCTGCTAAGTTATGTCACTGGAGCCAAGGCCCATTCAGCAGGCAAGCTGAGGGATGGCGCTTTTCTCCTCAGCTAACTCTGTCCAGAAACACCTTCACAGACACACCTGTAGGTGTGTTTCATGGTGATATTAAATCTGGTCATGTTTACAATAAAGATTAACTATCAGTAAATGTTCTAGGAGGATATTCTGCTATCTGAGAATATTTCAACTTAGAAGAACGATATGTTTAAACTATAGACTGGTACCGTTCCAGAGGCTGTGGGACATGGGAGAATGGAGCCTAAAGTGAGGCAGCCTAAAATCTCATACAGTAGCCAACTTTATTCAGAGCCCGGACAATTTATACTCTGAGGGTTAAGAAAGGTGTCAGGAGCAAAGTTCTTGTAAGTTCAAGCTGTGATCACAAGGAATAGCCACTCGTGACAAAAGTGTGTTTTTCCACAGAGGCATACAAACAGCGATAGCCAGTTACAATGAGCAATCTGAAATCTACTCATTTCTATCCGCTATACCCGGAAAGAGCTCGGAAACTCATTCCAAGAACAGTTACCAATGACCTGTTCTGAAGAAACTGAGGCTGCATGGTTCTTGTTTTGGTTTGGCTTTGTTTTCGTTTATTTGCTTGTTTGTTTGTTTTGGACTTTTCTCATAAGCACACAGAATTTTCTACACATGACTCCATTCTTGAACCTAGACTGTGTTCTGACAATAGGAGGCCTTGCTAACAAACAGTTAAATAAAATAACACATATGTACTATTTGGAGGGACCCAGGGCTCCGGCCTCATATGTGGCCTTGTTGGACATCAGTGGGAGGAGAGCCCCTTGGGCCTGAGGGGGTGTTATGCCCCAGTGTAGGGGAATGTCAGGTCAGGAAGGTGGGAGTGGGTAGGTGGGTGGGGAGCACCCGCACAGAGGCAGGGGGAGGGGGATAGGACAGGGGGTTTCCAAAGGGGAGACCTGGAAAGGGGAAAACATTTGAAATATAAATAAAGAAAATATCCAATAAAAAGAGAAAAAGAAAAAAGAAAAAAAGAAGACATATGCATTGCACACACACATGCACACTCACACACACACAGGAATCCATATCATAGCTATACATTCTTTTGTGATAAAACAATAAATTGCTAATTATTTAAAAATCTTAAGGGTTGACCCTGAAGATTAAGTTAGATAAAGGACATTTTGCCCTAGGCTGTTGATCTTTTTAAGCCTGTGACTTAATGAGTTTCCCCCCTACCCCCAATAAATATTAAACCAACCCTTTCCCTACATCCTTGGCATCCTTACAATTCCTGATCTTATAATTCAAGATCCCTTTATCAGAGGATAACGGTGAGGATTACGCTTTGCTTGCTCCCTCAGGTTCCAGAAATTGTCAAAGCACTTGGACCGGGAAGCTCTCCTTCATGGCAGCCTATTTCTCTGGCTCTTCACTCCAGAGACACCAGGGACAATGAAACCAGAGAGGCACAGACAGAAGCAGGGGGCTGTCCACACCCTCTAAACACACAGATGAGGATTTCCAGGTTTCTGAAGAGAAACTGTGGCATGAACAAAGAAACTGAACAAAACCCACACGTGGAGGAAGTTCCCCAGCGACAGTGTGAAAGCCATCCTCATAGGGACAAAGGGAACACTGTACTTGTGGCGTGAGAATGGGATATGAGAAAAACTGAGAGTTCGGGGGAAGCTACAAACGTGGCCATCCCGTTAGACCATCTTCAGAAAAAATGTGACGTGAATGCAGCCGTGGATGAAACTGAACAGTGATTTAATGTGTCATTGTCAAAATCCAACCATATCTTAGACCAGAGGACAGGAAGTAATGTTAAAGAGCTGACAGGAAATATGTAACGAAATATATAATGATGTATAAGCAGTATCAAATAGGAACCACCCCAGCACAATTGCTTAGCTATGGTGGCTCCATCCTTTGTTCTAGAATTGGGAGCTGTGGCGTTTTGGGCTTTTGTTCTTTTTCCTCAAGACTTCTTTGTCTTTGGATATTTTTGGATCTTCTGTGGTCACAAGGCAATGTTAAGATGATACCTCTACTCCTGTGAAAAGTAAAACTGAGATATTGATGATAATCTCGTTTAAATCTTTAAGATGATCAGGGTAGCCTGGGCTTTGGGACAGCATTAAGTCTTCATTTCCATAAATGTGGGATCTCTTTCAATTCATTTGGGGATGCTTTAAATTTTTTTAGATTGTTACTGTATCCACTCACTGCATGTGGTTCTTTGTTATACACAGACATGAGCATGCACATACGTGTATTTATTGTGTGTTATTTCAACTCCACATGCCACTGCCCTCAGCGTTCCTTCCTCTTCCCTACTAGTCTCCTTGTTCCATCACACAGTTCCCAATCTACTTTCATGTCATAGATACATGATTTTATGTATCTATATAAAATCTAGGAAACACAAATGAGAGAAAATAGATCCTATTTTGTCCTTCTGAGACTGGGTTAATTTGCATAACATGATTATCTCCGGTTACATCCTACAAATGACACATTTCCATTCTTTATGCCTGAAAAAAAAAAACCCTCTTTCCTTGTGTATGTATCCTTGTGTATGTATTTTTATTCCTTCTTAACAGGACACCTGAATGTGTTCTGTAGCTTAGCTTTTGTATACAGGGCTATAGTGTGAGCCTAGCTGTGGCCTAGTGTTACTTCTGGGTTTTTATGCTCCAATAACTGAAATTGCTTTTTATAATGTTCTTTTCCATTTTTCAATGTGCTTAGCCAAACAATAATTAAGATTTATTTTTGCTTGTGTTTATGTATATGTGTGCCTGTGTAACTGTATGGCGTGTGTGCAGGTTCCTGAAGAAGCCTGAAGAGGGAGGTCTCAGATCCCCTAGAACTGATTTATAGGTGTTTTGAGCTGTCACGTGAGCACTAAGAACTTATTTCCTACTTTTTGTTTCCCCAGGTCTCCAAAGTCGGCTTTAATGAGCTGTTTTTTGTATTGTGCAACTTTGCTGAACTGAACCCATTCTTTCCTTCTTAGGTTCTGAGATGATTATTCCCTTCTCCACCCAAGATTCTGTCCTTACAAAAGGCTCATTTGACTTATCTAGCTTGGACGGGGTTAGTTTTGAGCTGCCTGCTCCCTCTGGCTGGCCCTTTCAGTGTTGTGTTCATTAGGAGTGGTAAAGGTAGCGTCCTTGCCTGAGTCTGAGGCTCATTGAGTGTGATGTAGCCATGAACTTTTCATCCGTGACCTTTATTAGTTAAGACAATTTCCTTCCATTTCTAGTTTTCCGAGCATTTTTGCCATGAGCATGTGCTTAATTGTGTCAAGTATTTTTTTCCTCATTGATTGGGATGATTGTGTGATTTCTCCCTTCATTATATTATTCTTTTTCATATATTGAACCATGGTACATCACAGAAATAAATCTGGTTTTATCATGGCATATGATCCTTTCAAAATATATACTTTTAAAATTCTGGTGTTTTTCTTTTAAATACTATTCTATATGTTACCTTTGTTCTTTGAGAATTTGGTAAATACATATATTGAATTTTGATCATTTTCATTACTACTAAAACATTTCCAGTAAACTCCTCCTACCTTGATCTCTCTCTCTCTCTCTCTCTCTCTCTCTCTCTCTCTCTCTCTTTCTCTCTCCCTCCCTCTCTCCCCCCCTCTCTCTTTTGACCTACTAAGTTTAATTAGTGTTGTTTTCATGAGCATGAGTTTGGGTTATTTACTGGAACATGAACAACTTATTAGTGTCTATGCCACTGAGAAAAATAGATCCCGTCTCCCAGTCGTCGTTAATTCTTCATTGTCTGTCTTTTAAAGATTTATTTATTTATTTATTTATTTATTTATTTATGTAAGTACACTGTAGCTGTCTTCAGACACTCCAGAAGAGGGCGTCAGATCTCATTGCGTATGGTTGTGAGCCACCATGTGGTTGCTGGGATTTGAACTCAGGACCTTAGGAAGAACAGTCGGTGCTCTTAACCACTGAGCCATCTCTCCAGTCCTTCATTGTCTGACAATGAGGAACAGCCCCTTCCCCAAGCATGGTGAAATACTGAGAAACCCAGCTCTTATGGGTTCATGGTACTGTCACACCCAGGAAGTGCTGCTTCCAAAAGACTAACTTCTCCCCAAATACTGACTCTTCCATTATTTTGAGCCCCTTTTCCTCGATGTTTGAGTATGGGAGGGTGTGGAATTTGGGTGCCCCATTTGTGGATGAGCACTCACGGTGCTTATTCTCAACACTTCTACCACTCGGCTGTGAGCTGCATATTATCTAAGTGAGAAGAACCAGGGCCCTATAGACAAATGCCACATGTTCTCACTCTTGTGTTGAATCTAGCTTCTAATCCTTACACTAGTGTGTTTATTTTGGGTTCCCCATAAAGATCAGGAAGCTAGAAAGGTGTTGTTTGAGAGATGTTGAGAAGAGAGGCCTCAAGGAAAAAGGTAAAGGGATAATGCATGTGAAACAAAAGTAGAAAGGAAAAATGTCATATGTATGAGGTTAGTCAGGTATGGGACTAGGGTTTAGAAGAGAGAAAAGGGTGGAAGGAAGGGCTAACTAAACCTTAAGGACATATATATGAAAGAGACTGGAGAGATGGCTCAGCAGTTAAGAGCATGGACTGTTCTTCCAAAGGTCCTGAGTTCAAATCCCACCAACCACATGGTGGTTCACAACTATCTGTAAAAAGGATATGTAAAGGCCTTGCAGAAACCTTTCATTTTATAAGTTTATTAATATTTATACTTTAAGTTTTAATGGAGGTACCTCTGTGAACAGATAATGCTCCTCCCTGAAGCCTAAAGTTAGTAAACAAAAACTCTAGTACCTGTTGTGGGAAACCCTCCTATAAACCATTGGACAAGGATGCTCCAGAGGCCCCAACACATCACTGGCTACTGCCAATGCCATTGTTTTCCAACCAGCACCAGCTCATAGGCTCTATAGTTGAAGACACATGCATGTGGGTTGCAGGACACTGGAATTAAGCCAAGTCTGGCACGAAGTTTCTCCTCCAATGGCTAGCTTTCATAGCTCACACATTTTATCCCTACCTCAGGCTCTCTGTAGTTTATGACAGTCTGCCATTTGGATTACTCTATATAATGACATTTTGAAGAAATGAAGACTTGCAGGATGTATTTTGAGTTAATTTGGGGGGAAATGTACTATAAAGTCATTCTTACTCATTTATTAATTCACTTAAATATTTTTAGTATCTGTTATATCCAAGACCTTAGGTCATTCACCGAGAATCCCATGGTAAGAGCAATGTGATTAATCATTGGGAATCTGCTACTAGCAAAACATTTATAAGGACTGTCCAAAGACAGGGGCTCCCTTCCTTCCTCCTCATCATTGTATTCATCCACCAGTCTGGTGGCAATTACTTTTCTCAATGATGGCTTTCATAACTTTAGTATCACCACATTTAACTATTCAAGGGTGGTTTTTCTCGGCTCACCTCTCTGAGCTTCTTAGAGTCCTCTGAGGAATGAAGACTCTAGATATCTTCCCCATCCTCTGATACCAGCATCTCTGGGATAGCTTGTGTCCAACTATCTGTTTTGTAATATTCTCACTAGCTCTTCTTCTGCCCTCAAACATATATCTTAAAATTAGGCAGCATTAAATCTAGATTCCATCTGTACCTCTGTAGATTTGTAGGTCCTATGTCCTCTGCCACAGGGCACAGCTGCTTAGGGAGGTGGGAAACGGGGAGTTTGACTGTGCTCACCCCATACTGGGTGGGTGTTGGGCCACAGGGAAGCCCCTGAGACATGGCTCAGGGATGGAAAAGCACAGTTGAGGCATGGGACAGCCAGAGATGGTTCCGGGGTCCACTGGCCTGAGATGAGGCTAGGGGCCGTCTGGTTCTCAAGCTCTTGGACATTTAGACTGCAGAAGAGCTGGGAGCATCAGTAGAGCTGAGAACAGAGTGGGGTTCAACTGGCTGTATCTAGCCCAGGCTGGGGAGAAAATGGAGAGCTTCAGTTGCTCTCCCACAGCAGTTGTCCTTGGCTTGACAGCAGCAGGGTTCGTGGCAGTTGTGGCTGGGAGCACAGAGATGCCTTTTTTTTTTTAAACTGGTTAATTCTGAGATTTATTTATTTATTTATTTTTCTATTTTTTTTTAAATTTATTGGATATATTCTATATTTACATTTCATTTCCCTTTTTCTGGTTCCCTGCCACCCAAAGGTCCCACATGCCCTTTTCCCTCCCCATGTTCCCCCATCCACCCTTTCCCACTTCCCTGTTCTGGTATTCCCTTACACTGATGCTTTGAGCCTTTCCAGAACCAGGGTCCACTCCTTCCTTCTTGTTGGACATCATTTGGTATGTGGATTGTGGCTTTGGTGTCTTAAGATTCTAGGCTAATATCCACTTATCAGTGAGTGCATACCATGGGCATTCTTTTGAGACTGGGTTACTTCACTTAGTATGATGTTCTACAGCTCCATCCATTTCTCTAAGAATTTCATGAATTCATTGTTTCTAATGGCTGAATAGTACTCCATTGTGTATATATACCACATTTTTTTGCATCCATTCTTCCGCTGAGGGACATTTGGGTTCTTTCCAACTTCTGGCTATTATAAATAAGGCTGCTATGAACATAGTGGAGCATGTATCCTTATTGCATGCTGGGGAATCTTCTGGGTATATGCCTAGGAGTGGTATGGCTGGGTCCTCCAGGAGTATCGTGTCCAGTTTTCTGAGGAACCACCAGACTGATTTCCAGAGTAGTTGTACCAGCTTGCAGTCCCACCAGCAGTGGAGAAGTTTTCCTCTTTCTCCATATCCTCGCCAACACCTGCTGTTTCCTGAGTTTTTAATCTTAGCCATTCTGACTGGTATGAGGTGAAATCTCAGGGTTGTTTTGATTTGCATTTCTCTAATGACTAATGATGTTGAACATTTTTAAAGGTGTTTCTCAGCCACCTTAAGTTCCAAAGTTCTTCAGGTGAAAATTCCGATGGCTGAGAAACACCTTAAAAAATGTTCAACATCATTAGTCATTAGGGAAATGCAAGTCAAAACAACCCTGAGATTTCACCTCAGCCATCGGAATTTCTTCAGGTGAAAAGTCTTTGTTTAGCTCTGTAACCCATTTTTTGATAGGGTTATTTGGTTTTCCGGGATGCCTTCTATAGGAGATTAGACTTTGGCTCCATAGGCAGAAGCCTTCTTCAGGGCTCCCCACTGCAGGGATCCTGATGAAAAAGCGCTGTCCATGGTTTTAAGGCATTTATTGTCATGGCAAAAAGAGGGTGTATAAAACCATACCCCTCTTCTCAGGGTAGGCCTTTTTGCAGGGCAGAACACCTTTTTGCAGGGTGGAATGTCTGGGAAGAAAGCTTATTGGCTATGCCTCCCAGGCTTCTATATACCTCATTAGCATGGAAATCTCTGTCTTGAATCTATGTGATCACAGGTCACATCTCTTTTTCCTATTGTCTTGGTCTAAGATGTCAGGGATGCCTCATCTACATGTGGAGGGAGGAGTTTGGGACATTGCCCCTGTGTGACTGAGGGCCACAAATCTATGGAGGTCTACAGCTAGTGACAGGTGCCTGGTGCCTGGGAGCAGGTAAAGCTCCTACCATCCATTTAGGGTCTCTGGGGCTTCAAAGCCTTGAGCTCAACTGAGGACTAGGTTACCTCTCATGGTCCACTGCTCCACATACCTCGTTGTACACTCTAAGACATTTGTGAGGGCTAATATCCATTGTCAGTTTGCATGGACTTTAAATCACCTATGAGACTTGAGACATGTGTGTGTCAGAACATGCTTGACATAAGGGTGCTCCAGAGGATTAACTGATAGGGAAAAGACATACAGCAAATAAGGGCGGCATCATCCATGGGATGGAGCCTAGATGGAATCAAAGCGAGGTGGACCGTGCTATTCCTTTCTCTCTGCTTCCTGAACACTGAATCACAAACCTCACGCTTCTACCCATGTGTTCTCTGCCATGATGGAGTCTTCCTTTTTTAAGCTTCTTTTTTTGTCAAATACTTGGTAACAGGGATGAAAATAGTAATGAGCATGGCGCTGTATCTGCTCCAGTAACTGTGGTGCTGTTTTTATGCTGATGGTTTTTAGATCCATTTGCCCACCCAGACATCTCCCCTAAAAGCAGCATTTACATGCACCCAACTGCTTACCTGACATTTCTATTCCCGACATGTATCTCAATTTAAACATGCTCAGAGCACTGTCCTAATGTTCTCTCACTGGCTTCTCCTTAGTATCACCCTCTATCAGGAGTTGAGTTGGGGAAAACTGCTGTATTCCACCTGCAAATGCCATTGGTTAACAGGGTTTGCAGGGTTTCTGAGAGTCTTCACTGTCTTTACATTTCAGACTGCCTTCATCTCTTGTCCAGCTGACTAAAGCAGGCTTTTCATCAGTGAAAAGCTTACAAAAATTGTGTGGTATGTCAAGAGTCTTGACATCATAACCCTAATGCAAAGCCTTCTGTTTCTAGTACTGGAACATATGCCCAAGTATCTCTCCCTCAACTTTATATCTGTCCAAAGTCCATGGAGCAATTATCTTAAATTATCTAAAGTTTTTAAAGAAATATTTTAAGATCTATTTTTATTTTATGTGAATGAAAGTCCCATCCCTTGTATGTATGTATGTATGTATGTGTATCATGGGTGTGCCTGTTTCCTGTGGAGACCAGGAAAATAGCTTGGTTCCCCAGAAAATGGAGGTACAGACAAGCTACCAAGTGTGTGTTGGGAACTATAGCTAGGTCCTTTGAAAGAACAGCAGATACTCCTAACTGCTAAGCTGTAGTTTCGGACCCCTTCTGATTTTTTAAGGCATAGTTTTAGCAACATAGAAAACACTCTAAATTATATCCGTATATGGTTTACCACTAATATATTTTATAGACGGTTTATTAAACTATAACAATCTGTGAGAAGGGAGTTTTAAATCCTAAGTAAGCACCATGGATGTAAGGGTAGAGCCCAGTGCAGCTGACAAATGTGTATCTAGCTAAGACCAGGGTGAGGTCAGCTGCCAAGGTCCTGCCCATCTTCTCCAAAGTAACCAACGCCTGGACCACTTAGCACTTAGATCAGCTTCCAATGCTGAATATGTTCCCTGTGCCTCGGTCATGTCACTGTGCATGTTGTATGTTTACCCATGTTATTCTATGCAGTAGAAGTTCATTCATGTCCCTTGTTGCTGTGTGGGATTGCACTGTGGGCATGTGCCTCCCTTGGATTAACTGTTCATTCTATTGTTCATTGGAGTTGACTAGAGACTCCAGGAACTGTTAAGGAGGCCATTCTCTGAATACATTTGATTCCTGCCATTTGTGAGCACACGTGCACATCACTCTTGGGTGTAACAAAGGCAAAGGATTCTGGAATGGGAATTTCCGGAAATGAATGTTTATCTCAAGTGAACACCACTGGCCTGCAGCCATTCCATCCAGCCCCTTGGGTTGAATGAATGCTGATTCCCCCCTTCCTCATTGTCCTTGATGTATCTCCCTCCATCTCTCTATGTCTCTTATTTCAGCCCATTTTGGGGAAGAATGTAAATGGTATAGATTGTAACATAATTTAAATATAATTTTATTTTCTGATAAAATTATATGCAAAACTATTAAAAAATTTTAGTTTGCTATTTTCCCAAAACATACATTTTATAATTTTCAATGGAACTATTTATTATTATTATTATTATTATTATTATTTCATTGTTTCAAAATTATTTATATATTCTGAATAATATATTTCTTTTAAGACAAAATTGAATGCAGACACACATATGTATGTGCATGTGTGTCTGCATGCGTACAATATGTGATTTAATGGTCAGAAGCTTTATAATAAGAATTGATTCTTTTTCTATTATGATAAAGAAATTGTGAATTTGTCTGTTTTTTCTTCATATGTTTTACTTCTTCTTGTACTAGTTTCACTATTTTGATGCTCATCCAGATATGGTCTCAGCCAGTTTAGACTGCTCTGACACATAGTGCTGCCTAATTATGGCCCCAATTGAGAAAATGTCTCTATAATATTGGACTATAAGCAAGCCTGTACTAAAATTTCCTAATTAATGATTGATGTGAGAGTCCCCATCCCACTGTGAGT
Source organism: Apodemus agrarius (assembly GCA_964023405.1). Classification (NCBI taxonomy): domain Eukaryota; kingdom Metazoa; phylum Chordata; class Mammalia; order Rodentia; family Muridae; genus Apodemus; species Apodemus agrarius. Next base: position 94,766,110 of record OZ030011.1, on the reverse strand, counting down.
GGGGCTACCCTTGGTCTGAAAGTCCTGGGGTCTATAAATAAGTAGTCTGACCAAGCCCAGAGGAGTAAGCCAGTAAGCAACACTCCTCCGTGGCCTCTGCATCAGCTCCTTTCTCCAAATTCCTGCCCTGTTTCAGTTCCTGTACTGACTTTCTCCAATGATGGGCTAAGGTGTAAAAGTGTAAGACAAATAAACCCTTCCATCCCCCAACTTGCTGTTTGATCATGGCGTTTCATAACAGTAATAGAAACCCTAACTAAGACACTTACCATGAGAAATTTCACAAACATGTCACTTGCTTCTGGATAGTTCTGGACTGCAAGTTGTACCAAGACTCAGGTGTTGGTCTCCATGTTCACTGAAGGTCTTCTAGGCCATCAGGGGTTGTCTGTACTCTCCACCCAGTGACATACAGGGCGGATCTCTCTGGGGCTTTGCAAAAGGGGTGTTAATCCCATTCCAAGGGCCCCATCCTCTTGACCCAGTCACCAACCAGATGTCTCCACCTCTAATAGCATAACATCCAGGACTAAGATTTTGATACACAAGCTTTGCAGAGACATCAACACTCAGTTCTTGGCAGCTATAGTCACATGCCATTTAATTCTCTCATTTAAAATATGCATCTAGGGGTCTGTGTAGGGTTTTGTAAAGCCTAACCTGTGTGCCCATCGCAATTCACTTTACATCCCTCCATTGACGTCTCGGAATCTTAGCATTTGGTAGGCACTATGCCTTTCCCTTCAGTCCCTCAGCCCTAGTCAACCACTGACTTGCAGGCTTTTGTGACGGGTTCCTTTCATTTTGCCTAACATTTTCAAGGTAGATCTACACTCTAGGTTCTATCGGTATTTCATTTCCCCTTTAGTACCAAATTATATTCCATTTGAAATGGAATGGATATAAGTAGAGTTCCTCCATTTATTAAACTGTGTCGGAACCTTTAGGTTGCTTTGTTTCTTCTTATGGCTAAGACTATGATGGATACCCACGGGCAGCCTTCTGTGTGGAGCTGTTTACAGTTCTTCGAGGCAGGAGAAGCTGATGGTACTTCGGAGGGTCCCTTGGCTGTGCTGTGTTCAGGAGACAGGATGACTGAACCGCATCAGACTGCGTGAGAGTTCACATCTTGGCACTTTACCACGTCTCATTTACAGTCATCGTGGTGGAGGTGACAACTTCATCTCACTCGGACTTTTACATTTCTCCAGTGAGTGATCCATGGTGCATTTGTCTTGTACTTTTTGATTATTTGCACTTCCGCTCTGGAAAAATGCCCGCTTCAGCAGAGCTGTCTTTATTACTGTACTCCTTATAAAATACATGATTTGCTAATATTTACATTCGGAGCATTGGTCATCTTTCATTTTTAAAATTCAATCTGCTAAAACACAAAGGGTTTTTAACATGGATGAAAGTCCATTTTATTATTAATTTTTATATTGTAGTTTGTATTTTTGATGTCACATCGAGCAAACTATTGCCTGCTTTAAAGTAAAAAATGATATATATCCACATTCTGAAAAGAGTTTTATAGCTTTAATTCTTTTAATAAGGTCTTTGGCCTATTTTTACTTAATTTTTATATATGATTTGAGGTGGATATCCAATTATCCCAGGACAGCTCGTTGAGAAGACTATTTCTTCCCCATTTAATTGTTCTGGCGCTATGTCTGAAAATCAATCGACAATAAACATGTGGATTTATTTCTGGGCTTTCGGCTGTATCCATTGATCTGGGTGTCTGTCCTTAGGCCAGGGCTGAATGCCAGCATCTGCTGTCTTGATGACTGCAGCTCCACAGTTTGTTTGCAATTGATAGGTGTGAGTCCAGCAAGTCTGTACCCTTAAACAGTGTTTTGGTTCATTTGGATTTCATGAGAGTTTTTTGGGGGCACGGTGTTTCCTCACAATAATAGAAACCCTAACTAAGACATATAGCATGAGAAGTGGTTAATATGGCAGAAATGGTAACTGGTATTCTGACAGATTCTGTATGAATCCACAGGGCAAGGTGGGAGATGGTGTCACCCTGGTAATGCATTATATGATCCCTATTTAAGCAATACCATTAATTTACTGGGATGTTTGATTTCTTTCAACAATTTTTTATCGTTTTCAATATAAGTTTTTGTTTTATTTCTAATTATTATATTTTTTCAGTGCTGTTTTAAAAACAACTTGCTTGCTTAACTCAATATTTAGAAATTTCAGTGGCAGTGAGTTGGATGCTGATGTTGTTGACAGTATTTGGCTATTGCCTTAGATTCTCATTCAGACTGGATCATATCTACAATGAGAGGTAGTTCTATTTCTTCCTTTTCAAACTGGATGTTTCTTATTTCTGTTCTACATAATGGCCCTGGTTAAACATCCAGTGAGATAGTAAGTCGAGCTGTCAAGAACTTCGTGATAGGATTTAAAGCTATAAACCTCTTGTCAAGTAGCAGGTATAGCTTTTTCACCAAAACACAGAGTATATAGCACTTGAGTTAGATTCGGTCTATGTTCCTGTTGAGTTATTTGTAGATATTTGTAGTTATTTGTTGATACCCTTTGCCAGGTGAACAACTTCCCTTCTGCTCATAGTTTTGAGGTCTTTATGCCAGGTGGAGTTTGTCAGCGTTCCCATCTATTTTGATATTCATGTCTCTTGTCCCTAATGTTAGTAATTTGATAAGTGGCACCACTAATGGCCTACATATTAAACACTATTCTGGAATAAACTCTATTTGGCTATTGAACCCATTTTTACATATGTTTTAATGTTTAACATGTTTTTATCTTGTTTGTATTTATATTTGTATAGATGAAACTTGTTTTCATTTAATCCAGGAGGGATTAAATGAAATCTTCATTGGTGTTTCTATTGCTGTGATGGTACACCATGACCATGAGCAACTTGGAGAGCAAAAGGTTTATTTTTCTTATTCTTCTATATCAAAATTCATCATTATAGATAGTCATAGCAGGAAATTTAAAAAGGGCAGGAACCTGGAGGCAGAAACTTAAATAGAAACCATGGAAGGCACTGCTTATTGACTTGTTTCTCATAGCTTGCTGTTTTCTTAAAACACACAGGGCCATAAGCTCAGGGCTGGTCCCAACCACAATGGGCTGGGCTCTCCCACCTCAATCAACAAAATGTCTCACGGGCTTTCTTATAGGCTAATCCGGCAGGGGCATTTTCTCAATTGAGGATCATCCCACATGACTTTTGCTAGTGTCAAGTTGGTATAAACCAGCCAGCACCAGAAGGTAGAGCACTAGACACCCAGGACACTTTCTGAACTTGCACACCTGGAAAGCAGATGTGAGTAAAGCAGAAGTCCAGCACACTATGAGCACAGCTGACATATGTGGCCACAAAACCACAAATTCTGAGTGCGACCAAGTTTATTGACTGTGACCATGACCACGCAAGAGCCTATGACCTTCTCAGAAAGGGCATTTAGTCAACAGAGTTAATCTCAAAAAATTGTGTCAGGTTATTTAGAGAAAGCTTCACGATACCAAAAATATTAATCAAGTGTCCTTCTTTGCTGCCCAAAGGCAATCATCTCACAAAACAAGCACAGAGCAAAACCTTCACACCTTAAAAATGTATAATTTCGAACTGTCATTATGACTTAGTATGGGGATGAAGAAAGTGTGTTGGGAATGGCTGTCAGGTTTTACTTCTCTGTTATGGGTGTTAGGCTAGCATTTCACCAGTGCCTGGGATATGGCTCAAATCTGCCTTTACTTAAAACTTTTCATTATAACTTTTATTTGGCTGTATTTTAGTTAGTTACTCCAGTTTTTTTTTTGTTTTTGTTTTTGTTTTTGTTTTTGTTTTTTTTTTTTTTTTTTGCTTTCTACTCCCCTTGGTGTCTGGAACATTGTTGGGTTTTGTTAATGTCATTTGCTAAATACATGCAAAATTAGCTTATCATTTCCAAATACTATAGAAATATGAAATGCCAATAATGATGGAAAGTGCATTAGACTTTCAGCGAATGCGTTAAATTTAATGACTCATCATAGTTTTTTGTTTTATTGTTGTTGTTTTTTGCCAGTTGACTAAGGGTCATGCTTATATGCAAATTAAAATACACAGTTAGGTCCTTAATCATTTATTAAGGACCATGGTGATGTTTAGACATGAGGCTAACTTTGGAAATCCACACAGGATCTGTGAGCACAAGCCAAGCAGGAAAGTAACATGGGTATGGAGGGATGTCGATACATATAATCTTAACACTGAACCTGACCAGGACACCTTTGAAATGGAGAAAGAAACAAGTAAGCAAGTGAGATAAGCTCCTCTCAGACAGTCACCTAGCTCAAGGACACACCCACAGTCAGTGCTGAATGTGGAACCAGACGGAATGCTTCTTCTAGAACAGTGAGGAATGGTAGATTCTTTCTGATTTACTGAAGCACGGTGGCAAAGGCTAGCATTTCTTTTGGAAAGTAGAAATGGGACTCCTTCTATGAATCCAGTTGTTTCATTTACTTTGTTTGGAGAAAACAGGTGAACAGAAACCTCAATTCAAAGCAACTACAAAGCAGTCTTCACAGCTCAGAATTTCAGCAGGATGATGGCTCCTTCAGCCTGGGGCTTCCAGTATTCCCAACATACTCTGGAGATTTCAAACTTCTAAGGTTCTATTGGGGTTTACTTAGTCTGGGATGTGCCATGTGGTTTACCAGTCTCCATAGCTACAGAAAGCTATCATTAAAGACACTACAAGTGGACAGCCTGGAGTTCTTAGGAAGAGTAAGAGCCCATGATCCCAGGATCTTTTGGCTAAAAGAGGTTAAGTCTTCTTCAGAGCTCTCTTTCCACATCTCAGTTCTGATAGGTCAAGACCATACTAGATGCTCCATTACAGGCAAAAGGACTGTGGCCATCATCAAAAGTGGCTAAAATTGCTGAGACAGATACACACTGAACAACACTGGAGACATTACAGCCAGGAAGTAGAGACATGAAGCTGGATGGAGAGTCAACATAAGTACCATAGCCTTCTCCTTAAAAATATACAGTGCCATACTATAAAGATCATGTGCCCTCTGCAAATAAATACTAATATAATAGTTTGAATGCATTTCCTTGCTACATGAAAGTTTAGATTAGAGTTTTCTTGATCCTCAGAAACAAAGATAAGCCTTAATAATAATGAAAGCATGTACCATAGCAAACAGGATCATCTTAGGCACACCATCTGCAATCAACACCAATAGTCTCACACAGTGATGGAGTTCATCTGCATAGGACGTAAGTTCCCAGAATCTAGAAGTTACCTTGGGGAGTATGATCACTAGGGTACTGTTATCTTTTTTTAAAAAATGCTGTCATTTTAAAAATGCTGTCATATGAGCAGAGGCTGCCATCTTGCCTCAGGTCACTGCAGACACCTGGCAACTGGGGCCAGGTGTGTGGACAGAGTCCTAGTCTAACATCAACTACCCCATCAGGCTCTTGCCTGCACCCAGAGCCTGATCAGCTCTGCGGGAGGTCTGTACACCAATAGCTTGGAAGCTGTCGTGGACCAATGGGGGTCAGCTCCCTAAGCTTGCAGTAGGGGCCGCAATCTTGTCTTGGGTCACTGAAGACAGCTGGCAGCTGGGGCCAGGTGCGTGGACAGAGTCCTAGTCTAACATCGACTACCCCCATCAGGCTCTTGCCTGCACCCAGAGCCAGATCAGCTCAGCGGGTAGTCTTTGCGCCGACTCACACAGGCACCAACTTGCTCTGGGGTCTGTGCCTGGAATACAGCGGAGGCAGACATCTTGCCTCGGGGCACCACAGACAGCTAACCAGAAAGAGCCCTGTGGACTGAGAGCGCCACCATCTAGGCTCCAGCAGTCCAACCAGGGAAGCTCTGGTCCTGCAGGGAATCCAGGGGTTAGACAGAGCCCTGAGACCCATCACCATCTTGGAGCTGATGGCCTGACCAGGTCACCATAGAGAACCAACAGAGGAGCCCAGGTCACCATAAAGATCGCTGGAAAAAAAAGATCTGATTCTTAAGAGCTGGCAACTAGGCAAGCCACGAGGAGATGGCAGGAGGCCAATTGCATGTCCAACAGCAAACCGGGAGGAGACTTGGGTCCGGCCCAGGAGAGCTGAGGAAGTAATTCAGAGTCCAGTAGCAGAAGCCTTCTGGTCTCCACCTCGGGAGCACGGACACCCTCTATGACAGCAGTGCCAAAAGCCAGGCTCACAGGAGCTTCAAACACCAACCAGTAACAACAAGACCAACTAACTCCAGAGATAAACAGATGGCAAAAGGCAAACGTAGGAACATTACTAACAGAAATCAAAGCAATATGGCAGCATCTGAATCCAATTCTCCAACCACAGCAAGTCCTGTATATCCCAGAACACCAGAAAAACAAGAGTTGGATTTAAAAGCACTGGTCATGATGCTGCTAGAGAAACACAAAAAAGACATAAACAAATCTCTTAAAGAAATGCAGGGGAACATGAATAGGGTAGAAGCCCTTACAATGCAAGCACAAAACTCACTTAAAGAATTCCAGGATAATATGGATCAACAGACAGAAGCCAATAAAGAGGAAATGAAAAAACTCACTTAAAGAAATGCAGGAGAAATTTAGTCAACAGGCAGAGGTCATGAAAGAGGAAACAGAAAAATCTCGTAAAGAATTGTAAGAAAATACAAACAAGTGAGGGAACTGAGCAAAACCATCCAGGATATAAACACAGGGGTAGAAACAACTAACAAATCACAAAGGGAGACAACTTTGGAGACAGAAAACCTTGGAAAGAAATCAGGGGTCGTAGATGCAAATATCAACAACAGAATACAAGAGATAGAAATAAGAATCTCAAATGCTGAAGATACCATAGAAACCATTGACTCCACAGTCAAAGAAAATGTAAAATGCAAAAGGCTTGTAACCCAAAACATCCAGGAAATCCAGTACACAATGAAAAGACCAAACCAAAGGATTATAGGGATAGATGAGAGTGAAGATCTACAATTTAAAGGACCAGCAAATATCTTCTACAAAATTATGGAAGAAAACTTCCCTATCCTAAAGAGAGAGATGCCCATGAATATACAAGAAACCTACAGAACTCCAAAGAGACTGGACCAGAACAAAAATACCTCCTGTCACATAATAATCAAAACCCCTAACGTACTAAACAAAGAAAGAATATTAAAGGCAGTAAGAGAAAAAGGCCAAGTAACATATAAAGAAAGACCTATCAGAATCACACCAGACTTCTCACCAGAGACCATGAAAGCTAGAAGATCCTGGGTGGATCTCATGCAGACTCTAAGAGAACACAAATGTCAGCCAAGACTACTATACCAAGCAAAACTCTCAATTGACATAGATGGAGAAATCAAAATATTCCATGACAAGACCAAGTTTACACAATATCTTTCCACAAACCCAGTCCTAAAAAGGATAATAGGAGGAAAACTCCAATACAAGGAGGGAAACTACACCCTGGAAAAAGCAAGATAGTAACCTTCTTCCATCAAACTGAAAAGAATATAACCACTGAAAAACAAAAATAACATCAAAAAAGGCAGGAAGAAATAATCACTATTCCTTAATATCTCTTAACATCAATGGACTCAATTCCCCAATAAAAAGACATAGGCTAACAGACTGGATATGGAAACAGGACCCTGCCTTTTGCTGCATACAGGAAACACACCTCAGGGTCAAAGACAAACACTACCTTAGAGTAAAAGGCTGGAAGACAATTTTACAAGCAAATGGTCACAGGAAGCAAGCTGGAATAGCCATTCTAATATCAGATAAAATTGACTTTCAACCTAAAGTCATCAAAAGAGACACAGAAGGTCACTTCTTGCTCGTCAAAGGAAAAATCTACCAAGAAGAGCTCACAATTATAAACATCTATGCTCCAAATGCAAGGGCACCCTCATTCATAAAAGAAACTTTACTAAAGCTCAAAGCACACATTGCACCTAACACAATAATGGTGGGGAACCTCAACACCCCACTATCCTCAATGGACTGATCAGGAAAAGAGAAACTAAACAGGGAGACAGGGAAACTCACTGAAGCTTTGGACCAATTGAATTTGAATTTAATATATATATATATATATATATATAGGACATTTCATCCTAAAGCAAAAGACTATTCCTTTTTTCACCACCTCATAGTACCTTCTCCAAAATCAACCATATAATTGGTCACAAGACAGACCTCAACAAATATAAGATCGAACTAATCTCATGCCTCCTATCGGATCACCATGGAGTAAGAGTGGTCTTCAATAGCAATAAAAAAAAAAAACAGAAAATCCCATACACATGGAGGCTGAACAATATTCTACTCAATGATACCATAGTCAAGGAAGAAATAAAGAAATCAAAGACTTTTTAGAATTTAATGAAAATGAAGGCACAACATACCCAATACTATGGGACACAATGAAAGCAGTGCTAAGAGGAAAACTCATAGCCCGGTGTGCCTCCAAAAAGAAACAGGAGAGAGCATATACTAGCAACTTAAGGGACACCTTAAAGCTCTGGAACAAAAAGAAGCTATTTCACCCAGGAGGAGTAGAAGACAGGAAATCATCAAACTCAGGGCTGAAATCAATCAAGTTGAAACAAAGAGAACCATACAAAGAATCAACAAAACCAGGAGCTGGTTCTCTGAGAAAATCAACAAAATAGATAAACCCTTAGCCAGACTTACCAAAGGGCACAGAGACCGTATCCAAATTAACAAAATTAGAAAGGAATTGTGTTAAAAAAACTGCATGGTATTGGTACAGCAACAGACAGATAGATCAATGGAATAGGATTGAAGACCCAGAAATGAACCCACAGACTTATGGTCACTTGCTCTTTGATAAAGGAGCCACAACCATCCAGTGGAAAAAAGATAGCCTTTTCAACAAATGGTGCTGGCTCAACTGGAGGTCAACATGCAGAAGAATGCGAATTGACCCACTCTTATCTCCTTGTACTAAGATCAACTCCAAGTGGATCAAGGACCTCCACATAAAACCAGACACACTGAAACTATTAGAAAAGAAACTTGGGAAGACCCTGGAGGACATGGGCACAGGGGGAAAGTTCCTGAACAGAACAGCAATAGCTTATGCTCTAAGATAAAGAATTGACAAATGGGACCTCATAAAATTACAAAGTTTCTGTAAGGCAAAGGACACCATCAGAAGGACAAAACGGCAACCAACAAAGTGGGAAAAGATCTTCACCAACCCCACATCCGACAAAGGGCTAATATCCAATATATACAAAGAACTCAAGAAGTTAGACCCCCAAAAACCAAATAACCCTATCAAAAAATGGGGTGCAGAGCTAAACAAAGAATTTTCACCAGAAGAAATTCGGATGGCTGAGAAACACCTTAAGAGATGTTCAACATCATTAGTAATCAGGGAAATGCAAATCAAAACAACCCTGAGATTCCACCTCACACCAGTCAGAATGGCTAAGATTAAAAACTCAAGAGACAACAAGTGCTGGCGAGGATGTGGAGAAAGAGGAACACTCCTCCACTGTTGGTGGGATTGCAAAATGGTAAAACAGCTCTGGAAATCAGTGTGGCGGTTCCTCAGAAAACTGGGCATGTCACTTCCAGAGGACCCTGGCATACCACTCCTGGGCATATACCCAGAGGATTCCCCTGCTTACAATAAAGACACATGCTCCACTATGTTTATAGCAGCCTTGTTTATAATAGCCAGAAATTGGAAGGAGTCCAGATATCCCTCAAAAGAGGAATGGATACAGAAAATGTGGTATATTTATACAATGGAGTACTACTCAGCAATTAAAAATAATGAACTCATGCAATTTGTAGGTAAATGGTTAGATCTGGAAAATATCATCCTAAGTGAGCTAACCCAATCACAAAAGAATACACATGAAATGCAATCACTGATAAGTGGATATTAATGAGGCCAGAAGCCCTAAATGCTCAAGGCACAATTAGCAAGTCAAATGACTCCCAAGAAGAAGAAAGGAGAGGGCCCTGGGCCTGTAAAGATTGGATCCAGTTTTGTAGACCAAGAACAGAGAAATCGTGGGGGGGGGGTGAATGATTGGGGAATGGCTGGGGGGAGAGGAATTATGGGACATATGGTGGGGGGTAACTGGGAAAGGGGAAAGCCTTTGGAATGTAAACATAGAATATAGAAAATAAAAATTAAATAAAAAAAGAAAAAAAATGAAAACGGAGATATAACAACAGAAACTGAGGAAATTCAAAAAAATCATCAGATCCTACTACAAAAGCCTATACTCAACACAACTGGAGAATCTGTAGGAAATGGACAATTTCCTAGACAGATACCAAATACCAAAATTAAGTCAGAATCAAATAGATCATCTAAACAGTCCCATAACCCCCAAAGAAATAGAAGGGGTCATAGAAAGTCTTCCAACCAAAAAAAGCACAGGACCAGATGGTTTTAGTGCAGAATCCTCCTATCAGACGTTCAAAGAAGTCCTAATACCAATACTCTACAAACTATTCCACAAAATAGAAACAGAAGTAACACTACCCAACTCATTCTATGAAGCCACAATTACCCTGATACCAAAACCACAGAAAGATCCAACTAAGAAAGAGAACTACAGGTCAATCTCACTTATGAATATTGATGCAAAAATACTAAATAAAATACTTGCCAACCAAATCCAAGAACACATCAAAACAATCATTCACCATGATCAAGTTGGCTTCATCCCAGGGATGCAGGGATGGTTCAATATATGGAAATCCGTCAGTGTAACCCACTACATAAACAAACTCAAAGAAAAAACCACGTGGTCATATCATTGGATGCTGAAAAAGCATTTGACAAAATTCAGCATCCTTTCATGCTAAAAGTCTTGGAAAGAACAGGAATTCAAGGCCCATACCTAAACATAGTAAAAAGCAATTTACAGCAGACCAGTAGCCAACATCAAAGTAAATGGATAGAAATTTGAAGCAATCCCACTAAAATCAGGGACTAGACAAGGCTGCCCTCTCTCACCATATCTTTTCAATATAGTACTTGAGGTACTAGCTAGAGCAATTCGACAACATAAGGAAGTCAAAGGGATACAAATTGGAAAGGAAGAAGTCAAACTATCACTGTTTGCAGATGATATGATAGTATACTTAAGTGACCCAAAAAACTCCACCAGAGAACTCCTACAGCTGGTAAACAACTTCAGCGAAGTGGCTGGTTATAAAATCAACTCAAGCAAATCAGTAGCCTTCCTATATTCAAAGGATAAGCAGGCTGAGAAAGAAATTGGGGAAATGACACCCTTCATAATAGCCACAAACAATATAAAGTATCTTGGTGTGAGTCTAACCAAATAAGTGAAAGATTTGTATGACAAAAACTTCAAGTCTCAGAAGAAGGAAATGGAAGAAGACCTCAGAAAATGGAAAAATCTTCCATGCCTGTGGGTTGGCAGGATTAATATAGATAAAATGGCAATCTTGCCAAAAGCAATATACAGATTCAACACAATCCCCATCAAAATCCCAACTCAGTTCTTCATAGAGTTAGAAAGAGCAATTCTTAAATTCATCTGGAATAACAAAAAACCCAGGATAGCTAAAACTATCAACAGTAAAAGAGCTTCTGGAGGAATCAGTATCCCGGACCTCAAGCAATACTACAGAGCAGCAGTGTTAAAAACTGCATGGTATTGGTACAGTGACAGGGAGGCGGATCAATGGAATAGGATTGAAGACCCAGAATTGAACCCACACATCTATGGCCAATTGATCTTTGACAAAGGAGCTGAAAATATCCAGTGGAAAAAAAGATAGCCTTTTCAACAAATGGTGCTGGCTCAACTGGAGGTCAACATGCAGAAGAATGAGAACTGATCCGCTCTGATCTCCTTGTACTAACCTCAACTCCAAGTGGATCAAGGACCTCCACAGAAAACCAGAGACACTAAAACTAATAGAAAAGAAACTGGGGAAGACCCTTGAGGACATTGGCTCAGGGGGAAAGTTCCTGAACAGAACACCAATAGCTTATGCTCTAAGATCAAGAATAGACAAAAGGGACCTCATAACATTAACAACGTTTCTGTAAGGCAAAAGACACTGTCAAAAGGACAAATCAGCAACCAACAAATTGGGAAAAGATCTTCACCAACCCTACATCTGACAGAGGCCAATATCCAATGTATACAAAGAACTCAAGAAGTTAGACCCCAGAAAACCAAATAACCCTATCAAAAATGGGGTACAGAGCTAAACAAAGACTTTTCACCTGAAGAAATTCCAATGGCTGAGAAACACCTTTAAAAATGTTCAACATCATTAATCATTAGAGAAATTCAAATCAAAACAACCCTGAGATTTCACCTCACACCAGTCAGAATGGCTAAGATTAAAAACTCAGGAGACATCAGGTGTTGGCGAGGATGTGGAGAAAGAGGAACACTCCTCCACTGCTGGTGGGACTGCAAGCTGGTACAACCACTCTGGAAATCAGTCTGGTGGTTCCTCAGAAAACTGGACATGATACTCCCAGAGGACCCAGCCATACCACTCCTGGGCATATACCCAGAAGATTCTCCAGCCAGCAAGAAGGATACATGCTCCACTATGTTCATAGCAGCCTTATTTATAATAGCCAGAAGCTGGAAAGAACCCAGATGTCCCTCAATGGAGGAATGGATACAAAAAATGTGGTATATATACACAGTGGAGTACTATTCAGCCATTAGAAACAATGAATTCATAAAATTCTTAGAGAAATGGATGGAGCTGGAGAATATCATACTAAGTAAGGTAACCCAGTCTCAAAAGAATACCCATGGTATACACTCACTGATAAGTGGATATTAGCCTAGAGTCTTGGGACACCAAAGCCACAATCCACATACCAAATGATGTCCCACAAGAAGGAAGGAGTGGACCCTGGTGTTGGAAAGGCTTAAAGCATCAGTGTAGGGGAATACCAGAACAGGGAAGTGGGAAGGGGTAGATGGGGGAACAGGGGGAGGAAAAGGGCATGTGGGACCTTTGGGGTCAGGGAACCAGGAAAAGAGAAATGAATTGTAAATATAGAATATATCCAATAAAAAAATTTTTAAAAATGAAAAAATGCTGTTATACATTAAAAATGCATGATGGGTAATATTCTTCAGTGGCTTCATGAAGTGTACCCCAGGGTCATCATGGAGATTCAATGAGACTAGCCTTGTCCTCCACTCACTACTCACAAGTAGGAGAAACACAGGGAAACCAGATGTAGAGTATGGTATGAGTAAATCCACAAATGACCCGGATCTTCCCTAATGACTGTCTCAATACAACCCAAAGAAAGCTGCCTCCAACTTCAAGGGAACTTGAAGAGCAGCCTGATTTCCCTATTGGGTTATCAGGGAAAGCAACATTGACGAGTGAGAAGTTTAGATCTTCCCAGACCCTTTCAGGGACATAAGCCTCTGCAGACCTTTGCAGTTCCTGGACTCCTTCTCAAAGCGTACAAATCTCTCCCTTTTCTTTCCCAGACCTGCTCTCCCATAGGGAGGACATCTCATGGTGGCTATGCATTGTTTCAGGTTGTCCAAGGCTGCCTCATCATTGAGGGCTGGTCACTGTAGCCTCCACCTGCTAGATTCCAGTAGCTGTCACCTATCCTGCACTGCCACTGGGCAGCCACATGACCAAGGATTCTAGTGAACAAAGTGATTTGACCCTTTATGAAGGAGCACAGTTGCAGGTAGGTGTCACATGCCTTTTCTTGGTTTCTGGATCTTTCCTTTCCTACAAGTCACTCTATTTCTATTAAACAAACAAGCAAACAGAAAAACAACAACATCAAAAACCCCACAGAGAAATAGCCCAACAATAACAAACCAAAACTAAGTAATTGAGGCTCATCCTGCTTAGAAATCATCCATGAGGGTGTGCCCCCCAACCATGTCACTTGATGGATGAGTCAGGAATCTAGACAAGCATAGAGTTTGAGGCGACAGTCCCTGATTCCCAGAGTGTGCTGTCAGATTAAGAGCATGATGCGCACAGCAAGAGTCAGAAATGAAGAAGATGGGAAACATTGAGAAAGAAACCCAGGGGGCGGGGCTTCTTCTTGTGAAGCTGTGCCAGCCACTAGGGACAGTGGCATCTTTGAGGGAGACCTGTGGAAGCAGCAGAGAGAGGGGCTTACATGTTCAGTTCCAGGAGGAGTAGTGGGGGGAAACTCATCTGGTTAAAATTGATTGGACACTCTAAGAAAGGTATTTGTTAAATGTTCCCAAAGTATAACAAATGTGTGTGCTCATAACTCTGCTTCCAGGGTGTGCTAATCATGAAAAGTATCATACAGGAAAAATTGCTACTATTAATCTAATTTTGGAGAGAAACATGTGTGGGCTCACAGGAGCAGGATAGGTCTAGCCTTCTGAAGAAGAACAGCTAATTTTGCTGGTAAACAACACAGAGTTCCTTAGCGTTTTTAAAAAAGGAAATTAAGTCAAATAAATAAGAATTTGGGTTACCAAGTGGTTGATAATTAAAGAATGAGGTGTGTCACTTTCAATGATACTTTTTTTTGTTCAATTTTTTTACTTGCTATTTAATGTGTGCACTGATTTGTGAGGTACAGTATTATAAGTTAATGCCTGTCTGTACTCCTCAGTGGTTGAAAGAGGCAACAGCATCACCACCTCCTAAAACGTTATTTCTACTAGACTCTTCAGACTCCGCACTAGTTATTCTTAAACACACAGTGAATGGTTCATTAGCTTACCCCCTCAGCTACAGCTTGGGGATAGTCACAAAGAGAAAGCATTCCGTCAGGGGAAATGGTCGTCCGCACAGCGCAGGGCATGTGGACTTCAGGGAGGTGACAGGTCCTCAGTGAGCAATGCAGGCTGCTTGGACCTGGCCAGAAGTGTAAACCTCATACCTTACATGATACTCACAAAAGCCTGGAGAGCCCCAGCCCCAGATGCCTGGATGTCTTTATCCCTGTTTTGGGGGACACACTCTACCATTAGCCATGCTACCGACTCCCAGAGGTTTCTTGTTTAAGTGTATTTCTATACAACATACACTCCACTTTAGAGGAGAGTTTGCTAATACCTCTATTTTCATTTGTAACTTAAGACCCATTTATAGAAAGTGCAGGAATCATTTACACACCTTCTTGGAGGTAATGTATTCCTTCTTACTGTTCTATACCCTCATTTATTGTCTTGAATCAATCTGCTGGGATAGTTACCAGTATAAACTCTGGTTATGATGAATTCTGGGTTTTGTCTATATGTAGTAATTTATTTAGTTTTTAAAAAGCAATTGCCTAGGGTTTTTTTTTATATGAGGAGTATAAATAATAGCAGAAATAACCTCAAATAATTCTGGTGTGTTGGAATACACCTCTAATCCCAGTTTATGGGAAACTGAGGCAGGAGACTTGCAAATGTGGGGCCAGTCTGGGATTACAGAGTAAGGCTAGCCTGGACAACTTAGAATCCGACTAAAATAAATAAAATAAAATAAAATAAAATAAAATAAAATAAAATAAAATAAAATAAAATAAAATAAAATAAAATAAAATAAAATAAAATAACCAAACCTTCACTGAGTTATTCAACAAATTACTTGATACATTAAACATTTATGATATCGCTGAGCATATAACAAGTTACACACTAGCTATGAAAGTAACCCTCATTATTCTGCCATTTGTTTCTACATGATATAAAGCATTTTACATACCAGATACACTAGTACACAGATATTTCTTGACAACTTAAGTCTTCATGTGTACATTGTATGGATAAGGAGGAAACAGTTTTATGCCCCAAGTTCTATATGCTTCTGCTAACAAGGTTATAACAAAGACTACTTAGATTCCTGAATACTGATTATTCTGTATGACCACTTCTTGGGGTTGTGGAAAGAACATGCCACAAATTGTGTGATGACACTCTCAGTAGACACAAAGTCAAAATTTGCAGGTTAGGTATCCAAGGTTAAGGTCACCAGGGCTCTGCTCCCTCTGACACCCGTGGGAGACTTCTCTGCCCCCTAGATGCCTCTAGAGGTTTGCTGATTATGGCACATCCTGGCATGGAGTATAGGATGGCAAGAGCTGCTGTTGCGACTCGGTGTGCACTTGGCATACCTCTGTTTCCTCCTCACTCTGTGAGGATGTGATTTACACTGGATCACAAGCTCATCTTAACATGACGGCTTCTTAAGGGGTAGCTGTTTCCTCTAATTAGAGTGTTACCTCCTGGAGGGACCCAGGAAGTAAGTAAAACTCAGGAAGCTCAGGAAGTCATAAGGTAAAAGATTCGCGAAGATCCTCCCTGGATCTTATATAAACACAGTTTCTGGGGAAGGAAACTCTACCTGGCTGAGCAGTCAGCAAGTCCTGGAGCTCTTGAGCAACTTTCATGCTGGGGTGGGCTTCCTGTGACATAGCTACTTCTGACTCATCTGTGCTTGTGACTGATGCCCTGCCTATGGTCCCAAAAGGAATCCCAGGATACTATAGATTCTTTGAGATAGACTTGAATTGCTTTATTTAGATGAGCAGGTGTTTGTCCACCACCATGTCCACCATGTCTCCTTTGAATAGTCCCATAACATATCTCCAAAGACCATAACGAAGAGCCATGCTGTCAGGGCTAAGGCCTTACCACGCCCTTTGAGAGGAAGCAGCTTGACTCATAGTTGTATAAACACTCTGAGTCCCACTGTCAGCAGAACTGTCCTACATCAGTCCTGGGAATTTCATTGGTCTTCCTCCGAGGTGTCCATCTACTACGCTGTTCTTGTCATCACTACTAAATGATATAGAAACAGTTGCCTCCTGTCCTGCCCTCTGTCTGCTCAGAACAGGTCCCACTCACCCCACCCCACCCCACCCCACCCCACCCCACCCCACCCCTGCCCTGATTTAACCTTCACATAGCTATCACATAGAAACCTAGCCTTCACATCTTTTCTGAGCTAGGGTCATTGCCTTCTACATTTTTTTCTTAACTAATTCTCATTTTTCTTTGCTGCACATTCCCTGTTGTCTTTTTGGTTGGTTGGTTTTTGAGGTAGTGCTTCATTATTCAGTCTTGGCTGGCCCAGCTCTCCCTATGTAGACCAGACTGGCTTCAATCTCATAGGGAACTGCCTGTCTCTGCCTATAGAGGTCTGGATTAGAGGTATGTGCTACCATTGTCTCTTTTTGGAAAAAAAGACATGTTGGCCAATGTTGGGAAATCCTTGGATTGTTTTTAAAGTTCTTTTATTCTGTTTGCATAATCATTTGACAACTTGTCTAGGTACAGAATTCTACAGAAATAGTTTCCCTTCCAAACTTAAAGGCAGGCCCTTTGTTACTATGTAGCATAAAGGCCTTTGTTCTTCAGGTTTTGATCTCTCATATGGAACTGACTTTTTTCAAGTCCGTCTCTGAGAAAGTTTAATAAATTCTCTTATGCTTTGC
Source organism: Apodemus agrarius (assembly GCA_964023405.1). NCBI lineage: Eukaryota > Metazoa > Chordata > Mammalia > Rodentia > Muridae > Apodemus > Apodemus agrarius. The sequence goes on along the minus strand of OZ030011.1, from coordinate 94,748,649 downwards.
CCATCTGGAGACAGATCTGGAGAATACTCTTAGTTTGACTTTTGCTAATTCAGTGTCTCCCCAGTCGTCTTGTCCCCATCCTCAGCATTCTTTTACACGTGACATCTTGTTTTGTTCTATGTGCTGGAATTTATGTTTTCAATCTCCATGTTGTGTCATTTCTGCTCACTCCATAAGGAGCATTTTGTATTTGTTCCCACTGAACTCTCCTTTTGTGTTGGAAGCTGGTTTTATATACCGAGAAAGACCTAACATATCTCCCAGTAATGAGTTATCAGTTTGACGGAGGCTTCAGAAAGCATGGGTGAGACGGGCCAGTTCCTTGGTACTGTTGTAGGTTGGTTCACCTAAGACACTGTCAGTCATTCATCTCAGGACCCTGAATGTACTTGGACAAAGCTAGGACAGAGCCAGACAGTTCCAACAGAGGAAGATCCTCCAGTCTCCTGCTTTGTACATGTATCTGCATTGTCATTCCAGTGGCTAAGCAGCTAATTATCATGATAACTGCCCTCACTGTCATAGTTAAAAGACCTCCCCCCTTTTACCCTCTTGTTTTACTTCTTCACATAATAAAATAAACCTGTGTCCTGGTCTAAGAGAAGCTAATGAGCTGATGGGGATGTATGGATGGTGACCATGGTGATGAGGGAAGGGTCTATTCAGATCCTTAGACAGTGGCTCAGCTGTTGTAGGCACATAGAGCATTCTACTTTCCTATACTCAGAGTGAGACCTGCAAGGTGACTTCAAGGTGACTTCTATGGATACTTCAATGGACATCTCTTTGATGTCACCCTATGTAGGTATTGTATTTGGGGCTTTGGTGCCTACCTACACCCACCCCACCTCCTCCTCTCTTCTTCTACGACCCCTTCCAAGACCCCTCCACCCTACCCCTTCTCTACACACATATACCTTCATCAGTTTAGTAGTCTGTGAATTTAGAGAATTATTTTTTGTTTGTTTCTTTAAATTTCCAACTATATAAAAAGAAGAATGTTTATAACCATGTGGTCATTCAGCCTTCATCAGTAAGAAGACAATGAGGGTTATTTTGTATTTTGCCTTTTTTTTTCTTTTTAGAAACTAGAGATTTGAACCCATGACAACTACATGCTCTTCCACTGAGCTGGACACCCCTTCCTACAGATATACATGGTTTACTTTCTTGTTTGTGATATCTAACATAACTGGAGTATGTTTCCAACCAGAGGGAAGCCTCTGTGTTTTATTTTTGTTGTTTTTGTTTATTTTGTTTGGTTTTTTTTTTGTTTGTTGCTTCAAGTAACTCCAAATTGACCAGCAGAACTGTTAAAGTTTTCCTCTCCTAGTGACAGGTGAGACTTCTCTTAATCTTAAAAATGTGTATGTTGGCTTTAGCTTCATAGCTTCCTATTTATTCTTCTGAAATAGCATTGCTCTCAGTTTGGTTGTCAAAACTATAGAAATCTGCCTGGTAAAACCACAAAATGGAAAAAGTAGGACCCCTAATATAAGAACTCTGGGGTTTTTTTCCTACTGCAATGAGCTTTGTTTCCCTCAACCTACAGTGTATAGCTGAACAACTGAAAGACCCAGTATATATTACTGAGCCATCTTCCTCCATCTCCACATTATATAGTGAGCACTTTACCACATTAATTTTTCCTTTACTATGTGATTTGTAATTGCTCGTGGGGGATTTAATCTTACAGATATGCCATAATTCACTTCTTTAAATAGTTTGCCAACAGTGAGTATTATGTAAATTTTAACTTGTCTATTTCCCATGCAAAAACAATTCCTCCTTCTAATTTGTGAGTGCTGGCTGGCTGTGAATTAACTTTCCCTCGCTCCCCGTTTACTGGATGTATTATTGTTGCTATGATGATTTTTCTTCTAGGCTGTAGAGTCTTCTCAAATAATTGACCAGTAGATTCTGTGTCAGAGATATGCTGACTTGCATCTAGAATGGTGGACTATGCCTGCCAGCACACACCAAACTGCTTCCCACAGTGGTCCCTTGGCTTTAGAAAGCCTGACCCGCATGTCCAGCCTTTTTCTTCCTCTACAGGATGATGCTCCTGTGGGATGCTTCTCCCTTGGCTAGCTCAGTGAACACCCAGGCTCATCTCCTAGGACATGGCCTTCTCCATAGGTTCTGCCCTGAGCGTCCGTGTTTTCCTCCTCTCTCTTCCCACTCTTGATCCTCTTTGTCCCTCTGCCTAGCATCCTTCTTAAAGGAAATTATAACCTTAGGTTATTTGATCACTTCTTTGTCACAGTCCCCATCTCTGAAGATCGAAGTCTTGGGTGAGGGACAGTACCTTCACAGTATCTGAGACCTCAGGCTTGCTTGCTGGGTCTCTCAAATAAATGAAACACACTGCTCTTATTCTAAATTACATTTTTATTTTGATTTTTAATCAGCCAGGCCCACACTGACTTCATATCAGGCTGTAGGCAGGGAATGAATTGATGCTTGCTGCCAAGGTTCGCCAGCTGTGTTAGCAGATAAAAAAGGCAGAAGCCACCTTGGTGCGTGTGCTGTGTTTGCTTCCTGGCTTCCAGGACACCATGGGCTCTGGGAGGGGCTCAGAGAAGGACACATACAAGAGGGAATGCTCACAGGCGCTCCTCATGTGGCCAGTCCAGGTGGAGTAGACTCCTTAATGAGATGGGGGCAGGGCAGGGATCTCACCCCTGACCACAGTAAGCATCCATGAGAGGTTTCCTGTTTTCTAGAAAGACTTGGAAAAAGTTTGCTCTCTACAAATGTGATTAAACCAAGATAGAAGAATGCCTTATAAGTGTTGCTGTCATGGATGTGGGAATTACTGAGATCTAAGGACAGTTCTTAGACGTAAAGGAAGGAAACCTTCACAGCAGTTCCCAGTGTGGTCCTCTAGGCTTCAGAATCAGGGTAGGGGGCAGAGAAACCAGTGTAGAAAGAGGGAAAAAATATCCAGGATGTCCCTGGAGCTCTGAGTCCAGAGATCACTTAATCCTTTTAATCAATAGATTTAAAATTTTAACATGTTGCATAGAATACACAAAACCAGAGAGAACCTCCAGTACTGCAAAAGGAAATAAACAAATAAATACATTTTAACATGACAATTGTAGAAAAATAGATGTTTTAGGTACAGTTTTAGATGACAGTTGAAGGTATGGGTGAATAGAATTATCCAAGACAAACTGTGAGAAAATAATGGAAACGAGAAGAAATTATGAACAAGACAGCTTTCAGTGGGCAAGGGTGGGTGAGCAGACTGAGAATCAGGGGCCTCATGAGAAAAGGACTAACTAGAAAGGAAACTGATGGAGAAGAGAGCATGGAGGGTTACCTGGAGGGAGGCAAGTTATCCAGAAACAATACTCTGGGAAATTTTGTGCGGGAAGGGCGATGAAGAGAGACTGGAGACCTTATCAAGATTAAATGAAAGAAGCCAGGATGCAGAGAGTCCTTTTCCACATGGACTTTACACAGCAAAAACATCCCACGGGGCAGGCGGGTAGTTCATAGAGAAATGAAAAACCCTTCCTCACCAGGCTTCATATAAGGACTAGAATTCTTACCAGAAAGGGCAAGGCACACCAATGTATGCACATGTCCAGCAAAGGATCCCACACAGTGTGTGCGGCCCTGCAGTCCTGTGGGCTTTTTCTTCAGCTCCCTGCCAGCTCCCAGTCTTGGGAGTGCCTTTGTCCTCCTTAATATGCTGATTATATTTCTATTTGCGACCTTGTGTCCCTGATCTGATTCTTCGCCCTCTGACACTGGAACCTCTGTCTTGCAATAGATAACCCCTGCAACTCAGATCTGCACCTGTTAAAGAAGGTGTTTGGCCTCTGACTGGTCAAGTCAGTAGGTCACAGAGACCGTGGGAAGGCAATTTCTGTGGCATAGCAGAGAGAGAGCAGCCATCATGGACCTCCTTCCCTTTTAAGTTGCCTGACTTTTCTTGTTTCACTGAGATGGTGTCTCCTATAGCTCGGCCTGGCTTGAACTTATTATGGAGCTGAGGATGACCTCTACCCGATCCTCCTCCTCCACCTCCCAATGGCTACAATTACAGGTGTGTGCCGCCGCACTACCTCAGGTATTCGTTCATGACTAAGAAAGGCGAGTACCGGGAGAGATCTGGAGCAGGGTTGAAGCTTCTTGTCTCCCATCTGTTGTTTCAATTTCAAGGGTTTTAGTCTTTCTTTTTTTTTTTTTAAGTAGAGTCCTAGCTGACATATATTTAGGTGTGTGCACATCCAGAGTGTTTTGTGGCTACACATGTGGCAAATAACCCCTGTGAGATTCAGAGGATAATCTCTGGCGTTGGCCTTTATTCAAGGAAGGTCTTTTGGTTGGTTCTGGCTGTCTACCTGGCCCACGAGCTTCTGGGGATTGTATCGTCTCCACCTCCCATCTCCTCATGGGAATGCTAGGAGTAAAGGTGCCTGTCAGGCTCTCCCGGTTCCTGGGGATTTGAACTCAGGCCCTCTAGCTTGTGTGGCAATTGTTTCAACCACTATCTTCCAAACCCTAATATACCGTTAAAGATGGCATTTTAAGGCACCTCTATATTTTGACCACATTTACCTTTTCTTTTATTACCTTCTCTCGTCTCCTGATTCTCCCTTCCACTAGGACCCACCTGCTTTCCGAATCACCCCTCATCTATGTTGTAGGTGTAAGTGCACATACATGAATATATATTTAAATAGAAATTCTATTGTTAAAAAAAGGATAGGTCTCATCCACGCGACATTTTGTGTCTAAGGCCATTCAGAAGAGTGCTCAGCCTCATGCTGCCCTCGTGTCTATCCGGTATTAGGTTTATCATGAGTAGTTCTGTAGTAGCTGGATGGCTAAAGCTGGGGAGCTGCTCCTACTGAGCTCCTGGAGGTTCACATATGACCCCTCATGTCATTACTCTCTGTAGACAAACTGCCTGGGGAGACGGGCTTTGTCTGGTTCACTCGCACCAGGCTGACATCAGCGCCAAGGCGCAGCAACACTTTCCGTGCAAGGAAGAGTGTGCAAAGGGTGGGTCAGCGTGGTTTCCTGGCTGCCGCCACATGGGACCTAAATCCAGTTTCAGCACGTTTCAAAGAAAGGTGTCTCTGTGGAATTCTTGACGAGCTGGAGTGGTGCTCGGCAGCTCCTCCCTGACAGATCTGTGTCGCCATAATGGCGCCTTTGACGGTGGGTGTTGGCTCTCTGAAAAGGCAGTGCTGGATCAAGTCCAGCGGTGGCCCTGCTGAGGGAGAAGGGGGCCTCCACCTCTTCCAACTCAAGTTCAAGTAGTTGCCAGTGTGTGGCCAGGTCTCTGCCAATCCTCCTGCTGTTCCTCGTGCAGCCGTGGTGGGTGCTGGTTCACTAGCACATGCTGTCAGTGGACACTAGGACTGCCAGGGGAAACTCTATTAAACAGAACACGGTCTGGGCTGTATGAGTCAGGATAGAGCCTGGGAAGCAAGGTACCTGACAAGGATTTAACTAAGGCTTCTCTAGTGCTTAAGGACTAGCAGCTCCCCTAGTCCTCCCAGAGATAAAGTGCTCTCACCTATGCTTATACAAGAGGAAAGCAGGGCTGGGGCAGAGGAGCCGTACCGTACCGTGGTGGATGCTGAGTAGAGATGCTGAACGTGTCATACCGGGCAGCCTGGGCCACACCTGCAGGAGTGCCACCAGTGCTCAGGGTTACGTGTCACGTCTGGATTTGGCTAGCAGCACTGTCACCGCATCACCATTTAGGCAGGTGATCCTTTATATCTGACCTTCTCATCAAACCCAGGGCATTTCTATACTATAGAACTGATTAAAATTACCCCTCCCCTTCGCACCCCAACCAGTTTAATCATAGAGGATGTCTCTTTAAGACTCGCCCCCGGGACTGCACATTACTAATACTTCAGTGATGGATCTGGACCATTATTAAGAAAGCGGCAGCGTCTCTGCGCTCAGAACAATACGGAAGGGCTGAGCTCTCAGAATTCACCATGACAAAACATCCCGTGTGCTGCCGTGCTCTGAGCTCTCCCCACATGAATGGAATGTCAAAACCCCAGCTTTCAGCTTGAATATTAATTAGCATTTAAGACTCATTAAGCTGGTTTTAGTGATTTATTTCATTCTGTAATTAGATATTATAATTAGATTATATCTATCAGATTTTCAACTTTCCTTTAATAAGAAACTGTTCGATACATAGAGATATAAATTTATCAAATTATAACACCTCATTTGAACTGGACTGTAAATCTTGTTTTGAAATACTTGAATGATAGCCTGATGGCGGCTCTGCACTTATCTGTGAGTGGGCATTTCCTAGGTGGTCAGTGTGCCCCAGTGGACTGTTGGAATCCTTGGTGTATGATGTAACTATCTCCTTCTATTAAATTTTGACCTTCAGAACTCAAAGAGATATGTATAGCATGATACTATATATATTGCTATGCCATCCTTTGTAGTATTTCTAAGCCATTCTTCCGTCCTTATGAAAACAGAATAGAGGGAAACAAGACAAACTGGAAGCTGTGCTGCGGGTTCCATGAACCAAGGTTAAAAGTAGATCAAAAAAACAAGCCAACAAACAAACAGCAACCACAGTTTTATAGGACACGTGACGATAAGTCAGTTTGATGACAGCATGAGTCTCCACTGAAAGCTGAGAAAAACTGGAGTTGGTAGCATGACTCACATGCACACACGTATACTTGCATGTACACACATTCACATGCACACCTATGCATACACGCAATTTTGTTTGCATACACTCACACGCACGGACACAGTCTTCCTCTTTTAGAATGGAGACAGTGTAGAGCTGCTCTGCTCTGGCTTCCCAGTGGGCAGTGTAGCCATTGTTCCTATCCAGTGCTAATGTGGTGCCTGGTTAGCCTGGTGGTTGGTTTCTGGTTTATGCTTCCTTTGTGGAGGAGAGTATCTGCCTCTGGGATCCAAGCTGGAGAAAAGGGCCCCAAGGTTCAGGAGTGGCTCTTTCAGATTAGGCCTATTTTCCTGTAAAGACATGGTTATGGTATTTCCTTAAACATAAATGTGGACATATGGTCTGAAGCATTTGTGAAAATGGGACAGAATATTTGATATCGGTCTGTCCCAGACAGTTTGGGACATATGGATACAGAAAATGTGGTATATTTACACAATGAAATACTACTCAGCAATTAGAAACAATGAGTTCATGAAAATTTTAGGAAAATGGTTGGAACTGGAAAATATCATCCTAAATGAGGTAACCCAATCAAAAGAACACACATAGAATGCAGTCACTGATAAGTGGATATTAGCCCAGAAGCTCAGAATACCCAAAACACTCAAAGACACAATTAACATATCATGTGATTCCCAAGAAGAAGGGAGGAGAGGGCCCTGGTCCTGGAAAGGCTTAATCCAACATTTTAGGGGAGTACCAGGACAGAGAAATGGGAGGGGGATGATTGGGGAATAGGTGGAGGGAAGAGGCCAAGGTCCTGAAATCCTCCTCTTTCTGAGCCTCCAGCCCCATGTGTCTCTGGAACTGTGTCTATCTTTGTGTATATCTCTGTCTCTATCTCTGTCTCTTTGTCTCTCTGTCCCCTTCTCACTCTCTTCTCTCTCAAGCAAATGGTCTCAGGAAACAAGCTGGAGTAGCCATTCTAATATCAGATAAAATTGACTTTCAACCTAAAATCATCCAAAGAGACTCAGAAGGTCACTTCTTGCTGGCCAAAGGGAAAATCCACCAGGAAGAGCTCTCAATACTGAACATCTATGCTCCAAATGCAAAGGCACCCTCCTTTGTAAAAGAAACCTTACTAAAGCTTAAAGCACACATTACACCTAACACAATAATTGTGGGTGACTTCAACACCCCACTCTCCTCAATGGACCGATCAGGAAAGCAGAAACTAAACAGGGACACAGTGAAACTAATTGAAACTCTGGACCAATTGGATTTAACAGATATATATAGAACATTTCATCCTAAAGCTAAAGAATATACCTTTTTCTCAGCACCGCATAGTACCTTCTCCAAAATAGATCATATAATCGGTCACAAGACAGATGTCAACAAATACAAGAAGATCGAGCTAATCCCATGCCTCCTATCAGATCACCATGGAGTAAGAGTGGTCTTCAATAGCAACAAAAACAACAGAAAGCCCACATACACATGGAAACTGAACAATACTCTACTCAATGACACCTTGGTCAAGGAAGAAATAAAAAAAGAAATCAAAGACTTTTTAGAATTCAATGAAAATGAAGGTACAACCTACCCAAATCTATGGGACACAATGAAAGCAGTGCTAAGAGGAAAACTCATAGCTCTAAGTGCATCCAAAAAGAAACTGGAGAGAGCATACACTAGCAGCTTAACAGCACACCTTAAAGCCCTGGAAGAAAAACAAGTTAATTCACCCAGGAGGAGTAGAAGACAAGAAATCATCAAACTCAGGGCTGAAATCAATCAAATAGAAACAAAGAGATCCATACAAAGAATCAACAAGACCAGGAGCTGGTTCTTTGAGAAAATCAACAAGATAGATAAACCCTTAGCCAGACTAACCAAAGGACACAGAGACAGTATACAAATTAACAAAATTAGAAATGAAAAGGGAGACATAACAACAGAAACTGAGGAAATTCAAAAGATCATCAGATCCTACTACAAAGGTCTATACTCAAAACAACTGGAGAATCTGGAGGAAATGGACGATTTCCTAGACAGATATCAAATACCAAAATTAAATCAGCATCAAGTAGACCAGCTAAATAGTCCCAGAACCCCTAAAGAAATAGAAGGGGTTATAGAAAGCCTCCCAACCAAAAAAAGTACGGGACCAGATGGTTTTAGTGCAGAATTCTACCAGACCTTCAAAGAAGACTTAACACCAATACTCTTCAAACTATTCCACAAAATAGAGACAGAAGGGACACTGCCCAACTCATTCTTCGAAGCCACAATTACGCTAATACCTAAACCACAAAAAGATCCAAAAAAGAAAGAGAACTTCAGGCCAATTTCTCTGATGAATATAGATGCAAAAATACTAAATAAAATTCTTGCTAACCGAATCCAAGAGCACATCAAAACGATCATCCACCATGATCAAGTAGGCTTCATCCCAGGGATGCAGGGATGGTTCAATATACGGAAATCCATCAATGTAATCCACTACATAAACAAACTGAAAGAAAAAAACCACATGGTCATCTCATTAGATGCTGAAAAAGCATTCGACAAAATTCAGCATCCTTTCATGCTAAAAGTCTTGGAAAGAGCAGGAATTCAAGGCCCATACCTAAACATAGTAAAAGCAATCTACAGCAAACCAGTAGCCAACATCAAAATAAATGGAGAGAAACTTGAAGCATTCCCACTAAAATCAGGGACTAGACAAGGCTGCCCTCTCTCTCCATATCTTTTCAATATAGTACTTGAAGTTCTATCAAGAGCAATTAGACAACATAAGGAAGTCAAAGGGATACAAATTGGAAAGGAAGAAGTGAAACTATCATTATTTGCAGACGATATGATAGTTTACCTAAGCGACCCAAAAAACTCCACCAGAGAACTTCTACAGCTGATAAACAACTTCAGCAAAGTGGCAGGTTATAAAATTAACTCAAGCAAGTCAGTGGCCTTCTTGTACTCAAAGGACAAGCAGGCTGAGAAAGAAATTAGGGAAATAACACCCTTCACAATAGCCACAAACAACATAAAGTATCTTGGCGTAACTCTAACCAAACAAACGAAAGATCTGTACAACAGGAACTTCAAGTCCTTGAAGAAAGAAATCGAAGAAGACCTCAGAAGATGAAAAAATATTTCTTGCTCCTGGATTGGCAGGATCAATATAGTAAAAATGGCCATCTTGCCAAAAGCAATATACAGATTCAATGCAATCCCCATCAAAATCCCAACTCAATTCTTCATAGATCTAGAAAGAGCAATTCTCAAATTCATCTGGAGCAACAAAAAACCCAGGATAGCTAAAACTATTCTCAACAATAAAAGGACTTCTGGGGGAATCAATATCCCTGACCTCAAGCAGTACTACAGAGCAATTGTGTTAAAAACTGCATGGTATTGGTATAGCAACAGGCAAACAGATCAATGGAACAGGATTGAAGACCCAGAAATTAACCCACAGACTTATGGTCACTTGATCTTTGATAAAGGAGCCACAACCATCCGATGGAATAAAGATAGCCTTTTCAACAAATGGTGCTGGTTCAACTGGAGGTCAACATGCAGAAGAATGCGAATTGACCCACTCTTATCTCTTTGCTCTAAGATCAACTCCAAGTGGATCAAGGACCTCCACATAAAACCAGACACACTGAAACTATTAGAAAAGAAACTTGGGAAGACCCTGGAGGACTTGGGCACAGGGGAAAAGTTCCTGAACAGAACACCAATAGCGTACGCACTAAGATCAAGAATCGACAAATGGGACCTCATAAAATTACAAAGTTTCTGCAAAGCAAAGGACACTGTCCGAAGGACAAAACGGCAACCAACAAAGTGGGAAAAGATCTTCACCAACCCCACATCCGACAGAGGGCTAATATCCAATATATACAAAGAACTCAAGAAGTTAGACCGCAAAGAAACAAATAACCCTATCAAAAAATGGGGCACAGAGCTAAACAAAGAATTTTCACCAGAAGAAATTCGGATGGCCGAGAAACACCTTAAGAGATGTTCAACATCATTAGTCATCAGGGAAATGCAAATCAAAACAACCCTGAGATTCCACCTCACACCAGTCAGAATGGCTAAGATTAAAAACTCAAGAGACAACAAGTGCTGGCGAGGATGTGGATAAAGAGGAACACTCCTCCACTGTTGGTGGGATTGCAAAATGGTAAAACCACTCTGGAAATCAGTTTGGCGGATCCTCAGAAAATTGGGCATGGCACTCCCAGAGGACCCTGGCATACCACTCCTGGGCATATACCCAGAGGATTCCCCTGCATGCAATAAAGACACATGCTCCACTATGTTTATAGCAGCCTTGTTTATAATAGCCAGAAATTGGAAAGAGCCCAAATATCCCTCAAAGGAGGAATGGATACAGAAAATGTGGTATATTTATACAATGGAATACTACTCAGCAATTAAAAATAATGAATTCATGCAATTTGTAGGTAAATGGTTAGACCTGGAAAATATCATCCTGAGTGAGCTAACCCAATCACAAAAGAATGCACATGAAATGCAATCACTGATAAGTGGATATTAATGAGCCCAGAAGCACTAAATACTCAAGACACAAATAGCAAGTCAAATGATTCCCAAGAAGAAGAAAGGAGAGGACCCTGGGCATGTAAAGATTGCATCCAGTTTAGTAAAGAAACCGAGGGGGGATGGGGAATGATTGAAGAATAGTTGGGGGGGAGAAGAACTATGGGAACTATGGTGGGTGGGAACTGGGAAAGGGGAAAGCCTTTGAAATGTAAACATAGAATATAGAAAATAAAAATAACTAAAAAAAAAAAGAAAATAAAAAAATTTAAAAACTTTTTAAAAATTAAAAAGAAAAAAAAAAAGAGTGAATGAATTGTTTATTCCTCTTTTGGTGCCCAGAGGTAGCCATGGGAGGGCTCCAGTTTCAGATTCAGGCTGCCTGGAGCTGGCCAAGGTCCTGAAATCCTCTTCTTTCTGAGCCTCCAGCCCCATGTGTCTCTGGAACTGTGTCTATCTTTGTGTATATCTCTGTCTCTATCTCTGTCTCTTTGTCTCTCTGTCCCCTTCTCACTCTCTTCTCTCTCACACACATACACATATGCATACATGCACAGATGCACAAACACACACATGCACACATAGGCTTACATGTGCATGTTTTCTCCCAGACCCTTTAAGGTAGGAAAGTTTCTCTTGAGTTTTATGGCAGTTACTATTTTTCTCCGTACTTTTGGAAACACTTTTCTGGGGATTTTGTATAATTAAAATGTTTTTTTAGAGACTTTGGCAGGAAGTCAGCAGATAAGTACCTGCTTCCCTTTTGGTTCTGGGCAAGCCAGAAGCGGGTGAACTCAGTCAGTGTGAAAGACTAAGAGAATTCCTGTTACAGTTAGATTTAGGGGTATCAACGAGGAAACAATGCTGGAAACAGTAAGAATGACAGTATCAGAAGGGCGAAGGAAGAGAAGATGAGTGATGTCTTGTTAATAGGAAAAACTCTACTTGTGGAGCAAAACCAAAACTGAAGCTGGGTAGAACAACTTGCTTAAAGCATGTCCCTGGCAAAGACAGAAGGTGGTAGGGATGGTGGAAGATGCCCCCCAAAATCAGATATTCAAAGGGAATGGGCCTGAAGTGTCACCACACCTCCAGAAGACCCCATATCTTCTGGTCAGTAAGGTTCTAAAACCCACTGAAGCCAGTTATGCTAGCTCACCTGGAAAAGCTTCCTCTCGGGCCAGAAATGTTATAAGCAGAGATTCACAGTCTAGGCCAGCATCGGCAAAGCCCTGAATGTTGTTCTGAGTCCCAGAGATTTATCTAGACAAATAAATGCAGATCTGAATCTCACTGGGTCCAGCTTCGGTTTCATTGCAACTCGATGTTCAGGAGCCCTATGTTACTTGCTTGAGCCTAACGAAATACACGTGTCGTTTTGACCCAGTTTCATCTCTAATCTCTGGGCCATTCATTGCAGGTTCTGCACAGGGATGCTCTCCTAAAGCACCACAGCTCTGCCCTGTCAGTGACTGTGAATGAGTGCACCTGGCCCAGTTAGCCTCTCTGGACTTCATCTTTGCTACCTCTTTGTTTTTATCCTCTGGAAGTATCCAGAGATGCATTATTCTTGGTGTGCCAGCTGGTGTAGTAGGCACCAAATCTACCCTCAGATGGCATCCATTCATGTATAGAAGAAAGCATCAAACGCAATAAGCCTCTGGTTCATATTATCTGTTCAGGTAAGCACCAGGCCTGTGTGATACTCGGTAACACAGGCTGCACTTGAGGTTAGATGAGCACTTGAGAGTTGATGCTGTTCCAAGAAGATCACATGAAACCTCCAATGTGAAGAGAAGAGAAGCCTTGAAACAGTGAGCCCAGGAATCACATTCCAGACAGGGGTGCCAGGAGCCATCTTAAAGAACGAAAAAGGCGGATGCTCACAAGGTAGAGCAAATTGGCAATGGCTGGGGTGCCTGAAGAAAAGTGGTCAGAGACGTGGAGCAATGGCTGTCTGCTGCAGGGGTTGTGCTCAAGTCTCACGTTATTACTTATGATTAAAGACTGGGAGTGCAGTTAGCTTCTGAGAGCCTCAACTGTCTCATGGAGCTGCCACTAGCTGTGTGTGGTTATTGCCACATTTGTGCCCCGACTTGAATGTTCAGTGGTCCTTAACTAATTTAAACATAAAAATTGAGTTCTACTCAGTTGTTAGAAAACTTATAGACATGTTTAGGCCATCTTAGGGGATATGACTAGCCTTTTTAAAGTGTAAGATTAAAAATACAGGGCATCTTATTTCTGATTTTAAAAGTTGGCATTCAGATTGTGGTGTGTTGTAAGCATAGTGGACATGTTGAATTTAAATGCTTTCTTATAGAAAGAGAACAGAAGTATCACAGTGATAGTCTTATATAGATCAAATGTTGGTAGGGCGTTTTACATCTTCTGTGTTAAATATACTATTAAAATAAATCATAGCTACTAAAAAATTTTAAACTAAGTACGAGGTTCTTTTTCGCTGAGCAATGGTAGTGGAGAACTATGTCCTCTCCCTGTTCGTGGGTAGGGTCCTAGTGTCCTGCTCGTGAATGTGCCTCTGAGGAGGAATTTGACCCTGCATAGAAGTAAAGAGTGTAGAACAAAGGAGGCATCCAATACTTAGGGATGCTGTACAGCAATGATGGCTCCGTAGCAAGGCCCCACACCCTCTGTGCACATACTCTTCCCTTCACCCTCTATGTTCTCTTCTAGGACCAATAAACTTTCCCTCATAGTTTCCAATCTCTATTTTACCTCAAGCGTTGTTAACTCCCCCAGAGTTTATGTGTCTCTGACTAAGGGATTCCAGCCTCTTCTATTCCAGTTCCCTTTGCCCAACACCTATTGTGTACTTTAACCTAAAGAGATAGGAGCCTGACTCAGTGTCCTGCCAGGGTCTGCAATACAGGGCCTTGCTGTCTTCCTCTGTAATGATCAAGCCTTAATGCCTGGCTTCCCAGCCTCCTCAAGGCCCCAGACTTCCAGATCCTGGGGTCTCCCACTGTACAGCCTCCTGGCCTCCACCAGTGCTTATGCCTGCAGGGTTGCTGCTGCCTGCCACAGTTGCTGGAAAGTTTCCTCATACGATCTGGGTCACCCACTCACCCTGCAGGCCCTTCTCAGGGCTTTCTCTTCTCCCCCAGGTACAGTTTGCCTGTTAGATGTCCCATCTCCAGTCCATCCCTGCCTGCACTCACTTGAAACTCTCCCATCTCCACTTAGAGTTCAGAGAGTAGCAGAGTGTGACAAATTCTAGAAGACAGTCACAGCTCTAGTCTAAAATTTCTCTCTGCCCTCCCACTGCCCTCTTCCTCCCCCACCCTTCGTTCCCCCTCCTTCTGCCTACTCCTCCCCCCTCTCTGTCTCTCTCCATTCTTTTCTCTTTTATATTTACCTTTTTTGTTTATTAAAACTGATATGTAATTCAGGGTGGCCTCAAACTTATAATACTTCTGCCTCAGCCTCCTGAGTATTAGGATTATGGATACGTACCACCATGTCTGCCTCCTAGCGCAGTTTTCTAAAGGTCATTTTTTCCACTATGGATGACCTATTTGTCAGGAGTGTGTCCTCTGGGGAATCCATTCAGAAATGACAGTCCATCCAGCAGGTCTCAGCCTGAGTCCCTCACCAGGATATAGATCAGATGGATTGTAATAGTTCCAGCTTTGCCTCACAGTTTCTCCATCGTCTACCCTAGCCCCTCAAGCCCTTCAAACCCAGCTTAAACCTGGGCAGGGCAGCTCCAAGGTATGGCTCTACAATTTGGCTCCTGTACCAAGGCTCTATGCCCTATATGCAGACCCTCTTTCCTTCACCCTCTGTTTCTCTTCTAGGACCAATGAACTTTCTTTCACAGTCTCCAATAGCACTATATCCAGGCCACAGCTAGGGCTGGATGGGCAGACTCACACAGGTTGGGGCTGCAGCAGAAGAGAGCCATCATCAATCTCTGGGCATCACTCTTTTCCCAGATGCCCCATGGCTGCCTGGTCCAGCTCTCTCTTCTGGGTTGTCTGTAACTCACACACTTCTAGCTTCTTCACGCTTCCAGGAGGGGCGATGTATCAGTCTTAGTACTGGGGAAGTCTCTCTGATGCTGGGCTCATCTTTTCCTACTGTAATCATGACTTTATGCACAGGGCTTTCTTGGGGTTAAGAAGTTGAATCAATTCATGTTTGGGGTAGGGGCTTTTACTGACTTATTTGAAATATGCTCACTCAGGGGTAGCGAAATGGCTCAGAGGATAAAACTGCTTTCCTTACAAGCAAGAAGACTTGAGTTCAAACCTCTAGTACCCACATTAAAGACTGACTCAGAGACCAACTGTCTGTAATCCCAGCAGCCCTGTGGGGAGACAGGTGATGGAGACATGAGAAGATTTTGAGCTTGTAGTCTGCCATACATGGCAGAGAACAATCAAAAATACACTCTGGCTCAAGCAAGGTAAGCATGATGATGATGAACTGTACCCTCAAACTGTGAACTAAAATCGGCCCTTTCTCTCCTAAGTTGCTTTTGTCAGGATATTTTTTGAGGCAGCAACGAGACATGACATTTTAACTGAGGTAATGTTAAATGTCTAAATAAAAGTGGGTGCTGTTAATATCTTAGTCAAACTAAGCCTCCTAATCACTAAGATAGATATGTCTTTACATATCTGAATATTTTAAATTGACAATTTAATATTATAATATTATAATAATTTATAGAATTATTGCATATGAGGCTAGAGAGATGGCTCGGGGTCATGCACTGCCCTCATAGAGGTCCAAAGTTTGCTTGTCAGTACCCAAGTTGTGTAGCTCACAACCACTTGAAATTCCAGCTCTGTGGGATCTGACTCCTCTGGTTTTCATGGATACTGTGCTCATGTTCTCATACTCACACATATCTACATGCATGTGCGTGTGCAAACATGCATGCACAATCTTAAAAATAGTAAAAGTAAAAAATTTTAAATGAAATAGTTGCATGCCTCAAGAGCAGTGATTCCCAACCTCCCTAATGCTCAGTCTCTAACGCAGTTTCTCATGTTCTGGTGACTCCCTCAATCACAAAATTATTTTCATTGCTACCTCACAATCATAAGTTTACTACTGTCATGAGTTTTAATGTCAATGTATTTGGAGATAGAGTTTTGCCAAAGGTGTTACAACCCACAGGCTTAGAACTGTTACTCTGGAGTTAAGTTTATTGTAAAGAACGTGGCTAACATTCCTTTTGTTGCTATGTTTAAAAGATTTTTTTCAGTTTAATTTATTTTTCCTGACTAAAATAGAATATTAGTTCTAGCTTAATGTTTTAATTTATATCTTCTTTTGGGAAGATGACGTTGATACAGAGTCTCAGTGTGCAGTCATGGCTGGCCTGCAACTTGTTATCCTCTGACCTCTCCACCAAATGTATTTAAAAATAAATAATGAAATGAATCTTTAGTCTTTCTATTTTTATTTACAAAGCCATAGCAACTGTAAATAACTTACTCTAGCTAGAATTCCTAGTAAGATGGTGATAGTAAGTAGAAAATGGGTCCGGTTTGTGATCCCAAGTATAACACTGTCTTTGATTCGCTGCTCAGTGTCCCAACAAATCCTAGAAGCTCTGTTAGTGGGATGGAGCCAAACCTAACAGAAGAAAGCAAGACAGCCCATTTCTGGGCAAAATAACCACCTTAGGCTCCGTGTGACATTCAACCAGAACATAAAGCAGGAAAAAAAATGAGAAGAAAATCTGCAAAAGGCCAACAGATAAGTAATGGTGAGAATTCCACAGATGCAGAGCGGGGGTGGGGGGCATCTTGACAATGCAGATGTGAACAGACACGGTTTATGTCTCTCGTGTTTCAATGATGGATGCTGTGCAAGGTCAGGTGGTATATTTTAGCAGAGATGGAAATGAAGAAAAGAAAAACCAAATTAAAACTCCTAGACACAAAAGAACACTAAAGAAATGCTGAGAATAAACTTACAATAATGGGGGAGGGTTCCTTGCCCTTGAAGGTTCTTGGGTAGGGTCACCCAATTATTAGTAAGACATAGGAGGGCATGGGCAATCAGAAGACTCTGGAGATACAATGCAGAATTCACAGGTCAAAAGGCATGTGCCACAAGCAATAGGAAAAAGTAAGCAACAATCAAGAGACAAAGAAAATACTTAAGAAAATAATGATTGGAAATATTTAAAATTACCATGCGCCCTGACATACAGATCTGTAACTTAAGGGAGTACTCCCAAAGCAGTTCCCAAACATTGAGAAGAAAATTGATAGGGAATAACAAGCTGTTTTATGATCATGGTAGGGTAGCAGACCTTTCTTTATGATTAAGCAGTAATTTTTTAAACTGTAGAGCATTGCTGTTTATATATCCCCAAAGCTTGAAATTTGAGTCCCTGACGTGTAAGTGTTAGAGACGGAGCCCTAGAGGGATTAAAAAGGATGAGAGGAACCCATGAAGGCCCCAAGAGCTGCACCCCTCTATGTGAGGCCATACAAGAAAAAGGAAGGAGAGGACCCTGGTCCTGAAAAGACTGGATCCAGTTTTGTAGGAGAGTACCAGAACAGAGAAATGGTGAGGGGGTGATTGGGGAATGGGCGGGGGCAAGAGGACTTATGGGACAAAACAGTCATGAATTGCTAATATATTTTTATTCAAAATAAATTTAGTGTGCCAAATTAATTTTATGTCATCTTTCTAGTATTTTCTTGCAAAAGGAGATAAATGTTTCTTCAAACTTAAAAAAAAAGACAGCCATTTGAAATCCTGGCTATGGGATTCTCATGTAAAAAATTATTATTGTTATTATTATTATTATTAGTTACTTTTTAACTGTTTTTATTTTCTATATTCTTTGTTTATATTCCAAATGATTTTCTCTTTCCCAGTTCCCCCCTTCCCTAAGTCCCATAAGCCCTCTTCCCTCCGCCCATTCCCCAATCAACCCCCTCCCACATCTCTGTCCTGGTATTCCCCTGCATTGCTGTATCAAGCCTTGCCAGGACCAGGGCCCTCTCTCCTTCCTTCTTGTTGGGAATAATTTGATATGCGAGTTGTGTCTTGGGTATTCGGAGCTTCTGGGCTAATATCCACTTATCAGTGATTGCATTCCATGTGTGCTCTTTTGTGAATGAGTTACCTCACTTAGGATGATATTTTCCAGTTCCAACCATTTGCCTAAGAATTTCATGAATTCATTGTTTCTAATGGCTGAGTAGTATTCCATTGTGTAAATATACCATATTTTCTGTATCCATTCCTCCATTGAGGGACATCTGGGTTCTTTCCAACTTCTGGCTATTATAAATAAGGCTTCTAAGAACATAGTGGAGCATATGTCCTTATTGCATGCCAGGGAATCCTCTGGGTATATGCCCAGGAGTGGTATAGCAGGGTCCTCTGGAAGTGCCATGCCCAGTTTTCTGAGGAACCGCCAGACTGATTTCCAAAGTGGTTATACCAACTTGCATTCCCACCAGCAGTGGAGAAGTGTTCCCCTTTCTCCACATCCTCACCAACACCTGCTGTCTCCTAAGATTTTAATCTTAGACAAATAACCCTATTTAAAAATGGGGTACAGAGCTAAACAGAATTTTCACCTGAAGAACTTTGAATGGCTGAGAAGCACCTTAAGAAATGTTCAGCATCATTATTCATTAGGGAAATGCAAATCAAAACAACCCTGAGATTTCACCTCACACTGGTTACTGTTGAAAATTAATGCAGCAGCAGTTCTTTCTTAACCAGGTAGTTTTCCCAAAAAAATCACACAGAGACTTTTTAATAGTTTGAAACTTATGCCTTAGCTGGGCAGACTCTCAACTAGCTTAGCTATGTTAACCAAAGAACCTAGCCCCATCCAGCTATGGCTAGCTATACCTTTCAGGTCTGTAGTCACTTTCTTCTCTTCTTTCTTCCCAGAGGTCGTTTTCCCTACTAGGAAGTCCTGCCTATTCCTCTATACTGCCCAATCGCAGGCTTTAGCTTTTTATTGGCCAATTAACTTGGGGAACAAGGTTTGTACAACAAAAGATAGTTTATATGAGAATTTTCTTGTCTTGGGACCAACAGGTTTAGGGGTACAGAATTTAATATTTGAATATATAGCAGTATGAGATCAACCCCAACATTCTTACCAGATCCCAGATATGCCTGCATAGATCATGGGTTTACCTCCTCCCTCTTGAGCTATGAATAACAGATAATTATTGCTAAGACATCCAATATGTGTTGCTCTGTTACAACAACCTGAGCTAATATTAATAGGTATCCTAAAACACATCACCAATTATTGTAGAGCACTCATGATTTTAAGCACTTATGAAATATTTATTAAAACACAATGTCTATGAAGTTATTAAGTGGGACTCACCATATTTTATATGACCAGAATTCTATAGAATGCATCTAGTAACCATAGTAGAATTAATTGGGATATATTTCATTAGCAATAAAGTTCTCTTCCAGTTATTTTGGAGTGGATGGTATGCTGGTATTAATTCTGAGTATCCCAGAACAAAGAAGAGTACCAGAATTATCACTCCTGTTCAACTCTGACTTTAGGCCTGTTGGCCAACCTTCTCCTCCAGTCCATATCCTTCCATCCTCTCTTGTGTCTGGTTAACACGCTGAACTCAGAGAACATTAAGTTAAGTACAAACAACCCATGCCCAGAAAGTTGCACTTTGTTGCAGCTGGGCTGCAGAACCTAGGGCGTTTTGTAAACAATATAAGCTCAAGGTGTCTGAGAAGCCAGCTAGGGAGAGAGTTGGTCTTGTCAACTATGGATAAGACAGCTTTGAAGCCAGTGACTCTTCCTGGTTTGTGCTTGCTGTGTTTATAGAAATCTCCCACAGTAGTTTTTAACAATTATTTCTCCTTGTATATTTTTTGATATAAGCCCAATGTGCAGGTGGAAATATGGTGCTGAACAGCAAAGACACCAAGGTCTGGAAGGGAAAGATCCATCTGATTGGATGGCATTTGCCTCACGCATCATAGAATCTCTAGGGGAGCTTGCCTGCATTATCTTCACCATTAATTCCCTGAAACTTTCCAAGGGTGACCTGTGGGAGTGATATTTTATTTTTAAAATTATTAAATGTGGCTAGGACAGATAGCCCAGGCCTGTAATCCCCAGCTACTTAGGAGGCTGAGGCAGGTTTATTGTAAGTTCATGGCTTGTCTGGCTATGGAAAGAGTTAGAGACCAGCCAGGGCAACTTAGTGAAACCCTGTTACAAAGTAATACAGTGCAAAGAAGGCTGGGAGTGCATTTCAGTGGTGGAGTACTTGCGTGGCCCATCCCACAAATGGACTAAAAGCCTAGGATTCTAGGGAACTATTACATACTAAGGATCCACTTTTGTCTCCATGGGAGCTAAGTCCCCTCCCCTCTCCCCCACCGATTCTTCCTCCATTAATATTGTTGTATAAAGTACATTGTTAGATTCTGACTGTTGAGTCCACAGAACTCTTTCTTGGTTGCAAAGCATCTGAAGAGTATCATAAAGGATCTAGCTGTAACTGCTCCTTGTTGGGGTTCTCCAGTTTTCTCCTCCATGATAGTGCTACACTTGGTTTTTTGAGCAATTTACATACGGTTTTCTGATGCCACCATCTCTATATTAAAGCCTCCCTTCCTCCACACCCTCCTCAGCTGACTTCTGAGTGCCAGCCACCCTATCTGCAGTGAGGTGATGTCTCATAGTCCTTTTGATTCATAGTTCCCTAGGTGATGAGGTATACTGAACATTTGAATGTCTTCTGGTTTGTGTCTACTCAGATCTTTATTCGTTCTTAATAGGTACTATTAGTTAATGTTTTGAGCTCTTCATATTGTCTGTATTTGAACCCCTTCTTGCATTGGCTTACACATATAGTCTGAAAATATGTTCTCTAAACCTGCAGGTCTGTTGGTTGCTTCCTTTACTGGACATCTTTGTCTGGCACAGTTTCATTTGTATGTTTTTACTTTTGTGATCTTTGCTGACAGTGATCTTCCAGTCCCATTATTGGGTGTATATATTAAAAGAACGTAAAATCATACATCAAAGAGATGCATTCACTGCTGTGTTTACTGTAACACTACTTACAACAGCCAACATATGGAGTCAACTAAAGTCCCCTTTAACAGAAGTTGATCTATGGAGATGTGGTGGTCTAAATACTATGGAATATTACTCCGCCAAAACAAAGAATGAATACTGTCACTTGTAATGACATGAATGGAACTGGAAGTCACTAAGTTAAATGGAAGAAGATGCACACCCATACAAATATTCCATTTGTACTTATTTTAAGAGTCTAAAATGTCCATCTCAGAAGAACAGAGTGGAATAGTGGCCCCTAGAGGAAGGCAAGGACACTAAGGATGGAATAAAGGACAGTCAGGCACAGGACGCCAAACCATGGAGAATGAACAAGAATCTTTTCATGCAACATAGGAGGATGGTAACTTGGTTACAATAATCCACAATAAATTTCAAAATAAATAGAAAATAAAAAAACAAAAGTTTGCAACATTTATAAACTGTTACTATTTGAGGAGTTGGGAATGCTGATAACTGTGATTTGAATCATGGTACATTATATACATCTATCAAATTGTCATATTCACCCCTGTGGAGGTGGAGGTGCTATGTACAGATAAACATACATCCAGTAAACTCTCCTTGAAATACATTCTGAAAAAAAATTCATGAGAACTAGATTTGGGGATGGGCACCTAGAATGAAAATCTTCAGGTCTTACAGTTTCACATCATCTAGCCTTAAAAAGCTAAGAATTCCCGATTTTATAGAAATTTGAGTCAACTTGCTTTTCTTCTGTAAAGAAGCAAAAGGTGATAGGTTTGCTGTATCTCAAGCCAGGTCTAACCCACTGCCTGTATATAATGGAGAACCACTCCACCATTTGGGGGGGTGGTGTCCTAGCCCTGGTCATCAGCACCCCAGTTAGTCCAACAAATTCTTCTGTCTATGTTCAGACCCAAAGATCAGGAAGAGCCAGAGTCAAGCCACTCGGAAGAAATGGGAACACAAGTCACAAAGCCTGATCTACTATCACCCAAACCCAGACATGAACCTCTGCAGAAACTGAATGTTATAATGTGTATTATTTGGTTCAAGGCAAGTTCTGTGGCTAAGCAACATTACTGATTAGCCATGACTGGATTATACAGAGAACCATTGGCTTCCTCTCTCCCTCTGAAGTTCCATGGAGTTAGATAAGTTAGGTTCTAGGTGATTGTGGACCACTCCTACTGTTTCTTGTATAGATTTCAATACTTCTAAAATAACTCAGTAAATCCCATGAAATCAAGGGTTAATGAGATAATTTCTAATTCTGCCAAAAATGGTTTATTGCCTTTTGAAAGGATGTAATGGTCTTGCTGGAGAGAATGTCAGATACCACGTGATACAAACCTCATTTTCTATAGACAGCAAAATGGAAGAATGAAGGTACTTGCTCCAGTTTATGCAGCTAATCAGAAGAGAGCTCAAATTAGACACCTGGCTTATGGCTCATAGAAGTGCACACATGCAGCCAGGGATCATGGGGAAGGAGCCCTGGAATACTGTATCATGTCACACAAGTCAGCTTGGAGGCTGTTGGCCTGATGTTTAGGAATATATTATTCTGTTGGGACAATGTAGTAAATGGCAAGTGTGTTCCAGAGTGCGCCACAAAAAGACAATTAAAGTTAGCCTGAAATGTGGTCCATGCAGAGAAAGGATGTGGTAGCATGTAAACTCCTGATTGTTGGATCTTGAAAAAAAAACAAAACCAGGGAAATGCCTTTCAAATATTGATCATCCATCCATCCCTGTGG
The DNA here is from genome assembly GCA_964023405.1 of Apodemus agrarius. Classification (NCBI taxonomy): domain Eukaryota; kingdom Metazoa; phylum Chordata; class Mammalia; order Rodentia; family Muridae; genus Apodemus; species Apodemus agrarius. The sequence goes on along the minus strand of OZ030011.1, from coordinate 94,725,596 downwards.
CAGGATGTTCTGAGCAGTTTTGTGCTCAGCTCTTTCCTGCAAAGTATCACATGCAGAGAGGTAGAACTCCCTACCACAGAGTAAAGCACAGAATGTAAAGTTAATTCTTGGGGGTGTGATGAAAGAGAGAGAGAGAGAGAGAGAGAGAGAGAGAGAGAGAGAGAGAGAGAGACCAATGATGGAAAAATGTTCCCAAATCAGATATCATCAAGGACATGGGAAAAGAGAATGAATGCATTTGCATATATTCATGTATGCATGTCAGAGAATAGAAAGCAAGGTCAAAAGAATGATCCATGGTGAACAATGCCGTGGGGAACTGCAATAGAGGTTCCAGGAAAAAAAAGGCAGAGGGTCTTTTATGTCAGGTGTGTTTTATTCCTTGGATTATTCTTGGATATGATTCCATGCCTTCCATGACAAACATTTGCATTCAATTTATAAGTCATGCTTATTCTTGTTGGAGAGCAGAACATAGATGTAGAACCCAATCTGGTCACTGTACCCTGAATTTGCATATGGTCTCTGCCTTGGTTTCATGCTTTCCAAGATATAATGTATAGTACATGCCTCACAGTTGTGTTTCAATTGCTCTGTCCTGGGAAAGTTCAGGGAAAGGACTGCTCTGTTATCATTTGGTGTGTGTTTACTGGCACTTAGTTACATGTTCTTCTGATAATGTTTTTCTGAACTCAGACAACCTTCCTTGGATCATGGTTTTCTTTGCTATTTTCTTTGTGCTTTTAAAATATACCGAAACTGAAGTTAGTTTGTTGGCAGCCTTAGAATGTAGTCTGCCCCCATTCTCTCAGGTCCTCAGATCCCAGAGCCCACAGACAAGAGCCGCACAGGTAGACTGAAAGGTCAATAGGACATGGATTCCCATGCCTACAACCATGCTGCAAAATGTCATGATCGAGGAACAGTAAGGAGACCAGTGACTGGGGCTGGATGAAGTGACCATAAGAATATTTGGTTTTTTGTAATGGTCTCTGTCTGCTTCAAGGAGAATCTTCTTTGATGAGGGGTGAGATATATGCTTATCTGTGGGTGTAAGTTTTGGGATGTACTTAGGAATTATTTCCTAGTAGACTGACGGGAGTAGGTAGTAGATCCATGACCTCACTAACCTTAAACTGTAGGCTAGAGTTTTAATACCAGGCATGAGTTTCTTCCTATTGAGTGGACCATAAGTTCAATTAGAGTACTATTGGTTAATGCCCACATTTGAATGCCACTATTGTACTTTGTACATTTAGGTTTATATCACCATGCTGGTCATTGCTGTAGTTTGGGAAGTCACAGCTAAATAGGGCTTTGATTGTTTCCCTGTATTCGAAGCCTGCAAAATACTTTCCAGTACCATATAAGGCAGACCACATGAAGGAGGCTCTCAAGTTAGATCAAAGCTTTCCAAGATCTAGCTCAAATAGTTCAAGTCCTATGTTCTAAGTATGTGGTGTCTTCAGCATACATCAACATCTAAGAGGCATGTAAAGGCAACAGCAATAGCCTAAATCATTTGGGGAGTCATCTTGACTACATTCTCAACAACAACCCAAGCAATCGTTTCTCGTGCATGTTATAGGGGGGTTTCCTAGGTAGTTGTCTTAGGATTTATTTGCTGTGATTAAAATATCATAACCAAAAGTAACTTGGGGAGGAATGGGTTTGTTTCAGCTTATAATTTATATTCCATTACCAAGGGGAGCCAAGGCAGGAACCTGAAGGCAGAAACTAAAGCAGAACCCTCAGAGAAACACCATTCAGTAGCTCATTCCTCATGGCTGACATAGCCTGCCTTTAAATTACCCAGTTCACCTGTCCAGGGAAGATACAACCTGCACTGGGCTATGCTATCCCTTCCAATGGCTAGTCAAGAAAGTGCCTCACGAGTTTTTCTACTGGTAGGTGTGGTGGGGGCATTTTCTTTAATTGAGGTTCCATCTTCCCAAATGACTCTAGCTTGTGTCAAGTTGACAAAAAAACAATATCAAAACAAAACAAAACAAAATTGCCTACAACAAAACCAAAACCAACCAACAAAACAAAACAAAAAACACTGACTACAATTCGAACAAACCACACCAAAACAAAACAAATAATACAAACAAAACAAAACAAAACAAAACAAAACAAAAACCCACAATAATCCTCTTGTGGGGGGCATTGTCAAACTCAGGTGGCATTATTTATAATTTTATACATTTATATTTATATATCTTTAATCTTTAGCAAATATGCGTATATGTGTATATAAATACCAAATAATGACTCCTTAAGATTATTGGTGTTATTTGTTCCTTCTTCTCTGAGTGTATTGACCTCCCTTCCCTGTCCTCAATGAGAGCCCCTCCCTATTTTCCCCCATGACATTATACACTGCTATTCCTTCCTCACTCCTCCTCCTCAACAGTTCCTTCACTCTTTCCAGGTTCTGAGGTTACACTAGGTCATATACTCCCAACTGAAGTTCTGGAGATAGGGACTACACGTGAGAGAGAACATTTGGCAATTGTCTTTCTGGGTCTGGAAAGCTTTACTAACTATAATCTTTTCTAGATCCATCGATTTACCTACATATTTCATGACTATTTCTCTTTTCAGCTGAAAGGCGTTCTATAGTATATGTGCACCATGTTTTCATTTTCTATCTATCTGTTGAAGAACTTTAGGTTGGTTTCCAGCTCCTGGCTGTTGTGACCAGGGCAGCAATGAAGTGGCTGAGCAAGTGTCTTTGGAGTAGGATGTTGAGTCCTTTGGGCACATGCCAAGGAACTGTATACTGAGTCATGTGTTAAATGTACTTTTACCATGTTGAAGAGCCTATATACCTGTTTCCAGAGTGGCCACATCAATTTGCACCCCTGCCAAGTTGGTTTGGGTGGCTCTTTCCCCTAACCCTTGCCAGCTTGTGTTGTCAGACCTTTGGTGGATTTTTAATCATTCTGACTGAGGCCACATGAAATCTCAATGTTATTGTAACTTTTATTTTCCTAATTGCTAAGAATGGTGAACACTTTTTGAGTATTTCTTAGCCATTTTTATTCCCCTATTGAGAACTGTTCAGATCCCTAGCTTATTTTTCAATTGAACAATTTATTTTCCTGGCTCTTTTCTATTAAGTTCTTTGTATACTCTGAACATTAATTCTTTGTCAAATGTATAACATTCAGAAAACCTCACTGAACACAATACAGTTCAAAGGATAAATATATCTACAACGAAACTCTTGTACCTGTGATTAGGGGAACGTCACAGAAGAGGGTGTGGAAAGATGATAAGAGCCAGAAGACCAAGGAATTGGCTGTGAGACTGTTTCCCAAAAGGGGCTGCATTAACAAAACTCGAACAAGGACAATATGAAAAGCTATGCTAGTTCATAAGGGGCAACATCTCACAGGATCGTACTCATAGGCAAAGAACTACAGGTAACTAGTGACTGTTGAGAGAGGGAATCAGCCTCTTCTAGGATGAAACCCCTAACTGGTTATCCAATATAAAGTGGTCAGCCCTGAAATCATACATACATGAACAACAAAAATGGACTAAGCAGGTTGTACTTACATATCCATGCATATGCGTGTATATACATACATACATACATACATACATATATACACACATACATACAGACAAGTATATAATGATGATAAGGAAAATAGGGCTCTTAAAATTTGAGAAGCAGGGCATGGGAAGGGTTGAAGGGAGGGAATGTAGGAAGGGCTGAAGGGAGAAAATAGGGGAAATATATTTATATTTTAATTAAAAAATATTTGGATGTATAATCAGAGAAGAAAAGAGGAACCATGTTACATGGGGCTTTACAGACCACTTGCATGAGCACCCTATGCCAAAATATAAACACATTTGTGTTTTTCCATAAAGCTAGATATATTATATAATAATCAATTCACAGATTTAACTGTTTCAATGATAGCAATTTGTCATAAAACCTCAACTAACTTGGGGACCTGGCTGAGATGAATACGGGGCTTTTTATTCCAATCTTAATCACTAGTGTCACCATTCACATCACACAGCACACTGCAAATATGTCTGCATATAGGCATGCATATAGGCATGCATATATATGGGCTACAGAATGACTTCAAGTCAAAGAGGATGTGGCAGAGCTTAAGAGGCGTCAAAAGCAATCTGAGAAAGACTGTATAGATAAGGTGAAGACACGGCTTTGTAAGAGAGAGCTGCTGCTGGAGTTGGGGGTCTGAGGGCAAAGCTGTTTCATCTATGAAATGAAAGGCCAAACCTGAGTCTGAGAACCAGGTCTAGGTGAGCGAATGGGTAGATGAGTGAGCACTAACACAGGCTATAGAGTCAATAGAGTGAGGGAGAAGGCTTGGCTAACCAGAGTTCCAGGAATAGTACGGGAGTCCTCTGCTTGAGCCTTCTATACAAACAGGTATCTGATGATGGTGATGTGGGCCATATCATACAATGGTAGACATTTACCATTTAATGGGATCCAAGGGAGAGAGTTCTACCTTTTCCATTATCTGTAGTGTTTGTTAATTCTTAGGCTTAGTTTCTCTGGCATGGTTTTAATATGTCTTTAGACCTCAAGAGTCTCAATTCCCCTTAGTGAACTTACAATGTGAGTCATTTATGTCCTGTGCTAGATGGGTGGCACCTGACAGCAGGTGTGATTTCTGCATCCGCCCAGGGGCTGAAGTCCTTACTCTTTCAAATTGGAGTCTCTAGGAGCAAGGCACACCCTGAAAGTCACTGTTTTTATGGTATGGAGTCACTTGGAGTGGGACACAGCATACTCTCAAAACCAATAATGAAGAATTTGCCTTCTGTTTTTAATGAAGTAAGTCCTTTCATGACTTTGAACAAACTGGAACATTATTTAACTGATAGAAAGAATTGTTTTACTGTTTTGATGTTGGGTGAATGTGCTTTTAGAATGGTCAGTGCAATGATGCCCTTTTGGGCTAGTGGTTCTGAATAAAAGGAAAGGACCTAGTGCTCGAGGTATTCTGAAACTGCATCTACTGTGCTTTGTTCTCAGTAGAAAGAAAACATGGGCTTATCCCTCACAGAGGTAATAAGGGATCTAAAAATGGAAAATTTGGGTAGGATACAGAAAACATATGTGGACCTGCTGTAGGAACGAGACACAGCAGGCATTCCATATTATAGTGACAAAAATTTCCCAGGGAGAAGGAACTTTCCGGGGCCAGCCAGGGAGCTCAATGAAAAATCCCTCCATTTAAATGTCACTCAAGTTGGCATTTACACTGGTTTGGGAGGTACTAACTGAGAGAGGCCAAATCTACCAGACTATTACAGAGGTAAATGGAACCCACAGTGTGGACACCTGGACAGGAGCGGAAGGAAGGACTTTTCCCAGCTTCGAGGCAGCAACAATCTGTGTCCAGGATGAATGAATGAATGTGTCCAGGGTGAATAAATGAATGTGTCCAGGATGAATGGAGCGAAAGTCCTATCTAAAAGAAATGTATTTCTCTGGTTGTATGTGAAAACGGGGGTGGGGGTCATGCAAGTGCACAGAAAAGACTGGGAAGGGTCTCAGGCAACAATATAAGGATAGGATTTTTTTTTTAATTTTTATTTTCTATATTCTATGTTTACATTCCAAAAAAAAAAAAAAAAAAGGATAGGATTCTTGCTACAGGTGAAATAACAACTTAAAGGCCATGATCTTTATCTGACTGAAGTAGCTGACAGTGTCTTGGTTAGTTGTATGTCAGCTCAACACAAGTGAAAGTCACCTGGGAAGAGGGAGCCTCAGTTGAGAAAAATGCCTTCATCAGAGTGGCCTGTGGACAAGCCTTCACAGCATACATATATCCGTGACTCATGTGGAGGGGTCAGCCAACTGTAGTGTCACCCCTGGGCAGGTGGTTGTGGGTTGTATAAAAAATCAGGTTGAGCAAGCCAGGAAGCAGCACTCCTCCCTGGCCTCTGCCTCAGCTCCTGCCTCCAGGGTCCTGGTCCCCTGACTTCTTCAGAGATAAAATATGACCAAAGTGAAATAAGCCTTTTTCCCCTCAAAGCTGTTCTAGTCCATGGTACTTTAATCACAGCAAACCTAACTAAGGCAGACAGCATGGTGATTTCTCAGGTAGATTGGACTCTAGGGGTTGGTGGACCAGGGGATGACGCAATCACTGTAGGATCATAACAACGGGGAACAGCCTCGGGGACATGCAGACAAAAGGCCACTTGCATGTGTACCATCTCCGTACTTCTTCCTAACTGTTTGCATTTATATCTTTTAAATATATTCCCTTAATAAACAATTTAATGACAATTGAGATTAAAACAAAATTAGTACAGAATTTTCTTATTCTCTGATAAAAAAAAAATGTTTTTGTTGGTTTGGTTTCTTTCCAGAATAATTAGATGTTAGATTTTCTTGACTGAGATGGATACATAGTTTTCTTAATTTAGATATTTCATTTTATTTGTTCCTATTAATTATTATCATTTTAACTACACATATTTATAAGGCCCAGTGTGATAATTAGATGCATAAATCCAGTTCACAGTGATTGCGTCCTAGCTGTTGCCTAAGCAGAGCCCTCAGCTGGGAGTAAGACCTAGTTTATTCTTGAGCCAAGGGTGGGTGCCCATGATCTGGGAGCACAGAACATATGTGTTCATGACCCAACCGGGGGAGGGTGGCAAAAACCTTTCCTATTCACAAAACAATGGAATGTAACAAATTAGTGTGCTTAATGGAGAGCTTGAAAGGAGCAGCAGGAGGAGACTGCTGCTCCTTTTTCCAGGAGCCTCACCCTAAGCCCCACGACAAAAATTTACATGGTGCTGGGGGCACCGTGGGTGTTCCTGAAATCTCCTTGATCCAAAGAACTGGGTGCTATGGTTGAATACATTCAGGAACTTTGTGGGTCTGAATCCTAAACAAACGTATCTAGGGTAGGTTAGCAAATGTTCTGCAAAGAATATATCCAGGAATGTCTTTGCTTGTATTTTGGTGTGTTAGGAATGGCTACCAAGGGGAGTAGAGACAACCTGAGGCCAATATGATTCTAGATCTGCAACATTCCAAATCTCTAATCATCAGTTTTAGTTGATTTAGTGGCTTAAAAAAAATCTGCCGTAGTTACGACATATTTTTCGTGGGAACTTCAACTCACATAAAATTTCCATCTCAGGAAATATTTTTAAAAGTTTTTATTAATATGTAAATTTTATATCCTATGTATAATGCTATGGAAATGTTTAGATAAAACTGTATTTCTAGAAAATGTCTAACTTGATTCTTGGCTTTGAATCATTTAAATGTTCACATGTACAGAAGTTACCAGTTTTTACTAATACTTTTTTTTTTCAAATTTCTCATCCATTTCCTTACCAAGATGGAATCTTTTCATCTATCCTTGCTGGGGGATTTTATTTTTATTTGTTTTAATTACAACTGTGGTCAATCTCAGAAGCCGTTTAAGGTCACCCTCCTTGTGTGGGCCCTGGTGTATTTGTTGCAGCTGAGGCACAGCCACTTCCTGCAAGTCAGCTCTGGTCACTGTGGAAGCACACAACCCTGACCCAGGAGTTTTCTTGCAGGAGCCTGTTCAGCGACCCATTTCTGCCATGGCTATTCCAGTTCTCTGCCTCCTCTGTTTGCATCAGGTTTTCAAAAGTGCATTTTTCCAGGAATTTGGTGATTTTGTTGAAGTCTTTGCTGGTGTGGCTGTTCATGGTAATTTCATCATTTACTCTCGTTAGATTGTGCTGTTGGGCTGTTGGGCTCTGCTGTTAAGGCCGCAGTCCACCATCCAGAGCTGGGCATAAAATGGAGGACTCCCTTTCTCAGTGGAGATTTCTTTCCTCCAAATAATTTCAATTGGAGAGTGCCTCTAAGCACAGATGCCTCTTATTTGGAAGATGACCCTGTACAAAGCTTCCTTTAAGCTCTGATCTTTCCTCCCACCTATATGATAATTAGGTGGCAGTATTATGACCAATTAGCCTTTCCCACCCATACGATAATTAGATACTGTGTAATGCCCAATCAGCTCTTCTCACCTATATGATAACCAGATGCTGTATTATGACCAATCAGCCCTTTTCACCTATATGATAATTAGGTGCTGGGTGATGACCAATCAGCCCTTTCCACCTATATGATAATTAGGTGCTGGGTGATGACCAATCAGCCCTTCCTCCTGCAACCCTAAGAATCCTTATATACCTTACCTCTGGAGCAATAAAAGGAGCTGTCTCTCTGAACTGACTCCCAGAAGTTTCTTCTGTCATGCCCTTGCAGACTGGTGGCCAATGGTACATGAGAGAGAGAGAGAGAGAGAGAGAGAGAGAGAGAGAGAGAGAGAGAGAGAGAGAGAGAGAGAGCCATGCTGGTAATTTTGTATTACCAGTCACAGCCATTTTGTACCTTATCTCAACTTCCTTCATCATATAAAAAGGTCTCGATTTATTTTTCATATTTTTAGTTTTGGAACTGAATCATCTACTACAGATTTTAAAATTCTGTTTGTAGTTGTTTTTTAATGATCTCTTTTTCTTTCCATTATTTTACCCTCACCAGCTCATGAATCCTCAAGCTGCCCTCCTGGCACATGCTGACATTAAGGTTGTACCGACCTTCTAGGCTGGTACGCCTGGGGCTTGCATCCTGTGACAGCTGTCTGGGTTCAATGTGACCCCAGGGGTTACAGAGGCGGGCTGTCCCTGGCTCTCACTTTTTGAATGTTGCTTAATGCTTATTCTTTGATAATACCTGTACAGTTTTTATGAGCACCTATTTTGTAATTTCTACTTTTAGCGACTGTCATGTTGACCATGGTCATGAGCCTTAAAACTTTCTAAGAACTGGCCTGCCTACACCTTTGCCACTTAAAAATCTAGAATCTCCTTGGCATGTGGCATTATCCTAATAAGGGGCATGGATCATAGGTTTTTCTCTTTATTGATTTTGTTTGCGTGGTTTGGTTTTGATTCCAGGATGTTACTGAATTTATTCTGAATGTAAATCCTAAGTGTTTGGACCAAGATGCTTTCTGAAACGCGCATGGTCCCAGGCAAAATTATGAATCTATGTCAGAATTTGTCTTCAAACTAGCCAGTGGGTCAGAGCTTTTCAGCTTTATTCGGGGCCCACTACTAAACTCAGCCAGCTAGAACTTCATTATCACCAAAGGAACAAGGTTGAACCTTTTCCTGAAGAGGAGTTTTATGCCCTGTGTAAATGCTTAGATGGATGCAGATGGCATCCAGGCAGATGCAAAAGTTGAAGCAAGGATGCTATACCTGCTTCATCCCAGACGTCCAGTCTCTGTATGATGCCAGCAACCCAGGAGCCGTGCTGCCTGCCCTCAACAAGGCAATAACTTTGATACTCTCGAATACCGAACACTCCCCAGAATGCTGACCTGGCCCAAGTCAGCCATTTTGCAGAAATGTGGCTGTGTTTTTACAACAGAGGAGCTCAGGTGGATTGTCAAGAACTTTGCCACTGGACTTTGTAAAATCTTGTTCCTCCTGAGAACATCTGTGTGAGGCCACGCCATTTAGAGTCATAGAGGCATGAAGTGACCCATCCAAGATTACATAGCTTGCTTCATCCACAGAGAAGATGTTCAAAGACCCTGACCTCTTTTCACCTGTTTTGCACCTCATGTCATACAGGACACTCAGTCATGGCTCAAGCTCCCATGGTTTCTATTCGGCTGTGGTCATGGCCCAATTTCACTTGCTTTTGGTGACAGACTTCTAATGACAGCATCAGGCCCCATTCACAGAGAGGCCATGTGCTCTGCAGGAAAGAGTGGGGTCCAGAGAGATCCAAACACAGGCACCCAGAGCCCAGCATGGAGAATAATGGCATTCCCCAAAGCAAGAGAGACCTAGAGAAGGCTTCCGGGAGGCCATGTCATTACTGTTCATTGGGTGTCACTGTGGATTCGGTGGTGAGGGGAGACCAATGTTGAATGGCTCTTACCATGCTTCGGGGGAATTCTGACTATGGGGGGCTCTGAATTTGTAAGAACACTGGGGTACCTCTGTTCTACCCTCAAGATCTTGTGTGAACTTGAAAGTGCTCTAAAAAGTCAAGACTTAGAAGAAAGCTAGACCAGTCTATGACTAAATGGTGTGGCCTCACACAGATGGTCTCAGGTGGAGTAAGATTTTTACAAAGTCCGGTGGCAAAGTGCTTCCCAATCCACCTGAGCTCGTCTGTTGTAAAAATACAACCACAGTTCTGCAAAATGGCTGACTTGGGCCAGGTAAGCATTCTTGGGAGGTGAACTTTATTAGATGGTTGTCAACCACGCCTATAGACAATTACAAATATGTCAGGTGACAGTTAGCTGTGAAATCAATCAAATGACATGATTTTGCTTTTCTTTGTATGAGTGACGGCACCTGAACACTTTGAGCAGAAGTTATTTAAATAAGTTGCAAACTGCTTTGTATCTTGTACTGCCTAGAAGCATGGAAGCTTAGTTCTGGCCCTAAGGAGAGTATCTTTGTTCCTGCGAATTCTACTATGGGATGAGAAGCCAAGCATGCCCTAGCATTGTTGAGACTCTGTACTCCGTGTGTGTGTGTGTGTGTGTGTGTGTGTGTGTGTGTGTGTGTGTCCATCCTCTTTTGTCTGAGTTTGCTTTGCATTTGTGAGTGGCTCCGTGCTTAACCCCCAGGAGTTCTGCTGAGCGTGTCCTACCCTGTCCCTGGCCACCTGCTCTGTCTCTACAGCCTGCAGGTCTACCACGGTGCCCGCTCTTTTGTTGTTGTTGTTGTGGGTTTTTTTCCTTTTTCTTTTTCTCTTGCCCTTTGCATTTTCCAGATGGTGTGTCTCACACTTCTCTTAGTATTTTAGGCGGACCCTGCTTGCAGCACTGCTTGTCGGTGCTCTGTATTTTATAGTGGAGTTAAAAATAGTTTGAATCTGAGTGGAAGTCACGGTGTTGGGACAAATCCAAGCCTCCAAACTCATGGGAGTTCGGTTGTCACTTTAAATTTTGATTTTCTGTTTGTACATTAACTTGGGCCTCTGTGAAATGAAAGTGTAAAGCCGAGTCCCCAGCTAGGAGCACAAGACGACGATGAAGATGACGACGACCACCACGACACACAAACCTCAGTGCTCACTGGTGAGCCCCACGTGGTGGAGCCGAGAACCTGAAAGGTCCCTGGCTGCCTAGTCAGTGTGCACAGTGTCTACTGCTTGAAACCATCTTTAAGGCTTTTCTTCTGATGTCCTTGAGCCTTCTGAAATCCCTAAATCCACTGATATTTTATTATTTTGATATAGAGGTCACCAATTTTAGTCTTTCCTCCAACAATTTATCTAATTAAGTCCTCTCAAGACTCAGTTGTCGGGTTTTGGTGTGTTTTGGTTTGGGATATAACAGAAGAGATCCAACCATAAAAATTCTGGTTTGTTTGGGGTGTTGTTTTCATCTTGGCTGGTTGGACATAGGATTGTATGACCCTCCAGAGCGATGTGGTCATCAAATCACCTCCCTGCTTTGCTCTTTGAGTCACATTGTCTGGAGTGACTGCTAAGCTTTCTTTGTTATAGTACCAGCAATTCTCGTGGATAATCATGAATATTCACTTTAAACATACTTTATTCTTTTATGAAGGCACTCATAAAATCACCCTAGGTTTGTTATTTGTATAGTTATTTTCAGCTAAAATAAATTTATTTAGTTAAATTTACATTTCATGATTATCTCCAGGCAATGAATTCACTTGCCTTATTTAAGACAGCTTTAATTATTCTCTTTTGTATACTAGTGCACACAGGACCAATATTAACATGTGTGTATGTGTGTGCAGAAGTTTGTGGGTTGCAGAGTGGATCATATGTTTGTATGCATGTATGTATGAATATGTATGTGTATATGTGTACATTCATATATTCACATATTTATACAATACCTGCCTCTTCACACAGTTGTTGCCACCAGTACTCAAATGCTGACTGAAATATTAAATGGAAAAAAATCCATAAATAAGTAAATTATGCTCCACACAATGGGCTATTTGGAACACTACGTTGAAATGTTTTCTCTTGCCCCCGATGAGAATCTTGTCCAGTGTCTGCACTCTGCCTATGATGCCTGCACATTACTGACCTGGCAGCTGTCTTGGTTGGCAGTGGGTCTATGATAGTATTCCAGAATTTGTGTTCAAGTCATCTTTATTTTGGTTAATAACAGCTTCAAGGTAGAAGAGTGGTACCGCTAATGATGTTATTATAGTATGTGGTTAAAAATGCTCTATATTTTAATTATTCATTGATGCTAATCTTTTACTTTGTCTAAACTTAAAAATCAAAACTTAAAATCTGAGCTAGGGAGATAGTGAAGTAGATAAAAAGCATTTGGCACATAAGCATGAGGACCTGACTTTGAATTCCAAGTAAAAGACAGACACACCACAATAACATTCCAGAGCTGAGATGGGAGGCGGAGGAAGCCATAATTCCTGGAAGCATTTGGCCTAGGCCAGCTGCAGCAGGAAACAATGGAGAGAGCCTGTCTTAAAAAAGCTTCAAGGTAACAAAGATATTCAAGGTTTTCCTCTGACCTTAACACATGCACTGTATTATATATGTACCAGTTCTCTCTCTCTCTCTCTCTCTCTCTCTCTCTCTCTCTCTCTCTCTCTCACACACACACACACACACACACACACACGCACACACACACACACACACACACACGCACACACAAATACCATATACACTACTAAAATAAAAATAACAAGTAAAGTCTGTGCTATATTTATCCATACAGGGAAATGGGTGTCTCTATAGTGTCAGGCACCAGGCACCCATTGCCCAGAGATTGTGTTCATTATAGTGAAAAGCTGACCAGCACAGAGATGCCCATAAATGTCTGTATATATGCTTATGTAATATGTGTGCATATTTATGTATGTGCATGGATCATGTAATTTCATATGTAGATAGCCATTATGTTATGTGTAACTACATGTGCATGTACATATAGGTATGCATATGAATGCATTTATGTGTAGATAGATAGAGGTACATGTTGGTTTATTGACATGATACATTTTTATATGTGTTTATATGTTTGTGTGCACATATATGCATGATTTTATTGGTTTCGTATCTGCTGAAATATTCTAGGAAATATTCAAGTGTATACATTAATTTTCTTACTGGCACTCTGGCACACTGCAATGATAAGATCCTAAGTCTATAAATTTCCCCTTTACTTCAGAGATCCAATCTCCTGGTTAATTTGGTCTTCATGTGAAGTTGTCTGCTCAGAGACACTCTGCTCTGACTCCGAGTTGCTGGACAGACACGCCAGGCTTCTGCAGCTGGTCCCTCATCGCCTGCAGTGGCCTTCCCATCTGTTCCTCTCCACGTGAGCCTCAGCAGAAGGATGCGTTTTGGATCCCCCAGACCTTCAAATTAATGAGGTCAGAGTGCAACTCTAGTCCCTATATCTTCTCCAAGATCTGAAGTTGGATCAGGACTTGACCTGCAATGTAGGGATTGGGAACAAGGGTTTCAGCTTGCACTTTGAGGTAAAGTTGGGATGGAGTCTTCCTAAGCTGTGGTGGAGGTAGTGTTTGGGTATAAATAATGAGTTGTAAATATTTTGTTAAGGTCAAAGCCATTTTTAGAGCTATGATTAAATAGCAGCCTTGCTTTGGCTCCATTCCAAAAGCAGTTAACTATAGTTTGAACTTGAAGGTAGTAAGGTAAATCTCTATCAAATAGTATTTCTCCCATGACTCGGGGCTGTAAGTGATAGTCTTACCTTCGGAACAGGACAGTGATGGCCCTAAGATGGCTGGGATCCCATTAACTCCCCCAGCTTTAGACTTTCTTCTAGAAACAAACAAGCATGGCTAAGTTTCAGTCCAGTGGGTTTTTTTTTTTTTTGACTAGGTGTAAAATGACCATAGGTGTCCCCTCTTGACCCTCTCCCAGCGTTCCTCACATTGAGGCCCACTGTGCCAGGGCTCGCATCCAGAGCCCTGTAGTGCTCTTCAGCTAGTGAGGAATGCTTCCTAGGCTCTGTCTCCTCACAGTGCTGTTGGCACAGGTTGTGACTCCGTCTAGGTATTCACACCCTAGAAGGTGGCTGCTGCATTTCCAGAGAGGAGTCTGCAGGGAAGGGTTCCATAGGAGCCGAGTGCCAGGATTCTGTTCCAGTAGGGAGCTTGTAGCTGCAGATCCCCAGACCCTGTCTCGCTACCTTGCCATTCATGAGTTCAAGCACTATGCTGGGTTCTGGAATTAGACCTCACTTGTTAGGCTGTGCTTCCTCCCTGTGTGCCTTCAAATGTGTGCATATAGAAGTTTGTTTAACTTTTCTTTAATGGACAACTTTAAAAGAATTAAGCAGACGTGAACGGCAGCTCACACAGACCTTTGTTGGCCTTCCAATCCGCGGTACAGGAGATAACAGAAGGCTCCCTTCCAAGGTCAGAGCAGTGCTCTGAAAGCCAGGTTGCTAAGAAGCGCTGGCTGTGGGCTGCTCCCAAGTTGCGTAGTTAAGAGGAAGAGGAGGCAGGTAGCACTAACCCAGGTGACTATTTGATTTCTGTCATCTTCAACGCTCATTTCCATTTGACTCTCACATGCTAACCGCTTGCCATCTGTATTACAGTCACTGCAGCCCAGCTCAGAGCAGAGCTTGCAGAGGCGCTGCGGGGCCACTGCACTTTCTCAGGGTCACACTGACTTTTGTGGATAAAATAGCAAGCCCTAAAGAGCTTTGGCTGATTAGCTTGGAAACGCTAACCTCAAGCCACCCTGGGGCATTGAAGGAGTGCTCTGCTGTTCTATACAATTATTTGTCATGTGATTGACCAATGTTAAGGAAATAGGAAATAGCTTTTAGCCCACTTTGCATCAGCGATGATCGTGAAGCTTCCCTTTTCTAAACAGTTTCAGGGTGCTAGTCTGTTTATCTGAAGCCGGTACATACTTTTTTTTTTCCTTTAATTTGGTGAAAGTATTAAGTAAAAGAGGGAGCAGGGAAATGAGGTAAATAGCACTGCCGGTCAGTCATGACCATGGAGAACATCTAGAATCATGTAAAACAAACAAACAGTCAAAAACAAACAAAAAGAGAGAGAGAAAGAGAGACAGATGATCCCTGGCTGGAGGTCATTGAGGAAACAGGGCCTTGGTCCTATGTGACCAGGAAGGCAGTTCAGCCCACCAGGAGCTGGAAAAGGGCACCAACTCCAGAGCTTCAGGGCATGAACAAAGACCCTGGAGATACTAGGAAGACTAAACGGTGGTTAAAAATTAAAAATGTGGAGAAAAGATATGGAGGTCATTTCCGCAACGTTTTAAATTAGGACTAGCACACATCTTGTATTTTCAGGCATTTCTACGAGTACAGTTCCTGAAAACATGCAGTCTTGCAGTTAATTTCCATTACAGTCTTAATTGTAAGCATTTATCATGCTCCAAATTTGCAAATGTTTTAATTCAGAAAAGTCACATTGTCTGGAATTATCTGTTTGTATTCATGTATTTCAAATTTTATATTTTTTTCTTCAACTAGAAATGCTAAAATGATATTGACTGATAGCTACAGATGGATCCAAATGATAAAGAAATAAAACCCTCGTATTAAAAATAATTTAAGGTAAGTATGAGTCTACTTTTAAAACTTATAAAAACTAGTGTTTTAATATTGTTTTTTCAAAACTAAATGCTTGGATTTACAGATCAGGAAGCTATAGAAGTTTTGAGCAAAACAGTGGTTTTCCATCCATCCATCCATCATCTATCTATCCAGTTCATCATCCCATCCATCCATCCATCCATCCATCTATCCATCCATATATATATACACACATATATATCCATCCATATATCCATCCTATCAGTCATCCATCCATCCGTCCATCCATCCATCTATTCAACTATTGACCAATCATATCATCATCCATTTATCCCATCCTGAGCATGCATGATCCATGCATCCATCCATCTATGCATCCGTCCATGCATCTATCTATCCAACTATCCATCCATCCATCCATCCATCCATCCATCCATCCATCCATCAATCCATCCATGCATCCCTCCAACTATCCATCCATCCATCCACCCATCCATGCATCCATCCATTCACCCATACACTCGTCCATCCATCCATGTATCCATCTATCCATTATCCTTCCATCACTTATCCACCCAACATATCCATCCCATCATCTATCATTTATTCATCATCCATCCACTCATCCTTCATCTACCCATCCATCCTATCCACTCATCCCACCCATCCATTTCCAAAGCTCCTCTCAAAGCCATTATTCTAATACGTGCCTCTGTAGGGCTGAGTGGGCTAACACATGCCTGTTTCTGTGTGTATGTGTGTATCTGCATGGATGTATATGTATGTGTACACATATGCAATATTCATGTGGGTGCATGTGTGGACATGTATGTGTGTCTTTGTAGTGCTGAAAAAAGATCACATTTTGCTATTTCTTTGAGTATATGCAGCAATAGAGATTAGAGGTATGCACATGCATGTGTCTATGTATGTTTACTTATACAGAAGTCAGAGGTCAATATTGGGTGTCTTCAGTTACTCTCCTCTTCTTTAAAGTTAAAAAGTTTTTGACAAGGTTTCTCACTGAACCTAGAGGTCATGATTAGGTAGGCTAACTAAGCAATGAGCTCCAGGGATCCATCTGTATTCATCTATCTGGAATTGGATTATATATGCACACATGGCTTATTATTATTATTATTATTATTATTATTATTATTAATTCACTTTGCAACCTGATTGCAGCCACATCTCTTCTCTCTACCAGTCCTATCTTCACACCCTTTCCTTCCATCCCTCCAATTCCTTTTCTCCTCAGAGAATAGGAAACCCTTCATGGGTACCAATCTGTTCTGGCATGTCAATTCTCTAGAGTTCTAAGCTCATCCTTTCCCACTGAGACTTGACAAGGCAGTCCAGCTAGGTGGAGGGGATACAAAGGCAAGGATCAGAGTCAGAGACAGCCCACACTCCAATTGTTAGAGGACCTACAAGAAGACCAAACTATACATCTCCTACAAATGTCTAGGGAGCCTAATCCAAACCATGCATGCCCTTTGATTGGTGATTCAGTCTCCATGAGATGAGCCCTCGTGGAACCAGGTTAGTTGACTCTGTGGGTCTTCTTGCCACATCTGGCTTTTTGTGTGGATGCTGGAGATCTAAATGGAGATCTTCATGTTTGCATAGCAGGAACTGAGGATTTCCCAACTCTGATAGGTAAATGTGTCTCTTAACTCTGACTAACATTCATCTATTGACTTTCGAGTCTAGAAGGTGGGGGTATTAGATTCCTTGTGCCTACTCCAAAAATACAAACACTTTCCCTGAAACTGCTGTCCAGTTATGTTCTAATTTTGAGAGGAAATTCCCAACATTTGCTCTGTCATTATCAAGAGCCTTCTCTTAGGATCCACAGGATTATTGGTCCAGCACAGCAATTGTTCCTCTAGACTATCACCCTGATGCCTAGCTCACCTTGTGCTAGGAAATCTCTGCAGCCTCATGACTGCCCCATGTACCCCTTTTTGCCTGACCTGGCCACCGCTACTGTCTGGAGCCTATTCTCTTGTGGCTTCATAAAAAAAGAGAGAATGTAAATAAAAGAAACATTAGAGCTGCTACAAACTGTTTACGACTAAATTCCAGACCTGAAGGCACAGCTGAGGGGCTCTGGTCAAAGGGGCAGGTGAAGTCTGAAACACAGTGATGCTGTCAGCAAGGTCAGCAGCCGCTCTGTTCTTCTCTCATCTTCCCTTACCTCATTCTTGGTCCTCTTCCCGAGGCCTCAGCTGTATTCTACAAAGAGAGACAGTACCATTGCCCTTACCACCACCTTCTTTTAATTTTGGAAGAACAAAAACTTTACAACAGAATTTCCCAGACTCCAGCTGAACAGATTTATGTAGAGTGAATATTTCTAGGTATTATAGACAGTCACTTGTCACATCAACGAAAATTGAAGTCCATGTGATGGAGAGATGGCTCTGCAGTTAAAAGCACTTGGTGCTTGTGCAGAGGACACAGATTCATTTCCCATCACCTATATGGTAACTCATAATCATTTGTAACTCCAGTTCTAGGGGACTCATTGCCCTCTTCTGGCACTAGATGAGCTTGGTCTACATGCGACTATGCAGGCAAACACTGATACCTAAAATAAAAAAATTTAAAAAAAATATAAATCAGTTGATACAGGAAAGGATTGGATGAATAGACCACAGTATGTATAATAGTGCATCATTTATGCATGGACATACTTGCACACACATATAGGCATGTGCTACAAGCACCTTATACCTACTAACAGCACATACATGCACCCACACCTTGTTCTCACTCTCCTACTTTGTCATTCCTTCATCCAGATGTCAGATGCTAGACTGAATATCAACTTTTCTCCAAACTCCAAACGCCTGCCAGACAGCAGCACACACAGAACTTGACCTTTGACCCTTGAACACTCTCTGGAGCAGGGTCTTGGCTGTCTGTGACTTCTCCTCATACCCTTTGGTGCTGCCATTCCAGGATGGTTTTGCCTTGGCTCTCTATGGTCAGCCATTTGGGTCCTTAGTGAGACTCTTTAGTCTGTCCCCCTGTATCCTTAAGCTGTGCGCACACTTTGCCTTTAGTTCTCAGTCACTTCCTTACCCACTACTTTCTCTGTCTCCCAGACATCAGACTTATTTGACCCTCCTATCTATCTTACTATTATCAGATCTGCCTTCCCTATCTATACAGTTCTTTTGTTCTACTTTCTAGGAAAATTTTTGCAAGATTATATCCCAATCCTACTACTGGGATTTTGTACATCAAATTTTAATATGCAAGGGATCTTTCCGGCTCTTTGAATCTCTTTCCTTTTCATATAAACTTACATTTCTATTTTAGGCATGCATTATCTTCTCTTATGTCCCGAGACTATCATTTTCAAAGTTTTTTTTTTTGTTGTAACTTTTATTTTCCTCAAGTGTCTTAGTTTTCTTTTCTCTCATTGTGTTTCTTCTGTGTGTTTTGTGCTGGGCTATTCTCAGACATCTGGGAACCCTGGGCTCCCAAATGCTGACTGGATGCATCTCTCTCCATCCAAATTTTGATACTGTCATCTTTTACTCTGTTGTTGGCCTTCTCTCCTTAGGTTTGTGTCTTCATTTAATCTTTGCTATCCCTTTTTTTGTGAGCTTTGAGAGTAACCAGCAGCTTGCTGGGCTGAGGAGGAGAGGACTGTGTTTACTACTTGTTAAGCAATATATCTCTTATTTCCCCCTTTCCAAGGTCACGTGGACACCCCCTGCCAGTGAGATAGCAAGAGAGTACATTTTGGCATCTATTGAAATAAGAAACATGCATTATTTCTTCCTTAACCCAATACAAACCCAGGAAGCTGTGCTGAGATTAATCCACAGAATTTATTTGTCCAGACTTCCTGATACATAAACAGGGAGACTGCCTGCAAACTGTGGTGGCCTAGATCACTTAGGAAATGGATTTTCTGCTAGGGAGTCTACCCAGCCCTTGGCTTTGGAGCCACAAATAGTCCTATACTTGCTGTGGCCTCTGGAGAGGAGAGCTCTCCCCATCCTCCTCATATTCCTCCCGAGTCACAGTTTCAACCTTGGATCTACCTTCATTTCCAGGAGACACCTTCCACCCTGAGACTAGACATCTTTAACTAGTGAGTATCTCAGGTCCCACTGAGTAATAAAGACCATTAATGACCAGAGAACCTCTGCAGTCCTTAGGTTAATTTCCCACTTACTATATACAGACCACGGAACAATGAGCAAAATAATAAAAGGCTGACAAATCTTAACTCACAGGACAAGTCCAGAAGAAAGCATCTTAAGCAGTGCTGAGGAGCAAACATCTCCCATTCTAAGAATAAGGGAAGCACTGAAACTGAGACCCACAATGGCCCGTGTAGTAAAAAGCAAGCTCCATTTGCCTACTGGGATCTCCAGTTTGGCTGAGTAAATGGGTTGATATGGAAGGGGTTAGTTACATCATTGGTTGGTGAAGCTCTGTCTGCTGGAGCAGTAGCTCAGGACTATGAACCCCGCAGAGTGAAGAACTTCTTGTTGTTTTACAGCTTCCTATGGAAGGATCCCAGACTCCCCACAGAAATAACCAGGTTTGGGTTCAGCAGAAAACATCTAAGATGAGCCTGGAGCATTGTTAAGTTCTAAAATGAAAGAACTCCTCAAACACGGAATGATGGGCCATGCCAAACGATTGAGGTGACATCCTCTACTGCTCTCAGTGAGCAAAGCAGAGCAACACGGCAAATGCCCAGTCCTGAACAGACCCCAGAGTCCATGCTGACACACATGAACATTTAAATAAGGAAAGGGGTGGGGGCGGGGCAGACAAATGCTACAGAAGAACATGACCTAGAATCTGACTCTGGCCCCTGCTAGTGGTGTACTGAGATAACCCGGGGACATATGTTTTGTCGAAAACATGTGCCCACAAATCTTTTTCAGCCGTGACTAACCACTGAAGAAAACAGTAAGGGAGGTAAAGTGTACCTAGCAGCGTGGATGACCATGTCACTCAACCCTTCCCTGACAGAGAGGTGGCCCCTGGGACCAGACCCACAGAGTGTATCTGAAAGAAGGGTTCAGTCTTTCATCAGATGGTACCCCTTCATGGGAGGAGGTATGCATTGTGGGAGAGAGGGTGTGGACCTTGGTTTAGAATATAAATACTGTAGAAGAAAGGATTAAAGTGTGCATGTACCTCTCTCTCTCTCTCTCTCTCTCTCTCTCTCTCTCTCTCTCCCTCTCCCTCTTTGTATATATACACAATCATATGTTTGCATGTAAATACATACAAATATGTACTGGTTATCCCTTCTCTTTACTTTTTTGAGTCAGTGTTAGAGAACTGTATCCTCCAGGCAGGACATAGCCACTTGCATCTGGAACTCAAAACTGTCCGGTTAACAGGAGACACACTGTACTCACTAACATCTCTTCACAGAAATGGTCCTCAGGCCCTCACCTGTGATTCTTGCCATTCACTTCCTTCTGCTCAGACCCCCACCTGCATTCAGTCATGCTCCCGCTTCCCGTGGTCCGGGAAGACACCAGAACAAGGAGTAGATGAGAGAGCCATTGTTTCTGAGTTCTTTCACATGGCTTTGGGAGGTCATGCATATTTGAGTGGTTCATTTGTTGACAGATCTCCTTTTAGAGTCACCCATGCTTCTGTGAGTGACACCCCACCCTTCCCCATCCTCCACTGAGGAACTCTTCAATCACATTTCTGTGAGTAACCCCTTGTCCCACTGTCGTGAGGAAATTTACCCACACTTCTATGAGGAACTCCTCACCCATACTTCTCTGAAGAAGCCTTCACATAAGCTCTCATGAGGAAGCCCTCACCTATACTCCTAGGAGGAAGAATCCTCCCGTCTCTACCTACCCAGTGTTGGGGTACGGTCTGTAGCATCATTGCACCTGGCTGTTTTCCCTAACTCTCACAGGAAGTAATATGTGTCTAGAGGTTGAACTTTCTTCAGTGGGCCTAGGAAGCAGAAAGCACACAGTGCGTAGAAAAGGGAACTAGAAAACTCAAACATACTCTGCATGTCTGGGAGAGAAGAAAGATAAAGGAGTGTAACACCACCGAGCCAGGCTCCAGGTGAGCAGGGAAGGAGCACATAGGTGAGGGTAATTCAGCCACAGGCTGGGCAGGAGAGGTCCAGAGCTATAAAGGCAAAGGACAGGTGGCGAAGGGCAAGCTTGCTTGCTTCTGGCTCAGATGGAGTCATGAGAAGACACCTGGATAGTGACTGAGGCTTGAGAAATACCATCCTGCTGCTAGGGTCACATGAGCACCCACCTGCACTCTCTGTAAGAGGAGATTGGCACCCAATTATAAAGCCACTGGCTTCGAAATACCTGGGAAATTCATGGCAGAGGAGAAAACTCAACAAGTACTAGGGTCTCAAAGATACTTAAGACTTGAGTGTAGTGGCTATGAATAAAACACAAAAGTATCTGTCTTAATGTTTGTATGTATTATCCTAAAACTGATAGGAAGTTTTATTTAAGCTAAATATCCATCAATATGTTTCAGAAATTTTATCAAATATCATTAGAAGACAGAAACATTGCTGAGATAATGAAAACCAAATTTATTTGTATCATTACACATTATAAAAAGTTAAGAATAGAAAAAAAATAAGTTGTGGCTTCATTTTAATTAAATTCTAAAAGTCTTTAATTTCTTTCTTTATTTCTTCCTTGACCAAGTTATCAGTGAATAGAGTATTGTTTAGTTTCCACGTGTATATGGGCTTTCTAGTGCCTTTGTTGTTATTGAAGATCAGCCTTAATCTGTGATGATCTGATAGGATGCATGGGATTATTTCAATCTTCTTGTGTCTACTTAGGTCTGTTTTATGACTGATTATATGGTCAATTTTGGAGAAGGTACTGTGAGGAGCTAAGAAGAAGGTATATTCTTATGTTTTAGGATAAAATGTTCTATAGGTGTCTGTCTGTTAAATCCATTTGATTCATAACTTCTGTTAGTTTCACTGTTTCTCTGTTTAGTTTGTTTTGGTGATCTGTCCATTCATGAGAGTGGGGTGTTGAAGTCTCCCATTATTATTGTGTGAGATGCAATTTGTGCCTTGAGCTTTAGTAAAGTTTCTTTTAAGAATGTGGGTGCCTTTTAGCGGGGACACCATCTTGCCTCGGGACACCACGCAAACGGCGGGCACAGCGAGCGGCTGGAGTCAGGTGCAGGGACAGAGATATAGCTTAGCTTAGCTCCGCAGGAGATCTGGGCACAGACACTCAGCGGCGGGCTGGCAGCAAGGTGCCATCTTGCCTCGGGACACGGCGCAGAATTCTAGCAGCTGGAGTCAGGGGCTTGGACTGAGACCTAGCATAGTCTAGCACAGACAACGCCGCCCAAACCCAGAGCCAGAAGAGATCGGCAGATCCGGGCACCAAGAGCTCAGCAAAGGTCACTGTCCCCTGGGGACAGGCGCATTGTGCTTTCAGCAGGGCTGCCATCTACAATAAGACCAACTAACTCCAGAGATAAACAGATGGCAAAAGGCAAACGTAGGAACGTTATTAACAGAAATCAAGGCAATATGGCACCATCTGAACCCAATTCGCCAACCACAGCAAGTCCTGGATACCCTAGCACACCAGAAAAATAAGAGTTAGATATAAAAGCACAGGTCATGATGCTCCTAGAGGAACACAAAAAAGACATAAACAAATCACTTCAAGAAATGCAGGGGAATATCAATAGGGTAGAAGCTCTTACAATGCAAACACAAAAAAAAAACACACTTAAAGAACTCCAGGAGAATATGGGCCAACAGACAGAAACCAATAAAGAGGAAATGAGAAAATCAGTTAAAGAAATGCAGGAGAACTTGAAACAACATGCAAAAGTCATGAAAGAGGGAGCACAAAAATATATTAAAGAATTACATGAAAACACAAACAAACAAATGAAGGAAGTGAGCAAAACCATCCAAGATCTGAACACAGAGGTAGAAACAACTAAGAAATCACAAAAGGAGGCAACTTTGGAGATAGAAAACCTTGGGAAGAAATCAGGGGTCGTAGATGCAAACATAAACAACAGAATACAAGAGATACAGATAAGAATCTCAGATGTGGAAGATAACATAGTAACCATTGACTCCACAGTCAAAGAAAACACAAAATCTAAAAGGCTTGTAACCCAAAACATCCAGGAAATCCAGGACACAATGAGAAGACCAAACCTAAGGATTATAGGGATAGATGAGAGTGAAGATCTACAACTTAAAGGACCAGCAAATACCTTTAACAAAATTATGGAAGAAAACTTTCCTAACTTAAAGAGAGAGATGCCCATGAATATACAAGAAGCCTACAGAACTCCAAACAGACTGTGCCAGAACAGAAACACCTCCAGTCACATAATAATCAAAACCCCAAATGTACTAAACAAAGAAAGAATATTAAAGGCAGTAAGAGAAAAAGGCCAAGTAACATATAAAGGAAGACCTATCAGAATCTCACCAGACTTCTCTCCAGAAACCATGAAAGCTAGAAGATCCTGGGCAGACCTCATGCAGACCCTAAGAGAACACAAATGTCAGCCAAGACTACTATACCCAGCAAAACTCTCAATCAACGTAGAGGGAGAAATCAAAATATTCCATGACAGGACCAAATTTACACAATATCTTTCCACTAACCCAGCTCTACAAAGGATAATAGGAGGAAAACTCCTATACAAGGAAGGAAACTGCACCCAAGAAAAAGCAAGACAGTAACCTTCTTCCATCAAACTCAAAGGAAGATAACTACTCAAAAACAAAAATAACATCAAAAATGTCAGGAAGTAATAATCTCTATTCCTTAATATCTCTTAACATCAATGGACTCAATTCCCCAATAAAAAGACATAGACTAACAGACTGGATATGGAAACAGGACCCTACATTTTGCTGCTTACAGGAAACGCACCTCAGAGTCAAAGACAAACACTACCTTAGAGTAAAAGGATGGAAGATAATTTTGCAAGCAAATGGTCACAGGAAGCAAGCTGGAATAGCCATTTTAATATCAGATAAAATTGACTTTCAACCCAAAGTCATCAAAAGAGACACAGAAGGTCACTTCTTGCTAGTCAAAGGAAGAATCCACCAAGAAGAACTCACAATTCTAAACATCTACGCTCCAAATGTAATGGCACCCTCATTTGTAAAAGAAACTTTACTAAAGCTCAAAGTACACATTGCACCTAACACAATGATTGTGGGGGACCTCAATACTCCACTATCCACAGTGGACCGACCAGGAAAACAGAAACTAAACAGGGACACAGAGAAACTCATCAAAACTTTGGACCAATTGGATTTAACAGATATATATAGAACATTTCACCCTAAAGCAAAAAACTATACCTTTTTCTCAGTTCCTCATGGTACCTTCTCCAAAATCGACCATATAATTGGACACAAGACAGATCTCAACAAATATAAAAAGATCGAACTAATCCCATGCCTCTTCTCAGATCACCACAGAGTAAGAGTGTTCTTCAATAGCAACAACAAAAAAAAAAAAACAGAAAATCTTCATACACGTGGAGGCTGAACAATATTCTACTCAATGATACCTTAGTCCAGGAAGAAATAAAGAAAGAAATCAAAGATTTCTTATTATTTAATGAAAATAAAGGCACAACATACCCAAATCTATGGGACACAATGAAAGAAGTGCTTAGAGGAAAACTCATAGCCCTGAGTGTTTCCAAAAAGAAACAGGAGAGAGCATATACTAGCAACTTAATGGTGCACTTGAAAGCTCTGGAACAAAAAGAAGCAATTTCACCTAGGAGGAGTAGAAGACAGGAAATCATCAAACTCAGGGCTAAAATCAATCAAGTTGAAACAAAGAGAACCATACAAAGAATCAACAAAACCAGGAGCTGGTTCTTTGAGAAAATCAACAAGATAGATAAACCCCTAGCCAGACTTACCAAAGGGCACAGAGACAGTATTCAAATTAACAAAATTAGAAATGAAAAGGGAGATATAACAACAGAAACTGAGGAAATTCAAAAAATCATCAGATCCTACTACAAAAGCCTATACTCAACACAACTGGAGAATCTGGAGGAAATGGACAATTTCCTAGACAGTTACCAAATACCAAAATTAAACCAGGATCAAATAGATCGTCTAAACAGATCCATAACCCCCAAAGAAATAGAAGGGGTCATAGAAAGTCTTCCAACCAAAAAAAGCACAGGACCAGACAGTTTTAGTGCAGTATTCTATCAGACCTTCAAAGAAGTCCTGATACCAATACTCTTCAAACTATTCCACAAAATAGAAACAGAAGGAACACTACCCAACTCATTCTATGAAGCCACAATTACCCTGATACCAAAACCACACAAAGATTCAACTAAGAAAGAGAACTACAGGCCAATTTCTCTTATGAATATCGATGCAAAAATACTAAACAAAATACTTGCCAACCGAATCCAAGAACACATCAAAATGATCATTCACCATGATCAAGTTGGCTTCATCCCAGGGATGCAGGGATGGTTCAATATACGGAAATCCATCAACGTAATCCACTACATAAACAAACTCAAAGAAAAAAACCACATGGTCATCTCATTGGATGCTGAAAAAGCATTTGACAAAATTCAGCATCCTTTCATGCTAAAGGTCTTGGAAAGAGCAGGAATTCAAGACCCATATCTAAACATAGTAAAAGCAATAT
Organism: Apodemus agrarius; assembly: GCA_964023405.1. NCBI lineage: Eukaryota > Metazoa > Chordata > Mammalia > Rodentia > Muridae > Apodemus > Apodemus agrarius. The sequence goes on along the minus strand of OZ030011.1, from coordinate 94,699,282 downwards.
ACAGCAGACCAGTAGCCAACATCAAGGTAAATGGAGAAAAACTTGAAGCAATCCCACTAAAATCAGGGACTAGAAAAAGCTGCCCCCTCTCACCATATCTCTTCAATATAGTACTTGAGGTACTAGCTAGAGCAACTCGACAACAGAGGGAAGTCAAAGGGATACAAATCGGAAAGGAAGAAGTCAAACTATCACTATTCACAGATGATATGATAGTATACTTAAGTGACCCAAAAACCTCCACCAGAGAACTCCTGCAACTGATAAACAACTTCAGCAAAGTGGCTGGCTATAAAATCAACTCAAGCAAATCAGTAGCCTTCCTATACACGAAGGATAAGCAGGCCGAGAAAGAAATTAGGGAAATGACACCCTTCACAATAGCCACAAATGATATAAAGTATCTTGGAGTGACGCTAACCAAACATGTGAAAGATTTATATGACAAAAACTTCAGGTCTCTGAAGAGGGAAATTGAAGAAGACATCAGAAAATGGGAAAATCTTCCATGCTCGTGGGTTGGCAGGACTAATATAGTAAAAATGGCAATCTTGCCTAAAGCAATATACAGATTCAATGCAATCCCGATCAAAATCCCAACTCAGTTCTTCATAGAGTTAGAAAGAGCAATTCTCAAATTCATCTGGAATAACAAAAAACCCAGGATAGCTAAAACTATCATCAACAGCAAAAGAACTTCTGGGGGAATCAATATCCCGGACCTCAAGCAATATTACAGAGCAGTAGTATTAAAAACTGCATGGTATTGGTTCAGTGACAGGGAGGCGGATCAATGGAATAGGATCGAAGACCCAGAATTGAACCCGCACATCTATGGCCAATTGATCTTCGACAAAGGAGCTGAAAATATCCAGTGGAAAAAAGATAGCCTTTTCAACAGATGGTGCTGGCTCAACTGGAGGTCAACATGCAGAAGAATCAGAATTGATCCACTCTTATCTCCTTGCACTAATCTCAACTCCAAGTGGATCAAGGACCTCCACATAAAACCAGACACACTAAAACTAATAGAAAAGAAACTGGGGAAGACCCTTGAGGACATTAGCTCAGGGGAAAAATTCCTGAACAGAACACCAATTGCTTATGCTCTAAGAGCTAGAACAGACAAATGGGACCTCATAAAATTACAAAGTTTCTGTAAGGCAAAAGACACTGTCAAAAGGATAAATCGGCAACCAACAAATTGGGGAAAAGATCTTCACCAACCCCACATCCGTCAGAGTGCTAATCTCCAATGTATACAAAGAACTCAAGAGGTTAGACCCCAGAAAACCAAATAACCCTATCCAAAAATGGGGTACAGAGCTAAACAGAGACTTTTCACCTGAAGAAATTCAGATGGCTGAGAAACACATTAAAAAATGTTCAACATCATTAGTCATTAGGGAAATGCAAATCAAAACAACCCTGAGATTTCACCTCACACCAGTGAGAATGGATAAGATTAAAAACTCAGAAGACATCAGGTGTTGGCGAGGATGTGGAGAAAGAGGAACACTCCTCCACTGCTGGTGGGAATGCAAGTTGGTACAACCACTCTGGAAATCAGTCTGGCGGTTCCTCAGAAATCTGGACGTGATACATCCAGAGGACCCAGCCATACCACTCCTGGGAATATACCCAGAAGATTCCCCAGCATGCAATAAGGATACATGCTCCACTATGTTCATAGCAGCCTTATATGTAATAGCCAGAAGCTGGAAAGAACCCAGATGTCCCTCAACAGAGGAATGGATACAAAAAATGTGGTATATATACACAGTGGAGTACTATTCAGCCATTAGAAACAATGAATTAATGAAATTCTTAGAGAAATGGATGGAGCTGGAGAACGTCATACTAAGTGAGGTGACCCAGTCTCAAAAGAATACCCATGGTATGCAGTCACTGATAAGTGGATATTAGCCTAGAAGCTTGGAACACCAAAGACATAACTCATATACCAAGTGATGTCTCACAAGAAGAAAGGAGTGGACACTGGTGCTAGAATGGACCAAAGCATCATTGTGGGGGAGTACAAGAACAGTGAGGTGGGAGGGGGGTAGATGAGGGAGCAGGGGGAGGGAAAAGGGCATGTGGGACCTTTGGGGGTGGGGAACCAGAAAAAGGGAAATGAATTGTAAATATAGAATATATCCAGTAAAAAAAAAGAAAAGAATGTGGGTGCCTAATAGCCAGAAGCTGGAAAGAACTGAGATGTCCTTCAACAGAGGAATGGATACAAAAATTGTGGTGTGTGTGTATGTGTATGTGTATGTGTATATATATATATATATATATATATATATATATATATATACACACACACACACACACACACACACAATGGAGTACTATTCAGCTATTAAAACAATGAATTCATGAAATTCTTAGGCAAATGGATGGAACTAGAAAGTGTCATCTTGAGTGAGGTAACACAATCACAAAAGAACACACATGTTATGCACTCACTGATAAGTGGATGTTAGCCCAAAAGCTCAAAATAAACAAGTTACATTTCACAGACCACAGAAAGCTCAAGAAGAAGGAGCACTGAAGTGGGGGTACTTTGGTTCCCTGAGAAAGGGAACAAAATACTCACAGGAACAATAGTGGAGACAAAGTGTGGAGCAGAGACTGAAGTAAAGGCCACCCAGAGACTGTCCTACCTGGGGATTCATCCTATAAACAGTCACCAAACCCTGACACTATTATGGACAACAAGAAGTGCATACCAAAAGAGCCTGCTATGGTTGTCTTTTGGAGGGGCCTTGCCAGAGCCTTATGCATACAGAGGCAGATGCTAGCAGCCAACCATTGGACTGGGCATGGGGCCCCAATGGAGGAGTTGGAGGGTAGTCCCATGGGAAGAACAGTGATGTTAGCCACCCAGATGCCCCAGGACTCCCCGACTAAACCATAATTCAAGGAGTACACATGGTTCCAGCCATAAATGTGGCAGAGGAATGGCTTGTTGGGCATCAGTGGGAGGAGAGGTCCTTGGTCCTATGAAGGCTCAATAGATGCCCCAACCAAAGGTAATAGAGGTGGGGGAGGTGGGAGTAGGTCAGGTAGAAGGGCATATACTTGGAGGCAGGGGGTGGGAAGAGCGGTTGAGGGTTTTCAAGAAGGGGGGAAACCGGGAAAGGTTTTAGCATTTGAAATATAAATGAAGATTATATTCAATAATTAAAAAAAAGAATGTGGGTCCCTTGGATTTGGAGCATAGGTGTTCAGAATTGAGAGTACTTGGTATATTTTTCCTTTGATGAGTATGAAGTGTCCTTCCTTATCTATTTTGATAACTTTAAGTTCTAAGTTGATTTTATTCAATATTAAAGCTATTAGAATGGCTATTCAAGCTTGTTTCTTGGGACCATTTGCTTGGAAATTCTGTTTTCTAGTCTTTTACTTTGAGGTAGTATCTGTCTTTGTCACTGAGGTGCGTTTCTTATATGCAGCAAAATGTTGGGTTCTGTTTAAGTATCCAGTCTGTTAGTCTGCATCTTTTTATTGGGGAATTGAGCTTATTGATATTAAGAGACATTAAGAAAAAGTGATTGTTGCTTCCTGGTGTTATTGTTGTTAAAGGTGAAGTTTTGTTTATGTCGTTATTATCTTATTGGTTTATTAATAGAAGATTACTATCTTGCTTTTTCTAGGGTGTAGTTTCCCTCCTTGTGTTATAGTTTTCCATTTATTATCCTTTGAATTGCTGGATTTGTGGAAAAATATTGTGTAAATTTGATTTTTTTCATGGACTATCTTAGTTTCTCTATCTATGGTGATTGAGAGTTTTGCTAAGTATAGTAGCCTGGGCTGTCATTTGTGTTCTCTTAGGGTCTGTATGAGGTCTGCCCAGGATCTTCTAGCTTTCATAGTCTCTGGCAAGAAGTCTGGTATAATTCTGATATGTTTACATTTATATGTTACTTGACCTTTTTCCCTTACTGCTTTTAGTATTCTTTCTTTGTTTTGAGTGTTTGGTGTTTTGATTATTATGTGAAGGGAGGAATTTCTTTTCTGGTCCAATCTATTTGGAGTTCTGTAGGCTTCTTGTATGACCATGGATATCTCTTTAATTAGGTTAGGGAAATTTTCTTCTATAATTATGTTGAACATATTTACTGGCCCTTTAAATTGGGAGTTTTCTCTCTCTTCCATACCTATTATCCTTAGGTTTGGTCTTCTCATTGTGTCCCAGATTGTTTGGGGTCAGGAGCTTTTTGAATTTTGCATTTTCTTTGTTGTGTCAATGTTCTCTATGGTATCTTCTGCATCTGAGAGTCTCTCTTATATCTTTTGTATTCTGTTGGTTATGCTTACATCTATGACTCCTGATCTCTTTCCTAGGTTTTCTATCTCCAAAGTTGTCTTTCTTTCTTGTGATTTCTTCATTGTTACAACTTCCATTTTTAGATCCTGGAGGGTTTTGTTCAGTCCCTTCACCTGTTTGGCTGTGTTTTCCTGTCATTCTTTAAGGGATTTTGGGGTTTCCTCTTCAAGGGCTTCTCCCTGTTTACCTGTGTTCTCCTGTATTTCCTTAAGGGAGTTATTTATGTTCTTCTTAAAGTCCTCTATCAGCATCATGAGATGCGATTTTAAATCCAACTCTTGCTTTTCTGTTGTGTAGGGGTATCAAGTACTTGCTGTGGTGGGAGAACTGGTTTCTTTCTTTTTTTTTGATTTTTTTTTATTGTATATATTCTATATTTACAATTCATTTCCCTTTTTCTGGTTCCCCACCCCCAAAGGTCCCACATGTCCTTTTCCCTCCCCCTGCTCCCGCATCCACCCCCTCCCACTTTACTGTTCTTGTAATCTCCCCCAATGATGTTTTGGTCCATTCTAGCACCAGTGTCCACTCCTTTCTTCTTGTGAGACATCACTTGATATGTGATTTGTGTCTTTGGTGTTCCAAGCTTCTAGGCTAATATCCACTTATCAGTGACTGCATACCATGGGTATTCTTTTGAGACTGGGTCACCTCACTTAGTATGACGTTCTCCAGCTCCATCCATTTCTCTAAGAATTTCATGAATTCATTGTTTCTAATGGCTGTATAGTACTCCATTGTGTATATATACCACATTTTTTGTATCCATTCCTCTGTTGAGGGACATCTGGGTTCTTTCCAGCTTCTGGCTATTATATATAAAGCTGCTATGAACATAGTGGAGCATGTATCCTTATTGCATGCTGATGAATCTTCTGGGTATATTCCCAGGAGTGGTATGGCTGGGTCCTCCGGAAGTATCACGCCCAGTTTTCTGAGGAACCGCCATACTGATTTCCAGAGTGGTTGTACCAGCTTGCATTCCCACCAGCAGTGGAGGAGTGTTCCTCTTTCTCCACATCCTCGCCAACACCTGATGTCTTCTGAGTTTTTAATCTTAGCCATTCTGACTGGTGTGAGGTGAAATCTCAGGGTTGTTTTAATTTGCATTTCCCTAATGACTAGTGATGTTGAACATTTTTAAAGGTGTTTCTCAGCCATCCGAATTTCTTCAGGTCAAAAGACTCTGTTTAGCTCTGTACCCCATTTTTGGATAGGGTTATTTGGTTTTCTGGGGTCTAACCTCTTGAGTTCTTTGTATACATTGGAGATTAGCCCTCTGTCGGATGTGGGGTTGGTGAAGATTTTTTCCCAATTTATTTATTGGTTGTCGATTTATCCTTTTGACAGTGTCTTTTGCCTTACAGAAACTTTGTAGTTTTATGAGGTCCCATTTGTCTATTCTTGCTCTTAGAGCATAAGCAATTGGTGTTCTGTTCAGGAATTTTTCCCCTGAGCCAATGTCCTCAAGGGTCTTCCCCAGTTTCTTTTCTATTAGTTTTAGTGTGTCTGGTTTTATGTGGAGGTCTTTGATCCACTTGGAGTTGAGCTTAGTGCAAGGAGATAAGAGTGGATCAATTCTCATTCTTCTGCATGTTGACCTCCAGTTGAGCCAGCACCATCTGTTGAAAAGGCTATCTTTTTTCTTTTTTTTTTTTTTTTTTTTTTTTTTTTTTTTAGTGTGAGGATTGGTTTTATTGACAATTTGACACAATCTTGGACCACATGGAAAGAAAGTCTCCATGAGAGATTGTCTAGCTCAGGTTGGCCTGTGTGTATATATATCTTTGGAAGATTGTCCTGATTATATTAATTTCTGTAGGAAGACCCAGCCTACTGTGGGCAACACCATTCCCTAGGCTCCTGAACTCCTAAGGAGTGGACAAAGCCATCTAAGCACTAGTGTGCCTACATTAATTTGTCACTCTCCATTCTTTTTTTTTTTTTTTTTTTTTTTTTTTTTTTTTACTGAGATTTTCTCTTTTTTTTTTTTTTTTTTTTTTTTAATTTTATTTTCTATATTCTATGTTTACATTCCAAAGGCTTTCCCCTTTCCCAGTTCCCACCCACCATAGTTCCCATAGTTCCTCTCCCCCCCATCTGTTCCCCAATAATTCCCCCTCCCCCCTCGGTTTCTTTACTAAACTGGAAGCAATCTTTACAGGCCCAGGGTCCTCTCCTTTCTTCTTCTTGGGAATCATTTGTCTTGCTATTTGTGTCTTGAGTATTTAGGGCTTCTGGGCTCATTAATATCCACTTATCAGTGATTGCATTTCAGGTGCATTCTTTTGAAACATAGTGGAGCATGTGTCCTTATTGCATGCAGGGGAATCCTCTGGGTATATGCCCAGGAGTGGTATGCCAGGGTCCTCTGGAAGTAACATGCCCAATTTTCTGAGGAACCGCCAAACTGATTTCCAGAGCGGTTTTACCATTTTGCAATCCCACCAACAGTGGAGGAGTGTTCCTCTTTCTCCACATCCTCGCCAGCACTTGTTGTCTCTTGAGTTTTTAATCTTAGCCATTCTGACTGGTGTGAGGTGGAATCTCAGGGTTGTTTTGATTTGCATTTCCCTGATGACTAATGATGTTGAACATCTTTTAAGGTGTTGGCTATCTTTTTTCTACTGGATGTTTTCAGCTCCTTTGTCGAAGATCAATTGGCCATAGATGTGTGGGTTCAATTCTGGGTCTTCGATCCTATTCCATTGATCTGCTTCCCTGTCACTGAACCAATACCATGCAGTTTTTAATACCACTGCTCTGTAATATTGCTTGAGGTCCGGGATATTGATTCCCCCAGAAGTTCTTTTGCTGTTGATGATAGTTTTAGCTATCCTGGGTTTTTTGTTATTCCAGAGAGAACTGGTTTCTGATGTTGCCAAGTAGACTTGGTTTCTGTTGGTAGGGTTTCTTGTGCTTACCTTTCGCCATCTGGTTATCTCTGGAATTAGTTGGTCTTGCTGTCTCTGGTTGGAGCTTGTCCCTCCTGTGGGCCTGTAAGCCTGTGTCAGCACTCCTGGCAGACCAGCTCTCTTCTGGTGGGATCTCTGTGTAGAGGGCTGTGGAACCACCCTGGTTTCAGGGTGCAGATGGCTACTGGAATGATCCTGTCAGCTGCTCCACTGTTCAGATGCCCTGTGTGCTCCTAGCTGTTCCCGTCCAGACAGTTACTGGAGAGAAAGTGGAGATCTCACCTCTGAGCCAAAAAGTGTAAGCGCTCCTGGGAGCCCAGCTCTCTCCTGGCAGGCCCTTGAACAGAGGGCTATGGAACCACCCCAGCTTCTGGGTGCTTGCTACTCAGTTTTCATCCGCATAATAGACTCATTTGGGAGGAAGGAAGCTTAGTTGGGGAACTGCGTCCACTAGATTGGCCTGTAGGCACGTCTGTGGGCATTTTCTTGGTTTGTGGTTGATTGTGGGAAGGAGCAATGTGGGCACGTGGGTCCTGGGTTGTATAACAAAGCAAGATGAGCAAGCCATTTGGAGCAAGCCAGTCAGATATGTGTGCTAAAATGGTGGCCAGCATCCACTCGGAGCTTGGGGCTGCCTCATTGAGGTATGAGAAGGTGTAGGACCCTGCTCAGGAGTGGGGAAATGCAGTCTAAGGTCCCCTGGGACTGTGGGGAGCCAGCTCCTGGGCCCCCCAGGCCTAGGGATGGCAGGTGCTCAGACTCTTGGACATCTCAGATGCCACTGGATGCCACTGAAGAGCTGAGAATGGAATAAAGGTCCACAGGCTGGATCTAGCCCGGGACTGAGGTTATGGGTGGGGAGAGAGCTCCAGCTGGCTCCCTCAGGGACAATAGAGTCCTTGACTTGTTTGGATGGCAACTTGGCTTGGTGGAGTCCATAGCTGGGAATGCAGAGAGGTCTCCTGTGGGAGATTAGATGCGGCGGCTCTTTGGAGGAAGACCTGCTCCATTGCTCCAGCACAGCAGATCCCAATGAGAAGAGGCAGTCCATCGTTTTAAAGTATTTATTGTCTTGGCAGAGAGTTGTGATGAGTGACACTGTATCCCACTTTCTCAGGGCAGGCCTGAGGTTAAATACCTTTTGCAGGGGGGATTGTCTGGGAAGGATAGCTTAATTGGCTAAGCCTTTCGGGCCTTTAGGTACCTCATTAAAATGGAGATGTCTTGAGGCTACAAGATCTGTGGTCATGTCCTCTACCTGTGGAGGGGCTTGGGGTATTGCCCTTACTGTGACTGATTGCCACAGAATTATGGAGGGCTGAGGCCTTGTGTCAGGAATCTGGTGTCTAGGAGTATGGCAAATACCTACCATCCCTTGCAGGATCACCTGCTGAGTCACGGGATTTTAAATCTAGCTCAACCAGAAACCAGGCTCCCTTTTATGGTCCCACAAGTTATATTTCTCTGTAGCTCTATTACTTCAGTTCTTGCCTCTAGATTCCTACTTTGCTTTTTTGACTTGGCTTCTATTGATGACGGACTGTACCCAGTAAGCCAAATACACCTTTAACTCTCCAAGTTGCTTTTGCTTAGCATTTTATTACAGCAAAAGATACTAAGATGTGTATCTACCCGCCATTCTGTTCTCTAGCTTTAAATTATAATGCACCAAGTACAATTTGTGCTAGACTGACACTTTCCCTCATAGGATTATCTTCTGGAGTATGTTCCACCTGCTAGGTATAACTCTCTCTAAGAAACTGGAAGTTGCCTCTTCTTGTAGCTATCAATTGCTGAGAGGTCCTTAGCTAGTGGTGGGACTTCGTGCTCATAAATTTACATATGCAGCTGACCTGTTTTGGCCAGAAAACACTGTATCCTTGTAGTCACTCACCATTTCTGGCTCTTAAAATCTTCCCATTCCTTCTTCCATTATGATCTGAGAGTTTTGGAAAGAGGGCGTGTGATATGACTGGCCCATCCAGAGATGAGTATTCCACAGTTTTGTTTGTTTGTTTTATAGAATTCCTCTGTCTTCTTTCCAGATTGGTAAGCAACCTCTCTAAAGGCAAGAATTAAACACATCCTAGTCAAAAACAGGGGACATTTAAGACTCAGCACCCTCTCATTTCTGAGTATTGAGTTACCAACAGATCTCTAGGAATGTTTTAAAGGTTTATGAAGTTTGAGTACAGAGAGATATATATGATGTAGGCTACGAGATCACTCATGCTGCTACGCCTCCTCAAAGGTATTCTGCATCTCTAATGACAGAATGAGCAATTAGAAGATGTAAACATTCTCCTCTCCATCCTTGAGTGCTTGCTCCCTGTAAGATGCTTTCCCAAGATTTAGAAAGGAAACATGGATGAATAATTTTGCTCTGGGGAAAATTTACCATTTGCAAAATCATTCTAGTTTAAGTAGTTTATTGAAAAGTGTAAACAAGAAATGTGACCTCTAGTAAGAAGGCAGAAGACGAAGGGGATCACAGGAACCCATCATGAACTGTGTCCAGTAACTTACAAGCAGACAAGTCCTCTATGGAGACTTTACTAACCCCATTTCTCCCCTTGGAGTCACAGCCTAAGTAGAACAGGGTAAATTAAGATTAATTGATATCAGGGTAATTGTGGCTTCATAGAATGAGTTGGGTAGTGTTCCTTCTGTTTCTATTTTGTGGAATAGTTTGAAGAGTATTGGTATTAGGACTTCTTTGAAGGTCTGATAGGAGGATTCTGCACTAAAACCATCTGGTCCTGTGCTTTTTTTGGTTGGAAGACTTTCTATTTCATAACCCCTTCTATTTCTTTGGGGGTTATGGGTCTGTTTAGACGATCTATTTGATCCTGGTTTAATTTTGCTATTTGGTAACTGTCTAGGAAATTGTCCATTTCCTCCAGATTCTCCAGTTGTGTTGAGTATAGGTTTTTGTAGTAGGATCTGATGATTTTTTGAATTTCCTCAGTTTCTGTTGTTATATCTCCCTTTTCATTTCTAATTTTGTTAATTTGAATACTATCTCTGTACCCTTTGGTAAGTCTGGCTAAGGGTTTATCTATCTTGTTGATTTTTTCAAAGAACCAGCTCCTGGTTTTGTTGATTCTTTGTATGGTTCTCTTTGTTTCAACTTGATTGATTTCAACCCTGAGTTTGATGATTTCCTGTCTTCTACTCCTCCTGGGTGAAATTGCTTCTTTTTGTTCCAGAGCTTTCAAGTGCACCATTAAGTTGCTAGTATATGCTCTCTCCTGTTTCTTTTTGAAGACACTCGGGGCTATGAGTTTTCCTCTAAGCACTACTTTCATTGTGTCCCATAGATTTGGGTATGTTGTGCCTTCATTTTCATTAAATCCTAAGAAATCTTTGATTTCTTTCTTTATTTCTTCCTGGACTAAGGTATCATTGAGTAGAATATTGTTCAGCCTCCACGTGTATGAGGATTTTCTGCTGTTTTTGTTGCTATTGAAGAACACTCTTACTCCGTGGTGATCTGATAAGAGGCATGGGATTAGTTCGATCTTTTTATATTTGTTGAGGTCTGTCTTGTGTCCAATTATATGGTCGATTTTGGAGAAGGTACCATGAGGTGCTGAGAAAAAGGTATAGTCTTTTGCTTTAGGGTAAAATGTTCTATATATATCTGTTAAATCCAATTGGTCCAAAGTTTCGATGAGTTTCTCTGTGTCCCTGTTTAGTTTCTGTTTTCCTGATCGGTCCACTGAGGATCCACTCTTATCTCCTTGCACTAAGCTCAACTCCAAGTGGATCAAGGACCTCCACATAAAACCAGAGACACTAAAACTAATAGAAAAGAAACTGGGGAAGACCCTTGAGGACATTGGCTCAGGGGGAAAGTTCCTGAACAGAACACCAATAGCTTATGCTCTAAGATCAAGAATAGACAAATGGGACCTCATAAAATTACAAAGTTTCTGTAAGGCAAAAGACACTGTCAAAAGGACAAATAGGCAACCAACAAATTGGGAAAAGATCTTCACCAACCCTACATCTGACAGAGGGCTAATATCCAATGTATACAAGGAACTCAAGAAGTTAGACCCCAGAAAACCAAATAACCCTATCAAAAAATGGGGTACAGAGCTAAACAAAGACTTTTCACCTGAAGAAATTCAGATGGCTGAGAAGCACCTTAAAAAATGTTCAACATCGTTAGTCATTAGGGAAATGAAAATCAAAACAACCCTGAGATTTCACCTCATACCAGTCAGAGTGGCTAAGATTAAAAACTCAGGAAACAGCAGGTGTTGGCGAGGATGTGGAGAAAGAGGAACACCCCTACACTGCTGGTGGGAATGCAAGCTGGTACAACCACTCTGGAAATCAGTCTGGTGGTTCCTCAGAAAACTGGACACAATACTTCTGGAGGACCCTGCCATACCACTCCTGGGCATATACCCAGAAGATTCACCAGCATGCAATAAGGATACATGTTTCACTATGTTCATAGCAGCAGCCTTATTTATAATAGCCAGAAGCTGGAAAGAACCCAGATGTCCCTCAACAGAGGAATGGATACAAAAAATGTGGTATTTATACACAATGGAGTACTATTCAGCCATTAGAAGCAATGAATTCATGGAATTCTTAGAGAAATGGATGGAGCTGTAGAACATCATACTAAGTGAGGTGACCCAGTCTCAAAAGAATACCCATGGTATGCAGTCACTGATAAGTGGATATTAGCCTAGAATCTTGGAACACCAAAGACACAATCCACATACCAAATGATGTCTGATAAGAAGGAAGGAGTGGACCCTGGTTCTGGAAAGGCTCAATGTATCAGTGTAGGGGAATACCAGAACAGGGAAGTGGGAAGGGGTAAATAGGGGAACAGGGGGAGGAAAAAGGGCATGTGGGACCTTTGGGGGGTGGGGAATCAAGAAAAGGGAAATGAAATGTAAATAAAAAATATATCCAATAAAAAAAGAAGCACTTCCCTCTTATAGATACACTCTCTCACTCATGAAATTTCTCTCAGGAGAAATGAGTGGTAAATCTAGATTGCTCACCTTTTGCAGCCTCCACTGAATACACATATCTTATTTCTGAGAACCATGCATTACCAATGTGTGGCAGACATTGCTGGTGGTAGCACAACCCACCAGGAGCACCATGAACAAGTGTATGAAGTTAGGGTGTGGTATAGAGAGACAATATGGGGAGGGTAAAGGGACCACAGAGGGGTAAGGAGGTGTGTCAGCAGACTGCCACCTTTCTGATCAGAGGTGACTGGTGGTTTGCTTGTGGTGACCCACTGGCATCAGCTCTTCTTCTGTGTTATTACCTGTCTTTGTGCTTTATTATCCATGTCTGTGTTTTATTTTATAACTTCAATAAGCTCAAAAACAAAGCCAAGAAAGACTTACATATTTGCATTTTGACATTTGGAAGAGATTCAGATTGAAATAAAGTGATATCACTCATGCTGGCATGAGTTGTGTGTATTCTAAACTATGGACATATTCACTGACATAGAAAAACAAAGGGAAGATATATTACACCAAGCATATAACAGAAATATATGCTGTTAACATGTTGTCTCCTTGATTCACTTTTCTCTAATAAATTTAGCATCGGATATAAGTCTTTCTCTTGATACACTGTTGAGGTTTTGTCAATTTGACATGTGGAAAGAGGAAAATTTAATTGAGGAATTGCCCCTATCAGATAGATTTGTGAAGCTGTCTGTAGGGGCATTTTCTTAATTGTTGATTAATATGAGAAAGTACAGCTTATTGTGGGTGAAATCATCCTTTGGCAGGTGGTCCTGTGTTGTATAGGAAAGCAAACTGAGCAAGTCTTAGGGAGCAAGCCAGTAAGCAATGATCCTCCATGGTCTCTGTTTCAGCTCCTTCCTTTAAGTTCCTGTCTTTCTATCCCTCGTTAATGTACTCTTACTTGGAAGTATAAGGTGAAACAAACCCTTTCTTCCCCAGGTTACTGCTGGTTAGTGTTTTATCACAGCAATGGAAAACATACTGAAACCATATTTCTTCCATGTTCTCATTCTCCTTCTTTACATTATTCCTCCAAAGAGGAAACTATTATCATTGCTTATAGGCACAAACCAACAGTACCCATCATCCTTTCCCATGCCTGTGTGCCAAGTCTGCTCCACCAGTTAGAGCTGTCCCACAAAACAGACATTGTTGCTCCATTGCCTGGCTGAATCAAAGAGTAAGGCCTAGAAAATCTGTGGTCTCAGAACAGAATGAGAAACTATTAAGAGACAAGGTGACCTAGCAGAGTATGGAGGAGAAATATCATCCATCCAGAAGTTGGCCTTCTTTCCTTCCTCATAATTCCAGGAGTTGTGGATGGTTTTAGATTCTCTCCACCCACACCTTGGTGACTTTCTTCACTGCCAAGGCCAAATACCTGACAAGAAGATACTTAAGGAAGGAGGTTTTGCTCTGGCATACAGTTTAAGAAATGTATCCTGTCGTAGTAAGGAGGGCATTGGGATAGGAGTAAGAGGTAATGGTCACATTGAACCCCCAGGCAGGAAATAAGCAGAAAGAGGACCAAAAATCAAATCAGGCTATCACACCTCAAGGTTTGCCCTAGTAACCCACTTCCTCCCATGAAGCTCTACCTCCCAAATGTCCCACAACAGTGCCATCATCTGAGCCCCAAGTATTACCAGCACATGAGCCTGTGGAGAGCATTTCACATTCAAGCCACAGCGCATAGCTATATCATCTGCATTGAAATCTTACTAGTTGGAACCGCTAGATAAATTTTGAGTTTAAACCCTAGGCCCAAAGGGACACATTCTTAGACTGTCTTACTTCCCTTGTGTTTTTAGGACTGTTAGGTAAATAATTAAATCCTCTAAACCCATGTGCTGAAGTCAGGTACAGAATCCTGTTAAGGGGAATGGCATGGCTTTCTCCTGGCCTCTTTATATCAATTACAAAGACGAAAGAGCCTATAATATTACTATAGTTCTCTTAGTTCTATACATGGAAGTAGAGAGATGGCTTGAATAGTGTTTATCATCCGTTCAGATGATCTATGTTCTGTTCTCAGTGCCCATCAGACAGCTGAAGCAACTACCTATAGCTTCAGCTCCAGGAGGTCTGATGTCTCTGGCTCTATAGGCACCTGTATATCTATGGAATATACTAACATACACACACACACACACACACACACACACACACACACACACACACATCTAAGATTCCTAAATTACTTGCACCATAGTTTTAATGCTGGGGTATCTTTTAACCCTCTGAGTCTTCCCACCAATCACCCCAGTGGCTCGTATGGGTACCCACTCCACTATGTATGTCCTCATTGAGGGCCCTTCAGAGCCCTCTTGATCTCTTTTATAGAATCTTTTGAAGGAATGTCAAACAGGTCCAATCCCTACTAAGAACCTACTCAGCATCCTCTACTGACTAACTATAAGCAGGTTTTGCCAAGGGCATCCCTGGGTACCGTGCCATATCCATGCACTCTGTACACTCATTACAATTGTCCTTTTGGGAGTCTATACTTCTGCTTTGCTTTAGAATCCCTAACTTTTCTCTTCTCCCAGAACCCCAGGGATGCAAGGATGCCAGACAGAGCCAAATGAGTGAGTTCTGTGAGATCTATGCTATTGATGAACTATTTATTCTAGCTAGCCCCAATAAAAGACACAAAGCCCTGGTATTTCATTTACAAGCTTTAAAACTAGATTGGGCTGGTTTTGATAGTCTCACCTTTATTCAAAGGATATGTCCCTTGTTCCTTGCTCTTTGAGTCTCCCGGGCTGCTTTTGTGCCATCAGCCTATCCTCAGGATGAACTTCTCCTGGCCACGTGCTCATGATCCATCCAACCTTATGGCGACCTCCTCCCCTCTCCTTCTTTTCTCTTCTTCTCCCCTGTGATCTCTAGAGAGACCCCTTCACTTGATTCTCATGTCCCACCCTCCTCTCTCTACTGCCCAATCACAGGCTCTAGATTTTTATTAACAAATAGCTTTAAATTGGGGAGTAAGGTGTACACATCAAAGGCCCTATAGGCGAAATACATCCACTTAAGTGACAACCAGATCTTGGGGTTCAGAATTTAGCATTTGTATATATAGCAACTAACCTCCAACACTAGGGATTAATATAACCCTGTTTTAATGGAATATGTGTGCTTGAGTAGTTTTGATTAACATGAGATAACTTTTCTTTTGAGACTTCTTTAAAGCCACATTGAAAATTTCTATTTCTTTTTTTAAAAAGATTTATTTTTAAATTATAAGTACATGAGGAGTTCATGTGACTGCAGGTTCCTTCAGAGGACAGAAGAAACTGTCAGATTCTCTGGAATTAAAGGTAGGGTAGTTGTGAAGCCACCTGATTTGGGAACCAAAATCTGTACAACAGTAATAAATGCTGTTTTTAATCACTGAGTCATCTCTCCAGATGAAGATGAAGAAGAAGAAGAAGAAGAAGAAGAAGAAGAAGAAGAAGGAGGAGGAGGAGGAGGAGGAGGAGGAGGAGGAGGAGGAGGAGGAGGAGGAGGAGGAGGAGGAGGAGGAGAGAAAAAGAAGAAGCCATTAGCAAAGGTAGCATCATTGATGAGGGCTAATTATTTTAGTGATTTGGGCCCTAAGAAGTCCATTCCCTAAGAGAGAAGATTTTCATGTATTAAAGAAATGACATAAATATGCTAGAGAACCAGAAGGCATGGCATCACATCCCAAGCTACTTAAGTCTTGTCTTAAATTCACACAGAACAGGAGTTATTGTGACCCTGTATGGTGGTACGTTGAATAAAAATTGCCCCCATAGTTTTATATATTTCAATGTTTAGTCATCAGGGAGTGGCACTACTTGAGAAGAGTTAGGCATGGACTCCTTGGAGTAGGTGTGACCTTGCTGGAGGAAGAGTTTCACTTTGAAACCTCAAAGCCCAAGTGAGGGCCAGTATCTTTCTTTTCCTGCTGCCCATGGATCTTGATGTAGAACTATGAATTATTTCAACAACATGATGTCTATTGCCAGGCTTCTCACCATGATGATAAAACTGTAAGCCAGCCCCAATAAAATGTTTTCATAGATAAGAGTTGCCCTGGCCATGGCATCTCTTGCGGCAACAGAAGGCTGACTGAGACACATTGGTAAAAGGAAGCAGGCTAAGCTTTGGTATGTGTTAAGTTTGGGTCCTGAATGAATAGCTCCCATTAGTATGCACCCATGTCTTCTGATCTTGGCATTGCATGAGACAAATGTGGAGATTATTTGTGCTTTCCACTCTAGCCACTCATAAGGGGGCCCCCACTTATGAGTGTATAGTGGAATCCATGACACTTTTCAGATTCTGAGAAATCCTTGTTCCAGCTTCAGTTTGGGTCCAGACTTGAGCTCCAGTGGCCTGGAGGTGACACTTTCATTCACTTTTATCCATGCATCCTTAGATGTCTTCAAGGATCTGTGATTTTGACAGAAAGGCACCATGTTTCTCCATGTAGGTCAGTGCTCCGTCCTCTGTGAGCAGGTTCAACTTTAGCAAATCTTTGTCTGTGTTTGCCATTTCTATGCTGTTCCTATCTCCTCTCTCCCTATCTCTCTCTCTTTCTGTTTCTCTTTAACTCTCCAATCTCTGTCTCTGTCTCTGTCTCTGTCTCTCTCTGTGTGTGTGTGTGTGTGTGTGTGTGTGTGTGTGTGTGTGTGTTTCACCTTTTTGGTTCTTTTTGTTCCCCTCTGTTTGTCTTTCCCTGTTTCTATCTCTATATCTCTATCTCTCAATGCCCATATCTCTCCATACCTCTCTCCATGTTTGTATTTGTCTCTCTTGGCCTATGTCTATGCCTGTCTCTGATTTTGGGCCTGTCACTCTTCTCCTAGCCTTTATTGGTGAGCAATTTCCCATAATTTCAACATCTGTTTGTACTTTATTTCTATTTGGAAACTAAGTGCTTTTGGCTCTCATTTTAGAGTCTAATCCTATAAACTAAAGTGGATTGTTTAAGTTCTGAAAGCATCTAAAACAGATACAGATAGTAGGGACTCTGACCCACTTCTAAAGATGTCTGCAAAGCAGCACACTCTTCAGTCCAAAATATGAGGCTCTTTTCTGGAGAGGTAAAAGGAAATACAGCTCAGATCTTGACTACATGCATTCAGAGATCAGGCTAAGGAGGCATAGCCAAGACATGGATAAGACTGACTGTTGATCACAGGAATGCAGAGAGGCAGTCCCTGAGATTCTGTGAGAGATCCAGAAGTGTGGTGGACAACTAATGTCTATGCTAGCTAGACATGAGGAAAAATCAAGGAATGGTAACTTGATAAAGCTCTCAGCAGTTGGATCTCTCAAACATGGGTGACAAATGTGCCTCAAAGGCCTCAAGACAGAATTTAAACCATACTGTTTTAAAGGAGAAACACAGGAAGCCTAGACTAGAATAAGATCTCGAAGCTCCCAAATGTAGGCTATCTGAGCCTTTCCCCATTCTGTGTGGCTAAAGGACTCCAGATAGTCTCAATGTGTGCACTGTAAGACTGAGCCTAGGCTGTGGAGTCTGCAAAATTAGGGAGTACAAAGTCCTGTGTTACACCATTCTGTCTGTAAGCTCATCCCGGGCCTTGCAGTTATGCCCCAGTAACAGCAGAAGCTGGCAGATACCTGTATTTAGGAGCTTGTACTCTCCATGTCCTTGTAGAAGTCTGCCTTTTGCCAGAGTGAGAGGAAAACTATATCCTCTGTATACATGAAGGACTCATCTAACATGAAACATGGAGGGATGCAAATAGAAGTTAATGGCATGTAAGGAAGGTCAGGCTTAGGATTTGGGCCTTTTGGTGAAGGAAGTCTATTATGGTCTGCTTTCTGTTGATTTGCTTGTGTACACTTGACAGGACACTATTCAGGTCAGCCACGTACCATATCAGACTTCTGCCCAGCATTGTCTTTTGCTCCAGCCAGAGTCTCATCAACCAAGAGGAAGTGAGAGGCTTACCTGCTACCTCATCCCATGGTGACATTTTCCTCGTGATTTCTCCTAAAATGCATCTTGCCTTTGACTTTTAGCTCAATAATTCAACGTTGGGGGTCCAAGAAAAGGGTTCTGACAGTTATTGAATATATCATGTTTTATCTGTTAGAATTTGAGAAAAAGCAGGAAAGACTTGAGGCACCATTGAGCATGTGTCACCTTCCTGTATTTTCACATGTCTGCTGTATGACCCATGATATCCTGGTTCCCAGGACATAAGCGAGTCTGTGTCTGACATCTATATGGTTGAGGACCTTCCCTCTATAGTATGTCTTCCCTGACACATAGCTGAAGGTCCATGTGGGACAAGATCATATATTTTACTGGTGTTCTTGCAAGATTTTTTCCTCAAAGGCACTTTTGTTTCAGATGCTCTGGTTAAAGATTGATCCGTTTCTGTATTTGGATGGAGAACCTTGAGTCATTGCCCAGTCAGAACTCTGTTCACACATACCAAGTTTCTTTTTCTATATACTTTTTTTTTAGATTTATTTATTTATTATATGTAAGTACACTGTAGCTATCTTCAGACACTCCATAAGAGGGCATCAGATCTCGTTACGGATGGTTATAAGCCACCATGTGGTTGCTGGGATTTGAACTCATGACCTTTGGGAGAGCAGTCAGTGCTCTTAACCACTGAGCCATCTCTCCAGCCTCATACCAAGTTTCTTTAGCTCCCAAAGTTGAGGATCATTCTCTTAATCCAGGCCAAAAAAGTTCAGTCTACCTGGACATCATGGGCAATTTAGTTGATCTACCACCAAATGCCATGAGTAAATCCCATCTCCTTGGGTTCCTCTACTAAGTAAAAATCTTAGTCCTGTCTGTCTATAGAAATTTGAACTTTATTCCTTCCTCCTCCGAAGCCCTATTTGTTTGGCATTGGCAGAGCCCCGGTGTATCACTTAATGGGTATGCATATATGCTGGCTGACTTGAGCAGTTTTATCAGGGTAGCTGACAAACTCAGAGCTTCATCAACTAAAAACAACGCCCAAAACCATGTCACAGTGCTATATCTTCAGGAGAGACACTGCTTCCCTCCATATAAGTATTGGCTATTATGTCCCCTCTCCTAAACCCAACTGTCCTACCCCTGCCATGATTGCCACTAAAAGATCCTAGAGGACTATGCTTCTTATCATACCAATGGACAGAAGAGTATGTACTCACAACTCACTGGGAGTGATGTTGAAAAACTAAATACCAGGCTTTTCATGTAAGAGGTACTCCTTACCTACTGGTGGAGTTCAAATGTCTATAGGTTCTTGATTTAGGACGGAGGTTCAGACCCTGGGAACTAATGAAGAAAGAATGCTCATTGCAGAGACGGTGGGGAGCCTTTTGACTTTGTGCTCTGTATTTAGTCTATGTCTAACTTTTCTAACATGGCTTCTGTATGTCTTTGGTTTTTTGTTGTTTTCATTTTTTATATTATCTTTCACTCATGCTTTTCAGTATTAAAAGTCTTCTAGTTACAGCAGGTAATGTTCTCTGAACAGTGGAGAAAATCGTGAAGTCACAGAAGGTAATGGTCTGGAATGATTCTTTGCCTCTTTACTGATGATGCCCATATACAAGCTGGAACTTCATTGAGAATTCTGCTGAAAAAACACCTGCTCGTCATTGTTCCACAGACAGCTGCACTAAGACACATCAATCCATTTCTTAAAGAACTTTGATGTATAAGAAAGTTACATTGATGGTGTAGAAGAAGAAAAGAGGCATAAATACCTCAAGTAAAATAAAACAGATGACAATGGTCTTTGAAGACTTTGGAAAGAACCTTAGACAATTTAGATATTTAAAATTAGGCTCCCAAGTGTGAATTCAAAGTATTTTCTTTTATAAATATATAAGTAATATTCTTAGAAGTATGGACTTGAAGCATAGGAAAGATGCTTTTTGTAGATTATTTTAGTTTGCCAGTTATTATCACCTATAGTCTAAATTCTTTATGCCCCTTTAGATATCAGAATTATCTTTTATGGAATCTATGTGGGCATGTTTTCTCTCTCAAATGGCTAACTCTATAAAAATTGAGGCCATGGGATTGGAACTTGAATACCTAGGTACCTAATTCTCCAGAATCCGTAGGCTGGGTTATCCCATGACAGAAGAATCTATACAAAAAGTTTCAGAAGGGAACAAAGATTCCATCATAAATTGGACTAGGAGCCATTTATGTGATGTTTTGATCAAGTACAAGGCTTCAGCCTCTCCGTGTCCCAAATACCTGTGGGAAGTGAGATTGAGTGATCACAAACTGGTTTGTTTGGTGGGGGAAACATAGAACCAGAGGACATTCAGTTCAGTACTGAGAAAGCAGCTGTGATGGTTAAAGTCATCAGCACTTTTTAGGAAGCTCATGCATAGTACTGGGACAATAGGAAAACAGTCTGAGCTACAAGACTTTAGCCTTTGGAAGTTCTCTCCTCTGAAAGTTCAGATGCATATAAAGGAAGAAGGCTTAAGCGAAAGGACATCCTTTCAGAAGCAACTGACTAGGGAAGTATTTCCTGGAGCTAGCACAGATGCAGATAGAGCTGTGGTCCAAGGTAGGTAGGCCACATCTTGAGTTGGTGGGTTAGCTTGAGCATGTCTTTATAATACTGATTTTGAAGCCATGGGGGTTCAAGGTTGAAGGGACCATGGAGAGCAGCTGAGGTCAGGTACTGTCTAGTAGGGTTAGGGTCCCTGAAAGGAAGCTGTTGTTAGAAGTTGCACAAATAAAGCCTTGGGTGTAGTGGAAGCCCCAGGATGCTGGAGATGTCAGGACTGTGAGACATTCACCAGCATGGAGTGGAACCAGTACAAAAGAAGCTGTGTGTGCTGCAGGTGTTGAAGATGGAGAAGTGGGGCAAGATGATTCTATCAGAAGTCCAAGGTGCTGCTCATAGAAGTGCAGGATTTGATGTTTGCCCTTCTGGGTTATGGTTTTGCCTTGTATGGTTGTTCCTTCCTATAGCCTGGTTCTTTCCATTTGAAATGGGGGTGTTTACTCTGTGCCATTATCTGTTAGAAATATGTAACTTGCTTTTGATTTTATGGGAGCTCATAGTTTTGAGACATTTGACTGACTATTAAAACTGTTGATTGTGGGGACTTTTAGAGTTGGACTAAATGCATCTTATATTATCTGGGCACAAGTGGTGGATGGTGATGGCTTAAAAATGTTCTGTTTGGGGTCAATTTGATAAGGGATGATACTTTGATAGTATTAATTATGAATTCGACAAATCTAAAATCACATGGAACATGGATCTCTGAAAATACCTGTGGGGGATTACGTGACTATGTTAGGAGATATAGGGAAGACTGTCCACTAAGGCAGGTACCATTCCCTACGCAGAGGTTCCTGGACTATAAGAGTTCAGAGCATCAGAACTAGCAGCATACTTTCATTGGTCTCTGCTTCTGACTGTGGATGTTTATATGATCAGTTGTTTCAACCTCTTGCCACATTGACTTCCCTATCATAGTGGACTGTAACTTGGAACTGTGAACTAAAATAAGCCCTATCTCCCTGAAGTAGGTCTTCATTTATTTTTCAAGTTAGCTCTTTTTACTTATTCCTTTGCTTCTGACACACCCTGAAAGCATTCCAGTAGGGATTAATTCCTTATGATGAAAATGGGGCTTCCATCTCTATCATTTGCCCTATATTAACAAAATAGTGCTTATCTCATATGTTCCGAACCTGGGAAGTTATTTCCTTTGGGGGTCCCATGGCAGAGGCTGTGCTGTGCCTGTTTTTGCACAGCACATATCTGATGTGGTTATATCAGAAGTCCAAATTTTAGCCATTTATTTCCCACCTATAGTAAGGCCATACTCTATTTTTTAACCCATGATTGCCTTAAATGCAGCAAGTCCTTGATCAATGATATCAACTGTATTTTTTTTCTTGTGTGACAAAATATCTGATAAAGGAAATGTAGAGAACTATTATGTCGGTTTATACTTAAAGGGTACAGATTACTGTGGCAGGGGCAACATGGTGGCACCAGTGTGAGGTGGCTGCTCTCATTGTGCTCATAGCTGAGAAGCTAAGAAAAATGAATGCCAGCATCCTTCCCCTTCATTCCATTTTATTTAGCTCAAATCTCTAACCCCTGTAACCATGACCCTTTTATTTTGTGTGGTTCTTCCTACCTCAGTTAACCCAACCTAAAAATTCCATCAAGATGTTTCCAGAGGTTTATCTCCAAAGTGATTTTAGATCCTGTCAACTTGACAATCAATTTTAATCGTCGTAAGTCTAACCCTTGTCAACTTGACACCCAGACATGTCACTTTTAAGCCATAACCATCCACATTCTATCCCCATGAGTTCATGGCCATCTCATCATGAAAAATGCATTCATTCCTTTTTCAGAAGTCTTCATGGACTTTAATAGTTTTCCAAACTGCTCAAAAGTATAGCGCATGGTCTCTTCTGAGACTCCAGGTGTCCCTTAACTATGAGCTCCAGAATAATCTACAAACAATTCACATACTCCCAACATATATAGGTTAAGAATAAATGTTCCCATTGCAAGAGGGAGCAATAATTACAGAGCAGAGAAAGATCACACCAAAACCCGATCAAAGTCAGCAGAGCCAGCACCAGATCTTAGAATTCCATGCCCATCACGGTACTTTGAAGGAAGCATCAGAGTTCTGGGCAGCTGCACTCTTCCAACTCTCCCATGTGCAGCCTCTCAGTTGGGCCAGACACACTCTGCTTATAGCTTTCTTTAGTGAATGTACCATGGTCCTGGCATGGGGGTCATGACAACGTAAGTTTCCCATTCCCATGTTTATACAAAGAATTTCTACTGCTTCTTTGCATGGATTCTGACTTGGTCAGTGTGTCTAAAACTGTGATCTAAGTCTCTGTAATACTCACTCTTGCATCTTTTATGTCAAATTCTGCTGGTATCTCAAGATACAGCTTGAACTCCCTTGAACAGCAGTTGTAGCAGCTGCTGTGTGCTGACCCAGGGGAAGCATTTCCCTCGCTTTTATTATTAATATTTTTTAAATTTTTAATTAAAATATAATTATATCACTTCTTCCTTTCCATTTTCTGGCTCCAACCCTTCCTATACACCCCCTTACTCCCTTTCAAATTTGTGTATATATAACAGTAATAACTTAGGTATTTACTTTGGAGCAGAGAACCTTCAACAACATTTCTACTTCAGTCTCTCCTTTCAAATGAATGTGTGTGTTCACAGCTTGGAGCTCTTCCCTTGTGAGCTGCTATCTTCAGGTCACCTTTTTATTGTCCATTGCAGAAACTCCCTCACAGGCGGGCCTAGAGGCTTTTCTCCTAGATGAATCTAGATCTTGTCAAGTTGAAAATCATTATTAACCACCACACCCATATATCCATGAACAAACATAAATGAGTCATGAACTTCCTGTAGCAAAACTCAGTTAAACCAGCTTCTAGGTTTATATGGAAGCCTGTCCACTTTCTGTGTTCTCATCTTTGGGCAAACTATGCATCAGAGGCAACATGAAGGACCCTGTCTGTGCACAACATGTAGAGACCAGAGAGTTCAGAAGCCTAGAGAACAGAGAAGCTAGCCTTTATACACACCAAGAGACATACTTTACTGTTGATCTATACACTTACCCAACAGTTAGAAATATGACCTGAGGTTTACATATATCTTATATTTTAAAATATAAACAATATCAGGGACTTATCTTTCTTTGTCTTAAATTGGAGGGCATACCTCAAATTTATTTTTTCTTACAAATAAATAAGAACAAGTAAAAAGAGGTAACCATGAGAGGCGTTATGTTTCCTAATGGAGGCAGGCTTTAATTGTTGAAGTGGGCTTCTCAGAGCAATATGTATTGTATTCTAAGGAATTTAAGAAAAAAATGATACTTTGATGTAAATAGTTTTATTGTATAGTTTAACTGTAAATTATGGGCACGTTTGAATTTAAATGGTCTTATGACTGTCCCTCAGCCTTCCTGCACCCCAAAAGGTTGTATTGTGCCTCACTGCAGAGTACTTGATTTTCTGTTTTAAAGAAATGTTTTAAACAAATCTCTTAAAGAAATGCAGGGGAACATCAAGAGGGTAGAAGCTCTTACAATCCAAACACAAAAAACACTTAAAGAACTCCAGGAGAATATGGGCCATCAGACAGAAACCAATAAAGAGGAAATGAGAAAATCAGTTAAAGAAATGCAGGAGAACTTGAAACAACAGGCAGAAGTCATGAAAGAGAGAGCACAAAAATATATTAAAGAATTACATGAAAACACAAACAAACAAATGATGGAACTGAGCAAAACCATCCAAGATCTGAACACAGAGGTAGAAACAACTAAGAAATCACAAAAGGAGGCAACCTTGGAGATAGAAAACCTTGGGAAGAAATCAGGGGTCGTAGATGCAAACATAAACAACAGAATACAAGAGATAGAAATAAGAATCTCTGATGCTGAAGATAACATAGTAACCATTGACTCCACAGTCAAAGAAAACGCAAAATCCAAAAGGCTTGTAACCCAAAACATCCAGGAAATCCAGGACACAATGAGAAGACCAAACCTAAGGATTATAGGGATAGATGAGAGTGAAGATCTACAACTTAAAGGGCCAGCAAATATCTTTAACAAAATTATGGAAGAAAACTTTCCTAACTTAAAGAGAGAGATGCCCATGAATATACAAGAAGCCTACAGAACTCCAAACAGACTGGACCAGAACAGAAACACCTCCCGTCACATAATAATCAAAACCCCAAATGTACTAAACAAAGAAAGAATATTAAAGGCAGTAAGAGAAAAGGGCCAAGTAACATATAAAGGAAGACCTATCAGAATCACACCAGACTTCTCTCCAGAAACCATGAAAGCTAGAAGATCCTGGGAAGACCTCATGCAGACCCCAAGAGAAAACAAATGTCAGCCAAGACTACTATACCCAGCAAAACTCTGAATCAACATAGATGGAGAAATCAAAATATTCCATGACAGGACCAAATTTACACAATATCTTTCCACTAACCCAGCTCTACAAAGGATAATAGGAGGAAAACTCCAACACAAGGAAGGGAATGGCACCCAAGAAAAAGCAAGACAGTAAACTTCTTCCATCAAACTCAAAGGAAGATAACTACTCAAAAACAAAAATAACATCAAAAATGTCAGGAAGTAATAATCTCTATTCCTTAATATCTCTTAACATCAATGGACTCAACTCCCCAATAAAAAGACATAGACTAACAGACTGGATACGGAAACAGGACCCTACATTTTGCTGCTTACAGGAAACACACCTCAGAGTCAAAGACAAACACTACCTTAGAGTAAAAGGATGGAAGACAATTTTGCAAGCAAATGGTCACAGGAAGCAAGCTGGAGTAGCCATTTTAATATCAGATAAAATTGACTTTCAACCCAAAGTCATCAAAAGAGACACAGAAGGTCACTTCCTGCTAGTCAAAGGAAGAATCCACCAAGAGGAACTCACAATTCTAAACATCTACGCTCCAAATGTAAGGGCACCGTCATTTGTAAAAGAAACCTTACTAAAGCTCAAAGCACACATTGCACCTAACACAATGATTGTGGGGGACCTCAATACTCCACTATCTACAGTGGACCGACCAGGAAAACAGAAACTAAACAGAGACACGGAGAAACTCATCGAAACTTTGGAGCAATTGGATTTAACAGATATATAAAGAACATTTCACCCTAAAGCAAAAGACTATACCTTTTTCTCAGCCCCTCATGGTACCTTCTCCAAAATCGACCATATAATTGGACACAAGACAGATCTCAACAAATATAAAAAGATCGAACTAATCCCATGCCTCTTATCAGATCACCATGGAGTAAGAGTGTTCTTCAATAGTAACAAAAACAACAGAAAATACCCATACGCTTGGAGGCTGAACAATATTCTACTCAATGATTCCTTAGTACAGGAAGAAATAAAGAAAGAAATCAAAGAATTCTTAGAACTTAATGAAAATGAAGGCACAACATACCCAAATCTATGGGACACAATGAAAGCAGTGCTTAGAGGAAAACTCATAGCCCTGAGTGTCTCCAAAAAGAAACAGGAGAGAGCATATACTAGCAACTTAATGGCGCACTTGAAAGCTCTGGAACAAAAAGAAGCAATTTCACCCAGGAGGAGTAGAAGACAGGAAATCATCAAACTCAGGGCTGAAATCAATCAAGTTGAAACAAAGAGAACCATACAAAGAATCAACAAAACCAGGAGCTGGTTCTTTGAGAAGATCAACAAGATAGATAAACCCCTAGCCAGACTTACTAAAGGGCACAGAGACAGTATTCAAATTAACAAAATTAGAAATGAAAAGGGAGATATAACAACAGAAACTGAGGAAATTCAAAAAATCATCAGATCCTACTACAAAAACCTATACTCAACACAACTGGAGAATCTGGAGGAAATGGACAATTTCCTCGACAGTTACCAAATACCAAAATTAAACCAGGATCAAATAGATCGTCTAAACAGACCCATAACCCCCAAAGAAATAGAAGGGGTCATAGACAGTCTTCCAACCAAAAAGAGCACAGGACCAGACGGTTTTAGTGCAGAATTCTATCAGACCTTCAAAGAAGTCCTGATACCGATACTCTTCAAATTATTCCACAAAATAGAAACAGAAGGACCACTACCCAACTCATTCTATGAAGCCACAATTACCCTGATACCAAAACCACACAAAGATCCAACTAAGAAAGAGAACTACAGGCCAATTTCTCTTATGAACATCGATGCAAAAATACTAAACAAAATACTTGCCAACCGAATCCAAGAACACATCAAAACGATCATTCACCATGATCAAGTTGGCTTCATCCCAGGGATGCAGGGATGGTTCAATATACGGAAATCCATCAATGTAATCCACTACATAAACAAACTCAAAGAAAAAAAACCACATGGTCATCTCATTGGATGCTGAAGAAGCATTTGACAAAATTCAGCATCCTTTCATGCTAAAGGTCCTAGAAAGAACAGGAATTCAAGGCCCATATCTAAACATAGTAAAAGCAATATACAGCAGACCAGTAGCCAACATCAAGGTAAACGGAGAAAAACTCGAAGCAATCCCTCTAAAATCAGGGACTAGACAAGGCTGTCCCCTCTCGCCATATCTCTTCAATATAGTACTTGAGGTACTAGCTAGAGCAATTCGACAACAGAGGGAAGTCAAAGGGATACAAATCGGAAAGGAAGAAGTCAAACTATCACTATTCGCAGACGATATGAGAGTATACTTAAGTGACCCAAAAACCTCCACCAGAGAACTCCTGCAACTGATAAACAACTTCAGCAAAGTGGCTGGCTATAAAATCAACTCAAGTAAATCAGTAGCCTTCCTATACGCGAAGGATAAGCAGGCCGAGAAAGAAATTAGGGAAATGACACCCTTCACAATAGCCACAAATGATATAAAGTATCTTGGAGTGATGCTAACCAAACATGTGAAAGATTTATACGACAAAAACTTCAGGTCTCTGAAGAGGGAAATTGAAGACGACATCAGAAAATGGGAAAATCTTCCATGCTCGTGGGTTGGCAGGACTAATATAGTCAATGGCAATCTTGCCCAAAGCAATATACAGATTCAATGCAATTCCCATCAAAATCCCAACTCAGTTCTTCATAGAGCTAGAAAGAGCAATTCTCAAATTCATCTGGAATAACAAAAAACCCAGGATAGCTAAAACTATCATCAACAGCAAAAGAACTTCTGGGGGAATCAATATCCCGGACCTCAAGCAATATTACAGAGCAGTGGTATTAAAAACCGCATGGTATTGGTTCAGTGACAGGGAAGCGGATCAATGGAATAGGATCGAAGACCCAGAATTGAACCCACACATCTATGGCCAATTGATCTTCGACAAAGGAGCTGAAAACATCCAGTGGAAAAAAGATAGCCTTTTCAACAGATGGTGCTGGCTCAACTGGAGGTCAACATGCAGAAGAATGAGAATTGATCCACTCTTATCTCCTTGCACTAAGCTCAACTCCAAGTGGATCAAGGACCTCCACATAAAACCAGACACACTAAAACTAATAGAAAAGAATCTGGGGAAGACCCTTGAGGACATTGGCTCAGGGGAAAAATTCCTGAACAGAACACCAATTGCTTATGCTCTAAGAGCAAGAATAGACAAATGGGACCTCATAAAACTACAAAGTTTCTGTAAGGCAAAAGACACTGTCAAAAGGATAAATCGGCAACCAACAAATTGGGAAAAAATCTTCACCAACCCCACATCCGACAGAGGGCTAATCTCCAATGTATACAAAGAACTCAAGAGGTTAGACCCCAGAAAACCAAATAACCCTATCCAAAAATGGGGTACAGAGCTAAACAGAGACTTTTCACCTGAAGAAATTCGGATGGCTGAGAAACACCTTAAAAAATGTTCAACATCACTAGTCATTAGGGAAATGCAAATTAAAACAACCCTGAGATTTCACCTCACACCAGTCAGAATGGCTAAGATTAAAAACTCAGAAGACATCAGGTGTTGGCGAGGATGTGGAGAAAGAGGAACACTCCTCCACTGCTGGTGGGAATGCAAGCTGGTACAACCACTCTGGAAATCAGTATGGCGGTTCCTCAGAAAACTGGGCGTGATACTTCCGGAGGACCCAGCCATACCACTCCTGGGAATATACCCAGAAGATTCACCAGCATGCAATAAGGATACATGCTCCACTATGTTCATAGCAGCCTTATATATAATAGCCAGAAGCTGGAAAGAACCCAGATGTCCCTCAACAGAGGAATGGATACAAAAAATGTGGTATATATACACAATGGAGTACTATTCAGCCATTAGAAACAATGAATTCATGAAATTCTTAGAGAAATGGATGGAGCTGGAGAATGTCATACTAAGTGAGGTGACCCAGTCTCAAAAGAATACCCATGGTATACAGTCACTGATAAGTGGATATTAGCCTAGAAGCTTGGAACACCAAAGACACAAATCACATATCAAGTGATGTCTCACAAGAAGAAAGGAGTGGACACTGGTGCTAGAATGGACCAAAACATCATTGTGGGAGAGTACAAGAACAGTAAAGTGGGAGGGGGTGGATGCGGGAGCAGGGGGAGGGAAAAGGACATGTGGGACCTTTGGGGGTGGGGAACCAGAAAAAGGGAAATGAATTGTAAATATAGAATATATACAATAAAAAAAAAGAAGATAAAAAAAAAAGATACCATAGCTTGTCTAGTGCATTCACATCATAGTTGCCAAACACATGCTTGAGTAGACTGTGCTCTTGCTCCATGGTTTCATACTTCCTCTCTCACTCCTTCCTCTTCCCCCTCTCATTATGCGTGTGCTGGCCTCTCCAGCTCTGAAGATATGCAGGGATTGGCAGGAAGAAAGGCAGTTCTTCAGGGGAACCTGACTAGAGAAAGGGCAGTTACTGTTGATCAGATGAGGTTGAAGGCAGCAGTGTAGTGAAGGAAGAGCCCTTTTGCAGGGTACTGCAGGGCACCCACCCTAAGGATAAGACACCAGTACATCAGCCTGTCATATCAGGGAGAGACACCCAGAACACTCGGTGATCAATCCTACTGAAGAAGCATTATAATACGACAGCCTCTTTCTGTCTCTGTCTCTCTCTTTCATGAGTGCATGTGTGTGTGTGTGTGGGGGGAGCGTGCATGCACACACGCCCCCCACACTTACATACACATATACACACATATACACAATACAGCTATGCACAAGTAGTGTCTTCTTTCTAACATACATATATGCACATACATGTGAGAGAACATATGTAGATAAACCTGTGATTTAAAGTACGACTGATCCCTGTATAGGGATTTCTTTCCCAATCTAAGAAAATATTGGGGGATATATTTCAAGTAGAAAACTAAATTCACTGCTAACTCAACGAGAGTCAGTCAGGTGTGCATCTGTGTCATATTGTCTGTGCTCTCTTTTCTAAGGCTCCCTTAGGAACACTGTGGTCTGGGTACAAATTCGAACCCTGAGGTGGTACCTTCCTCCCCCAACCCATGTCACCTGGTTGTGTAAAGCTTCCTGGGAATTTTTTTTCCTGTTTGTGTTTTGTAAAGGGATGCTTTGTCTTTCATAGACAGGGTGACAGATTATCATTCTACTTGAATTTCAGTTCTAATGTCACCCTGGAGTGGCCACACAACCTGTGGATGGTCTCCTGCCCATATGGATGCCCATGCAGGACTCTTGGGACCAGGGTTGAGGACACAGGAGAATTCGTGCTCCCATTTTTTTTTTTCTATTGACTGTAAATGATTCCTATTCTTTGCTTCAGAGAACATCCGATATGGTAGCCAATCAGCTGAGAAAGTCGCTCAGATGTCATTAGTTCTGGGGATAGGGAGGAGAGATGGAGGGAGGGAGAGGAGAGGAGAGAGGAGAGGCTAGAGGAGAGAGAGAGAGAGAGAGAGAGAGAGAGAGAGAGAGAGAGAGAGAGAGAGCACGCAGCTCACCCCTTGTGGAGTGGAGTCCCCACCAGGGCAGCTCTATTGATTTCTGAGTCACACTGCAGCAGGAGCACTACCAAGCAGGAGGAGAACCACAGCTCAGAGGCAGGGATTACCGGAGAAGATAAAGAGCAAGCGGTGCTGCTGGCGCCTCCTCAGAATCCTTTATCTGCTACCAAGAGAGCAGCTGAGAGAAGGACACTGAATGGTCCCTTAGCTTAGCGTAGAATGGATAGGAAATACACATTATACATGAGTCAAAAAAATTCAAGCTGCTTTTGTTTTGTGTGTGGGGTTTTTGTTGTTGTTTGTTTTTTGTTCTGAGAGAGAGAGAGAGAATGAAATGATTTAATGTCCTAATGTCTTAAAAAAAAACAAAGCCTGAATTTTTTGAAATGGATATTTTAAAATATGGTTTATTAAAAGTGATCTTCAAGATATACCTGAGAATTTTTTAAAAGAAATGAGACTTATTCGCAATAACCTTTGTCCAGTTGCAACACTCAGTGGCTTCTATTTTCCACGTTCAGCCTGTATGTTGCATGAGATCCAGAGAACAGAGGCAGTCTGATAGCAAGCAAAGCTTCAAGCAGGAGCAGGCTCCACCTGGGCTGCTTCTAGCGATGGGCTGTGAGCCAGAGACAAGCACGAAATGACCCCTCCCCCAGCTCTGTGGCTAAGGCTCGGGCTAGAAATCCCTGCTTCTGGTCTTGGATTTTAGACAACCTCCACATCACATCGGAGACTTAACCATCACGTTCCTCAGAAGAAAGGAAACTAAGTTCGGTTTTAAAATAACAGCGTTGTCAAGCGGGCTGTCTGCATGTGAGCAGTGGAAAATTAGAATCGAGCAATCCGTCCCCCCACAACCCCCGTGGCACACACATGTGAGTACACGCGTGTGCACGCGCGCGCGCACACACACACACACACACACACACACACACACACACACGAGTAGCAGTCGGTTAAGGGAAAAGGGTGATACCTTTTTAAAAACCGAAAGGCAGTAAGCCATTATTAGCAAGAGCTATATTGAGCGTGCTTGTCAGACAGGCAACAAAGCCGAGCTCCAGTTCCGCCCAGACATGTGCCTTGCCATTTTCATTTTAATCAGCCTGCTCAGGATGGCTGCTGATTCATTTTGCAGGATGTCCCCCTGGGAGCCAAGGTGGAAGCCTCCGGCGGCGGGCGGGCGAGCTGCTCTTGCATCTAGGCAGGATGCAGCAGGGCACACAGAGGGGAGAGTGAGGAGGAGGCTAGCGGGAGGGGAGCTCAACCACAGGCTCACTCCACAGTTCAATATGGCTAGTTAGCTGGTGCTTCATGAAACCATGTCTGCTACTGCAGAAAGTATAATGAAAGAAAGAGGAGAAAAGAAAAGAACTGTCAGATTGTAGGATCGTCATTTCATTATCTAGCAACTACCCCCTCCCCCATACACCTCCAACCCACCCTGGACACTAAGTGGCTTGGAATACTGGTTATTCTCATGGTTAGCGTATACATGGATGTACACACACACACACACACACACACACAAGCATACATACATATACACATACATACCTGGTAACTAGCTGGGGTGGTATACCTGATTTAGCTGCAGACTTTGATTTGTAGGACTGACAACCTTATTATGCAGTGAGCTTATTATTGATATTATTCTGCTCTCGGTTGCCATGGCCACCTTGTGAGAGACATTCAATTTTCTCTCTTCCATCATCATTATCTATGAGGCCATCTGTTGTGGAAAATGAATTCAGCCTCATTTGCATGACTGATAAGCAATTTTTTTTTTTATCTATTTAACAGAAGGTCATATGCCGGGGATTTGGAGCTCGTGAAAAAAAAAAGTGGAAAAAAAAAAAACCTAGGAGAGGCTGAGTGGGGCTGCGTGCATTAGGGGTGGATGTGGAGAAAAAGCAGATCTCTTAGGCCCGCTAGCCTCTCCTGCCGCATGTGTCATTCCTGCCTGGGCGACATTTTTCCCCCTAAGCTACTGAACACAAAACAGAGCGAGAAAGCTTTTCCCTGCAGTCTTCTTGGAGGCCTCCTGGTTTCTCACCCGTTGTTGGTGGGTGTATTTCAATTTTTTGATTCCCTGGACTGTGGGTTATGAAATCAATGCTCGCTGAAGACAAAAGCAAGCTTCCCTGCCTCTCGGTGCTATGCGCGTTCCTCCTCGGCCTCCCACTTGTGGGGGAAAGGGTTTTCTCTTTCTTTCTGTGTGTTTTGAGGCAGCACAGTTACCAAAATTGAACTTGCCGTCACTTGTGAGCGGTGTGGTCATGGTGTGAGGTACGTGATGCTCATTAGGGTAATTCTTTGGACTCAGGGGTCAGGATCTGTTTTTGCTGTAGCTCAAGGCTTCTGCTGCAATCCTATTGTTCGTTCCTTTTTAAAGTTATTTTTGTAGTGTGGCTGGTGGCTGAGCGGTTCTGAGGTGCAGGTCTTCAGTCCTCAGAAGCTTGTCTTTAGAGCAAAAATGGGTAATAGATTGCATGCCTGAACAATGATTTTTTGTTTATAAAAAGAAATAAAAAAAAAAAAAAGAGAAAACCAGAAAAACTTACTGCATGTCTGGAGGTCGCTGATTTGAGCTGAAGTTAACTTCCTGAGAGTGGCTAACTTCACTTTACAAACAAGGAAGGATTTTAAGCAAGGGCTGCGGGAACCTTAGCTACTCCTGAGACACTCTTGTACTGGTCTAATTATAGAAAGAAAGTTGGTTGATGTTCATAAAACTGATAAACTCAAATAAAGATTTTAAACAATAACCTCAATGTTTGAAGTTCCTAATAACAAAACAGCACCTAAGTTTTAGCAGAATTTTTTTTTAAAAAAATCACCTCATAAATAAAAAGTTGAGTCTTTACTCTCTACTTTCCAGATAGATCTGAATAAATGATATAAATATTCACCTGAGTGTGAAATGTACAAAATATGCAGTAGAGTTTGAACAGAGCATTAATTTAATCATGACAAATTTCTTATACTATTGAAACTAAATATGCTATTGATCATTATGCTATTAATCTAATTAGGATATAGTGATTTGTATAACAACTCTTTTGTTCATGTGTTTATACTTTTTACTAACACCACAGACAAAAGCACCCATGACATGTTTACAAGCATGAGAGAGTCTTTCTAATTGTTGAACTTTATATAAAAGAGATGTAGCTTTTGAAATGAGAAAGTAAGATATGTTTTGCATGTACATAGACAGATGTTTACTTTAAAAATGGGAGTATTTTATTCAAAATTCCTTTTGAAAACAATATTATAAGATTAAGTTTTAACCTACCCCAAACTATGAACCCAAAGTATTAATGGTGCATTTTAAATACAACTAGGCAGCATACAACCCCCTCAAAGAACTTAATTGTTTCTCCTTCCTCAATTGACCCAAAGGATCATAAAGGATTGAATTGCCTCAGTGTAGTATACTAAGTCAATTAGTTTGAAACTCTCCTTAAAGTCGTACTTCAATATTACATTTTATTTATTGTAATATTTGTTTATGCTAGACTACTGCAGGGATGTTTGTATGGTGATACACTTTTTAAAACTCTTGCTTTGACCCTCCTTCTCCTAATCAGACATTTAAAATAAATTTTTAGCTCGAGTTTAGGGAAAATAAATTAACATTAAACATTGGTTACACAGTTCAAAGCCTCAAACTGTAAAATGTGGGCAGTCTGTGAAGACTCCTGAAATCATTTCCCTCAGAGGACTAGCAGCAGGGTGGTGGCTGTATCCACAGTGCGCTCTGAAGGGCTGTGTGGCCGCCTTTTCATTTCTACCTTCAGCCTTCAGATTTGTGAATCAGATCTGTCAACTTCTGCAAATCCTCGGACAGAGAGCACAGTTGATTTCCCCCCTCCCCCCCTCCCAAAGTTAATCACCCATCTTGGTTGGCTTCCTCCTTGCCTCCCTGACATTTGACTGCCGCTAATTCACTGATTAATCTCATTAATGTGATTATAGCAGGATTTGGAGCTAGCCGCCATTGTTCTGTAGACAGTGCTATTCAGGCTGAGCACTTTCCACCCCATTCAGTTTGCTGTGATTTTTCAAAGGCTGGTGGAGGGAGCCATTGTGATCGGGTTTCCTGGCCTCCTTTCAGCACCGGGAGCTGTCCGTGGCAGATAGCAATTGCATTCAGCAGTGACTTCCTACAGGTTCACTGCCTATGTGAGAATGGCTCCCTTGCGTCACCTTAATGAAGGGTGCTCACGGAGGTTGAAGGCAGTCGAGTGGTGTTTACGGTCACAATTGGATGTTTTGAAGATGGTGGCAGCCTAGATCTGTAGCTGGCGGTTTTTATTTTGTAAAGACTTTTGCAGCTGCTATTGCATGCACAAGTTTATAAATATCAAACACAGGAATCTGCCAAGATAACTCATGTGCTTTGGGGGCTTTAAAACTACAAACATTACTACTTTGAGAGTGGATGCTCTTTACCTCCACGTGTCCGGTTATTAATACAATATCAGTTCTGAAAAGATGAGCCAGGGCAGAGAGAGTTACCCTAGGACAGGGTGTACAAATGGCAGGAGCCGTTTTATGAAATGAAACTGGCACCCAGAACTACTAACCAATGGGTCTGTGTCTGAAGCTGAGGCCAGGGTTGAGGCCCAATAACTTGAGAATACTTATGACTAATTCACAAAAATTCTTAAAGGAGCAGAAGCCTACAGTTTTCCTTTGGACTATACAGCTGTAGGAACTTGGTTTAAAAGCATGTAGTTATGGCTAGAGGGTCAGAGCTCACAGATGTGGCAAATTTATTATTTGTGCCATGTTTTCTACCTGGTTTAAATGAATTGTTAACTCTTTAAATTTTTTTGGTTTTTATTGTTACAAATTATCCCACTCTCTGATGGTACCTGTTCATCTCCTTTATCAAAAATAAATGTAAATAAAAGTTATTTTGCAGTATTTTTCAAAGTTTTCTATTTGTTACCATTATACATAGATTTTTTTAAAAAAAATAATGGATTTAAAATTTGAATATTCATTTGCATTGTTTGCTCTATGTAGAAATGCACCACACGTACCACCTTAAAAAGACAATTATATCTGAGGAAATTATTTTTGCTAATAAGATAATATTTTAAATGTCATACATGTCTAAACCAGACATCCCATGTCAACCTGCAAGACAGTCTAATTTGATGGGAGACCTGTTGTTTCAAAAATACATATGATCTCTTCTGACACAGTTTCCTTGCATTTCAGTGGCTAGATTTTAAATGACAAACAACTTAAAGTTTTAGTCACTCTTGTGCTGTAAATACATACACATTATGGAACAAGAGGAAATCATGAGGTTGCGTGGTAGGGACCACTCTGCCCTGAATGTGAACACAACTGGCTGCCCATTTTCCTCAAGTGCCACGTTTTCTCATCAATAACTAGTTTTTCAAATGCATCTACTCTTCGACAATAACGTCTGAAGAGTCCCTCAGCATCCTGTCCCGGACACAAGTGAGTGGTGGTGAAGGAGCTTCAGGCTACTCTGTTCTCAGGGAGCTCACTCCATAGCTGAGCTCACTGCAGTGCTCCTCCCTTTCCTATGTCTAAGAATCTCTAGGTTGTTTGTTTTTTCCTTTTGAAATTTTGTAGGATCCCTTAACAAAAGTAATAGGAGGTGAACTTGAACAAAAACTTGCAAAACATTAACATGTTTCTCACTAAGTTTCACCCCCTCCGCATAAATACAATGTCTCAACTGACATCCATCTGTGTGTCTAAAGACAGCTGATACCATGGACTTAAAGAATAAAGTACTGTATATGTGTTTTGTTCTGGTGTGTGTGTGTGTGTGTGTGTGTGTGTGTGTGTGCGCGCGCGCGCATGGGTGTGTAGGGGTGATATTTAAATAACATATGAGGCTAATATTTTTAACAAACATTTTAAGTTGGCATATCCCATATATGGACATATTGCCTAAAACAGTCATAATTTGCACAGGTAGAAACAATGTCCATTTTCCCATCAGTAGGCTAGGTTTCAGTGCCAGTGTGACTCAGTCAGAAGTATCTCTGTGTTCTTTTCCTTTCTTCTTCCCTCTCTCCCTGCCTCTCCTGGCCTCCTGGCCTCTCTAACTTTGTCCCTGTTTGTCCCTGTATCTCTCTCTCCTGTCTCTGTCTCCTCCATACCTGCATTGTTCTAGCATACACAATGACTTTTCTGTGAATGTTTTCACAATGAAAGTGGATTTTTTTGTTGTTGTTGTTTTGTTTTTTAAGCTTTGACTGCCTAATGAGCCCTCAGGGTATCTGCAGAAGTAATCAGAGATGGCAGGGAAAATATAATCCAGGTGTTAGAAAACCAGAGAGAACGCATAAGCACTTATTTATTATATGAGAAGATACTGGCCAACATTGCTGTCTCCGGCTGCTGGGTAGGAAGGAAATGCTGTGGATGCTACAGCTCTGGATGAAAGGAAAAGCCCTTGTGGGGATTACTGGGGGTTGGGGGGGTGTAGAGAAGGGGAGGGAGGTTATTCTGATGGCAGTGGACAGTGCATTGTCTATAGGAAGATGGAGGGACACTGGGTGTCCCCAGCAAGCCTCCTTGTGGAGAGCTGTGGAGGTTTCCGTCAGGGCACTGGAGAGGGAGCAAGCAGTACCCTGTGTAGTAACCACGCGCCAGGCAGCTGCTCTTCAGAGGAATTACCTCTGAGAGCAGGAAGAGGGTGTTCCTGGGACCTTGGGACTGCTTTCAGTCTCCCTCAGAAACCAGTCCCCACTGTGCCTATGGAGGCCCCCAGCGGCTGAGCTGTGGGCTCTGCCTTGCACTTGTGTGCACAGGGCTGCCAGTGCGGGTCCTGATGGGAGGGGTGGAGGGAATGCAAACACGGAGGGATCCGTGACCACACGTGCCTGGGGCTCTGCATGGCAGTTGAGGAGCTGCGTGAGTGAGACAGACTGCTGAGGAGGACTTGCTGATGGCCACCAGCTCATCGGCAGAGAGGTACCTCTTCCCTTTCCTTTAGAGATGTCATGTGGTTGCTTATTTGCCTGGCTGGTGCAGCTCCCAACTCCTCTGAGTGATTTCCGAGAGTCTCTTAAGTAGTTCCCACAGCCGTTTCTCCACCTGCCTGGCCACTGGCCACTCTTGTTTGGTGACACACTGTGACAGGATGGCATGATTTGGGGTTGGGGGGGGCACTGATGGACCCTCTTGGCTACGGTTGCCACTCAGATGAACATGTCTATGGGTTGCCTGTCTGCAGTCTCGCAGAGTTGTTCTCATCAGGAGTCTGGAGAGTCAAAGCTAGCTTCCAGGAGAGGGGAGGTACCTTTATGATTTAGTGTGCTCTACTAAGAGGCTGGTGAGGGAAGGGGACAGCTACTACCACAGAAAAGCATTTGTTGCTTGCCCTAAGAGGCTATTTGTAAATTCAGCACCTGGGGGAGGGGAACAAAACAAAACAAAAAACCCCCAAACAAGCAAACAAACAAACGAACAACCCCAAATGGTACAGAAAGTCATATAACTATGTCCTCTTTCGTGGTTTTGGCATCTCACTGGGTCTGTTCTTTTTTAAAATAACCCTTTTCTGTTCTCTCTTTTTCAAATGCTGGTATCATGAGCTGATAATGCTAAAAGTTACTCAGAGAATAGTTCTGCCTCTTGTTTTAAAGGAAAATGATAAAAGGAGCTTGTGCGGGGATGGGATACTGTAGTGTGGCTGACAAGCCAGGGAGATGGTGGGAACACTTCAGTTAACTCTCTGGTGCCCGTTTTCCAGTCCTAAGAACTGCCAGGGAAGGACCAGATACCTTTTTGTTCTGTTATGATGAGTTGCTGTAGTTCCAGTGAGAACACCAAGGTTCTGCTGACTTTGGTGAGCTTTCTTGGACCACTATATGCATTTACCATAACGTCAGCGATAGGGGAGATTTTCTGAGATGCATCACCTAGCCGGTAGCAGCCAACAGTAAGCCTGCGTATTTACAGTTCTCATCTATTACATTAAATACAGCACTGCACATCACACACTCCGCTCTAGAGATTTAGAGGCCTGTGGGTACAGTGTAGGAAGCACACAGCACACATCCCAATCTTGCCTGACTGCTGAAAGCCTAGTAAACAGGAAGGCTAGAAATTACTGGTTTTAACTCACAGCTGTTAGGTTGAGAAACATCTAGATCAGTGATGAAGTTAGGTCTTGAGGAAATGGCTGCGTTTTGTATTGCTTAAAGGACAGCAGCCCGAGCAGGGTAAGTCAGCAGGATGCTCCCGGTGTGCCTCTGCGGCAGCGATGTGGTCTCTAAGGAAACCTGTGCCTGATGCTCATAGCCTGGGCAGTGCTGACGGCCCAGGGCCGTCTGTCTGCTGCCTGCTGATGGAGGCTGCGCCGCATCCACCAGGCAGGGCTCTGCACGCATGCCCGTCTTCCCCGGCGTTTAGTGGTGTCAACTTATTAATTTCCATCCTCGACTTCAGGCCTGTTAGTTTCCTGTCTGAAAGCATTATTACTTTTGTCCATGTGGCAAAATAATTAGCATACAGATGAGAAGTGGCCCCGTGTCTGCGCGCCGATAGAGAGAAGATGTGCGGTTCGGAGTTGATTGGATGAACGGAGAACAAATGGTGGGCGTTCAAAAGCATTAGAAGAGTTTTGTAGTCGCGGAGCAGGCTGGAGAATTTTCTGGGTGAGTCCCTAAGATGGAAGGCAGGGGTGGCTGCCGTGGGAACAATTGCTTGTCAGAGGCTGCCTCAGCCGAAGGTGCGGAGAGGGACTGCAGGAGCAGAAAAGCCATTCTTCAGGTCT
Organism: Apodemus agrarius; assembly: GCA_964023405.1. Classification (NCBI taxonomy): domain Eukaryota; kingdom Metazoa; phylum Chordata; class Mammalia; order Rodentia; family Muridae; genus Apodemus; species Apodemus agrarius. Next base: position 94,659,716 of record OZ030011.1, on the reverse strand, counting down.
CTCTTTGAAATCCCCTCCAGGTAAATGTGTCCTGTTGTTTCTTGGAGCCTTGGCTGCGCTTCCCAAAGTGGAGCAAAGTTCAACTCTTAAGGGCAGTAACAAAAGAATAGTCTTTTGCTGGTGCTCGGGGTGGCCTCTTCATCCATCTTCCGTGCATAAGTGTGAAGTGAAAATGAACTGTTTAGAGATTAGTGTTTTCAGAAATTTACAGCGGCCATTATTCAACGTGTTTAATTAATATTTTCTGGGACAGTGTATGGAGACCAGCAGAATTAGCAAATGTTGTTTAGATGAAAGCCAGACATAATTAGTTTTGACTAGTATATATTTTTCTTAGCTGGAAGGAGATTTTTAGCTCATTTAACCAGTGACTTATTGGGGACAGTGGAAACTGAACTGAGGGCGATTTTTGGAGGTCTGTCGGATGCACAGAGGGCAAATGTTGAATGAGTACAATCTTTGATACTGAGTTCTTTTGAGAAAAAAATGAGTTGTTTTTTTTTTTAATCAGTTTGCTGAGTTCATAAGTAATAACGAAGCTTCCTGCAGCCTTGAGTTTCTATTGTCAACAGTGGCATACATTTCTTATATAATTCTGGGACTAGCAGGCTGGAGCATGGGTGTTTCAAAATTCAGTTCAAGATGCTTCTGGGGAGTCACTGATGAAGAGTCCTTTCCTGTCTTAAGGATTCCTACCCTCCTTAGAGGGAAAGGGCTGCATTTTCACTGACCTAATTATTTAGTTTGTTTTTAAAGTTAAACTTCAATAAACACCACAGCCTCTTGGCTGTATCTCTGTAGTTTCTGGGATGTTCTTGGGCATGCCATGCTTTTGTTTTGAATTTTTTAAAAGCCTTTTCAAAGTGTTGCAGTAGTTTAGAAATGACAGTGAATATGTGACAGAAATACAACGTGTGTGTGTGTGTGTGTGTGTGTGTGTGTGTGGAGGGGGGGTTGCTGAGCGGGTGTGATTTGTTCTGTTTCAGAAAGGGTGCCTTTATAAAATTAAAAAACAACAAATGCCTTCAGTGAACCCAAAGCTTCAGGTGTGACACTCTGGGAGCAGGCTTGCCCCTGGTATGTGTAGAACTTGCCTGATTATTTTCCTGCTTAAATTGCAAGTTTCTGAATATTCACATTAAGATGGTTTTTTTTGCATAATAGGGAGAAATCTCAATTATTCTATAAGTGCATACAGAATGTTGCTTCTATCGCATTTAAAAAATTAGCTAGTAAGCTAGAATGTGGGGGGAAAAACAACTCAGGTTTTAAATGTCTAGCCTAAAGTAATGAATACCCAAGAGTTTCTCTCTCTCTCTCTCTCTCTCTCTCTCTCTCTCTCTCTCTCTCTCTCTCTCTCTTCTTCTGAACTCCCACCTAGAGGGAGGCTGTGCCGCACTCCTCTCTCCCATGCCAGTCCCCTTGCGGAGTTGGGTCCATCTTTGTGAGCAGAACAACTCTCTTGTTTTCTGATGGGCTATAACTTTCTTGGAGCAGACAGTACCCTTTCCTTTTACCCTCTGCTTGGCCATTTAGAAGCAGGGAAACCCTTGAATGTCATTTACCCACGAGGCTTCCTTTGTGCCTGGCTGCCTCTCACAGGTGAAGTCCATTTTTTTTTTAAAGGGCCACAATTATGTCACCGGAGTTTCCACTTGAGGGAATTACTTTTGCCGCTTTTAGTCCTGTCTGTTTTCAAGGCTCCTTGCAGTTGGTAAGGGCTTGATCCAAAGACAATGAACTATCTCTGAGCTGGAAGTATGTTCACACTGAGCCAGCCTGAAAATGAGATTTCTAAGGGGACTTTTAATTTTTATTTTTTTAACTTTTCCTCTGAGATTGAATATCAACCTTAGAAGAGATTACAACCTTCCATAGCTAAATCATGTAATTCATCCATGAGATTTCAAATGCCCGGTGCCCTGCCTTGACTGCTGTGTGGGCAGTGGCCTCACTGGGGGATCTGCATCCTAGGAACTCTGCCCTGTGCCACGTGTGCTGCCTATGAACAGAACAGAAAAATATCCACACTTTTCTTCCAAAATGTCACTTGAGCTTATTTCCTTTACAATCTGTGCTGCTGTGTGTTCTCACACAGTAAAGAGAATGTGCTGAGCTCTCCCGTGGTTTTTAAAGTGTAACACGCGTGTATTTTTAAAGTTGCTGGGGTAAAGGTGTTGTGTATAGGCTGGAATATTTGAGTCATTGGGGTAATAGGCGCACCATGTAAACCTGCCTGGGATGTGTGTGTGTGTACTCATTAATATAGTTGTAAGAACTTTGTGACTCAATATTGTAAACTGACTGCTTCCCACTGAAATCCGATGGCTGAGGCACCACACTCCCTCAAAGTGCCTTGAGAAAATCACCCCAATTGAGCGTTTGCTTCAGATGTTTTCAGGTGTAGTGTCAAGCTTGGAACTTTAAATCAAACAACTCAGGGATGAATAATTTATGGGGGAGGGTGCTTCTTTTAGTATGTCGACAAGGATTTTCACTGTAGGATTTCCAGCTCCAACATGGCCTTGAAAAGCACCTCAGCCATTGTCTAAACTGAACCTTAGTGTGTTCTAATCTGCACTCACAGAGTGTCTTCACAGAAGTCAGCATCCACACCTCAGGTCCTGGGGCTCCTACCTCCCGGAATCCTATAGGTGGGGGACAATTCTCAGAGACTGACTTTGAATTTGGTGCCGTAGCCTCTCCCTGGTCCACGTATTCCCCTAGCCAGTGCCATCTGAGCAAAAGCTGAATGCACAGCACACTGTCGCCATGAAACAATGCTAGCCAGACTGGTGGTGGAAATAATCCAGTCTGCAGGGCACCCCATAGAGAGCCATCAAACCGAGTCTGCTCTGGAGCTGTCTATGAGAGTGTGAACATTCAGAAATCAATGCTGCATCTGCTGGTGGACCCTCTGGTTCCCTGAAACCCCCACCTGCCTAATGCATCTGGGCAAGAGCTTTCAGAAGCCAGCTTCCTTCAGGATAAATTTAATACGCCTTGAGGGCCAGGCACAAGCAAATTGATTCTATCTCTGCAGCAGGAACACTCATAAACATCTGTAAGGATACAGATTCCTAGTAACTCCAGGATGAGAGGATGCTATTTTGTGAAATATTCTAAGCCTCCTCCCTTTCATACCTCATGCCAGCATGGCATTTTTTAATTAGGAAGTTGATTAAAAAGGGCACGGCAGACCAGGATGTATGGTCCTTTGGCTTTCGTCCAGCTGTTTGTTGATGGAATGGTGGAAGGCATTGCTCACCGCCCGTTTCAGGAAAGAGAGAGAATCGGGATTGTTGCAGGGCAGAGAGGGGTGGTAAGAACGAGGCCGTCCTATGCTGCGTGCTGAAGGCAGTTGGTCGTGGCTTCCTCTGTGCAAAGCTTTCCTGCAGACAGACTCGCCGGCTTCCTCCATGACCCAGGTCACGTGCGCTTTGCAGATACCTGGGAACGCCGGGCAGCTCTGTGTATTACACTGAGGAATTCTGGGCTTCTGGCTTTCCAGTAGTCAATAGGAAAAGTCATAATCATTTGCATTTTCTGGATGGACGTCTCTTTTGGCCACATTTCCTGTAGGCTGCCGTCACCAGTAATAGCTCTTCCGATCTTTATGATGCAGCTCTCTTAACCTCAATAGGAACTGGTTTTGTTTTGGCTATTTTTTCCCCCTTCTTTCAAAGGAAATCCTTATCTTTACAGGACCTTTTTTTAAAGCTTGAAGTGTATTATCACAGGAATAAAATTTTATGTCTACTTGTAGTATTCCCATGGCTAATGTGGTGTGAATAAGTACCCTGTTATGAATTTAACCCTGTCCATCCTTCTCATTGTTTGAGCACTTCCTGAGATCCAGTGTGCCTAGGAAAGTAGACACAGATCAGCATCTAGGACTGACACTGAGACAACCCCCCCCCAAGCTAAGGGAGAGGCTCTAAGGGCTTGCATATGACCTCGGGGGAGCTGCTCAAGGCTCAAGACAGGGGACGTGGGGAGATGTCTTCAGTCCAGTGGGACTGATCAGCTGATTGGCAGTGAGCCTGTCTTTTGTTCTCCTCCCCCTGAAACTCGGTGCAAGTTTGCTAATTATTTTTAGATTCTGTGTTTTAGGAAAGTTCAGTGATAGATCTCTAGTAGTCGGCAGCCATGGTGGGCACCCCTCTCGATTTCAGCCTTTTCTGCCAGCAACAATGGCCCAGTCAAACACGAACGATGAAGACTGTGGCTTCTTGAAAGCCGCTTGCTCCCTCCATCCTTTGCCACTGATGGAATATTTATGCAGTGTGCACACCTTGAGCTCCTACTGTGTACAGAGCCAAAAGAGGGAACCTTATCTGTCTGTCTGCTCATCTGCTGACAAAAGGTATTGATAATGCCTGCAGGGAAACTTTTCCTTTAATAGATTTAGGAATAGATTTTTGCTCTTTCTGACCTAAGCAGAGTAGACTGAATCCCTTGTTTCCTCTTTCTGGGTGATAAATACTCCAGTGGTCTTCCTGAATATTAGCATAATTGCATAGCATTGTGTAACTGTTTCTGTGTGAATTACATATGTTAATATATGCCCTTCTCTTAAAAGCTAAAAATAAAAGTTCAGATATTTTGGGGGGTTCTGGATAGCTGGTCTTCTTTCCCCTGAGGTTCCTCACACTTGGGGTATAGAGTCAAGCCTTTTCTCATTTGAGAATATGAGATAGTAAACATTGTTAAATGTCAGATGTCTTCTTCTCAGTTTCTGGACATTTCGAGGCTGTGGGTAGCAGGGATCAACAACAACAGTTTCGAGTGGGGTGTGGTCAAGGCCTCTACTGCTAACCGAAGCCAGCCTTCCAGCAGACAGAGCTATCTAGCGTCTCCGTTAGATGTACAGTATGAGCTGTCCTGACACTGTGCAGCCAGCCGAAGAGCCATTGGCTGCAGAAGAAGCCTTTGGCAGCAGAAGGAGGAGAATTCAAATGAGAAGCTGGCGAGGCACTTAAACGCTCTGAGAGGAGCCGCCACCTTGCCACCTAGCAGACTCCACTGGACAGACCTGTAGGCGCAGGATTAAAATCCCGCCACTCGGTCCTCTAACATATAAGTGTTGTTGGAGTTAGACTGTTATATTCTTTCAGAGTATGAAAGACAAGGGGTCTAGGGATCAGAAAGCCACATAGCTTTGCTTAAAGATGGAATCAATTGCTAAAGCAAGAGGTATGGGTAGCTGACAGAAATCCTAACTACAGGCTTCAGTAGATTCCAGACTCGTTTCTGCTTGTCCTTTGTTTTCCATGGGATGTCTGACTCTGAATTAAAACTCAAGAAATCCCCCCATTAAACTCTTCAGAACCTCCCAGTGCCCCCCTTTCTGTGATTCTGAGAGAAGTCATGGAGGTCTTGCTGCCCAAATATTCCTTGGCTAATTTGTTGTTACTGGGATATTGTTAGCTCCAAAACAACCCTTTTCCCTCAGAGACCCACGGTGCACGCCAAGCTGTGTCATGTCAGTCCCCCAGGGACGCGTTGGCACACCTGTTTACAAACGGGCTAGGCCACCTGTTCCTCCAGCTTCAGAGTTAATGATCAGAACAGGGTCTGATCACCAGGATCATGTGACGGGTAGAGAGCCACTGTGAGACAGCAGGACACCTCTAACACGTCACGCCAATAGATGCCTAGTCAGTTCTGAGTAAGTTAGAATATATACTCAACCTGTAAATCACAGCCGGAATTACAAACATCAGCAAGCCAGAAACTGGATGTAATCTGAAGCGTGTGTTAGACACAGTTCAGCCAATGAAATCTCACCACTGCATGATTTGCATTTTTAAAATGAGGAAAATGCAGACGAAAGTTTCCTTTCATTGTAGAGATGTTGCTGACGTGGGGGGGGGATGCTTGGGCAACACAAGCTCCGGAAAATGCCAGTATCAATAGATAGGATGCCCCGAAAGGGAGCATGTTTTGGGGTCTTATCTCCAGAGAAAGAATTCTAGGTAGCCAATGTTTGCTTGGTGAGGAAAAATTAGGCCTGTCCCAGGGATGAGCCCCCTTACTGGCTGTCCAGCAGACTAGTCATCCCTGAAACCATATACTCACAAGTGACAAAGAACAGACTCAGAGGATGTATTTATTTACTTGTGATAATAGTAATGTATTAATTTATGTACGTAACAATAGTAATCAAAGAAAAAAGAGGCTATGACTTTAAGATCAAGGGGCACATTGAGGGGCTGGAGGAAGGAAAGAGAAGGGAAATGTGATGTAATTACATTTTAATTAAAATGAACTTTTTAAAAGGTCTCTAGTAAAACAAACAAACAATAATATCCTTATCAACTTCCAGAGCTCTGTCTATCTCCAGGGTGGGCTTATCTTTCACTTCCTCTTATAACCAGGGAATATGCAGCTGGGCCCACATACCACCAGCACCTGCATGGTTTGTTTGTTTGTTTGTTTTTGTTTTGTTTGGGTTTTCTTTTGTATTTATTTATTTATTTATTTATTTATTTATTTATTTTGGCTTCTTCATGTAGTCCTAGCTGCTTTTGCACATTTATCAAAGGACAGGTAAGATCTGGAGTGTATTTAAATATTTTTCCTTAGTGAATTCTTTGGTCCTTATGGAGAGTCAGAGCATCACCAGGGCCTGGTTCAGTTCGATCAGCTGGACTATGTGAGGACTGTAAGTTTCCAGCTAATTCTTTAGGACATCCGAAGTGACTCGTTAATGTCTTGATTATTTTTCTATGAGCTTCTTACCAAAAGGCATTCTCACCAAGGACCAAACAGGTCGCCATCCTTTCTAGTTTTGTTTGGTTCCATGTCCCTTTTATTTTTAAAGTGAAATTTCCATTTGTAGCTCACCTTGGCATGACCTGGAGCCCATTTGGAAGGTGCTGTCTGGAAGGCAGTGTGTTGTAGTCTGGCTTTCCACAAGACTTGGGGGTGACTTTGAACACATCAGTTCAGCTGCCACCTATTTGTATACTGTTTCAGAGAAGGAAACGGAGTCCACTACTTCTCAAATATCCTTTTGATCCCCATTGCTTGAAAGGAGAGGAGAGGAGTGGGGTACTCTCATCAGATATCTTGATGGTGATGGCCCAGTACAGCCTCATAGAGGCCAGGGAAATGACCTGATGCTAGTCCCAAAACTCAATGCCTTTGGTCATGTAGAAAAATCACCCCATGCAACTCATGCCTGTGCCTAAGCATTAACTTGCTCTTACACTTCCTTTGTTAATTTTATCTATCTTATGCCTTTGATTTGAAATAAAGTCATACTTTTGACAAACGTTCTTTTATAACAACTGTAGGTGGACAGGCCCTCTGACAGAAATCATAGGCATATACTGGGATGGCTCTGAGGTCACCTCTTGGTTTCTCTCAGCTCCATGACTCCCTTGGGTCCTCTTTCTCATAAATCAGGCAAGCGGAAGTTACTGGTTTGTACTTAAAGCAACCTGCATCTTTGTGGCTTACCATTCTTTTCAGAGGCAGCATTAAGGGTATGCACGGGTTAAAGGGGAACACATTTTTAGTAGCTAATCTATTACACAACCCATGGCCTCATTCTGGTAGCCTAGACTAGAAGGTACAAAAAATTACAAGCAAGAACCTGTGGTTCCAAATAAACACCCCCGTTTACCACTGCATCCAATGTCCTGTTCAGCCACAGCTCAGGTGGGGCAGGGATACAGAGTACCCCAGTGGAACAGAAGATGTGGTGCCTGTGGTGAGGAAGGACACAGGATAAGGAAGTCAGAGAAAGCCTTTACATCACCCCAGGCTTTGAGCCTTCTCAGTAGAGTCATGGAACCTTTCTAGGACACTGTTATTGGTGGCTTTTTAAATAAAGTTGAAATAAAGAGAGAGGGGAGGGGAACTGCACATGGCCAGATAAAGGCAAAAGGCCTTGGTATTTCCAGACAGAAATAAGTCACTGTATATTTCACAGTGCCTGAAGATAGGAGATTGAATGTTTCTGTCAGAAAGAAGGGTTTGACATCAGAGGACCAGCTCCCATGTGGACTCTATTCGGTGAATACATGCCCATAAATCTCACATGCCACCCCTAATGTGTGTGTATGTTTATGTATCAATTTTAAATTGGGAGGCTTTTAAGAATACATGTCCAATTTAATAAAATCACCTAACCTTTCAAAAAGTCAAAAGGTGTCACAGGAAACTTCCCTCTGCATATTGGGAAACAAATCTCATGATAGAAGGGATGAGAAGATATGCAAAAGGAGCGTGACTCGGTATGTATAGGGGGGATGGTAAGGAGAGACTAACCCCTCTGAGAAGTTACTCATCTACTGAGATCAAATAGCAAGGGTAAAATTTGCCGGATAAACATGTGTGCAAGATAGGCGTTCTCCACTTTCTCCACTTGTTTCCGTTCTGGTTTAAAATGGGACCAGGTAGGATCGAAAGTTGAGTACAGTTGCACGACAAGGGCCCATACTTTCTGACTCCTGTCCCAGCCAGGTATATATCAAGGTAAGAAGCTGATGAAAGGGGACTCTTAGGAAAACAGTTGTGGGCAAAAAGAACCCAGCCAGAATGTCGCTAGCAAATACATTAATTACACTGAAGGCTTCTGGGGTCTGCAAAGGTAGCAAGAATCTGCAGGATTACTGAATTCTATCAGATACGTAATCACACAACCATAGACATACTTGATGCCCGTTTCCTCTCTAAAAGTCTCTCCTACTAAACATATGACAACCCACATTTATTGTTTCTGCATTGTAACTACATAGTTAACAAAAGGAGTGAATCTTAATTTTTCAGTCCTCATTAATAAACTTCATATTGTTTCTTGTAAGTCAACTGGAAATATTTTTTGTTTTGTTTTGTTTTGTTTTTCGAGGCAGGGTTTCTCTGTGTAACCCTGACTGTCCTGGAACTCACTCTGTAGACCAGGCTGGCCTCGAACTCAGAAATCCACCTGCCTCTGCCTCCCAAGTGCTGGGATTAAAGGCGTGCGCCACCACTACCCAACTGGAAATTTTTTTGAAGATTGATTTATTTTTCATTTTATATATAGTGTATCTGCATGTGTATATGTGTACCACTGGCGTACCTAGTACTTGCAAAGGCCGGATCAGGGCGTTAGACTATCTGGAGGTGGAGATGCAGATGGTTGGGAGCCTCCTTGTAGGTGCTAGAAGTTGATCCTGGATTCTGTCTGAGAGCAGCGAGACCTCTTAACTGCTGAGCCATCTTTCCAAAAGCGAGGCCATCTCTCCAGCTCTTGAGCTGGAAATTTTTAAGAAAAAAATAATGGAAATGGGGGTGAGGAGATAGCTTAGTCAGTAAAGTGCCGGAAAGACAGAGCATAGAAATCTGGATTCTCCGGGGCTCATACAAAGCTGAGCGTGGTGGATGTGCCTCAGACACAGAAGAATCCCTGTGGTTGGCTGCTCGGCCCTTCTATTCAGCCATGAGCTCCAGACCCAGTGAGAGACCCTGCCTCAAAAATTAAGGCGCAAAGCACTTAATTTGAGGAACACACTTACCATCACTCTCGGGCCTTCATGTGCATGTTCACTAATGTGCATGCACCCACACGCAACATGATTTATAAAATGAAGCACATAATGGACACAAGTTGTTTTCCTCTGCTCTGCCAGTCTCTCTGTACATGTGTGACTTCTCTTCATAGAGGCGTGCTAGAAAGATCTGTTTTTAACAATGCGAATAGCAGGGCAACAACAGAGTCCCGGCATCACTTGCCAACCGAGGCATAGGTAGGTGAGCTGTTCAGGGCATATTTCAAAAACAGCTCCCAGCTTAGAAAGACTTGCTGATTTCAAACTAAGATCAACTTTACACATGGCATCCAGAATAATGACTCCAAGGGTAGCAGCATCAATGCATACTTGTTCAATATTTTCAGGGTCGGACCACAGCTATAGAAGCAGCTCCATAGTATCTTATCATCAGGCATATCCTTGCCAAGTCTCCCATGGAAGCATCAGGTTTTCTTCTTTCCTCTTTATACACTCACAACGTCCTAAAAATAATAGTTATTTGGCTAAGAATCTTGGTGTCGGCCTATCATCCCAGCTACTCTACTAGGGAGGCTGACGGGCACAGTATCCCAAGTTCAAGACCAACTTGGCAACTTAGTGAAACCCTACCTTAAGATAAAACCTAAGCAAGAAGATGGAGATGTGGCTCAGTGGTGGAATATCTAACTGCCTGGGCCTGTGTGAGACTCTGGACTCAGTCTCAGGACCTCACACAAAATTAAAGGATCTTAATCCCGCTAACATAGCCTTCTCCGGAATGTCTAAATTATCTGCTTTCAGATCCCGCTTAATGTAACCAGGCATCACCTGGACCAGGCACTGGGCCCTCTGCAGGGACTCCTGTCGCTGTGTGTCAGCTCAGTGTGGTTCCGATGGACAGGATGGGGAGAGGATGTAGGGTTCTTTGCACAACTTGCTTTCTAATGTTTTGTTTTCGTTATCAGCCAAGTGGCCCTCCCAGAAAGTGATGTACTTCAAGCATAGCTCCTATGTATGCATGTTGGGGGGGGGAGGGTAGACATGCTGAATGTACATACATGTGTGTGTTCTCTTCAGGCCCCAAGCTCATTGCCGCTCCCATTCCTCTCCCCTGTTCCCTGGATCCTAATTCACCTCCGAGGTGAACTTCTTGAGCTTCATTCAGTATTTGCAAATAGCAGACACTCACCACGCCCCTCCCTCCAGCTGACTCAGTCCTGAAGTCATGGCCTTTTCTGCAAAACCCGCTCTCTTTCCTGTCTTCTTCCTCTTCGCCATCTACTTCTGGCTAGAGCCTCTCCTTATTCCCATGCATTAATGTTGCACTTTCTACCTATCGGTCCTACACCTACCGGTTAGACAGAGAAAGTGTGTAATAGACAAACACACACACACACACACACACACACACACACACACACACCTGCAAGCAGTGAGAATTCTCAGTAATATTAAACCTGCCATAGCCTCACAGGAGGATGTGTGAGAGGGACCAGACCTAAGGGGAAGCAGGCTGTAGAGAGCAAGGAGCCTCAGCAGACTTCCCGGTGACTCTGACCCCTTTGCTTCCCATTTGACGTTTTCTTTGGATGGGTTCCTTTCCAAACCAGGCTGCAGGCTCTTCTCCATTGACCCCTCCCCCCTTTAAGATCAGATTGCTCCCTTCCCCCAGCAGTACTGTTATGTACAAGGACCCTGCAGTCCTTGTCACTGACATTAAGGAGCTAATGGGAGGGCCTTACTATGATAAGGAAACACATTTGGAATCCAACCTGCTTAAGGCACACCCATTAACAGCTGGAGCAGAGATGCACTCCTTCACTGATGGCCCAAGGTATTGCAGAACTGATTAAAACTGGGTGGAAGATTCAGGCCTTTCTGATAAAGTGTGGCTGCTTGCTAATCCGTCACTATGGGCATCTGCCCATCAACCTGCTGCAAGCAGGGCACAGCACAGGTTTAACAGGACAGCAAGAGTCATGTGTCAAAGAAGAAGCTTTTCTGACTCCCTGTTTGCTCTACTACCCTTTTCTCTGTTGTATGCATGTCTAAAAGCCAGCTCTAGCCAAAGAGATGAGACACTGAGACCTGGCTTTGTCTCCCATCTTGCACAGTACCTGAGGGTTGGCTTATACAATACAATTGAGCATGCCCACTCTCCTTCTTTCTTCCCAACCCTGCAGCCTTACTTCAGAGGATATCATCTGGTGATATGCTTCCTAATAGGAAAGTGGGTCTAGGGCTCTCAGCTGAGACAACCATTGAAGACCAGCTTTACTGCACACCCCCCACCTTGCAACCCCTTCCCACACTAGATAAGGAGAACTGGGGGATGTTTATCAGATGAGCACAGAGCAGCGGCCTCATCCGAGACACAGCTGCCTCTGGGTCTAGCTATATCAGCACAGTATTCACAGGCCGGGCACAGATTTGTGCGGCCAGCTCTCGGAGTACTGCTCTAGGGGAGTTGTTATGGGAGAGCTGCAGTGTGGCTGGTATAACCTACTCACAGGCCGGGTACAGATTTGTGCGGCCAGCTCTCGGAGTACTGCTCTAGGGGAGTTGTTATGGGAGAGCTGCAGTGTGGCTGGTATAACCTACTCAGATTGGGCGTCAGCTTCCCTTTCTGATGCCCTGCATGATCTTGTTATGCGAATCCCAAATTCTTCATTTGTCATAAGTAATCTTGAAATTAGATCTTCATCTGTGTTCAGATGCAAAACCACAGGTGAGGCTGCGCCATGCCAGAAGGACAGAGAGACCAAATGTCAGTCCTTAAGCAGAACCTAACAGGTACCCTGCATCGGGACAGAGGGAGTAGTGAATGGCTGTGGTTTTTGATTCTGCTATATTGGTTTTTCTGGCTAGCTGTGAATTAGGGGCGTTTCTGCGACAACCCCTTTTATCTAAATGATTGTGGTGAAATCACTGCTTAGACAAGATCATCCTCAGGGGAAACACTGTGTGTAAGGAGAAAACCAGGCAGTGCTGCCCTTTGGTCAAGGACGTATGATAAAGGTAGGGAAAGGTTGCCAAAAGGGTGATCTAGTTTTCTCTGAGGAGATTTTTGCTAAGCAGGATAGTGATGGGGGCAACATGTAGTTGATGTTTGCCACAATCCGTAGCTATAAAGATGTGGGAAGAACTCCGGCCAGGCAAAGTGAGGTGATCAGTCTCATAAGAAGGATAGGGATAATTTAGAGGATGTTTCTGGGTGAGAAGGCAGTTTCTGTACAGGGACACCCGAGAGCCACCTGGAGGACAGGTGGAGTAGGTCATCGGGGGTCAGAAGCCACCTTACAACAGTCTCTGGAGATGAGCCTATGACTTCACTCTCCTGATAACGGGAAATTACGGAAAGCTTTTGTGTGGCTGAGTGACAAGGCCAGAGCTTTTCTCTGGGATAATTAATCTGGCAGCCAGTCAGTGGCTACTTCCTGCCAATTGCATCTCTAAAATAGCTCTCCCAACTGCTGCCTCCCCTCCACCCCTTCCACGCTTTCTCTGGGACTGTCACTTATTCACTTGTGGTACCCCACTGCACAACTTGCCAATCATCTGTAGTCTGTGGTGTGGGAGACTCCCGGAAAGGCTACGGTCCGCACCTCATGGTTGTATTTCTCTCCTCCGTGTCCTACAGAGTGCTAAGAGCCTGACTACTCTGTTCACAGTCTGGGTGGGGACCCCCTTTTCTGTTCCTTCTGCTTGTGGTGGATTCCTAATTATCCACATCCCATCACCCTTCAAAGGTTGCATTTCCACAAAGCCTTCCTGTTCCTTCCCAGTGATATCCATCCTCTTTCCCCTGAATGTTCCTTCACAAGAAAGACTGCCTTGTATTTATGGGTGTGTATATGACAGGGCTACCTTCCCGGAGACCAGGACAGTTTAACAGTTCTGTGGGTGTGGGTATCACGGTGGATGGTGACTTGGTTTGTGCTCCTGTATTATACTTGTGAGAGAGGCAGGGGACATCACCTCAGTGTAGATGCTGGGGCTGAGGTGCTACTGATTTTGTCACTTTTATATTTTTTGCTAACACACCATGACCAAGGAACCTTATAGGACAAAAGGCTTAATGGAGGCTTATAGTTCCAGAGGGCAAGTCTAGGACCATCATGGTAGGAAGCATGGCAGCAGGCTGGCAGGCATGGCTCTGGAGCTTAGATCTGCCACAAATACAAGGCAGAAGGAGCTAACGGAGAACTATGTGGGCCTTTGGAGCCTCACACACCCTCCACCACGCCTCATTTCCCACCCCTACCCCTCTACTTCCCCTCCCATGACACACCTCCTTCAACAAGGCCACATCTCCTAATCCGTCCACACAGCTCTAACAGCCTGACAAGTACCCAAACACTTGAACCTATGGGAGCCATTCTTACTCAAATCACCACAGACATTCACAACCCTTGCGATGATTCAGAGCGAACTTACTTCTTTGCTCTGCAGAGAACTTCTTGTGCCTACTCTCTGCTCCAGTGTGCATGCTGGTATTTAGAAAATGGCATGGTGTCGCCATGGGGAAAGCCATTGTAAGTCCTTCCAGTACCCAGACCCCGTCACTGCCTGCTTTAAGTTCCTTTAGATATATTGTAAAGATGATGCTAATTTTTCATGGCTGTGACAAAATTCCTGAAGAATCGGTATAAACAAAGAAAGATTTATTTTGTCACATGGCATCACAGGTACATTCCCGTGGCTGGCTCCATTGCTTTAAGCTGTCTGGTGCCAGCTCATGGTTGAGGTTTCGGTTCAGTTCATGGCTGGCTCCATTGCTTTTAGGTGTGTGGTAGAGCAGAAACACTTGGTGGAAGGTGATGGCATATCCAGCCTACTCACCTCCTGCCAGCTAGGTAGCAAAATGACTGACAGGAAGGGACCAAACACAAGATACACCATTCAGAGATGTTCCCCCAGTGACCTGCTTTCTTTGAACAGTCCTCATCTCATGAAAGTACATTCTTTTATGGATCTATGGATTGACCTATTGATGAGGTCAGCTTCCTCATCTTTCAACTACCTGTGTGGATCACCAGCAGGGATCAAGCCTTCTTCTATACATGAGCCTTGGGGTCATTTATACCTGAACCATAATAGCCTTGGACTTCCTGTATGTGATGTCCCACACAGGAAGCCCTGACTTCTGAACATCTCTCTTTTATCTCCTGTGACAAAAGTGTGTCCTGCCGAATTTGGACACTTAGATGATAAATACTTGTAGGTCTGTTTTGGTAGAACAACGCCCACAAAGGACCTTTGAGAAAATTATGACTAGTCTTTGTTTTTTGGTCAGGAGTGACAGAATCAGAGAGGCAGCACACTCTCTCACCTTTTGGGCAGAGGCACAATTAATTTTAATTGTGAAGAAGACCATCTCTGTCTCTAGCACTTACTCCATCCAATCAAACACCAGGATGCAGAAAGCAAGGGCAGATGTAGAACCCAAGTGACCCAGACTCAGGATTGGACAGAAAAAGACACTGCTGGCCCTCAGGAAGTTGCAGGCCCTCCTGATCCAGGTCCAGACTCAGAGTCACACAGAAAAAGAAAGACTCAGGGTTACATGCAGAGAGAAAGAAGGAAGAAAGGGAAGAAAGAAAGAAAGAAAGAAAGAAAGAAAGAAAGAAAGAAAGAAAGGAAGGAAGGAAGGAAGGAAGGAAGGAAGAAAGAAAGAAGGGAGGGAAAGAGGGAGGGAGGGAGGGAAGGAAGGAAGAGAAAGGAAGGAAGAAAAGAAAAGGAAAGGAAAGAGAAGAGAAGAGAAGAAAGGAAAAGAAAAGAAAAGAAAAGAAAAGAAAAGAAAAGAAAAGAAAAGAAAAGAAAAGAAAAGAAAAGAAAAAATATTCAAGTCTTTTGTTTCAGACTCAGTAATGTCACCTTCAGGAGTCTGAAAAGAATATCCTTGACCTTGAAGTTGAACGTGATGAATCTAGTGTCTAAAGTCAGCAATCAGCTTGACATCTCAGGCTGGATGTAGCTCAATGCAGAGTTTGTGCAACAGCACTAGGCTCTGGATTCACCCCTGACCCCCGAATGGCATCTCCACTCACCTTTCCCACCGCAGAGAGTCTGCGAGCACAGCCTGAGTGACACACTTGCTTCTGAGGCATAAAGAATATCTCCTATTTTGTGATTTATTTTTTTTTAAACTAAAAGCTGCTTCAATAATTGCTATAGTGGGGCTGAGCTGGATTAAAGTTTTTCTGGAAAATAGATCTTTAGATATCTATATCTGGAAAATAGATCCTTCGTATCTGTGTATTTAAGCCAACAGTTGCTTTGAAGGATTCATTTCAGCCGTTGAATGTGGAAGAAGTAAGCAGCTTAGTGGGGCAGTGAAGCACACAGAGTGGGAACTTCTTCAGCTACTTGTCTCAGATGCTTCCGGGGAATCCGGTACACAGTGTCCTTCCTGCCTTGTCTGGCTCTGCTAACAGGGGATGAATTTAGGTGCATGTGCAGAGATTGGTGACAGAGATATACAACCATCACAGTTAATTTCACCTGATTTCCAAGGCAGGTCTAAACTCCAAAAAACAAACAAACAAACAAAACACAGAATGCCTGCCTAATGTGTGTTTTCTCATCATCAGCGTATAAAATGAAGCATGGTAGCACATGTGTGTAAGCCTAGGACTCCAGAGACAGAGGCAGGAGAGTCAGAAGTGCAGGGTGATCAGCCACAGACAGCCTAGATTACACTTGACCATGTTTCAAAAACACCAAACACCAATGTTTATGTTATTTTTTTTACTTCCCTAAATGTAGCAAACTCACTGTCATTTTTATATCTCACGGAGTAGAACAATTCTCCATTGTGTTTTTTTTTTCATTTTTAATCCATTCCCAGCATACTTCAGGTTACACTAACCACATCAACTCTGTTGCGTATGACATCCTCAGACACCAATCATTTCCTCCAAATGCCATACCGGTGGCTTCATACAAAGGCAATTGGAGGTGTTCAGCAGTTCCCTACCCACTGCTTGTTTCTGTAAATAAAGTTTTACTGGGACACTGCCATGCCATCTATTTGTGTACCGTTGTGACTGTTCAGGTCACAGGATTAGTGTACACAGGCTGTTTGGTCAGCGGTGATGGAGATAGAGAGGCCACCTACTTCCTGGACCTTAGTGACCTCATGTGAGCTGGGGAGAAGTGAAGATCTGGGGGCAGGGAGGATAGTAATGGAGCCTACACTGAAATCAAGGGAAGAGGATGCTGTGTAGAAAGGATGATGAAACAACAATGTGTGTAGATGGGGTCACAGGGATGCCCAACCCTCACAGCACAGCCAGCCTTGCTGTTCTCCTCAGAGTGTGAGCAGCCGTAGGATTCCCTCCCTTCCATTCCCAGCGGTGCATCTCCTCAGTCCAGCACTCTTAGTTTTCTCATCCTCTGATTTTTCAGCTCCTGAACTTAATCACATTCTTCTGGGCCACTGTGTTCTGACAGGCATCCTCACGTCCACAATATGGATTCTCTTGTCTTCACATCTACAGAGGAGCTGCCTTAAATTAGGCTGCTCTCAAACTTCAATAGTCCACACGGCTCGTGCCCTTTTGTATGACGGCAGCTCCTTTATTCATAAGGCTGGCGGACCTGGTATGGCTGTAGCACCTTAGTGTCCCATCTTGCATTTTCTTCTTTGTTCACTGCCTCTCGGTAACTCCAAGTCAAATATTTGTTCTGGAATAAAACACTCTTCAAGAACTTGGAGATGGGCCCTTTGACTCTTGTTCTTTGTGTGACTGTGGGCAAGCCATGCCACTGTGATACAGCAGGTTAAATGATGATAACCACCGGCACTTGATGAGCATTGGTTCCTGGAAGCGAATATGTTCTTTTACACACTTCTCTGGGATACAAGAGAGCAGCTACTATTTTTATTGTCAATAGTTTCTGTCAGTCTCACAGCCAAGACCTGTGTCTGTTTTCACAACAGCCATATTTGGCTTGTGGCTATTGCTAGGATCGTTGGTAGCCTCCTGTTGAACTCTTATAGGCACGTGACTCTTCTCCAGAGGTTGTTTCTTAGGATAGCTTGATGGGTGCCATCTTTGGCCTTATCATCCTTCACCTGAGTATATTGCTTCAGCTGAGATAAGGGAGACTTAGGCACCAAAGTTATTCTTCCCAGCCTGCATCTGTCTATGAGTTGTGAGTTTCCTCAGGAAACAGAAACATCTAATTTTCAATATTTGAAGACATTGTTCCCTGTATAGGGTAGCACTATAGAGTATTCTTGTGGGTTAAAGGAGAACAGGAAGTGGGCCCAGCAAGGACACGATTGTGCCCAGTGGGGAAGAAAGGACTTCTAGCTTAGGTGTGCTGAGCCATAGTGACATCATCCTGAAGTCAGCCTGAAGCCATGGTTGTTTGGATACCTGTGAATATCTGAATAGGAAGAATTACCTCATCAAGGTGGCTGTAAGGGTGAGAGATCACAGGACATGTTTCTGAGACACAAAAGTTCCTACAACTCTAGTACCATCATCTGTGATCTTTTATTGTTTTTACCATGTACCTGGGACTGAGCCTGGTTACCCATGTAATAGTAGATATCAAAGAAATATGAGTTGGATGGCCTACTGAATGGATGGAAATAAAAGGATTTAATTCTGATGATGACTGAGGGACTTCACAAGCAGCCCTGGAGCAGTTAACTGGCCCCTCAAGGACTTGGTTCACTCATCAGATCATGCTTGAGGTTTACCATGTCTGTTATATCTAATTTTCAACCTCGATTTCAGCAAAGTTTTAGGCGAGACAAAGATCCCATTTCAATTCTTTAAGAGTTCAAGAATCTGATCCAGTTTCTGCTTTCTGTTCAGTCCTAGTCGTTTGAACACATAGAGCTGTCGATCTCTCCAGCATGGGAAGAACTCATTGTTCATTGTGAGCAGACACCAGCCACGAGCATGTGCATATATCAGCATATTTAGTGGCAGGCACAGTCGCTGCAATTTGACATCTCAGTTAAGTTTGTCTTGAAGTCTGGCAGGCCCTCCTCCTCCTCCTCCTTTCTAAGGAAAGTGGTCCCACGCTTCCAAGCTCCCTGCACACAGATACCCAGACTCACAGTGGAGAGCAGACAGCATCATTTCTGCACAGATTTTCTCTATTGGGCCAAAACATTCTGAATATTTAGACAACAGTTGCTGGCTGATTGGTTAGCTAATTCCTCTTTTATCCTAACCTTTGGGTATCCAGTTTGATGACCTGTTTGCAGAATGATTTTCTACTTCATTATGTCATCTCTACATTTCTGATTTGTGGGGAGAATGCTGTGGAGTCTATTCCTTTTCCACACGAGGATGCTCTGCAGTACTAGGGAAGCACATTCATGCTGACACAGCAACCAAGGAGGGTAATATTATCCCGTTGTGGACGCATACTTTGGAGTAGAAAGAGAAACCCATGTACACCTATGCCTAATTCATAGGAGACCAAACCATGTCTTCTGTACTGTATCAACAGGATTTAACTTAGCACCAAATACAGGTTCAAATGCTTTTGTCTGGTTAAATATGCATGAACTTGATATTTGGGATAATCTTAGATCTTTATATTTCCTTATTCAACTTCCCAGTTAAGATAAACTTTTGGAATGGTTAGATTTATATAACCTTCAAATCTCATCTTATTCTCCATCAAAAGCCAAGTGCTGAGAGCAATGTGCAGCACCTGGTAAGGCTCAAGTGAGATGAAGGCTTGCTAATGAAGTGATGAAAAATTAATCTATCCACTCATATATGTAGCATGGGTATGCGGGAAACCAAGGGGGAGCTTCCAACATGTCTTCGCCAAATGAATTTTCTTTACAGGGAGGAAAAAGAAGGGATGGAGGAAGGAAAGAAGGAAGGAAGGAAGGAAGGAAGGAAGGAAGAAAGAAAGGAAGAAAGGAAGGAAGAAGGAAGGAAGTAGACACAAACAGAGAAACCAGTAGACAAAGGAAAGAGGGGGAGTCAATAAGAAGAAAGGCAAGAAAGTGCAAATGGGGGCCGGAGCCAGGCATGCCTTACACAGAGCATCTGATGAATGTGAGGCAAACCCAAGAGCTCCTCTCTGAAGAAAGAGAAGAGTTCCATGCTTAAGTCCCTGGGTGTGGGCTATGTATCCAAGAACAGCCAAGAAGAAGGGCACAATCAGCTCAGCTCTGCTATATCAGAGAACATATATTATAATCAATGCTGGTCCTGATGGCCTCTGATACCTGTGCCTGCTTTGTATGTAGGTCAAGGCAAATTTGAAGCCAGTGACCTGGGAGAGAGCTACTCCTTACATGCTGCCCGACATTGAACAAAAGTCTTTAAAACTTACCATAAAAAATAATACTTTATTTATGGTATATTGTTCATACTGGGATAATATGGCTACACACACACACACACACAGAGAGAGAGAGAGAGAGAGAGAGAGAGAGAGAGAGAGAGAGAGAGAGAGAGAGAGAGAGAGAGAGAGAGAGAGAGAGAGAGAGAGAGAGAGAAGCAGGTTCCTCATTCATGAGAAATAAGGAGAAAAGTCTTGTAATGTTTTTCCTTAGTTGGACTTTAACAGGGTTGGTCTGGTCTGTGGACAATTTCACATTACTTAATATTGAATATACAAGTCCAAAAGTTGGCTGTTTGGAATAATATTCTTCTGCAGCTCAGTAGCTGTTCAAGAAACAAAACGATTGGTCCACACTGTCATATGTCATGTATACATGTACTCCTAAGTAGTTGTTATACAGAATAGAAACATTTCCATAAAAGAATTTTGAATTTCTGATTTGTACAAATCTTTTTTTTTTCTGTCTTCCCTGGTCTCAGACCATGCTGCCTGTCTCAATGTCACACCTCCTAATGGTAAGCTGATTCCAGGCCAGGTTAAACAGTTTGGGAATCACCACAAAGTCATTGCTATACCAAATAACATTAACATCCCTCCTTCTTTAAAGTGAATTTAAAGGTAGAGTACATCAGTAAGCTAGTAAAAAAATATCTAGAGCCAAAACATAACTTAGGAATCTGACAATCAAAGATTGTAATGACATTGGGAAAGGTTGGGGTGTGGATGTTCAAAAGAAAACAAAATTGCCTAAAAAAGGAAAAATTCTGTAGGCCTTGTGTTGAAGAGCCATTGCTGTCATTTTTAAGGGATATGTTGGTCAGTTCTAAATACAGCTGAGGCAAACTAAATTATTAGCAAGTCGAGATTTTGAACTTCCAGTGTCACTGAGATTGTGACTTTATCTGAAGGAAGCCCAGTAGTGTGTTGGTTACTGAGTAAGTGTGAGCACCGGGGAGTGCAGAGGAGATAGAAGCTCTCTCCTGTGGCTGTGTGTTAGAATGTCAAACAGCAGACAGACCTCCCTCTCCAAACAGACCCAGTGCACCACAGTTGCTGAGTGCACCAAGACCCATGACCCAGTCACTCACCAATCGATCACCAGTGGGGCCTCTCTTCCCAATAGCTTCAACTGAGCTCCAGCTGAGCTCAAGGCTGGCTCCTGCAGGGACCCACCCACAGGAACCATTTGTGAATCACTGAGCAGAGGCATGCTTTGGGGAGACCGTGGGAAGGTCTGCACCAAGCAGTGCCAGGACTTCCCACAGTCAGTGGCTGTTCTGTACCACTAAGATCCTTGGTGCCTCTGTGTGCAAAAAAAAAACCACACTACCCCTGAACGGGTCATGGCCTAATAAACATAGGATCCTGGGTGATGGAGTGGAGTGGCTGCCCCTAGCTGGTTAAGTTTTTTTGGTGCAGGTGCTAAGAAAGCTTCCCATGTGCTGTGAAAGTCTGTGTTTAGATTTCACAATCATGTTGCTGATGTGGGGAACCCTCCCCTGATGGTTGCTTCCTCCAACATGGTCCCCTTCTTGTGCTCTCCCAGAATTAAGGCCTGACAGGATATAAGTTATTTATTTTTAAAAATACAGAATCTGATTTATTTCAAGTACTTACTTTATATGAAAATGTATAAAGTGCCATATCACCATGGCCTTCCCTTTCATGGCAGCTGGCAAAGGCAGTCCTTAAACAGAAGTATGCCCTGTTCTCAAAGGTTGTTCTAGTAGATGCGTGTACAGCCATTTAGGATTTATGTGTTGATTCCACGTGGAGTTGTTGATTTCCTAGGTTTTCATTGTCCTTATACTCCAGTGTTACTTCCAGAGGACAGGGATCTTCAGCTGTGAGATTCAAAGTCTCTCTCGGTTCCTTTTATTGCATTGACTCAGCAGAGGGTTACTGAAAAGGTGTATTGTGCCACTGTCTGGGAGATAAAGTGTCTCTGCTTTTGATATGACCCAAATTGTGACTTCCCCTATACCTGGTCCCTAGGCATAGGGTTATGACGTACACTTGGGAGCATGTTCAGGACAGCTGATGGGCCATTACTGCTCTGTGCTACCGTGTGGAGTTAGCCCAAACAACTCCAGTTCACTTCCCCACCCCCACAACCTCTTGTAAGGCGTTGTGGACATTAGAACTGAGGTGGATAGGAGAAAGAACTCTGATAGCACGAACCCTGAGCACCACTCAGAGGATGAGGGGGAATCTCAGAGCTCTTAGGCTTTCCCCAAACTCAGAGATCCTTTTTCTTTGCTTAGAAGGCTCCTAAAGACAACCACACTCTTAGCCTCCCTCCTTCCCTTCCTCCCTTCCTCCCTTCTTGGGAAACCACTCATATGGTCACAGGAAGGAGGAAGGGGGCGAGAGTTCCTGAGATGCAAGACAACACATTTGTTCTTCCTTTAGAAATCCCTGGAACCTTCTGGAGCTGAGGCACTGGAGCATTCTGAGTGGTACGCAGCTGCTGGCGTGGTGGAGGGAATGCCAGTGCTGAAGGTTAGGGATTTGAAAACCTGTCTGGAGGAAACTAGCTCCGATGCGTCGGTGGTCTGCAGAAGGCTTGCACGAGGATACCCTAGGTGGACTAGGCAAGAGAGGCAGTGTTCTGAGTTCAGCTCAGCTCCCCACGGGGTACCTGGAAGTGTCTTACCTTACACCCTGCAGGTGCTTGTCCTCTTGGGCATCTGTGTTATCCCATCATTGCTAGGGACACTGAAATAAGACTAAATCATGCCCCTAACTTCAGCAGGCAGGAAAACAGGACTCCACAGGTCTAAGAAATTGACAGCAACTGCTGACTTGTGTATACACTTCTGGGGAGCAGAGAAGCAGAGGGTACACTATGCTTGAGGTAAGGATATAGTTTGCTTAGCAAAAGCTAAGAGGACGTGACAGTAGCATCATTCCTGGCCACCTCCCAGCACACACACACACACACACACACACACACACACACTCATTAAAGCCTGGATACCACAAGTGTCTGCAGCTGATCCTGAAGACTTAAGATTCGTGAGTAGTACATGTGATGGGGTGCCAAGGCTCCCTACTGTTAGCACCACTTCTGAGTATATCGAGGGGTATATTTCTGCTCAATATATTCCCCCAAATGCCACTTGGCTTTTGGTGTTCACTGGGTCTGGTACGAGGATACTCTGGCATTCCCAACCTGCCACTGAAGCTTCTTTAATGTTGCTGGCCGCTGAGTGTGGAGTCTCCTAGACCAAAGCAGCCACCAGCTGTGCTCCACCAGGAGGGGATTCCCAGGGCATCCACGGCACCCTTGGCAACAGCAATACAGGTGTCTCCTTGTATCTGATAGCCCAGATATAATCACTGACTCTATTGCGCAAGCCTCCCCAGTTTGTATCACCCTTTCCTGATGGAGCACATGACATTAGCCAAACCGTGCTTCTAGGGAAAAAAAAGGAAAATACTATACAACCCATTGCAGACAACCATTCCAATACCAATCATAGACTTTCTTTTCTGTTTTAAAGTTTCTTGAACAAAAGGAGTGAAATCAAAATGAAAATAGCTATTAACATGGATTTCATTCCTTCTTTTTACATGAATACAAAACCCTCAGAGCAGGATCAATGGATGCAGGTTGCATTCATCTCCCACTTGTTGTGAGCGGTTCCACTCAGGATATCAGGTGCCCTGGCTAGACAGTGGGGCTTCCAGACCCTGATCACCCTCAGTGCCGAGTGGCTCTGACTTAGCTGTAGGTCTCCAAAGCTGGAGCAAGCTTCTCTGCACTTTATGTCTCTTGTTGGGTTTTTACATATTTTTGATCAGTTCTTGAATCTCTTGGCTATGGGGACAGAATCTTTTCTTACTGCTCCTCTCTCTTCCTTATGGGTGAGTTTCCCTCCCCCGTGATATGCTACTGCTAAACAGGAAATACCAAAAGCTAATGTTGGAAGACACCATCTGGTTTGGTGGTCTCATAGCATGTAACTTACCAAGCGACAAAATGCACTCCACGGGGTAGGGGGACAGTGGTGGTACATGGCTGAGTGCCAGCATCCAAGTACTCAGGAGGCAGAGGCAGGTAGAGCTCTGAGTTCAAGACTAGCCTGGTCTACAGAGCAAGTTACAGGATAGCCAGGTCTATACAGAGAAACCCTATCTCAAAACACCCCCTTCCCCCTACAAAACATATTTCCCAGAGTTCCCTGGGCTTCAGGGTATACTGCCATTGTACCTGCAGTATGAACCAAAGCCTGCAGTGTAAAGCATGCTTTTCTCCCACCTAACACAGAAGTCTGCCCTGAGAGCACTGTTCCTGCCCATCTCTGTCTATGTCTCCTACTTCCTGAGCTCTTCTGTGGCAACTTCAGAGACCTCAGATGCTCTCATGAATGAAGACATGGTATGGCTTCATATGACCCAGCATTAGAAGGCCAAGCCAGGGAAGGGTACTGTTCCCACCATACCTACTAAGCTTTAGTTCCTTCATAGTTTGCTTCTCTATAAGGTTAGCTTCTTCAGTGTCGGGATATGATGATTGATATAATATGGTATGATATAATATGGTATGATGAGATAATGCCCTATAATACCCAACAGAATGCACCCAAAGTACATGCTAAGGTTCTCAACAAGGACTCAACGACTGTGTTATTTACATGGTAAATAATGCCAAGCAACGTCATCACACCTCTCTCTGCTCCTATTTCCCTGTGATTTGGATGTTGCTGCCCTTACTGATAGGAACAGATATAATGAGAAAATGTGAAGCCCATTTAAACCAGTTTTGTTCTCACTTATAACACAGAGATAATCCCGTTTGGAAGGCTGTCTCCTTTTCTCCCCTCTCCTCTCTCCCTGGTTCCCTGTCTTGAGCTGAGGTTTGCGAGGCTCTTGCCCTCAGCTGAACCGAGGAAGGATGGGTGTCAAGTTAGACTTCGGATGAGGGTTTATTTTGCTCAAGTCAAAATTCATAGGCTCGAGCTTCTTGCCAACTGGCTTCCCCCATTCTTTCTAAATTGAAACCTGTCTAAAATATTCAACAAGGACAACCAGGCTGGTCCTGGGCTTTGGTGCCTGAGTGTGTCTGAGAACATGACGGGGACTTACGTTATCCCTGGACATGCTTGGATAATGAAGAGCTTCAGAAGCAGAGTCACATGACCAAAAATAGCAGCTGGTTGCTTTTAGCACTCACGGCCCCCAGTATGCCTCTCCTGTCTCTGTGAGAGTGCCGAGTTTCCTCGCTTCTCCTGGTGATTTTAGATTTCACACTGGAAATGCGGATACCCAAAAGAATATAGCTGGGTTCCCTCCCTTCTCCATTTTTTGCCACCCCTGTTTATCTCACTGCTCTCATAAGGTCTGACTCCCAGCAGAGGTGTCAGCTCCTGAGGCTGACAGTTCTGTGCAGAAGTGACCTCAGCATGCTGGGATTCTTGGACCCACACCTTTAGAAGCTAAAGTTTCTTCTAACAACCTTGTCCTACATGTTCCCCTATGGGTTTATGCATGAAAATACAAAAGAAATTGTCTGACATAAGGTGAGCCAGGAGGAGGCATTATGGCCAGTCAGACACCTGTGGGCTGGCCTTCTTTCCTGACCCCAGTCTAAGGGCAAGGGCACCCATGGACTCCCAAGATGGGGAGGTTAGTCTCAGTGCAGAGGCTGGCTTTGCCACAGCTGAAGAAATTACACCTTTTCAATATGGGTGTGCTTTGTCCCTGCATTCCCTTAGATCTGATCTTTGCCCAGGAAGCCTGAGTCATGTGAAGGTAGCAATGCTCATATCCAGCTCTCTTGGCCCTCCCATTTCTAAATCTTGGAATGACAGCACGCATCATCTTGTAGAATTCGTGGGCATGGCGTCAGGAGTGAAAGCTCATTTCTCTGACAGCTGGGCTCCAGGGGGCACTGCTCTGGAGTCTTTATCTCCCTTTCTTTCCTGAGAACTCTTGGTGGGCAGCCCCTAAAAACACACATGAGTGCTGTTTCTCGGCCCTCTGTCCTTATTCTCCCTCTTACCCCTTTGGATCATGAGATGACGCAGTTGCTGTAGCAAGTGCCCATTGCATCTGATCTCAGATGTGGTTCTGGAGCTGCGCCACTGAGCAGAGCCTGTATCCTCTGCATACAGTTTCTGGGTGACTTCTCAGCTGTGAATCTGGCTTCTGGTTTTTGTTTCATTTTGTTTTTGTTTTTGTTTTTGTTTTGTCTTCCCCCAGGCAGCCTTAAGCTTTTCCTGAGAGCAGACTTTGCAAATGTTCTCATAGAGAACAAGATTTGGTGACAATAATGTATCCCGGTCTCCTCCTCCTCTCTCTCTCTCTCTTACCTCCACATTGGTCCCTCCAGTGCTCGGATTACAGGTGTGAGCTGCTGCATCAGGCTGTAAACAGAGTTTTCACTGGAAACAGATTGATACTGGAATGCAGGAACACTTTATACTTGTATTATTAATGCAAGCACGTTCTTCGGGGACCTAATTACGCATAATGCTTTATAAGACAGTGCCTTGAGCTACAGCCCCCTCTCAGCCATCCCCACTCCTTGTCACTCTGTAGGAACTTCCTGCTTGAGGTCAGCAGCAGCCTTCACTTGCCTGGACAACACAGTCTCCCTGCTCATCCTCAGCTCAGCTCCTTCCTTCCCACTCCACACCAGTAGGGGGTGGCAGATAGTAAGGCAGCAGGGCAATCTAGTCCAGCTCAACAAGAATAAGGCCTCCTCCAACTCCCCTGCACATTTTATTCACACAAAGGACCTGGGCTTGCTGGGGTGCTGGGCATCCATCTTAGAATCACAGCTTTACATATTTGGGCAGGTGATCCAGAAAAATCTGGACAGCTCCTTGTAGTGGCAATGAGAATGGTTTCGGACATCTGAGGTACAGCCCCTTCTCCCCACCACCTCCCGACCCCTGCCTCCAAGGGACCACCAAGTACATAATATCAGGAGCAGAGCTGGGCAGCAGCCACCCACCTGGTTTTGCTGTTAACACATCCAGACCTTGCCAGTTGAAGCACATACACATTTATTCAGCCATGTAGACCTCTCTGAGGTCAAAGGACGGGGCTTCCTCCCATCGATACCTTAGCAGATATGCTGTCCTCCATTGTGTGGAGAAGGAACTCAGTTGTGCGGGTGGAGCATGTGGACAGATGTGAGCTCTGGTGTTTCAGCTCACAGGTCCTCCGCTTGGTGTTGGTGTCCACAGTTGTGAGGGATTCGGCTTGACTGGGTCACTTCATCAGTCTCTTTACCTCAGATCTCCTTGTACTTCCTTAAAGTTACATCCTTAAGTCACACAAACCAGATCAACACAACTGGTTTTCGCTGCTATCTACAAACACAGCCTCCTTGTTTGGGGCAGGAGAGAAAGGCTGTACACTCCAATAAACAAAGAAACATCACCGAAAGAAGAGCTTTTCAGGTCTACTCTGTCCATGTGATCCCCAACAAATGTGTGTTCCATCCACCATTCAGTGTGATCTCGGGCACTCAGGTAGAGCTGAGTTCATCTGAGAGCTGTCTAAGGCTTCAGATTGATCAGAAATACCTGATTTCTCCCTATACACTAATGTTATAGACTATCTTTTGTGACTGTGTACCTAGCCTTGTGATGATGGTGAACTGTCTGGACCACTTGTAAGGTGTTGTAACATGAACTCTGACTCCTGTAGGATGCCAAATCAAACTTGGGAATGTATTCTCTAGGAAACAAAGAACCTCTCAGCACCTCTGCTATCTGCCCTTAGAGAAGGTTGGGATAGAGTTCATTTGGGGCCTGGTACAATTAAGGAGCACTGGGGTCTGGGGTTTTCTAATTCCATAAACTAATAATTGGATCTCCACTTGAAGTATTTCCCTTTTTCATATCCTCAGACAGCCATAGAGCTACCCAAAATCAAATGCTGCAAAATGTTGTGCCTCTACCCCACTCATCTGGAAAGGATGTGGGGTCACCCCACTTGCCTGCTTTCATTCTCTGGGGGCACCACTGGGGCTGCTATGCAGAAGGGTGGCAGCTGGAGGCTGCAGGTGGAGCCACTTGGCAAGCCTTTATGATATTGCCATTGGCAGCTGCTCTGTGTTCATGTATTGGCAGATATTTTATATTTACTTCTCAAATCCCAAATTTTCCATAGATGTGTGTGAAATTGGCCCACTACTATGAAACTAGCCTCAAAGAAGTCAAAATCAGTAAATATGGCATTTAAAAATTTGTATGAGCCACTACCCAGTCACCATATTTGAAATGTGGAGGAAGATCATGTAATAGCAGGAAAAAAAACATAAAAGAAAAAAAACAAACAAACAGGGTTGAAAAGAACAAGCTTCCAGGCTCAGATGCAGAGCAAGGTGCACCCTACCCTGGGATGGGTATGCTATGGCTGTCTGCCAGGCCTCGCCCCAGGCACCATCATCTGTTTCTGGCCTTCTTTCAAGACCAAGAACCTTGGGTCATAGAAGACTACAGAGAAACAAATTAGTAAGCAAGACACTAGCTTATGTCAAAGGGTGGAAAGTCAGTAAAAGTGTAATTTTCTAATTTTTTTATGTGGTTTTTCTAATTTATCAGCTTTAAGGTGGATATACAGCACCCACTGCTGGACCTGGCTGGAGAGGTTTGCATCACTGACAAAGGAAGACATCTTTAGTCCAGGCACCTATGCATGCCTCTGTGGGCATCCGAATCCAGTTTACTATATGTAACATGAACCTTTTGAATGGGCCTTCAGAGCAGCAAGGTGCAGTGGAAATAAAGTATGCTGTAGGGTTCCATGTGTGGTGTTACACGCACTAGTAGATATTGACTGTGACAAGGGCAAGATGAAACTGTGCTTATTATAACAACAATCAGCCTACTAAGCTGATACAACAGCCTCAGATAATCTATTTGTGGTGAGGAATAAGGTCTCGGGCATTTTTCTTTTCCATGTCCACTGCATGAGCATGGATATAGATGACCCAAACAACTAAATAATATTTGTTCAATTCTTTCAAAAATTCCTCTGTTGAGAAGTGTCGTGGGTCATGAGTCATAGTGGTAAGACCACTACTGTTTAAACTGACCAGCTAAATGATAGCAACCAGTACCCCAGTGCCGCGGGCCTCAGTTCCATAATCTGCAATATTGGCTTGATGCACTGCAGTATTGGCATGATGGTACCTCTACATTGCTGTGTGGACACAGGAACATGGTACTTGGACAGACTTGCACATAGTCTCTGTTTCTGATCTCTGACCACTGACTGGGCCTTCTGGTTGTGTAGAAGTATGCCATGCCAGTCAGAAAAAGAAATACAGTGGTGAGGAGGTTGAAGCTTATGAGGCATTGTTGATGGTTATGAGGAAGGGTGAATACTTTACTGACATACAGCACCGCCAGTGTCTGCAGGAAACCAGGTTCCCCTGGCTGGCTAGGCTTGCAGCTGTGGTCTCTTTAGAAGGGATGGGATCTCTTCCGGTGAGCACAACCACATCTATTTTAAAGACAGTTTGAACTAAGGTCTCTCTCTCTCTCTCTCTCTCTCTCTCTCTCTCTCTCTCTCTCTCTCTCTCTCTCTCTCTCACACACACACACACACACACGGGAAAACCAAAGTAATTTTGCACAGTTAGTTCTAAAGCTCACACGAGTGTGAGCTCATGTCACAGGGTCATGTCACGAATGTGGGCGTTACCTTGTGCTTTTAAATTGTACCATTCTCCATCTTAGGAAAATATTTGTGATTTTTTTCAGCCCATTTTTAACAAAGAGTAATATTGACCCCTATTCATATGTGATTCTTTTAATTCATCATCACCATCACCATCTCACCTCCACCACCACAGAAGCACCAAGCTCTCTTACACACATGGCATACTCTGTGACACTCTGACACACACATTTTGCACTGGGATGCCCCGAGTGCTCAAAGAGCATCAGACTTGACTTGGAAGTTAGTCAGAGTTTCGACATCTAAAATGTCTTAATTTCCTCACAGCTACCTGAAGTTTATTTTATTGTGTATATATGTTGGAGGTGGGGCACTTGACATATATATGAAATAGCACTGGTGTGGGTGAAGCCAGAGGAGAATTCGTGGGAGTTCGTTCCTTTTTCCCAACATATGAGTGAGTGCTGGAGATTAAACTCAAGTCAGGTCTTCAAGCTTGGCAGCAAATGCCTTTAGCCCATAGAGCTATCTAATCATAAAAAGAACATTTAAATGTTATTTCTGGAAAAAGAAAGGAATAAATAAAAGAACAACTGTATATGAAAAAAAGAGTGATTAGAAATTTAGGAAGCTGATATCCTCAGAAACAGCACATGGGGAGAAAGCATGAGTTTGGAGTAGAATTCTAAGGTTTATAAAGAGGCAGGGAGTTGATTGGGAAAATGGATCAGTTACTTGCCTTGCAAACATGAAGATTGGAGTTTGATTCCCTAGAAGCCATATAAAAGATGTGCATGCTAGTAATCATGGCACTCAGTAGGCGGAGACAAGATGATATGGGGCTCCTCTGACCAGTCAGCATAGCCTACTTGGCAAATTCCTGCTTTAGTGAATTTTTTCATCTCAAAAACTAAAGTGGACAAGTTCCAGAAGGACACTGGAATTCCAGAAGGCACAGCCTTGCATTCATATACATATACATACAAATGCATCAGCACCCATGCATATAAAACACGTACATATATGTGCATACACATACACAGAAACGGGGTATGGGACATGATGGGGGATGTAAGGATTGTGCACACAGTTGGAGCTACAGAAAAATTTAACATTTCTTTTTCCTCCCACAGAGTATCTAAAATTGCATTGAGTCTGGCTAATGGTTGGGAAAAAGTTGAATTAATGTTCCCCAGGAATTGCCTAGAGTTCCCCGTGAGCATAGAGCACAAGGAAGAGTGGGAACTTCCTTCCCCTCCCAGGTTGCTTTGCTTTTTCTATCCTGTTATTCTTCTCCTAAAGATAAGGCATTGCCTTAGATACCCAAGCTAATCCTTGGGTCCTAGGTTAAACCTCTGCCTTCTTCTGTACCAGGTAGAGTGTATGTCCTGACACAATCACCACCTGACCTGTGTCTGTCACTGGGGCATGGAGCCTCTGAGTCTTTTCCCTTTGTTGGTGGCCTCACAAGGAAGCCAGAGACCCCAGGCCTGACCTGGTTCTTTCATTTTTTTACCTGAGAATGTGCCTTTATTTTAAAAAGCAACATGCCTTCAACAAATGGAGCTGGAAAACTTGTCACTGAGACTACGACTTGGATGCACTGTGGTAGGCAGATGTAATATGGAGTCTGTACTCACTCACTGAGATAGTCAAGTAGCCAGAAAGTCGGCCATACTCAGTGAATCTTGGACAAGATAACCACTGGATAACCATGTCCTCTTTCTTTCTCCTATACAGGGGTCCCACAGTGGCTGCAGCTGAGGTCCAGGTGTTGTGCAATTCTCAGCTGGGCTTTGCCCTACCCAGGTTGACTACCGAAGAATCACAGAGTGTGGTACGTTGGTTACAATACAACTTAATGGGTTTATTAGTAATCACTAAGTGTTAGCTGAGAACCTACGGAACATAAGGCACAGCAACCACCACGTTCAGATGAGGCCAGCTGATCAACTTCGTTCTCACTACTCTTTGGGTTTAGTGCTCAGGTGCTTATGTCAGTGTTGAGCAAACTAACATACTTGTAGAATTCACACATTTGACTCTTTCTTGTATATTTACAATCATAAAGGCATCGTTTGTAACCCAAGTGTTTCAGAAATAAGCCAAATCCAGGAGCGAATACTCTTCATGAAGTACATCTATGTTTTACTTAGTATTTGGTTTTTCTCCTTTTGGTGCTTTACATATAACAGGTCTTTAACTTAGAGCTGCTTCCATTCTCATTCCTTTCATTGTACCTCAACTCAATTGTCTGTCCTGCCTGCACAGAAACCTGATCAGTACCCTCTCCAGAAACCAGATTCGCTGCATCCAGCCCCACCCATAGCCTAGTTTGTTCCCACAGCTCCATTTCCACACGGTTACATCTCTGGCAGTCATGTGTCTGCCTTGATCCATCTTGAGGTGGAGTCGTGTTGATTGTCTGGCCCGTAGGTCAGGAGGTATGTGAGGTTCTTCTACTGTACTGTCTGCCCTAGGAAGACAGCTGGGCTCTCTGGGATTCTGCTTTCTTCTCTAAGCCTGAATGGGTGAAACTGAACAGCACTACTCTGATCAGTAAGACTAATTTAATTCTCAACAAGGCTGTGAAAAAGAAAGAAGCCCCTTAATCTCTCAGGCTTGGTACTTTCTATTCGCCACAATTATTTTTTAATTATTCAAAAATCATACTTCTTGGGAGAATCAACATCTAGTTTTTGACCTTGGAATCTGGGACCAATGCCCTCTCTGGGACTTGTTTTCCCCATCTGAAAAATGAATGTGGAAACTACAATGTTCTACAGAGCCTGCAGGAGTTGATGTGTGTAACACGTTATGTGTTCACACTGCATGTTACATTACATACAAGCCACAGGTGAACTATATGTGGCTGCTATCTTGCCTCTTGCACAGGTGGGGACTATGTGTTGAATTTTTTCTTTCTTGGAGTGGTTAATTTTACATTTCAAAGTCAAATGAAGAACTGAACTAGAAAAGAAATTGCTGACATACATTATGTTGGATAGACTTCTAAATGTGTTTCAAAACTTATTTTTTCTATTCAGTATTTTAAAAATAACTTACTGATAATAGGTTAGAGATGTTTGGATTAAGTGATCGGCCATAGATCTGATTTTTTTTCTGGAGCATTAAAGTATCTTTAATTTTTATGTATAAGTTAATTTCTCCTTGCAAAGAGTGCATAACTCCAGTTTTTTATCACTGTGCTGTAAACCCACTCACTCTCCACTCTTTCACCATCCCAGAAAGGCAGTGACGTGACCATTCCTTAATATTAATTTTTTGGCTTTTACACACCATTTAAACTCAGCTATTCTGTAAATAGATCCAGAATTAGGAATTTACCAATTACGGTCCCCAAGAAATAAATGGCCTGTTCACTGAGCAGCAAACTGAAGATTTGAGAAGCCACAAATGCGTGTAGGCACGCCATCTCTTACTGTCTTCCACTCCTATCTTATTTTAAACTTTTTTGTTTTTTATTTTTTGTTTTTTTTCACATTTTTTTTGCTTATCTTCTGTTCAAATGTGAAGTCACTTTTACAGCCTGTAAAGCAGCCATCCTTTCTGTTACAGAAAACAAACAAACAACTGGCTTCTACGAGGTTTACCTTTGAGAACCGCTTTGCTGAAATGACTATCAGGTGTGCAGCACAAATGGATGAGCAGAGATTAAGGATACTGACAAATTAGTCAGCATTTAGAGTATAAGATAAAGACAAACACAGATAGTGAATGCCATGTGCCTAGCTAAGCCCCAGGACTCTGGAGAGGCACGGTGACCTTGATGGACAGACCAGGGTGGGCTTCTTGGAAGGGGTGCATTAAACATGCTTTGTCTCTTGAAATGGGAGAAAGAAACAGTCAGGAGAAAAGAAGGAAATCAGGGTCTCATATGAACTCTAAGCCATATATCTGCATACAGAAAAGCAGAGGGATTGACACTCAACCTGTACTGAGTGACTTGGAGGTGAAATTCGGTCTCATCAAAGTTCTGGTTCTTGGATCAGCAGCTAATGCTATACTTTGTTACAATACAGCAACCCTAGGGGCGTGAGGACCATGGCAATGTCAAGGTGACCAGGGAAATGTAGCCATTAACAGACAATGGTGTCTGTACCCTGACTTGATTATCTGCTAAAGCTCCCATTCTTGAATTTGTCAAATCGTCTCTCTGTCACTATAAAAAAGACTTTATTAATTGGTAGTTGCCATATCTGCATAATTCAAATGCTGCCTTATCTATGTACTGTCAGCTGAGTGATTCAAATGGGAAGAACAGGGACCCTCATATGGGTACCTGCAACCTGAGCCTCCCTCAGACACAGTGGTGCTGTGTGGGAAGTACATTTAATCATGACAGATGTGCTGGGCAGGTGCTCTCCGAGGAGGTGTCGGGGAGCAAGTCACGTGTCCTGTATTCTCTGTGCCTTACAGACAATGGTTATAGACAGATGCTGATGAATGGTAACAGTCGTTGTTTTGACTCCTGCTAGGCTGCATTTCCCCACTAACACATGTGCTAAATGTCTATGGCGTGTTGGGTGCTGTGGTGTGTGAAGAGCAGCCACAGAGCTCTGAACAAGGAAGGAAACACAAACCAGTGGGTGAAGCACAACTCGAGACAGAAATGAATAGACATGGAAGTCAGTGGGGGTGGGCGAGATCATTAAGCGTGGCTTCGAAGGACAAGATTCTGGGAGGGCAGGCAGAGTTGGGAGGCTGAGAGCTTCCCTTGACTTGAGAGCAAGAAGAATTCAGCATGAAACTGAAAAGGGATGTGTTGATTATGTGATGGTTAGAGCCATAGGATGGGCTGGTATGCTGTCCCAAGGCACATGTCTGTGTCAGATATGCTGAAATTGGTCTTACAGACAATGGGAAAATATGTGAAACAGAAAGCATCTGTAGAGAGGATAGAAACAAAGAGCAGGCACTGGAGAGGGGGAAGGATCTCCTAGATAGAATCTGGTGTTTGGATCATTTCAATACTATGTAGGTTAAGTTAGCTAGGTTCCCACTATGACCTCTGTCTTAGGATTTTACTGTTGTAATTAGACACCATGACCAAGGCAACTCTTATAAGGACAATATTTAGTTGGGGCTGGCTTACAGATTCAGAGATTCAGTCCATTATCATCAAGGCGGGAGCATGGCAGCATCCAGGCAGGCATGGTGCAGGATGAGTTAAGAGTTCTACATCTTCATCTGAAGGCTGCTAGCAGAGTATTGGATTCCAGGCAGCAAGGATGAGGGTCTTAAAGCCCACCCCTCAGTGACACACCTACCACAACAAAGCCACACCTATTCCAACAGGGCCATAACTTCTAATAGTGCCATTCCCTGGGCCAAGCATTTACAAACCATGACCACATCAAGGAAACCCAGGCTTTGTGATACTCACCTCAGCCATATTCGTGTAGCCCCTCACTGGGGTGCTGGGCTTTATATTGTCAGTAAGAGCAAGTACAGTGCTGAAGTCAGGGGTAAGACCCATCTCTAGCCCAGTTATACCTTCTGCAATAACAAATACACTTGAATCTACATCATCACCTGCCTTTGAACCTCCTGCTCAATCATCATTCCAGCCAGAGATTCAAAGTCCACTCTGGTGATGCTCATGTGTTCCCACAGCCACATGTCCAGTGTAGAACACTTTCTCACTGTTCTTTTCCAGAACTGGAGTATATCTATAGGGTAGCACATCTGTCTCCACATGGTGACAAAAGTGGTCATCTTCCTGGGCCTGTGTGATGATTTGTATATGATTGGCCCAGGAAGTGACCCTATTAGGAGGTGTGGCCTTGTTGGAGTAGGTGTGTCACTGTGGGTGTGGGCTTAAGAGTCTAACCCTGGCTGTCTGGAAGTCAGTCTTCCACTAGCAGCCTTCAAATGAAGATGTAGAACTCTCAGCTCATCCTGTACCATGCTTGCCTGGATGCTGCCATGTTTCTGCCTTGATGACAATGGACTGAACCTCTGAGCCTGTAAGCCAACCCCAATTAAATGTTGTCTTGTATAAAACTTTCAATGGTCATGGTGTCTGTTCACAGCAGTAAAACCCTAACTAAGGCAGCCTGTATATACTCATTGAGCATGCCAGGTGTTTCTTGGGAGGTGCTCTGGAGATCTCAGAGAGAGGCCCTTGGACCTAGCCATGGTTGGTTTGTATTAGCCTCTGATGAGAACCTCCTCTGAGGCATTACCATCCATTTGTGTTTTCCACCTCTCAGTGGTATGTACAGGAATAATGTGGGAGCTTGCAGGAGAGGCCTTAACAAGATCTACGCATCTGACAGACAAGTGTGGTAGCACCCTGAGAGCGCCTACAGTCTGTGCACCTGTGGTGGGGATGATTATATTGACTGTTTCTTTTAAAAATATGCTTTAATTACACAAGACCTCCTTTCTCAGACTATTCCCCCTAGTCACAGAAATTACTGTAGAAACAAAAAAATTCAAACCCGACTCTCCTGGAACAAAATGCATCCAGCTCTGAAAATAGAAGCCAGTGCTTTTCACACGGTAATTAAAGGTGGCCCTTTCCCTGTCCTGAGGTTTTAGAGGAAAAATGAATTCATATTGCAAATAAACTCCAATGACATGTGAGGACTTAAAATTCAATAGACTCCTCTCTATCCCTCACCCCCTCCCTTCTCTCCTTTCCTTGGACTTGCCTTTCTCCTTTTTATTTACAGAGAAAAAGATCTATATTTGAGTCCCAGTTCTTTGTATTCATCCCATAATCAAGTGGTTAGTATTCTAGTATGTCTTGATAGCATTTAAGGTTTTTTGTTGTTACATTAACTGTGTGTGTGTTTGTGTTTGTGTGTGCAAGCATGTACCACGGTATGTCCACGGTGGTTGGAGGTGAGTGTTCAGGCGTCAATTCTCTCCTTCCATCATGTGGGTCCCAGGGTCAGACTTGGCTGCAAGTGC
This sequence comes from Apodemus agrarius, assembly GCA_964023405.1. Classification (NCBI taxonomy): domain Eukaryota; kingdom Metazoa; phylum Chordata; class Mammalia; order Rodentia; family Muridae; genus Apodemus; species Apodemus agrarius. The sequence goes on along the minus strand of OZ030011.1, from coordinate 94,623,291 downwards.
CTTCATGCCAGGAGCTTATGCCAGCTTCATTTTTAAAAACTTTAATGAGAGGCAGATTTAAACCACCAGAATGACTTCTGATTTTTCAACCATAGGAGTGGGTGGATGGAAAGTTGTATTATATAATTCTCACCTCCTGGTGCACACAGAGCAGTGACACCATTGTCTTTTCCAGGTCTGTTTTTCCTGCTTATAACCCAGATTCCCTCCCTCTTTGCCTCCCTCCCTAGTGATCTTTAAAACTTTGAGCAGGTTAGTCTTAGAGCTTGGCACTGCTGGCTCTGCAAGATCCCTACAGCCACTGCCCTGGCCAGGCGAGTCCAGAGCATCCCCGCGTTGTTTTGAGCACTGATGCTTGGCATTTCTGCCTCCTCTGCGAACATGCTCCAAGTAGTGTGTGGGCAAGGACTGATCCTTAGGGGACCACTCTCTAGAGAGCAGTAACATTGCAAACTTTATGATACATACATTTTAAAAACTGTAAAATTCTGACTCTAGAGTCTAGGAACGTGGGGGGCCTGGAAAGGCCCATGGAGCTCACACCCAGGAAACGGTAATCAAAGGATAGATTTGTCAATAGTCACTTCCTGTTTTTAATCTTTAATTTTTTTCTGACTATTGAACTCTTTCTTAATGAATGAGCATTATCAGTCTTATTTATGGCTTTGCTCAAACATAATCCTTAACTCTAAGAATAGAATAGAAAACAAAACCCAGTACTCACCTCTAAGGAAAACACATTTTAGCAGGTGCATGCTTGAGAGGGCATATCAAGTATATTCATTAATTAATTCATGTGATATGAAATACAACCGCAAAGAATAAAGTAGGCCAGAGGGAGTGTGCTGTGGGAGTTGGGTGGGAGATGTGCCTGGGAAAAGCCTACCTGATAGAGTCCAGAAGACAATTAAAAAGTGAGCCTTGGAGGCCTGGGGATGACCAGCTGTCCCAGACAGCCCTTTAGGGATTTGAGAAGGCAATTCCAAGTGGGAAAATAAGTTAGGCAAAGGTCCGGAGGCAAGTCTGTGTGTATAATATTCCAGGAACAATGGAGCAGGATGGAAGGGAGCTCCAGCCAGTACAGAGTGCCCAGTCCTCACCTGTATGGATGCAGGTTCTAGAAGTAGGAGTAGTAAGAGGACATTCCCCTTGTATTAAGTGAGATTCAAAGCTCCTGGAAGGCCTAGAGTCTATGAAGACTATGAGATGGGCACTTCAGGAGGCCACAGGAAGGAACAGATGCATGCTAAGAAGTGGAGGGAGATAGAACCATAGCCACAGAGACAGTGAGCATCTGGACAAGGGCTACAGTGGATAGGGGTGGATGTGGAGGGAACATCGCAGATGACAGAGGCTCTACTTGTTTGCTGTCCTGGTGGTAATAAGAAGAGGAGTAAAGATGGATACAGCTTGCTGAGAGGTAAGGGAGATGGAGGAGGAACAGCTGCAGAAGGTGAGTTCAGTTTGAAGAAAGCAAGCAAGACCAGGTGAGTCTAGTGTACTTGACGAAGATGCTGGGGACACCCATGAATGTGCCATTTGGGAAACACTGGTGGTACAGATTAGGACTTTGGAACACCCAAGTTCAATGCTGAGTTTTCATAGATGATAGGGATCCAAAGGTCTCTCCAGTCTGGATCAGAGGAGGAGTCAGCAAGATGGCAGGGATGGATAAAGGACTGTCAGGCAGGGGTCAGGTGTATAATCCTATTAAATATTGCAGCAGGTAGCTTCATCTATAGACAGAGTGCTCAACCTGTCATGCACCCAGGTCAAAAGAGATACTGCCTGCAATGGTGACTGCTGGGTCTACTATGGTCACAGCCTGAATGAGAAAAGGACTTACTTAGGAGGCCTGGCCTCAAGGAATGGCATAGCTTTCCTTATGTGTCTCAGTCAGGGTTTCTATGGCTGTGATAAAACATCATGACCAAAAGAAACTTGAGGAGAAAAGGATTTATTCTTAGCTTACAACTCTCAGGTCACACTCCTTCACTGGGAGAAGCCAGAGAAGCAACTCAAGGCAGGAACTTGAAATCAGGATCTGAAGCAGAAACCATGGAGGAGCATTGCCTACTGGGCTTAATTAGCCTGCTTTCTTATACTATCCAGGACTGCCTTCCCAGGGATGGTACCACAGTAGGCTGGACCCTCCCACATCAATCATTAATCAATCACATGCCCAAAAGCCTGTCTGTAGACTAATCTCACAAAGACATTTCTCAACTAAGATTCCCTCTTGCCAAATATGTCTGCTTATAGAGGGTGACAGTGAAGCACGAGGGTCCCAGGGAGAAGGGAGCTCAGATCTGGTGGCCAAAATGGGATTGAAGGGAAATAGTATGTCTATAATTGAGAATGTAACAAGAAGATAGCTTTTGGTAGTGATCTTGGCCATGTGGTTGTCAGAGGGAGAACACACACAGAGAAACTCGGATGTAGGCACAGGAGCACTCAGATACAGGTGAGCTGCAGACCCTTGTATGTAGAAACCTGAACAAGCAGGCCAAGCAGCAGGGTGCCTTCTGGTTTAGGGTACCTACTGGTTTAGGGTACATGCTAGTTTAGGGTACCTGCTGGTTTAGGGTACATGCTAGTTTAGGGTACCTGCTGGTTTAGGGTGCAGGAGGGACTCATACTTTCTAAAATCTAGTGCAGCGAGAAGGGTCAGATCTCTAGCAAAGGCAGTGTTCTCAGAAGGCAGTCGTACTTCAGGGTGGGCCGGCTAACAGAACATGTGGACATGTTGCTGTTGATGGTTCCAGGGTCTCAGTGTTGGGAGACCGGGACGGGTGAATAGAAGGGTCAGAGCAGAGGTACACACCTTGCAAAGAGAGTTCAGGTGACTCGTGTGCATGGGCCCAGTGAAGCCAGATGTGATGGTTACTCATGGTTGCCACTTCAGAGAGATGGAGAGACATCTAGGAGCTCAGCAGTATGCCTCTCCACGCATGTCTACGTAGGCATCACAGGCAGTAGTCTGACCTAAAAAGTGTTCAATCCAAGAATGCACTCGGATTCTAAGTTGATGATGGGGAGTGGTGGGGAATGGGAGGCAGAGCCTGGCTGGAGGAAGCGGGTCACTTGGAGAGGTGTCCTTGAGGGTTTTGCCTTGCCAAGCCCTGTTCTGTTACGGCTTTGCTCTGCTTCCTGTCTGCTGCGGTGACCCGAAAGTCCTTTTGTCATAGCAAGGGGAAAAAGTAATTCACACCCGTGACTTTGCAGAATTCGCCTCACCGGCTATGTCCCCATGTGTCACAGAGGAAGCCTCTTGCAATCTCACAATTCCTCTGAAATTTGACATTGCACATCAGTGGATAAAAGAACCGTAGTTGCAGCCTGAATTGTGTCCCCGAAAGAATCCTGTGTAGAAGTTGTCATTCCATTGTAACAACAATGGAAGTGAGCCTGGGAATGAAGCCTGACCTAGCAGGGCCCTCCCTGAAGGTGAGGACACAAGGCAGATGCCACGTGCTGGGCAGGCATGGCCATCACCAGAATTCAGGTCACCTGGTGTCTGGCTCTCAGCCTTCCACCACGCCCCGCCCCCCCCACAGAGCTGGGAGGGAGAAAATTTCCAGTCTCACACCCCAGCCTTGTTTTTTACTCTATGAGCTTCAGAGGACACAACAGGACCATAGGCCCCAGCAATGGGGCTCAGGGTGATTATATCATGCAGCTTCATGGAACTCTCTAGGAAAAGACACATTTGGGAGCAGACTGAGACCCGAAGAATCTAGGGACCAGCAGGATAACGTTACTTATACACTGGCTACCTAAATCTAATCCTCAGGGTCCACATAAAGGTGGAAAAAAGGAACCAACTTCCAAATGTTGTCTTCTGACCTCCACAGTGTACTATAGGATGCATTCATCATTCTATATATCTGATTGTCTGTCTCCCCCCCACCTCTCTCTCTCTCTCTCTCTCTCTCTCTCTCTCTCTCTCTCTCTCACACACACACACACACACACACACATACACACACACATACACACACATACACACACACACATACACACACATACACACACAATAAATAAATTTAATAATATATTTGAAACTAAGTAATATTTTTATAAAAGAATGACTTCCTGGTATCGGAAGAAGATGGAGCTTTTCAGCTCAGCTTGTCCCAATGGGGCGCCACCACTCCGGAGTATGAACCTCCCTTCGTACAGGCTGTCATTTCCTTTGAAGACTACGCTGAGCAGGTCGAGGGCTCTGTGGAACCAGGCTGTTTTGGGGATTCTTTAAAATGTGAATATTAAAAAACCCTGTATTCTGGGTACTGTGTCCTCTTGTGACCTGGTGCCAACCACAGAAACAAAACTGAAACAGTGAAAAGTCACCTGTGAGTGGCTCACTACACATGAAAACACTTCACATGAGGCATAAGGCACTGAGAGCAAGGACCCACAGGCCTGCATGTCCATGCATGCCTTCAATTTGTAAAGGGAAGAGAAGTCAGCATACATGCATCCTCACACACTCATGCAGAGAGGAACCTGAGTGGCACAGGAAGCCTTTCCCAGATGACTAGACCACAGGAGCTGCCTCGTGAACTGGAAAGGGGCTAAGGCAGCTATGAGGCCTGTGCTACGGTCAAGAACTTAAGTATTCTGACATTCCCATGTTAACTCACTAACCATGAAGGGTAAGAATCAAACAGGGACAGGTGTTACTAACCCTGAAATGAGGGGAATGGTGACAGACAGGACAAGAGCATTAGGCTTACTCTTATGAACATCTACAATCTCACACTGGCCCAGAAATACATGGTGTCAGAGCGAACCAAGGTAGGGACTCCAGGGAGCCCAGAGCCAGGATTCATTTCCTTTAGGGAAGTAAAGCCAAAGTGTCTAGGGCCAGCCTGCACTTTCATTATTAAGAGCTTTTATGCAATCACTTATTGTCCTCCATGTCCTTCAGTGACTACACTTACATATTACCTGGCTAAGTTGAGTCTCAATTAAGAAGATTGTAATTTCCCTGCGTCTGCATATCATCTCTTCAGTAGACTTCAAGTTTGACTTAGATCTGTGACTTTCTGGCAAATCCTTTTCTCCTTTTCCTCTTTCTTCTTTCCTATATCTGCCACATGTCAAAGACTCAAAAAGAGATTGCAAAATGAATCAACAGTGTCGTGTGATCAACTGTTCACGTTGCTATGATGATGTTAGAAGCAGACATCTTCTGTTGAGCTGCTCAGGATGCTCCAGACAGTACTGCAACCTAAGACTCTTTCAGTCTCATGGTTCTCGACACCAAATCCAAGAATAAGATACCCGGAGTTCTCATATCTGCAAGGGACCCTGTGCTGTTTTTCTGGTGCCCATCTTATGTGTTTACCAGACAGACAGACAGAGGGCTGACTGTTCCTCCTCATCCTAAAAGGTAGCTAATCTCACCCTGGGTGGGATTTCTTTATTATTATCTACCAACCTTTTAAGTGTTATTACACAGAGGCTGCAAAATGAGAATTTTGAAGGAGAAAATCTAACCTTCAACTTATGACAAGTGTGAACATGTGTACACACATACAGAGATTTCCAAGTACTTGGATATCTATGCTTACAGAGTATAGAGATGTATGTATATACATGCATGAGTTATTACATTAAGAATTCTAAATGCCTGTGTAGATGAAGAAATCGTGGTCTTGGCATAGGAAGGGATAATTCAGGCTAAGAGGCTCCACAAAGACTAACTTGATAGAAGGGGAGTCTGTAGGATTCTGCCTTTATGATTAGAGCCAGGCCTTCCAGGCAGAAGATACTACAAGGATAATTTATTCCCAGAGCAAAGCAGAAACCATAGGCATTACTCAATTTCTTGGTATCTGGGGGAGAGAGAAGGGCAGGTTGGTGAATGTGTGGCCAGGATGCTGAAGAACTATGCATGCTGACTCTGCTTAAAGGTAGTGAGTATGGCCAGGGTCAACAGGGGTCAAAAGGATGTTTCTCTATGTCTCAGAAGTAGCAAACCAGAGGCAAAGCAACTAGAGATAATCTTCCTAGATACTTAGATGGGATTAGGCATGTTCAGATGGTATGGCCATGGACCCAGGGTGGAATTAGATCCACAAGCATATGCCAGTCTCCATTGTCTTGCTTATTTTCTCATCTGATAAAGGCTGATAAACCTTGCCCTTGTTTGGAGGGGAGGAGGCTAGGAGAAACTACTACACTGTCGCTGAGTGTCATCTAATTTGTTTTAATGAATATGTGGTATAAAATACCTTTAAAGGACTTTTAAATTCGTGTGTGTGTGTGTGTGTGTGTGTGTGTGTGTGTGTGTGTGTGTGATGTATTGCTTGGAAATGTGTAGCGATGAAGGTGTGTACCACATGGTACGTGGAGACCTGAGGACAACATTGGGTGTTATTCTTAGGAACTCCATTCACCTCCTTTGAGAAGGGTCTTTCACTGGTTTGAGGTTTACCAGTTAGGCCAGACTGGCTAAGACAGAAAATCCCAGAAATTCTTCTGTCTCTTCCTTCCCAGCTCTGGGAAGTAAGCATGCTTCTAAACACAGCATTTTGAAAGCATTTCTGGGGGGCCAAACTTGGGTCTCCATGCTCGCCAGGCAAGCACTTTACCAACTGAGTTCTCACCTCATCGCCTTATACTAGATTTTTTTTTAAAAAAAAAAAGTTTATTCTCTATCAGCACATAATAATTTCCTTGTGGAGACAAGTCTAGAGACTAGTGTCTCTGACCCTCTGTCCAGCTGTGTCATACTGACAAGCTCGCCGGATAACCTTTCCATCCTCCCTTACGTCCAAGCACATCATGGAACAATAGCAGTGAAGAGAGACTTGGATGAGATGAACCAAGGCAGAAGTTGATCCAAATGTCATTACTCTCTGCCTTGAAAATGGCTGTTTGCTTTATCCCCCTTCCCTGCAGATTTATTGCACAATTATATTTTAGTTAGGCTAATAATTAAACGAGTCTGAATTCCCTGAACATATAATGCTTGATTTGGGGCAAGGGTATTGTTAAGTCACTGTGAGGGGAAGCCAGCCAGGATGAACAACTCATGTGTCGTACCTCCAAAGCAGGAAACTTAGCCACAGGAACAGATCGTTACTGCCTATGGATCACACATGTTTCCTGGTAGATTTTCCCAAGCCAACTTGGTTAGCTTTATTTGCATTTGTCAATTTGCTTGCACCACGAAGGCTCACGGACTCTTGCTCCTTGATTGGCATTAATGTTGGAGGATGATTTTGGTTATGGCAGTGGCAAGTTTATAATAAATTCATGAAAATTTTCATAAGGTGTATTTGAATTTAATGCTAAACCTTTTGGTTTTAAAATAATACAATTGATATTTCAAACAAAGGTGCTTCTAGCTTATCTTCCTGGTCTTTTTTCCCCCTTATCTTTTTTTTGATAAGACTTACATAAGAAATTGCCCAGTCAAGGTTCTTCAGGTTAACAATAATTATACCCATTTCTCTGATTTTCCCCCTCAACTTACTGTTTTCCTTTTTATTATCATTTATTGGTTATACAAACTCATGTGTTTCATTATATTTGTAATGTGTGCATGACATCAGTTGATCGTGAAACCCTATTTTCCTATCCTGCTCCTCACTCCCTCTGTAGCCCTTTCTCTGCCTCTCTGCTTTCCTTCTACCTACACATACAATCTCTATTGTTTCCTTCCACCCTTAATTATTATTGCCACAGTGCACATTCACATGCACATGCATGCTTACACACACACACACACACACACACACACACACAAATGCAACCTGACAAGTCCACTTAGTGTTCCTCATATGTATGTAAATTTAGAAATGACCATTTGGTGGTAGATAACAAGCTAGGAGGCTCATCCTAGGGAAATCTAATTCTTCCATTTTCAGAAGTCATTAGCTGCCTATAATTTTCTATCTAGGGTTGGGGCCTTGTGAGACCTCCTCCATCCATGCTGGCATTAGAATTGTTCACATCTTGTTTAGATGGCCATACTGTGGAGATTTCATGGGGGCAGTCTCCCTGTCCTATATAGAAGATGTTGGCTCCTAGCAGGCATTCTGGTCCTAGTCTTTTGTTACTAGTCTTTCTGTGATGTTCTCAGAATCTGTGGTATAGGGTTGTGTTATAGATGTGTAAGTTGGAGCTGGGTACACCAAGCTCAGTTATGCTCTGATTCTGACCAATAATAGCCTTCTGTGATGGTCTCTCTCTGCTGCAAAAAGGCATTTCTTTTTAGAAATATTAGAGGTATATTTATCTGTAGGTATAGGACATTTAGGTGGGTAGGAATTATACTGGTTTAAAAACTCGGCAGTAGTAGGTTTTTCTCTTTTTTATTGGATATATTCTATATTTACATTTCATTTCCCTTTTCCTGGTTCCCTGTCCCCCAAAGGTCCCACATGCCCTTTTCCCTCCCCCTGTTCCCCCATCACCCCTTCCCACTTCCCTAATTTGGTATTCCCCTACACTGATGCTTTGAGCCTTTCCAGAACCAGGGTCCACTCCTTCCTTCTTCTTGGACATCATTTGGTATGTGGATTGTGGCTTTGGTGTCCCAAGATTCTAGGCTAATATCCACTTATCAGTGAGTGCATACCATGGGTATTCTTTTGAGACTAGGTTACCTCACTTAGTATGATGTTCTCCAGCTCCATCCATTTCTCTAAGAATTTCATGAATCCATTGTTTCTAATGGCTGAATAGTACTCCATTGTGTATATATACATTTTTTGCATCCATTCTTCCGCTGAGGGACATTTGGGTTCTTTCTAGCTTCTGGCTATTATAAATAAGGCTGCTATGACCATAGTGGAGCATGTACCCTTATTGAATGCTGGGGAATCTTATGGGTATATGCCCAGGAGTGGTATGGCTGGGTCCTCCAGAAGTATCGTATCCAGTTTTCTGAGGAATCACCAGACTGATTTCCAGAGTGGTTGTACCAGCTTGCAGTCCCACCAGCAGTGTAGGAGTGTTCCTCTTTCTCCACATCCTCACCAACACCTGTTTCTTGAGTTTTTAATCTTAGCCATTCTGACTGGTGTGAGGTGAAATCTCAGAGTTGTTTTGATTTGCATTTCTAAAAATCCATGGCTATACAAACAATGGGTAGCCAGTACTGCAAGCAGGGCCAACAGTAATTTTACTGACTCTTCATGAGACTGTATGGGGAGTGGGTTTTTGTACTTTAGATGCTTTGTTACACTTCTATACACTCCAAGTCAACAATGATGAAGAGCATTATTTTCTATTGGGAACTGAGGAGATAAAATGTTTCCTCCTAAAGTAGATGTATGTCAATCAAATCTACATGGAAATATTGGATGTTAAAATAATGACCTTGTGTGTGTTAAACTTTACATTCTTTTTTGTGCCTATTTCTACATTGAATAATTTCCAACTGCAACATCCTCCCCAACAGAATGAATTCTTTATTAACATTCACTACAAGACTAATTTGAAGTGGCTTTAAAACAGTGCTAGACTCATACACTTACACCATGTGGTGTCTAGGATGCTGTTCTGAAGCCTCTGTTCTTGGTCCTCTTCTCATTTCACATGCTTGATTTAATGGATGGCATCCTTTTACGACTTTAACTTTCATCCTTGCAGCTAGCTGCACATTTCTGACTGTAGCTTTCCATGCAGGACATGTCTATCTAGCTGAGCACCATCCCACCTTCTTCATGGGAGATCCTACATGCTGTGTTGACCCTGCTTTTCCCACTACCCAGCACAAAGAGAGCTCTGTCATCACTATATCATTGTCCTTATGTCCTTTCTCAGTCACCTATATTTCTGTAATCACAGCTCTTTTGCATGATGGGTTTATCCCTGACACCTTTGTAATTCACCATTTCCTTGCTTCTGGTGATAGGATCCATCCATGCTATGTCTAGCAGTAGTCTAACACGTACTCAAATGTTCTGATTTCTATCTCTTTGGAGGCCTTGGAAACTCTCTTACCCCCCCCATAGGCATTAGTTTCTCCATAAGAAATGGCAGACAGGCCATTAAGTCCCCTGAAGAGACGACTAGTGTTGTGAATGAGGAACACCTGCTAGACATTTTCTCAGCAAGAGCTGCTTAGCTACACCTGACAGGGTGTAGGGCATTGTAGGGCATCTCCCATCTCAGGCTCTTTCTTTCCAGCCTCATTTTTCACAAAACTGCATGACCAGGTGTGGTTGTTAATATTTGTTTCCAACTTCACTAGATTTAGAATTGCTGAAGGGAGCATGTGCCTCTCTCTCTCTCTCTCTCTCTCTCTCTCTCTCTCTCTCTCTCCCCCCCCCCCCCGTGTGTGTGTGTGTGTGTGTGTGTGTGTGTGTGTGTGAGAGAGAGAGAGAGAGAGAGAGAGAGTATGTGCATTTGTCTCTCTGTCTTACACACACACACACACACACACACACACACACACTGGATACACCTCTTCTCTTGCTAGCTCTGGTGTTGTATCATGGTTACTTGAGGACACTCTTCTTCATATACCACTCTTCTTGCCCATCTGTGACCCCTCCTTTCTTTTTCCAACCCCCACTTTTACCACATCTACTTCTGAGCCATCTCATATTTGGCTGGGTCACAGCCACTGGAAATAACATATAGAGGCCTACTCAGTCCCCTGACCAAGGCTGCAAGCACAGTGTTTACAGATAAATCCCAGAAAAAGACCTTTAAGGGCTGAAGTCAAATTGTATATGGTCCCACTGGCTTTGCTACTCCTAAGTATTTATGCAGGGAGCAGGTGTTTGGACAGAACAAGGTAGTGGCATCAATTAGATCTGGATCCAAAGCCTTTCACCACGGTTTTTCTCTGAGCTCTGTTGAGTATTGAAACTTGAGTTTTATATACGTAGCTTGGGCAAAGTATTCATTCCTACCTCACAGACCATTAAAAGGATTAGATGAAGCAAAAGTTGTAAGATTACTAGAATATTTAGAATACTGAGGTACTCTAAGGGGTACCTCAGCCCTGTTGGGGGCTGAAGTATATTCATACAACTATTGGTAGCCCCAGCAAACCTGCAATTGGAGTTCACCCTCCAGTTCCTCTAGGGAACTGTGAGCCCAGCACACCCAACTTAAGGTCTTCTACCCTTCAGTTTTTCCTGTCTAATTCAGGTTTCAGACCCCACTATCTCCTGCACCTGCCTTCTCTTTTCCAACATCTTTGTGCATGGCTAGAGATACCCATTTTTTCCCCTTGGGTCTCAAAAAAGCTGTTTTATGATTCTATATGACTAAAGTCAACGTTGGCTTAATGCTGTAGCATACATACCTTTATATTGAGCATTTGGTATGGAGAACCCTGTTTTGAATGCTTGTGGCTACCTGGAGTCGGAATATCCAGTTCCTTCAGCAGGGAACTTGCCAGGCACTGACACTCATACTCCCTGAGGTCACCACAACCTCACTGGAGGCCTTATTATTACCTGGATCCTCCTGTGTTCTTTTTGGAAACAACCAGATGCCTCACCTTGAGATCAAAGACTCTGCCCTACAGTAGTGCACACTGCTGTTTATCATTTTTTTCTGTGTGTGGAGCAAGTACATCACTTGTATAATTTCATTTGTTTCTGATGAAGATGTTAGAAAGTAAACATCATTATTCTCAAATGCAAGGCAGAAAACAAAAACACTGAAATGCAATTGCACAGCATGCAGTTGTGTAGAAAGAACAGCTCTGTGTGCTCAGGTCTGGCTGCATCCAGACTTCAGAATTGTAGTTGCATATTTTTTTCTGGTCTTCTTCTGTTGCACCTATTCTGCTATCTTGCAGAAGGATTTTGTTTGTTTTGTTTTATTAGTTGCTAATTGATTGGGATCTCCTCAACCTTGTTCCTCTTTGATTGCCCTCCCAGCCCTTGAGCAACCAAGATGTCCCAGACACTTGTCATGCCATGAGTCACTATTCAGATCACAGCTTGCATAATGACCTTCCAGTGACATTCAAGTCCTGGTTTCCTTTACTACATCAACAGGCTGTCCACTCAACAGGCTAGGTGCAGTGTTAATGCATATATAAATGGGTGGTCCATACCAGGGCCAATCACCAAGGCCTCAGGGTCTAAGGTCATATTTATGGAATCAGAACTGAGCCTATTCCATTCCAGAATCAACACGTTACTGCTGGCTTCTGCTGAGTCACAGCTGGATTATGATAGTGTTCGCCACTGACCCAGCTTTAAACCTTTCATTCCAATATTAAATGATATACAGCACACAGCTCTAGTAAACTCGGGTATCAAATTCAGGGTTTGGGGCTGAAATGTTTCTATGGATACCATAGGGTACCACCTAGCTATCAATAAATAAAAAGCCACAGACCCAGGTATTTCAGAGCTCTTGTGAAAATGGTGCTCCAAAGAAACAGAGACATTGGGTCCCAGAAATAGCCATTCCTGTGTTTTTACTATCATATTCTGAGGTCCATTAGCATAGAACTAGCAAATGGGCAAATTCCAGGAATTGCCCAGCTTTAGCTCTGAATAAAAGTAGGCTTCATTAAATTCAAGGCCAGTTCAATCTGAGTTCAGGTTCTTGCCCTTCTTCATGGGGTCTTTGTCCATAAATTAACTCTGCTAAGCCAATCTTTCAAGAGAAAAACACCTATTGCAAGACTCACTTCATGGAATCTCTCAGTGATGAAATCTCATTGTGTACATGGAATGATGGCATCAGCCTCAACACAGAGAACATGTTCTGCATGTTCAACCCTCAATGACTCACCTACTGGGTGTCAGCAGTAGCCAAGAGCTCTGAACCATCTACTGTGAGCAAGACAGCAGAAGTGATGCCATGTATCGAGTAAGCCAATGAGTAGGGTAGAACCCTAGGCTGTGGACTGTGATTCATGGCTGGTGTCAAGGGTAGATGTAGGCAGCTATGCCTCAAAGCCCAGTACTGCCAGATAACCTTACTCCTAAACTTTGCCCCTGCTGGTGTGAAATGGGCTTCCAGTGTACTCCACTGATAGCCTTCTTTATAGGGTCATCTGTTAGCACACTTTCCACTGGCTCTATTGGATACATTGTCCTTTTCTCTGGGATATTAAGCAAAATTCAACTTAAAGGCCAGAGCTGAGAGTTAAGAGTGTTCCAATACCTTCACCCAAAAATAAATCTCAGCTTCTGTCCACTTCCATATGATTGTCAACTTGCAGTATTCTTTAATTATGCCAAAGGACCACTCAAGAAAACAGGGATAGCCATACCAAAGGGAGTTTAGCCTGAAGAGATGGTGGCCCACCTTTCTTTTAGATGACGTAGGTTCAGATCCCAGAGGCTACATCTGGTATTTGCTACTTGTAATTCCAGTACCAGGGAATCCAGCACTCCATATCTTCCATGTAAATTCACCCAGGAACATATATGTGTACAGAAACAAAAGTAAGTCATTTTTAAAAGGAAGTTAAATTTGACCATAGAGAAAAAATAAATGTACCTTCTCAAAGAACAATGATGACTGTCATCTAAAAGTCAATGATTTCTTCATACTTTTCTATGTGTGTTTTTCATCCCTACTTTTGTGGAGGTTGTTTTATGTGTTTACTTTCTGCCACTCTCCCTCTAGCCCTCCATTAAAGAACTGGATTATTATTATTATTTTAACTATTTGGAATGCTTGTGTCCTAGTCTAGAGTTCTTTCTGGTGCACTCAAATAAACACAAATTCTGCCCACACTAAAGGAAAATTCTGCTGCATGCAAGGGTCTTTCTTTACCTTCCATGTTTATGAATCAACAGAATTAATATTGTAAAAATGGATGCATTGCTGGAAGTGATCTGTAGATTCGATGAAAAATTCTAATGACATTCTTCACATAGTCATAAAAGGCAACCCTACACTTCATAAAAGAAGTACCGAAGACCCAGAATAGCCAACATAAACTTAAACCCAAAGAATAATGTTGGAGATATTTATACTGAGCCATATGGCAAGGTCAAAATGGAACTGGTGTAGAAACAGACCAATAGAATAGACGGATGGCCATATACTAAACACAGCTACAGCCATCTGACTTTTGAAAATGATGCTAATAACACACATTTGAAAATGTACAACCTCTTCAACAATTGGTACTAGGAAAAGAAAATATCTATATGTAGGAGGAAGGTATTCAATCTAGATCATACCCAGTGATAACCAGTTAAATACATGAAAGACTTTGACAGAAGAGCTAGTATTTTGAAGCCACTACAGAAAACCATAGAGAAATTAATTGAGATATAGGAACAAATGAGGAATCTCTGAGAACTGACTTCAAAAGCACAGGGTATAATCCTAAGAACTGATAAATGGGATTATATGAAATTTAAAAGCTCTGTACAACAAAGGAAATAATGTCACCAGAATGAAGAAATAAACTAAAGGCTGGAAGAAAACCTTTGCTCATTATATATTATATAGGAAAACATATCAAGAACCTTAAAGATTAAACAGCACAGCACCCTTCCCCCAAATCTTCTAATCGGAGTAATAATCAACATAGTTTTCAAAATAAGAAGCAATAATGGCCAAAAAATCTTTGGAAATTGTTCAACATCCTTAGCCATTGGAAAGTGGAAATAAAAATACTTTGAGATTCCATCTCACCCTAGCCAGCAAGCATATCAAGAAGAAAAGACAACAAATTCCCCCAAAAGATTATAAGAAAGGGGACCTCTCTTTAATCCTGGAGGGAATGTAAAGGAATCCAGGAAAATTAGGAAAGAGATTCCTACGAACACTGAAAGTAGGATTACAATATGTCCCATCTATAGATAGATGCCCCAAAGCAGCTTTGCCACAGAAGTATTGGAACATCCATATTTTTGCAATACTGTTCACAACAGTCAGGAAATGTGGCATAATAGATATTCATCAAGCAAGCAAAGAAATAGCCAGACTCAATGACAATATTTTCTCTCAGATGTGGATTTTAAATTTTAATGTGTATGTATTTGTGTAAAGGTGAGTGTACAAGTACATGTGTGCATGTGTGTGTGCTTGAGTTTGCATGAGTGCAAGTGTTTGTGTGTGTGTGTGTGTGTGTGTGTGTGTGTGTATGGTATAGGCTTTAAAAGTGTAAGGAAGGCCACGTGGGGGAAAAGATATCTTAAGAAAGTGAATAGAGGAAGAGGAAAGAAAGAAAGAAAGAAAGAAAGAGAGAGAGAGAGAGAGAGAGAGAGAGAGAGAGAAGGAAGGAAGGAAGGAAGGAAAGAAAGAAAGAAAGAAAGAAAGAAAGAAAGAAAGAAAAAGAAAGATGCAGTGTATTATAATAAAGCAAGTATGGGAGGAAGACAACTCTCAAGCAGTGAAGAGGACTTAGGGGAGGGGGGTAAGTAAGAATAAAGGATGCATGAAAATGCCAAAATAGAACCCATTAATTTGTATGCTACTTTAAAACACTAGAAAACTACTTTAAAACATAAATAAAATATAAGTATCCTTTAGGAAGAAGTCTCGGTTGGTAGCTTCAACTTGGCAACAAAGATGGTCAGTTCAAGACTTGCTATGGCGTCCATAATTGGGAATGAAGTTGAGAGATGAGGAAACATCAGCACCTTTCATACATTCGTTTATTCAGTCGTTCATCCACCCATTCATTCCTTTGTCTCAACTGATTCAAGGTTTCCTATAGAGAAAATACATTCTAGGTGTTATGAGTCAGTGAAAACACAACCTACGCAGACTCCCAGCCTGGTGGAAACTCTAGTTGAGGGAAGACCTAGTCCCATGAGCAGATGGTAGAATTCCCATTACTTTGTTTTGAGACAATCCCATTTTTTTCATGCTGTATTTTTACTCAAAACCACCCAGTATGGATTCATGAAGTACTAAAGCTTTCTCTTATTTCACTCACTTGTTTCCCTTTGGGTTACAAGTTCTGACTGGTTCTAGAAATTACATAATGTAGAATGAATGCACGGGGGAGGGGGAGTAATTTTGTCTCCTCTCACCAGAAGGACACATCCAACAAGCCACTTGGCCACTTGTTAAAAAAAAAAACTTTAGTGGTTGAAAAGATCATTATGAATTTACAAACTATGGAAGTCTCACCATCTGAATGTCTTTCTCACTTCTGGTTGACTTCTGGCATGAACATGCAATGTATCCAATTCTGCTATCGATCTAATTGGCCAAATTTTAAAACCCTCCTCAGCCAACTCCCCATTGATACGAGTTCTGAGGACGTGGAGATAGAAGATAATTTTATTTCATATCTACTGGAGAGGGAGGACTAATGGGCAGTCCTCCCCCGGGGGGCTGGATAATTATCTTCTTAGTTCCACCCCAATGATCCTGTTTCTATTTAACATTAGGAGATGATATAGTTATGTCCCTAATTCATAATAGGCCTTCTTCATTTCCTATTTGTCTAAAAGACTGTAACCAGATTTATGATGCAAATGAGCAAAAATATCAAAGGACGTATGTGTGCAAGTGCAGTGTAAATGCTGTTGTCTGCTCTGCTTTGATGCTTCTAAGAACAACAAAAGAAGTCCGAAGGAAAGGCTAGAGATTGTTTAGAAATATGTTGTAGAAACGCATACTCATGAACCCATGTATACAGAGAAACAGAGATACAGAGACACATAGACATGCAGAGGCAGAGAGACAGAGACACATAGACACACAGAGACAGAGAGACAGAGACAGAGACACACAGAGAGAGACAGACAGACATACACAGAGAGAGAGGGAGAGGGGGGAGAGGGAGGGGAGGAATTGGGAGAGGGAGGGAGGGAGGGAAAGAGAGAAAGAGAGAGAGAGAGAGAGAGAGAGAGAGAGAGAGAGAGAGAGAGAGAGAGAGAGACATACACATGCATACTGTTTGGATAAAGGTGGTAAATTCAATCAAGAGCAGGTTAAGGGACTGTTGAGTGGCTGACATGGTCATGAGGTACTCAAGGTGTCTGAGCAGCCCACAGACAAGGACCCATGCAATAAAGATGCTATTTGATTTAAATGTTCTTTTCTGAAATTTCAGTGCTCAACTGAAATTTCAGAAAAGAACATTTAAATCAAATAGCACAGAAGGGTTTCAAAGGGAAACATTTGAATTTTTCGTATACGTTCCTAAGAGCAATGTTGAAAAGTTGTCCCAGAGTTTATGAAAATGAAAGAACAAAGCAAATAGACAATCTTCACAGGCGTCAGACTCAGCCTAGTAGTATCTTCATGACAGACTCTCAAGACTCAACAGTGGTTCTATGTAAACAGGAAAACAAGATCCTAATATAAACAAGAGAAGAAAGTGGAGGGAACCTGAGAGACACTTGTTTGGGAAAGTTTAAATAAATCCATCTGCTTAAACAGTAATAAAATTAATTCTGCTAGATATTAGCTTCTGTGTGATAGAAAGGTGTGTAGGGTAGAATGGTAGACAGACCCCTCAAAACATGTCATGGTATCAGAGAGGTTTGTCCAGAGCTCAAAGGGGAACATGTTACTTGAAATGGAAGCAGGAATGACTCAAGCTAGTGAGGTGGTGAGAAACCTTAACCATTGTTTCATACTGTGGTTAGACACTCCAAGGACTGAACTGTCCCCATTGAGACACGGAAGTAAACTTGGTGCTGAATATACCTTCAGCATTTAAATATTTCTTGCTCTCCAGCAAAGTTGCCTGTTTCAAAGATGGGGTCACGGAAGCCTAGATAGCAAAAAGAAAAAAAAAAAAAGACCAACCACAATCCCATTCTTTCTGATGCACTCCCAAAGCTTTCCCATCCTGTGGATTTGGAAGCACTAGGGAAGGAAACCATATTGAGAAAAGCCAGTGGGCCAAGGACACCATCTTAGTTGGGGAGAGTCACTTCTGCTTTGCAGCCAGGACTTGCCTCGGGAGAGCTGAATGGGAGGTCATCTTACAGAATGACTATCCATGCATTTCCACTCAGGTGAAGTTAGGCTGTCTTCAAGGCATCCCAACCCGAGTTACTAATGTCTTTTTTCTTATGGAAGACACTGATGGCTCAGGAAGTCCAAAAACATAGATGTGAGAATCAAGCCAATGATATCATCATGGGAATCAAGCCCATCCTTCAAGGACATCTATCCTTATCAATTAGCATAATTGACACTGCGTTGGAGAGAGACGCTAGCCACATTTGCTATTTCCAAGAGGTCTCACTGATCCTTAAAATTTGGAGATTTCTTTCCCTTTGGTAATACACTTATATTGTCTATTCCTCAGTTCTGTTCAGGAATAATTTACAAACAGGAATTGTCTACACTTAAGAGTATCCAGTGTTATGATTTCATACAGATGTACACCATGAAATTATTGCCTTAGAAAATGTCAAAGTGTTAAATACGGTATTATTAACTTCTTCTCCATAATCTGGGCTGTAACTGGAATTCTGTGTCCTAAGAGACAATTCTCTACTTCTGATCCTTGACCCAGCACCTGGCAACCATTGTCCTACTTCCTGTTTCTGTAAGTTGCCTCCTGAGTTTCCAGATGAGAGACCCAGGAGTGGTTGTGCTTTGGTTGCTGGCTTGTTTCCTTTTACATAATGTTCTCGGTGTTTCCCTGCCACCTGCCGTGGCATTATTCCCATGTATAAGCCAGTGACACCCCAGTGTGTGTGCCCCATTCCTCTCCACCTGCCCATTGTTGATGGATGCTTAGTTGTCACATGGTATCGCATGGTACATACAACTTGAATGTGTGTCTTCCTATTATTATTATTATTATTATTATTATTATTATTATTAGTTTTTCAGGATAGAGATTCTCTGTCTAGCTCTGTCTGTCCTGGACTTGCTTTGTAGACTAGGCTAGCCTCAAACTCACAGAGATCAGCCTGCCTCTGTCTCCTGATTGCTGAGATTAAAGACATGCATCACCATGCCAGGCTCAGGATCCCACTTTTTTTTCACCTCTTAAATAGAACTTTTTAGAATGAACCATCAGGTAATAAGATTATATATTTTAGAACATATTGGCCTTAAGCTAAATGACTTCTGATTTTTGACTCATATTTATAACCAGGACTTACTGTTTTTCTGCTGTTCAATGATTTTCTTTATTTTTCTCATGAATATAGGTTAGACCTGTGCTCAGGAGGTGGTGCTCTTTGGATCCTAGCATAGAATAAACTAAGTGGGACAGCCACAAGGCTGGGACAGGACAGAGGCCCAGGGGTTCTTCCTGACTTGCTGAGTCTGTTGTGACAAGGTAGTTTCCATAGGAAGAGATGGAGTCTATTTTGAGGGAGAATATTCAGGGATTTTTCATAGTGGCCTTGAATATGAAAAAATAGGATGTTTCTTAGACATCCTTTTTTGTTACTTTGCTTATTTATTTATGTGGAGCTGGGTGTATCTGCCATGTGTGGAGGTCACAGGACAGCGTGGGACAGTTGGTTTATTCTTTTCACCATATGGATCCTGAGACTGGAACTCAGGTCCCCAGGCATGGCAGCAAGTGCTTGACCTGATGAATGATCTCATTGGTCCAACTGATATTTTCTTCATAAAATTTTATTATATTATTGATGTTTCTTTTTTCAAAAAAATTATTTATTTATTTTATATGAGTACACTGTCGCTGTCTTCAGACACACCAGAAGAGGGCATCAGATTCAATTACAGATGGTTGTAAGTCAGCATGTGGTTGCTGGGAATTGAACTCGGGACCTTTGGAAGAACAGTCAGTGCTCCTATCCTCTGAGCCATCTCTCTAACCCTATTGTTGTTTCTTAAATCTATAAGTTGTTTCAGTGATCACCAACTTTTGATCCATCTTTTGAAAATATAGTATTTTTCATTCTCCAGACATTTGGCCAGTTACTATTTCTTTCTCCTCTCTGGCGTAACAGTATGTGCTGCATACACATCACTTATAAGCCACTGTTACCCTCCAGAGTGGTAGGAGTGGCAGATAGCCAAGGTCCTTTAGCTCTACCCAGAGAGTTGGGCATAGAAGCCATAGATGCTGCAAATACAAACACTAAGTTCAACATGAACAGGCCTAGTGCAGGGGCTGCCTTTCACATGAAAAAAATGCTATTGTTTAGAAAAGATGAATGGCTGTGAATTTAGTTACTGTGATAATGGATAGCCTACTTCTCTTATTCACTTTTCTCAGCAGGGTCCAGTCAACAGTCAGAAACAATGGAGGGGGGCTATTTGGAAAGCAAATTATTGGCCCCACTTCAAGTTACAGAATGGGAAGGGGAGGGATATTTAGGAGGTATTTGCTTGCACTTGCCCACTTACATATGTAAACAGATGTGAACATCTGCAACTGTTCTGTACTTCTACATGCCAGCCTTCCCTCAGCTGTCACTGGTGACACAAAGATTGCTATGCCTTTGCCTTTAGGTGCAGCTTTAGCTACCTGTCAGCAGCTCCTGTCCATAGTCAGTTGGGTTTTTTTAAACTAAACAACACACATACACACACACTCACATACACCTTTACATATTCACACACACACACACACACACACACACACATAAACACACATATACTGCTTGTAATATATTAAAGAATGCTGCTTATTATTCTGGACTTTTCCCCCATTTTCTGTTATGTAATCTCAAAATTTTGGCTTCATTTTACATGTGTCCATGGGAATGACTGACAAGTGGGGTCAGACACCTTTATTTTTATTTTCAAGTTCAGACAGCCTTGTCCCACCTATAGCTCTTTAACTCATAGCTACAACCTGTGGCTTGAGTGTTTTGGGACAGATAGAGAGATGACAAACAGTGCTCCTATTGTACAAACACAAAAAGCTTGTTTTTTTTTTTTTGAAACCCTGCTGTCTTTCCCAACCTTTTCCTTCTGAGCAGCCCTACAGTTGTACCACAAAGCAGATAATGCAGTCTTCACAGAGAAGGGTATAGGCCATGGCTATACACAACAGGATAAATGCCCATTTCTGTGACATAGCAAATGCACTGTGTGTCCTTGAACTTGCTTTCCAACAGTGATCCTATAGGATCATATAGTATTAAGGCACATGACACTGCAGGCCTCTGTATGTACACAGGTTATAAATAGTTGGAAACTAGCACACTGACTCAGTCTGAGTTCTACAGGTCTTTTATATCCCAGAGATTCATAATTTTAGAAAATAGGATTCTCCATAAGAGCTTTTGAAAATTCCAACCTCAAGTGGGAACTGGTTTAATTGTTGCTCTTAAATTCATTTGGGTCCCAAGCAGACAGAATGGAATCTTCCATACAGGCACCCTTCTCTGCTCCCTTTCAAAGGGCTAAAGCTGCATGACAGACAGCAGGCTTATAAGGATGAGCTCTTGATTTCTTCACAGTCACTACTTCTAGGATTACAACTGGTTTCAACTGTCTATGGGAAGTCAACCGAAGACAACTGAATCTCAGAGATTTAGTCAACACATTAGATTACACATTAGTACACTTTCTTGATATCACAACAATCACAACACATGGGACTTGTGTCAAAACATCATTATGTTCCAAACCTTGAGATTAAAAAGTATTACCACTTTCTATGTTTCACAAAACCCTGTGATGGGAAAACCAAGGCACACAGACACCAAAGTACTTCACAAGATCCCACAACTAGAACAATCTCAACTGCCTCACATAGACGACATGGAAGAGTGCCTCCCATCCAGGAGAGCCCTAGGTTGTCCTGACATCACACAGTTAACTTTAGAACTAGATTCAAGATATATAGGAGGAGCAAGTGCTGGAAAGATGACTCAGTGGTTAAGAACACGTTGTCCTCTAGCAAAGGACCAGGTTCAGTTCCCAATACCCACCTCAAGTGGCTCACAACTCTCTGTAACTCCAGTTCTAGGGGATCCAGTGCCCTCTTCTGGCCTCCATGGACACATGTATATATGTGGTGTATATGCAACTATTTAGGACCATGAATATAAACTTAAAAAATTACTTAAAAGTATTTAAAAGATATATAATAGTCTTAATAGATATAATTACTGGACTACTGGTTTAATAAACTGAATTTTGGTATTTTCTTCTGAAGAAGAAACACAAGAGTCCAAGGAACATAGAATTCTCAAGGATGTCAAAAACAAGTAGGTATGCAGATTAAGACTGGCTCCCTTCAGGACTCAGTGGACTCAGGAACAAGATTAGACCTGTAACTCAAAAGCACTCTCTGCTATGGACTGTGGCCCACCGAATGCCTCCGCCTGACAGCTGTTCTCTGTCTGACCGTCATTTTCCAGAGTGGATGGTCAGGTGTAATTTTGTGCATAGCTGCTGGAGGCAAAGATGTTTTAACTTCTTGTCTCTCTCCTCAGAAGCACTGCAAAGGAACACTGCAGGAGGTTGAGTCTCAACTCCCCAGGTAACCTGGTTGGCTGGAGGGAAAAAGAAATCAGAACTATGAGTTGTTTTCTGGAGAGCCTGGGCTGCTGGCCACAGCTAAGTCCCAGGAAATGCCCACTCAGTGTCTGTACAGTCTTGCCAAGTGAATCATCTTTATAGGTTGTTCTGTGTTTCTGATGCCAATCTCCCTTTTGGCCATCCTGTCTCTGGAGAGCTGGCTCTGGGGATGGAGGTATGGTCTGAAAAATGTGGCTTCTTTTTAGCAACTCCTCTTTCTCTCTCTCTCTCTCTCTCTCTCTCTCTCTCTCTCTCTCTCTCTCTCTCTCTCTCTCTCTCTCACACACACACACACACACACACACACACACACTCCTGCTCTGCAGCAAGGCTGTGTTCCCCCTGGCATCCACATCCTCACATAGGATATGGGAGTGGGATCGGTTCTGCATACTGCACAGTGTTGTGAGAACAAAGAAGAGATTGGAGGGGAGAGAGCTCTTTGGTCTGTAAATCACAGGGAAGGGAGATTTCTACTTATGCTTTCTTGTATTTCTACCAACCAAGAATCTCTCAAAAGTTTATTGTTTATTTTTTTAAATGGTCACACAAACCAGAATATTGGTGAGTCTTTGGGAAGTCCCCTTTCCAGCAGAGACAGACAGCATTTTTCAATTTCCAAATGGCAGGATGGTCAAAAGGGAGATGGACATCAGAAATGAACAAGCCACAAAGACAATGCATTTGCCAAGCCTGTACAGACAGATTCTCTTGTGGGTAGACTTGGGCAAGTGTCTTCTGTCTCTGTCTCTGCCTGTTTCTCCCTCTCCTTCTCACTTTTCCTTCCCTTCCCCCCTCTCATATGTCTGAAGAAATGTATATACATATCAGTTGGATGAAAATCTTGATTGACACTTCTCCTTCTACCTTGTTCAAGACAGAGTCTTTCTTGATTACTGCTGTCTATACCAGGTAGACTAATCCACAAGCTTCTGGTTATTCTGTCTACCCTCCCTTCTCCTGACAGGAGCATGGTGAATATGATGAATATGAGGATTTGATGAATATGATACTACATGCAGTGATCATTATCATAACATCTTTTGAAAAGGTTGAACATTTTCTCTGTCCACCCTGAGCATACCTCACCAAAGCAAAAGCATCCTCCAAGTGACCACTACTAGACTGTGTGGCCGCCTGTTATGGAGCTTATATTTAACCACCTTTTAGGTGTATTTGAAATTCAGCTGTTCAAAAAAACTGTAGTCTACTGGTTCATGAGTTGCATTGCTCTTGTGTGAACCTTGATAAAGAGAAACTGTGCTGGAGGGGCTGGCCATCTGAATGGATAGTTTCCATGATGTGTAAATTTTCTATACTACACATAATTTAACAGTCATCTTTGCTTGGTATGCTGCAGTATAACATGGGGTGTGCAGAAACCAACTCAGACTCCCCTGGGTCAATTGCATTCTGAATCCAAAACAAAACTTACAGAAAAAAATCCAATAAAGAATATGGTTATATTCTTTATAAAGAATACAACCACAATAAAGTCTCATGCATTCCTATAAACTGACCTAAGAGATGGGCCTTTCCTGAAGGACCTTGTGCTTATTTGCCATCAGGTAAGACAAACTCATTGCCCGAGGCTTGCTTTTTACTGTTAGTTAATACATCTAACTGGTTCCCAGGAAAGTTGTGAGGTACATGGTGGTTGTCCACAGCTAGATTTTGGAATTTTATTAAGTCTGTTAAAGTGTGCATTTTGGAGGTGTTTCTGAATCTATATTAAGACATATGCCATGCAAGGCCATGGTCTGATTTAAGCTTTACAAAGATACATTTGTATAGAAGATTATTTATTTCACAAAAGAATCATAGTGTTTGCAAAAGAACTCACTGAGAATATCTTTGAATAGTGAACTCTCTTAGGGCTTTTAAATAGGATTAGCCTTCCCCAAAAGCTTGGTTCTTAACATTCATGTTCAGGAAACTGCAATCGCATATCATTTTTGCTTAACACAATTTCAATTCCTCATCCTCAACTTGCCTGTCTTTTTCATTTTATCTTCCAACTTTGGGGGTCTCTCTGTGCTGCTTCTTAACTGGGTTTTCTTTCTGGGGCCTTCTTTTCCTCTGCTTGGTCCTGTTGGATTTGTTCTTTGCTCTGCTCCTCTAGGTCTACCTCAGCTGCCCACCTTCCTACAGAGCCCAGACCCCTCTTCCCTCATTGTGAGAAATTAGGTAGTACCTGTGCAGATACCATGTCTAAGGGCTCCAATGAATCTTCTGTGATCATATTCCATACTACAGCATGATTTGAATACTTGTCCATGGGTTAGGAATTAGTTTGCTTCCTTAATGGCATATCCCCATGTTGCACTTCCACAAGGGTTATATCCTGAACCTCCCAAGACTGTCTGAAACCACAGATGGCATCAAGTCCTACACACTGTCTTTTCCTATGCACAACAATCGGTGGACATAGAAAATATTTGTACTGCAATGATAAAGAAAAAGTACAGCGATCTACTGCTGTGCATGTTCTATAAGGCTTAGAATGTCTGGAACTTTCCATTTAATGCATGGCAGCCACATGTCTAGACAAAGAAGAAGTTTATTCTTCTAGTGTTTCTATCCAGAGTATATAGGATGTACAGATGCTGTACTGGACACTGTCATCATGAAGGCAAAGTCTAAATAAAACAGCAGTGAGGGCGATAAATACCCACACAGGATGTTGTCTTCTGGATTAATCATCAAGGTTCTCGTGACACCAAGTGAAGATGTGTGGTTTCCTTTGATTCCAGCTCATGGGATGCTCTTGAGGCGTCTTGGCATGAATCACTACTGAACTACTCCCGTCACATTATTGATAAGAGTGGTCCATGTGGCCTGCTTATATTGCTTGCTCATTCATTTGGGAGATAAGAGGTGGACTTACTTGGGTGGGGGATATGTGCTTGATAAGGATTTACAAGGGCGTGAAGATAAATCTGATCTCTGCTCTTAGAGTCAGTCTTTGGAACGTTTTGCTTATGTCAGACCGCCTAACAATGAGCTCTAATCTGCTTACTAAGTGATAAAAGACCAGCGAGACAGGTAAGGGTGCTTGCCACCAAGTCTGATGATCTGAGTTCAATCTCAGGGATTAAAAGAGTGAAACAGGTTTCACAAATTGTGCTCCAATCTTCACATGTACACTGTGGCATGGATACAGAAGTACACACACACACACACACACACACACACACACGTGTGCGCACGTGCACAAACACACAAACACACACTATATAGTTAAAAATTAAGGCAATTAGCGATCAGAATACAAATATTATTCTTCCTATCTCCCTGCTGTCACCTCCTTCCTCCCTTCCTCTTCTTATCCACCCATCCACACACCCACCTATTAGTCCATATATACTATTTCACTAGCTGCAGTGAAGAAAACTGTCCAAATACATGTATAGCAGGCCCTGGCTTCACACAGCAACCTGAGACAATGCAGGACAGTACTGAGGCGCTTGTAGCTGGCAGGGGTGGGCACTCCTCCTCTTCCCCCTTTGCATTATTTATATGTCATTAAATAGCCCTATCTGATTAGAAGCTGGTGTGTATTTAAAAGTCCACTGTAATACAATACAGTTCTTTACCCCCTGGATATGGTAGAAATGGAGGAATAAGTTGAAATGAGGCTTGTTGGGACATTCTGGAATACTCTAAAGTTCCTTGCTTTGGTTTGTAAGACACAGATATCACACGCACAAAAAACCCCTTTGCATTACACCATCAAAAATATCAAAATGGAATAGGGTTCCTGCATTGTGCTCGGCATTCCTATGCCTTGTTTCCCCCTCTGCCTCTGTCCTTACATCTAGATGACCATCGCATGCTAGGAATGCCGTTCCTCAGCCCACCCCATCACCTGCCAAGCAGCAGGAGAATATATACAGTTGGATGTTCAGATGCCATCCTGGTTAGGGTGCCTCAAGTTCATGGAAAGGGAGCAGACCCATATGCCCCTTCCTCCTCTCTGGTTGGCACCTTCTCTTCCTGGGCATCATACATAAAACAATGAGTTGCCCGTCTTTCAGCTACTTCCCTTGTAGAGATTGCTTCTCACGGTTTTGTGGTTTAGCTGTAGTTTGGGCTGCCAAACCAGCCCATAGGAAGGACAGAGACAGTGATGAGAACAGTGTCCCGGCACTGTATGGCACTGTATCCCCAGACACTTCCAAATGAATACCACAAGGCCACTGCCCACCTTGCCCATACAGGATGAAGGCATTCCTGTCTACACCACTTTCATCTCATGTTCAGTGGCTGCCGGCACTCCATAAAGCTCTGTTTTCACTGTTTCTTTCAATCTTCTTTAATGTTTATTAACTTCATGACAAGAAACGTGAAACCATCCTTCTTGCTGCTGCTATACATTGCTGTTAGAATGGACAATATAAAGGAATATAATTCTGAAAACAAAATGTTCACCAAGGAAGAAATAGTGGTGCCCTGTGGAAAGCACTGCCTGCTTTCCCCCTCTGAATGTATGCAGGCATATGCAGAAATTTGACAGGCTTCTTACCTGGCCTGTATTACGTTAAGGTGTTCCTGAATGCCACAGAGGAGCCGGGATAGCTGTGCCCTGTGCCGTTCACTTCTCGGTACTGAATTAACTTGTCTGTATCAGGAATTAGCTGGAGACTAACATCTAAGAAAGAACACCTATTCACCATCCAATTTTGGTGACTAGTAACCAGGCTCAGAGGGGTGGGGCTGCGTGGGGGGGGGGAGATCTCACAGTATCCAACCTACCGTGCTGCTTGCTAAACTTCCAGATCCCCCAAGACTAGGATAAAGAGAAGGGTATAACATGGTAAATATGGAATTTAAATGATATGAATATTGGATGTGGCTATGGAAATAAGCAAATAGTGAAAATATTTTGTGTTGCAACAAGGATGCATGGAACTGTTCATCATCACGTCAAGTGAAAAAAGCAGACGCAGAAAAGACAAATAACCATGTGTCTCCTTTCATACGTGGAACCTATATTTTACACACATGCTTACATACAAACCTGTGGGTGCACACACACACACACACATACACATACAGATGTGCATGCACATGGTAGGCCCACAGCATAAACGCACAAGGGGACTGTTTGGGAAGAGGAAGGAGAGCAGCGAGGAAGGTGGACCTCTAAGATGCTCTCAGAGGAGAAAGTATCTAAAGAAACAACACACTGAGGTGCCTTAGGGAAACCCATCACTTTGTACAGTCAGTACAGGCTAGTCCATCAATTTTTTAAAAGAATAGAGGATCAGCGAGTGAGGGACGCTCATTGTATTGCCTGGGCGGCAGTGGGTCTTGTGTAGGGACGGAGGGCAGGGCAGACACAAGAAATCAGTCAAAGGAAACCAGGAGGCTAAGCTCTAAAATAGCAAGCACTCAGCTGGCCAGAGGACCCAACAAGTAAGTCAACGTGGAGACAGTGCCAATGAGGTCATAACTAAGGACAGGAACCCCAGAACAGAGGCGACACTAACCAGGATGGAGATATCAGGGAGAAGAAAGGAGAATTAGTGTATAACAAATGTGTTAACAGGCAGGCAGTAGTCCAAGAAGAGGCAGAGGGATGAGGGAGATACAGAGAGGGTTGAGGCCTGGGGAAAGAGCGAGGCAGAGGGTCGGGGCTGCAGATAGAGGGGGCCAGAGCCTGAGGCCAGCAAGTCTGAGAAGCGAGCCTCGGAGAAAGGATGCAGCCGAGTGCCGAGCAGTCACTGTCTGTCACAGTAAGACCGTTCATTACTCAAAGCCTGTGCGGGGTTTGGACACCTAGTCACCAGCCTCAGGGGTTGTTTCAGAAGGTTGTGGAACCATTATAAAGGAGAGCTTCTGTGGAGGAAGCCAGTCACTTCCTGTTTGCTCTCTGGGCTTCCTGTCTGCAGACATAGGGTGATCAGTCACCTCACACTTCTGTCATCATGCCTTTCTCACCACGATAAACTACATCATTTGAAAAGATCAAGAGAAAGGCCTCCTCCCTGAAGTCGCTCCTTGGAAGATATCTGGTCACAGCCATATTAAAAGTAACTAATAAAACTCCCTCTCCAAAATGGTTTAAATTGATTTCTCAAGACAGTGAGGGTTTTTGACTTCTTGGCTTGGAATCATAGAAGCCCTCAGAACCCAGCTAGGCCAATCTGCAACCCTGTTACATCCACTGCTTCCTGAAGAGGACCACACTGAAACAGTAGAGCTACAGGCAGAGCAGAGTCTTGAGGGTGAGGTTCTGGGAAAGTATACTGGGAGGGGGCAACACATTTTCCCATCAACCTCTTCGGCTCCCTTTCATCTGAAATGTCTCTCCTAGCGTAATGACTAACCCAGCCACATGCGGTGAACCTAAAAATGATCTCTCAAACACTTCCAAGTCTGCCCAACTATAAACACATTGCCCGAGACACCTGTGTGAATCTTGGGACTCAGGCCACGAGGCTCTGCCTTTCAGTGTGTGGGTCTGCAGACCCTCAGCAGGACCTCTTGCTTTTATTTCTTCAGAGCAGGAAAGCCAAGACAACTGTGAAATTACAAACCCATCCGACGCTATTATTTTTAATTGAAATGGCCTAGGAAAGAGCCACACGTGTGAGATATGTTCTCTTTTACTTTCTAGACACGCAATTCCCATTTGCTGGGAAGAGAAAGGCAAGCGTGCGTTAGGGAGATAGATGTGTCCCTGCATGTCACAATTGCAGCTTTTGGGCTGATATATATGGGCAAGTTGCCATTTAAAACTTACAGAAGAGATTTTCATAGCAAATTGAGTTCACATTTTATCACATAAAAGAAGGGCAGGCTTAGGAAGGAGCCTCGAGCCTGTCTGGGAGTCTGTGTCCTTTGCCTCACCAGCACTGACGTGGCCTCATGCAAAGGAAACACGTGCACAAAAAACCTCTGCGCGATGAGAATATTCCTCAGCAGTGACTGTCACTCCTCTTGTTCCAAGTACTATTCTTCCCTTTCAAAAATTTCAGGCTTATATATCTGGATGGGTGTTTTGCCTGCATGCGTGTCTTTAGAAGCTGGAAGAAGGTATTAGATCACCTGGAACTGGAGTTGCAGTCAGTTGCGATCATGTAGGTGGCGGGAATCAAACCCAAGTCCTTTGGAAAAGCAGTCAGGGCTCTGATGAGACCACTGAGCCATCTCTCCAGACCCCTCCAACACTATCTGATTGGACAAAAAAAAATGCTGTTGCATTGGTGCAGCAAAGGGCTGTGAGTTCTAGGTCCTCTTTGCAGCCCACTGTGGGCTTCTAGTCCACAGAGGGTCACTAAGAATGATCTGTTCTAGTCTGTGCCCCTGTCTCTTCTGGGCGCCTGCTGTGGCTGGTCCTGCCTTCCTCTTAAACACCTCCCCCCACCTACCCACCCACACACAAGGCAAGCTGGATTCTGCTTGTTCATTTATGCCTACCTGGGGCAAACACAGGCAGATAAGAGGTCCCCATCTCCTGTAGTTCTATTGGTACTGTCCTCAGTGAGGGAGCTACCACTGTCTTGGGTCCCCTCTCTGCCCCAATCTTGTTTGGTCTTTAGGAGTGGCTGTTAGCAGGCAGCTGCTCCTGCACTCAGCATCACCTTATCCTGCAACTTCTATTTTTCCTTTGCTTTGATTTCCCCTATTTTTATCAGTGTGTATTCATCACCCAAATTAATGGATTGTACTGTGGCATTTTCCTTTCAAATAGATCACTTTGAACATATTCACTCTCCATTATCTTCTATCCCATTTCCTGACATACCCTTTCCTACTCTTTCATAGGCTGCATTTTGTTTTCTTGGTGCACACATGCACACATACAATCATGGGCATGGATACACACATATGTAGAAAACTAGGTCCAATATAAGGCAATATGGTGTGTCTCTGAGTGATTTGCTTGTTTATATGTTTAGTGCGGGAGTGTCTTCATATGAGGAATGACCTTAGGTTCTGTGCAGGAGTAAATGACATAATGTCCATCTTTCCCTGAATTAAAACCCACTGTGTATTTATACTGTGCTTGGTTTATCCACCATCCTGTTGATAGACACTAGCCTGGTAACACGGATTAGTTGACGGGAATAGTGACCCAGACAGCAAGTGTGCCACCATGTTTCTGCTGTGCCGACTCAAAATCCTTTGGGGATACAGATAGACTACTGAGGGCTTTTTCCATGGTGCCTGCACCAGACAACCCTTCCGCCATCAGTGCGAAGGTTCCCTCCCAAATCTCGCCTGCCACTCCCTGCCCCCTGCCCTGCTGCACGTGCCCACCAGCACGCGTTATCGTTTAGTAACTGGTAGCCATCTGACTGGAGTAAGAGGCAATTCGGTTATCGTTTTGCTTCACACTTCCCTAATGTCTAAGTTGGAAGCTTTTTCGATTCTTTAACTTTGTTTTCAAATGTGTGGCCATTTATATTTTAATCTACCGAGAAGCAGGCAAGGACTTTCTGGAGAGAACTCCACCAGCTCAGGAAACATCTAGAGAACTACTAACAAATAGGTTTGAATTTAGCAAGAAAACTTCTGCACAGAAATTAGAGTGTTAAGACGGCTGTACTTTATTGTCTGAATTGTTTAAAAATGTGTTGATATCGACAAACTGTAGTTGTATATGTATGGATGAGATGACTGGTAATATAAGAATTTTTAAGAATGTAGGATGATTAAATAAAGCTAGCTAATATCATCTTGAGTATTTAACTTTTTATGATGAAAATATTCAGCCTTTAATCTCTCGGCAATATTGAAACGTGTAAAGCTCTTAGCAATGTTCATTGTAGTATGCAATCGATCTAAGAAAAATCGATTTTCTTCCTAAGGCCTTTTCCCATCTCCACACCCCAGTCTCTGATAATTACTTCCTGCTTCTGGGTTTGTTTTTAACTTTGCATTGTGTGAGTCCATTTTCACTGCTGTAAGAAAAAGAACAGAGTCTGGATGCTTTCTAAAGAAAATGGGTTGATTTATCTATCTCACGGTGTTGCAAGTTAAAGTCTAAGAAGAGTGGGCCTATGTATCAGCCTCTGATGACATCTTCATGGCAGATGGATTTCAGAAAGAGCCTGAGAGATGGAAAAGAAATCCAAGTGCCATCAGATAGGAGTCATGAGAGGCTTGTGGATCAGCCTTTTTTTTTTCCCTATAAAAACTACTCTAGTAGGAGTGAGCTATAATCCAAAGGATCAACATTAATTTTTTCTGAGGTTTATACTCCAAACAATGCAATCATTTCCTCCCATGTCCTACTTTAAGATAAAGGATCTATCAAGCAGGTGTGTTGACCTAACACACACACACACACACACACACACACACACACATCCTAGGGGACCTCACACCCACCTAATCCACACTCCAGCACAAGTAGGTGCTGATGACTGTGTACATGGTTTATTCTACTTGGCACAGTGTTCTCCAACTTGATCTATTTCATCATTAAGACAGGATGTCCCACTTGGTCAGGCTGAATCACATCCTGCTATGTGCACTGTACTTTCTACAGCCAGTCCACCCCTGTTGTATACTTATGATGATTCTGTATGTTGGTGTGAGTGACCCGGAGTAGAAGATGGCGGCCTCCATGATGCTATGCAAAGGGCTTTTCCTGTTAGTCTGAGTTTCAAGTCAATCAAATAGTGGAGAGGAGAGATGCCCAGGGGAAAGAACTGAACCTGGAGTTAGGATTAAGTCAAGTCATAACCTGTGCTAGTTGTTCATAGGACCCTGAGAAAGCCTAGCTCTAGAGACAGGGTCTCTCTCCAAGGCTTCTGAGTATAAAATATGAGATGAAGAAAGAAATGACTTTATTAACTCACTCAAAAATGTTAACATGGTAAGGACAGACTCTGGGCTTATGGTAGTGTATGTCCATTGTCAACGAGATTGCATTGAGAAGCACCTAGAACACTAGTAAAGCACCTTTGGGTGAGTCTATGGACTTGGAAAGGGTGAAATAATAGATTTGCCTTGAATATAGGGGCATAGTCACTTCAGTAGGGGCCACCAGATGGGCCATGCTGAATCCGCATCATCGTCCCAGTTCCCAGCCACCATGAACTTCTCAGTTCCAACTCTCTTACCCCAAGAAGTGAAGCCACTGAAATGAGGGATGAAAAGCTCTTCATCTAAAGGAAAAGTATTTGCTAACCACCTACAATAATCCCTAGGATATTGTAGTGAGTCCCTCAAACACGGTATTCAGAGAATACCCATAGTGGCCCCTCCACTCTATCAGCCCAGGGCACCACTGACCACACCCCTCCTTAGTCCTGACCACACCCATCCTCAGTACTGACCATGCCCATCCTCAGCCATAACCATGTCTTAACCCTAATCATGTCCCTCATTATCACTAACCATGCCCTGACCCAACAGGCCACATCTTTCTGCATTAATGATCACATCCTTCCTGACAACTACTAACCATGCATCTCTTTACCACTGATCGTGTCTCCCTCTACTGACCATGATTCTCCTCATGCTGACCTCGTCCACCCCCACAACTTACCACACTCTTCTTGTTTCTCCTTCATAGTCATGTCCTTAAGCAAAGAGTCTGAAAGCCTGTCACACTGTCCAGAAAAAAAACCAAAAAAAAAAAAAAACCAAAAAAAACAAAAACAAACAAACAAACAAAAAAAATGACTGTCCGCTAGTAAAGTGAAAACCTCAATGTGTCCTTCCCACATGGGCACACTGCCTGGCTCTGGGTAGTCGTGATAGGATAAGCCCGTGTGGTATTCATAAGAGCCCTCGGCATCCCTTTATCCCCTTTGCAGCTGCAGGCTCTTGGGTAAACGGAAGAGCAGGTGGCTGCTCTGACTCCAAGCCCGGTGCTCCCACGGAGCACTGACATTGAGAAAGAGTACACAGCTGGTGGAAGCAGGAGGCTGCCTTGCTTCTTCTTGGTTCCCACCCCAACTCCAGGGGAACCAGATGCTGCTGATCATGAGTGGGGCTGCTCTCTACCCTTACAGTCCCCCCATAAATACCCATCTCTTCCTTCTAGTTTTATAGCTGCTTCCCTCTCAAAAGATTTGTCTATACCCTAGCATCTCCCTTCTTCTTGCCCAACAGGTCCTAGCTGATGATCATCCCCCTCTTGTCCCCAGAAGATCCCCGGCCTAGGGCACTTCATCCTCACACCCAGCAGACCCCAGGCTGTGGGCATTCTTCCTTTTCTCTTTCCCAAAGAGAACCCCGAGAAGCACGGGTTTTATTGACTGTTCAACACCGTGTTCAGCATCCTAAGAACATTTCCCAAACTGGAAAGTTTACGTAACCAATTTTCAGTATTTCTGGCTTAGGCATAAGATGCACGTTCCTCTGAGGACTGCTGTGACCAGATGCTTGTCCTGATGACTTTTTGGAGCTAGCAAAATCAGAATCTGGAGAGCCAGACAAAGCAGACAGACTATGACTATGGTCAGAGCAGGTACCCTGAAAGTCAGTGATACTGAGAACAGTTGCTACTTTCTGGGCAGAGAGGTATGTACTTGTGACTATTCTGGCACCTAGAAGACTGAGGCAGAAGAAAAAATGACTATGTATAAATCCAATCTGGGCTATATGGGGATACCCTATATCAAAACAAAACAGGTGTCATTGTCTAATTTTGTGTGTACCATTTTCCCGACAAGCTTGGGATAGCTTGACTCACTCAGCCTTCTAAGTCTTGTAAATTAGTAAATGATAGGCAGGCAGGCAGGCAGATAGAAGAAAACAAACCAAATGCTTGGAAGAATATATAGATGACAGAGAAGATCTCTCATATCCTCTCTTGTGGCGTGGCATTTTCTCTCATGCTTGAATATTGAGCTGTTGGATTCTCTCTCCATCTGACTCACTAGCTCCGAAGGAACCCAAACAGAAGGCAGAGGAAGTAAGAAAGCTGGGCTTTGGGTGGGAAGTCTTGAAATGATGCAGCTTCGGTTCCCCCCTCCTGTCTCTGTGTATCTGAGAGACCTCTGCTATTTGCTGCCTCCGCCAGCATGGAGGTAACTTCTCCAGTGCCCCTGGGTGGCTGCTCAGAACCCTGGGACTTGTCTGTGCATAGAAAGTTTATTTTGTAATAATGCTCAGTGAAGCCTGACTCCCCTCTGGCCATGCCTGTCATTTCTGCACACAGGAAGATCCCAGAAGTTTCCCAGGATCTCTTCTTCCACACATCTTGACATTATGCAAATAGCTATGACTAAATAAAGGTCAGTCAGGGACAGTGGCTTCCACAGTGAAGTCCCTCAGCACAGTGATCAGCCTGTTGAGTGACAGCCACCAGCCACTTTAGGATGTCAGATTTGCTACCTATGGAGTCCTTCCTCCAGCAGCTGCTGCTGGAAGGGGACATTCCATGGCCTGCTATTGGACAGGAGCTGACTGTTCCTGTCATATGTAACATCTCAGGTATGCAGCTCATTGATGGCCATAGATATACAATGAAGTTTCTATCACCATTCAGTGAAACACATAAATAGGCCCTCAAAGAAGTGACTTTGCGTTACATAGTAGATTTGTTCTTCTTGGTGCTGCTTCTCAGTACGTCCTCCAAGAAGAGAAGTGTTAGGCAAATTCCTGCAGGCAAAATGACTTGGTATCTTTGAAGCTCCAATGGCAGGAACCATCCCTTCTGATAGATGTGTCCATTTAGCACCTACCACAGACGGAGCCCTCTGGACTTCTGGATATCTTTACCAGCTCTATAACTGGTTCACCCATAACTGGAAGTTGACAGGCAGCTGATTTTCCAACTGTGCACTCACCCCTTATCACAGAAAAGTAGCCAAATGAAACACAAGGTTTCATCTACTGACAATTCAGGACGATGAGGCTGAGCATTGTAAAAGTGAAAGGGAAGATTGGTTTGCAGTCAGCACTGGTATGTAAATGAACAACAGTTAAACGGGAATGTGAAAATTCCCTATAGCTCCCTGCTTAATCAGAGCATGGGCTTAAAACAAGTTGTTTTTTTCTCCAGAGGGAGAATTTATACATTATACATTAGCAAATATGGTTTTACTGTATTTTTTATTTGTGTACAATAATTAAATAAAGCAATAGGCTTTCTTTATGATATATAGGTGTGCATGTGTGTGTGTGTGTGTGTAAGTAGCATATATATGGTCCTTTGATCATGTATACCTCCTATACCTACACTTATTCCCACTGCCTCTTCTACTAGCCCATGGTTTTATGCCAGGTAGGGCTGCACATTGTGGCAAGAGGATGAACGCTGTAGGATGGACACACAAGGGCTTAGATTGCCCATAGGCTGTGTACTGTCAGAGCTGCCTGGGGTATTATCCATTCTGTGTGTGTGGATGTGAGGCCCAGGGGCTTTAGATAGTACAGGTACAGGCACAAATAGGTTTGGATCCTCACTGAACACAGTGTCTTGCCTACAGTGTCTGCATGTTTAACTGATATCCCCTGTATTGCTATTTCTCCTTTATCAACCAAAGAGAATTTAAGTTCCTACTAGTCACAGACATTTGGGTTGGTATGACAACTCTTGGTCCTACATCAGCAAGACTGGCCAAGGCAAGGAAAATACCCTTTGCCACATTAGAAGGAGCTCATCCTGTAAGAGCATTTTCAAAGTTCTGCACAAGGCATATGAATACTGTTTATGTGATATATTCTAACAGCACATTAGAAACCAAGGTTTAAATGCAAGAGAAGGATAAGCACAGATGTGCCTATATGTTAGTCAGAGTCTGTATTTTCAAAAAAAGAAGGAAGAAGATCTAGAATAGTAAAGACATTATAATGGAAAACCACATATATAAGATATCATATGATATAGGATATATATGCAAATAACTCCTTCCATCCTTATTTAATAACATGATTTTATTTGTATAAATATAAATTTTTAAATATTTATGTATTTGCCATCATATAAAGACCCTAGGTCAAAAACAGACATGTCTGTATCTGTACATTTGCACTCACAGGCATGTGGGTAAGATTGGAACAAAGGTCCTCACAGGCAGAGGAAAATCGGTACCATTTGGCCCTAAGCTTTTTCACTGCTTCCAAGGGGTCCCAGAGGACAAGAAAGTCAATCATAGCTGGAAAAGATGTCAGGGACCAATCCAGAAAAGGACCCAATTTCACAGAGAGATGGTGGAGAAGAGAGCTGTAGTTGAGGGTCACTGAGAGGAGTTCTAGCAGGACCACAAGGTAGGCCAGGCTCACAGTAGTGGGTGGGGCTGTTTGGAACAGAAGTCACATAAAGATATGGAAGATTCTACCATGGAGGCTGGGCAGAGCCTGTGGGAGTGTCCACTGAGGCAGGGTGGAGCTTGTTCTAGCATCTCAGGAGTACGAGAAGAAATAGATGAGGGGAAGTAGCATGGTCACGTTCCTATAGAATGAACCTGTTCCCTTGAAGTAGATATATTTGTGAGCTATGTACAGTTTATTCACTTTTCATATATTCTATAATACACTCAGAAGATACCATTTTTCATTATTCATAATGATAAATGGAAATTGGGACTATTCTAGTTTTCATAGGTGATTAACAAACATACCCTGGGTTAGCTACAAAATGTTCTCATCATAATCATTATAAAGAGCTTTATTCATGTGTGTATGTTTATGTGTATGTGAGTATGTTTGTACATGTGCATGCATACATACATATGTGTGCATGTGTGTGAGAGTTATGTATGTATGCATGTATGTATGTATATGTGGGGACATGAAAATAGAAAGAGGCCATGAAGAAAGAAGACAAAGGAGAAAGGAAAAGAGAGAGTTATGAGATACATGAAAAAGAAGGCGAGCCTACTCCCTGGGGGTGGACACTTGAAGGGAGAAGGGAATAGAGGACAGCAGGAAACAGGTAAGTGACAACGATATAGATGTAATGATATAGATGTATGAGACACAAAGCTATTTATTTTTTTATCTGGCTTTGTGTTTTGCTTGCTTGACTTTAATGATTTCAATTAATCTTTGAGAATTTTGCACAATATATTTGATCATACCCCAAAACTTCCCTCAGATCTTCTCTCATCCCATAACCACCCAACTTCATGTTTTTTCTCTATCTTTAAATACCCCTGCACACACACAGTCCCACATCTCAAACCATGGAGTTCTTAAGCATGGGGCCTCTGGGTGATGGTGACCCTCTAGTGTGGGTGATGGTGACCCTCTAGTATGGGTGATGGTGACCCTGGAGTGTGGATGATGGTGACCCTGCAGTGTGGATGATGGTGACCCTGCAGTGTGGATGATGGTGACCCTGCAGTGTGGATGGCTACACTCCATTGAATACAACTCATTTTCCCTCTCTCAGCAGCTATCAGATGTGGATAGTTCCTTGGCTAAGGGCAAAATTTCTGTGCCCACTTCTCCCTACTGAGATTCTGTCTGGATTGAGTGTATACAGATCCTATGCATGTTGTTACAATCCCTGTGAATTTATATGTGTATCTGCCCAGATTTTTCTAGAAAGCACTGTTTTCTTGAAGTCATCTATCACCTCTGGCTCCAGCAAATTTTCTGTCCCCTATTCCATGTGGGTTTCTAGGCCTTGAAAAAAGGAATATGGTATAGACATCTCATTTAGGATAAAGCAATTAATGATCTCACTTTCTATACATTGTTCAGATGCGGGTCTCTATATTAGTTACTATCTACTGCAAGAAGCTTATCTGATGGGTATAGTAATAGATCATTAAGAGCTGTTTTACTGCTATGTTCACTGAACAGAGTAATAGTAATAGATTTTCTCCTCGGGCTCATGACCTGTCTATTCTCAGGCTCTTGGCCTCACTAACAGTGTCAGGTATTGGTTTGACCTCCTGAAACAGACTTTAAAAAATTCAAATTTGAAACGTGGTTGGTTGTTTTCCTAACTTTAATGCCACTATTGCTCTGGTGGCTATATCTTGTCAGAGGGTCATTATTATAGCTCTTAGAGTTTGTAGCTGAGTGAGACTGATAACCGTCTTCCTCCTTCAGTAGCATTTATATGGCACATTCCAGCATTATCAATACCAGGCAGTAGGGGTGGAGCTGTCAGTTGAGTACCAGCTCTGGTTCTCCGTGTTCTATAAT
This sequence comes from Apodemus agrarius, assembly GCA_964023405.1. NCBI lineage: Eukaryota > Metazoa > Chordata > Mammalia > Rodentia > Muridae > Apodemus > Apodemus agrarius. The sequence continues at coordinate 94,584,879 of OZ030011.1, read as the reverse complement.
GTAAAACTATACTGGTTTCAGCAATAGAATCTTACCGCCAGAGTATGGAAGGTAACAAATAGCATTTACAATAGCCTGTAATGTTTGCACCCTTTGTTAAATACTCAAAAAGATGTAACCCAGTTCTGTAACTGGATTTTATTTGGTACATTATGATGTCTAGTTGGTGTAGTGTTCCCCATTATATGGTGACTCTATTTAAACTCCTTTATATATATGTGTATATTTTAGGGAACTTCTATAGTAGGAGGTTTCCATTTTCATATGGCCAATCCTACTAGCCAATCTCCCATTTAACCATCCTGATCTAATTTCCTCTTTTCCATTTTATAACAGAAATCTATTTGCACCAAAAAGTGAGTAATAAAATTGGGGGGAAGTTTATGAGTTATTGCTGATTGGTGATAGAGCTATGTACAATCCTCTGTACTTCCAAAATGAAGTCTGTTGAAAACAACAACAACAGAACAGTACAAAAGTTTTCTGATCCTAGAGACTGAACAGAGCATTCTGGTCCCTGCTTTCAACCACTTTCTGCATTGTAACCTCTAGGGGAAGGGTTCATGGATGTCCCTGTTACAGAGAAAGAAAGTAGATACTGTTGTTGACCCCACTCCTTGCTCAGTTGTGCCTTAGTATTCATGCTGTGGTTATGAGCTTGGGCTTCAGAGCCAACACAGACCAATAGCCACTCACTCTGATCCTGGGTGAGTATCTGGACCTTGCTGCCTCCCTATGTTGCCATATATAAAATGCAGTTGAGAAAATCCTATTTCCTAGGATGTAATGAGGTGAAGTAGGACTGTATGTCTAAGTCCATTTCTGTAACACAGAGAACAGGGAGCATTGTAGAACACTAGCAACCAGATGGGTCCCCCACTTCAATGTCTGGCCCCTCAACCTTTTTGACTGTTACAATGATTTTTTTTCCTCCTTAGCTTCTTCATGGCATTCTTTTATTAGAACTTCATATTCGTAGTTAACATACACCAATCAAGCACCCATAGCAAACTATGATTAGTGTCGATGAAATAAAATTAAAGAACAGTTGCTTGTTCATCAAGAGCAGGAGCTGGGAGTGGGCTGTGGTTTGTGTGCTGTAGTGATGGGCTCTATGGGGGAGAGATTATTCTTATTTTAATATACATACTTGAGTGATAAAGAGGGAAGCTTGAGTGACAAGGTCTTTCTCAAGATTATCAGACTAACCTTGGCCAGCAATGGAGGGGAGGGGGGGAACAAGGCAAGAGCGGCTGTGGAGTAGGATCTGTGGGAAGAGCCCTAGGGATCAACCATAGCCCAATTCACAGCTGGGATTAGTGCGGGATTAGAAGCCTGTGAATGGCAGTGCTATGGGTTTCTATCAATAAATAAATTAAGTTCTGTTCACATAAATATAATACTAACGTACTAATATAAGGCAAGAAAAGATAACGCAGAGCTGGAATGGCTGACCTTAGGCCAGATTAGGACACCTGCCCTCTGTGCTCCTGAGGATTCGATGGCTCCTATAGGGCCATCAGCAGTGTTGTGCAAAGAATTCTGTATTTCGGCAAAAAGTGCCACACCACTATAGAAGTCCTGCACCTACACACAGCAAGTTCTTTAGCATTGTAGAAGTTCTGAAGTTACATTGTACAGGAGGTTCTGCAGGTACACAGGAAGTTCTGTAGCTACATGGGCAGTCCTGATGCTACCTGAGAAGGCCTGTGGCTACAAAGGAAATTCTTCAGCTACACATGAAGTTCTGAAATCGCACGGGAAACTATGAAACTATATAAGAAATTCTACAGCGATGTAGAAAGTCATGCAGTATTGTGTCAAAAGCTCTAAAGCCACCTAGGCAATTTTACATTGTTGTACAGAAAGTCCGAAAGTTATCTAGGAAGTTCTACATTATTGTACAGAAAGTTCTGCAGTGTTGTACAGGAAACTTTCCAGCCTATAGGAAGACCTGTACAGAGGATTCTAAATGATGTCTATAGCATTTTGTTACAACTCACCCAAACCTTGACTCTAGGCCTAAGCCTAACCCTTCATGAAAGAGACGGGCTCATATTAGCTAACCTACATAAGAGACAGACACGGACATCTGTCAGGGATCTCTGCATCCTCAGGCTACACCATGCCTAACCTTGGTTATAGCCCATCAATCAACTCTGCCAAGATCTCAGACTGGAGTTGTTAGCCTTGAGAGACTTGAAGAAAGAAAGGACTACCTGTGCTACATGGGACAAATTCAAGATCTTTGTGTTTTTAATGTATTGCTCTGGAAATAGCAATGGCCACAGCTATGAGGACCTGCTGTAGAGAGGAAGACCGTAAGGTGGGCACTGTCTATGGCGCTAGTGAGCTGTGATCATTAATGCTGATTAAGAAGTAAGGGGAAAGGTCAGAGCTGAAGAGAGAAAGGGCAGACATCTGAATTAATGCTGCCATAGTATACATAATCAATACTAGACCCATCCATGTAACACACACACACACACACACACACACACACACACACAATAACATAGAAACTATGGATTAAAATCAAGGTCTGAACCTATAGGCAATGAATTAGCCAGTAGATATGTTTATGTTGTTAGCAAATTATATGCACATGATATAATGCTTAGTAAACCAATACAGATCTGATTGTTCTTCATGGTTCTTATTCACAAGCTCAGCACCAGAGACCAGAGATCACATTTGTTTTGCACATCCCTCATGCTCCTAAATGGTCTGTTGCAGAATATGTCCCTGGGTTAGGAGCATCAGTGCAGGACATCACCCCAGAACATTGACACAGGGGTCTAACTAAGAAAGATTATTTGTATCAAAATCATCACATCTGTTGTTTGTTTTAAAAAATAAAATGTAGATGCATAAAACGCTTCTCAATTTTCAGTACCATTTAGGTGTTTGATGAGGTGTCCTGATGGAAAACAACAACAGAAAACAAACAACAAACAAATAAACAAACAGAAAGATGAGCTTGAGCAGGGAACCTTTCTTCTTCCCCTGGATTGCCAACTTTCTATTCTTACTCCCATGAGGCCTCCATGCTAGCTTATGAGCTCTTTAGCACTGTTTTACACTTTGTAACAAAAACCACAAAACAACGGGAAATCACCAGGTCTGCACAAAGGTCTGACCATTGTCACATGTAAGGATGTGACAAAGCCGTAATCCTTAAAGTTGAACTATGTATTTTATTTTATGAAAAGACACATGCCTCAAAATTGCCGTTAATAGATGGCAGCAGCAGAGTAGAGAAGCAGCAGGTATTTTCAGAAAAATATACTGATTATTGCTTCAACGTAAAATTAAGTACTAATAATTAATGAGAAAAACTCGTGTATTTATTTATTTTTAATTATTTATTACATCCCAAATGTTGTCCGCTCCTCTCTGTCCCCCCTCCCAGAGTTATTCACCTTCTCTCTGCTCTCCTTTGCCTCAGAGGGAATGCCCCCCTGCAACCTCCTTCCCTGGAGCATCAAGTCACTACAGTAGTAGGTGCACCCTCTCCCACTGAGGCCAGACAAGGCAGTTATCCACTACATATGTGCCAGAGCCCTCGGACCAGCATGTGTTTGATCTTCGGTTGGTGACTTAGTCTCTAGGAGTTCCTAGGGGTCCAGGTTAGTTGACACTGTTGGTCTTCCTATGGGGTAGCCACCCCCTTCAGCTTCTTCAATCCTTCCCTGAACTGACCTTAGCTGAAATGCCCAACAGTAGGGAGATGAAACCTGAAGAGACCACTTCCAGTAGTTAGATAGCGCCCTAGGGGAGGGATGAGGTCACCAACCCACCTTCAAAAATTTTGACCCAGAATTATTTCCTGTTTAAAAGAAATGCAAGGACAAAAATAGAACAGAGACTGAAGGAAAGGCCATCCAGTGACTGGCTCAACTTAGGATCCTTGAATGGGCAGGCACCAAAAACCCTGACACCATTGCTGATAGTATGTTATACTAGCAGACAGGGGCCTACCATGGCTGTCCTCTGAGAGAAAGACTCATCTTAAAAGGAATATTTTGAAAACAGAACACCATTTTAAGACCTTCAAAAAAGTTTTTGATGAGTGGCATATAAACTATTTAAAATTAGTATGGAAATTTAAAATTATCAAAAGTTAAGTCAAGGCTTATGCTTTTGAGTCAATTTGTTAAATATATATGAATGTTTAGATTAATCGATACACATATATGTACGTATATGTGTATACCTACACAAACGCGCGTGCACACACACACACACACACACACATACACACACACACACCATATTGTCTGAGTAATTAGGTATTTCAGAAAGCTATTGTTAAATTTCAGTAAAACTGAGGCCAGCTTGTAGACAGTTATAAAAAGCAAGCTTCTTGACTTACGGTACCCACTGTGGAGGCTTACTCCCATTTTAGATGAATATGTCTTTGTGTGGTGTCTCTCCATCTGTGACAGGTCTCAAAATCAAGTGTCAATATAAATTGTTCTTAGGGATTGAAATTGCTCTTTCATAGAATTTCAGAAACAATTTTTGAAAATAATGTCATATTTGAAGATAGTTCTCTCATTTTAGATACTTTCTTCCTATACTTTGAGAGAGAAAAGATCTGATGTAGTCATAAACTTTTGGAGGGGATAAAATTGAGGCTCAGTTGCTTTGTTTCTATTGGAGGGATTTGGGAGTCATAGCTGCTGTGGTAACACAGTGTTCCCTGTGTGTGGAGTGAGGAAGTGACCTGAGGCCCACTGTATGCCTAAGCTGGAGCAGGCACTTTCCCTGCTTTCCAGTGACACAGACAAGAAATAGTCATACTTCACTGGAGGGGAGAGGTGATGTGTGCACTATGCTATGTGCATGTGTGCATGTGTGTGTGCGTGTGTGTGTGTGTGTGTACATGTGTGTATGTGTATACATGTGCTTGCATGCATGCCTGTATGTGTGCATGTGTGTATGCATGTGCTTGCATGCATGCCTGTGTGTATGTGTGTGTATACATGTGCTTGCATGCATGCCTCTGTGTGTGTGTGTGTGTGTGTGTGTGTGTGTGTGATGCTAGAATATGTAATTGGGACCTCACACATACTAGGAAAGTGTTCTTTTAACACATTAGCTATATCTCCAGCCACAGAAACATTGATCAGGCCTGGGCTCACATTTAAGCATTTGCAAATCTTTTATTCATTGTCTTTACAAAAAATGTAAACTCTTCAAATTAATTGATTATATGATCCTGCACTTAAAATAGGTTTCAAGACATCACATCGCATAGTGTCTGACACTGTAGAAATAAAGGAGAACCTGGCCTGCATCTATGGCATAGCTCTATAAGCTCTTTACCCTATACTAACAAAAATTATAAAAATGTATTAACCTAGGTAGACTTAAGCAGCCAATTTAATACAATATTTCAAAGTGTTTCTCTCCTAATAAAAGACAGTGACCTTTTTTCTAAATTTTTTTTAATTTGTTGAAAAGGGAAGTAAAGAAAAATAAAAATACTTTATGATAAAATTAAAGATTTACATGGAAAATATTTCAGATAAACACATTAAAATTGACAATTTTCATGGAAAATTAAAGAGTAAAGTGGTAGACATGTAAAACATTGCTAAATTAATTGAAATATAGAATAGAAACATTTTGTGATAGAATTGAAGATTTACGTGGAAAATATTTCTGATAAAATTGTAGAAAATGTAGGAAAACATGTTAGAATTGAAGATTATCATGGAAAATTTTATATAGATATAATAATGGTAGGTATAAAAGTATTCTTGAATTGATTGAAAGTGGAATTTTAAACATTTTCTGATAAACTTGAAGATTTACATGGAAAATATTTCTGATAAAACTGAAAAAATATATAGAAAAACATGTTAAAATTAAAGATTATCATGGAAATTATATAGATAAATGATAGGCATAAAGATAATTCTAAGTTGATTGAAGGTGGAATTATAAACAGTTTTAGATAACATTGAAGATTTACATGGAAAATATTTCTGGTAAAACTCAAGAAATAAATAGACAAACATTAAAATTAACTATTTCATGGAAAATTTTACATATAAAATGGTAGATATAAAAACTTTCTAAATTAATTGAAGGTGGAATTAGAAATATTTGTGATAAAATTAAAGATTTACATTGAAAACATTTCTGATAAAATAGAGGAATTATATAAAAAAACATATTAAAATTGAAGATTATCCTGAAAAATAATGCAGATGAAATGGTAGACATAAAAGACATTACTAAATTAATTAAAAGGGGAATTACAAACATTTTCTGATAAAATTAAAGATTTAAATGAGAAATATTTCGTTAGTCTATGTCTTTTTATTGATGAATTTAGTCTCTTGTTGTTAAGAGATATTAGGGAATAGTAATTGTTGCTTCCTGTTATTTTTATGTTATTTTTATGTTTGTGTGGGTATCTTCTTTTGGGTTTGTTGGAAGAAGATTACTTTCTTACTTTTTCTAGGATGTAGTTTCCCTCCTTGTGTTGGCATTTTCCATCAATTATCCTTTGTAGGGCTGGATTTGTGGACAGATATTGTGCAAATTTGGTTTTATCATGGAATATCTTGGTTTCTCCATCTATGGTGATTGAGAGTTTTGCTGGGTATAGTAGCCTGGGCTGGCATTTGTGTTCTCTTAGGGTCTGTATGAGGTCTGCCCAGGATCTTCTAGCTTTCATCGTCTCTGGTGAGAAGTCTGGTGTGATTCTGATAGGTTTATAAGTTACTTTTATAACCTAACCTTTATAAGTTACTTGCTCTTTTTCCCTTACTGCTTTTAATATTCTTTCTTTGTTTAGTGAATTTTGTGTTTTGATTATTATGTGCCAGGAGGACTTTCTGTTCTAGTCCAGTCTGTTTGGAATTCTGTAGGCTTCTTGTATGTTCATGGGCATCTCTTTCTCTAGGTTAGAGAAGTTTTCTTCTACAGTTTTGTTGAAGATATTTACTAGGTCTTTAAGATGTAAATTCTCACTCTAGTCTATACCTATAATCCTTAGGATTCATCTTCTTATTGTGTCCTAGAGTTCCTGGATGTTTTGGGTTACTATCTTTATGCATTTTGCATTTTCTTTGACTGTTGAGTCAATGTTTTCTACGGTATCTTCAGCATCTGAGGCTTTTTCTTCTATCTCTTGTATTCTGTTGTTGATGCTTGCATCTATGACTCCTGAATTGTTTCCAAGGTTTTCTATCTCCAGAGATGTCTCACTTTGTGATTTCTTTATTGTTTCTACTTCCACTTTTAGATCCTTGGTTGGTTTTGTTCAATTCCTTTACTTGTTTGTGTTTTCCTGTATTTCTTTAAGGAAGTTATTTAAGTCTTTCCTGAAGCCCTCTATCAGCATCATGAGATACGATTTTAAATCCAACTCTTGCTTTTCAGGTGTGTTGTGGTATCTGGGACTTGCTGTGGTAGGAGAACTGGGTGCTGATGTTGCCATGTGGCCTTGGTTTCTGTTGGTAGGGTTCTTGTGCTTGCCTTTTGCCATCTGGTTATCTCTGGTCCTAGTTGGTATTGTTGTTTCTGGCTGGAGTTTGTTCCTCCTGTGGGCCTGTAAGCCTGTGTTCTTACTTCTCTGAGCTCAAAAGTGAAAGCACTGCTAGGAGATCTCTCTCTCTCTCCTGTGGGCTATGCACAGAAGGCTGTGGAGTTTCCTGCCTCCCTGGTGCAAATGGCAGTGGGAAGACTTCTGTCCCAGCTGCTCCACTGATATTGTGCCCTGTGTGCTCCTAGCTGGTCCGCTCCAGAGAGAGGTGGAGATCTCACCTCTGTGCTCATAAGTGAAAGCCTGCTGGGAGATCACACCCTCCTAGTGGGCTATGCACAGAAGGCTGTGGAGTCTCCTGGCTCCCTGGTTCAAATGGCTGTGGGAAGACTTCCATCCCAGCTGCTCCACTGAACTTCAGTCAAACACCTTCTAATCCATGGCTGGAGTTATGTCGAGAACAGACCCCATTCTATGTGGGTTTATAAATGTAATTTGGGTGCATAATAGCATGCAATCTATAGTAAATGTGCTTTACAAGTGACCGCATGCTTAGTTCACTGAGAGCCACTGCTCCTCTGGGAAATGCAAGGTTCGCTTGCTGTAAGCGTCTGGCCACCACATGTCATAGATGTCTTCAGCATCCCTGATGCTCTGTGTGTTTCTGCCTCATGATGCCCTGCCTACCAATACATGCCGCTGCCTCAGTGACACTGAACGCCCTCGCAGCAGCTCCTCCCTCCAGTCACTGAAGGGCCATACCTAATACACCTGATTTCACTGTGACACACAACATGGCCTTCTCCTTTTAGGAACACCAACCAGCTCTTCTTTTTAAATCTAAACTACAAGAAGGGTAATAACATGACTCTGTACCTGAAATAGACTACAAGAAGGACACTGTAACATGGCTAGTAGACAAATCTGAACTGGGCACATATGCACCTCACAGGCGATTATGTTGGCCTTAGGGAGGGTGGACTGGAGAAAGGCCACATTGCAGGTGATCTAGAGTTTGGAGGGAATGTGAACTAAGACATTTTCTTTTTGTTGTTGTTGTTCTAATTGTTTTTGTATGAATTAGGTTTAGGGGATTGCACACTATTCACACATGGTACTAGATCCAAGTATAGAAAGATGCACAGACCTAGCCTCACCCTTGAGTGAATTCCAAGTGAGGTCAGAGTGTGGACTTACTCTGATCTATCACCCTACAGAAACACCTACTTTGAATTTATAAAGCAACTTGAATGTTATGCAGTTGGCTTCTACTGGGCTACATGTTGGCAGATGACTGAGATTTCATTAGGTAAACAGAAAGAACAAACTTCAAAATCCATGTTGTCCCTGAAAAGGGGACTTAATTGGGTGCCAAGAATTATTTTCACTTGGTAAAAAGAGAAAAAAAAAGCTTACCAAACAAGAAAATCAGCTATTATATGGTGACTTCTTCTGTATTTCTTTTTATAGGAATTTTAATTTATCTATTAGCTTCCAATGAAAATTTGTGGTTTCAGCTGTAGTAATGTCTAGGTACCATTAAATATAAAGTTTGGAAGGACAGCTTAGAAATATTTTGTCATTATTGATAAACTCTAGTGTAAGGACTTCAGCCTAAAATACCTTGAAACATCTAACTACTAGGCTAGGAATCAATTCAGTGGTAGAGCACTTGCCTAGCATAGGTTAAGGTCCAATTCCTACCTCCACATGAAATAAAAGTAGGCCAATTGATAATCACAAAATAGAACTGAAAGGACTTGGAATGTTGTTAAATGATAGATTTAATAATGCTGAAGGCTGAAAAACTAAGCTCGAAAGGAGTGGGGCAACTTCACCTGGGTTTCTGGGAACTATGGAAGGGCAAGGTCTCTGATAACATGTAAGACCCATTGCAATGGTGTAATGTAGTTGTGAAATACAATCCAACACCCCTCTGCTTCAAAGTCAGAAGTTTTTGAAATTTTAGTTCATTTTGCTCCTTTCTTAGCTGGTGTGATCATGGTCAGGTACTATGAAAACCACTTGACTTCAGGTCACTGTTATAGATCAGGTTCTTCCTGGTCTAACCTGCCACATTCAATTGTGGCCCCCATGGTGATTTGCTAGGTGACACTTCCTGTATCATCCAGGTCAAGAACCTCAGGTTTGCTAAATACAAGAATTGTCTAAATATGTACCAAGGGCTACTTTACCTTCTCAAACATTTTAGAATTTTGGAAACTTCCTCTTCAGATGATGTCCCATTATATAGTAGAAAGATGCAGCCTTGGAAGGCTTATTTCCACAATGCATAATTTATATGATATTGCCAACGGAGTGTGTGGCCCATGCTGGAGTTCTTGACCAGGAAAACTTGCCAGCTACATGACAGAGGAATCTGTGAGTATGACAAAGTTAAGAATGCAGAGATGGGAATTATGCCTTAGACTGAAGGGATACACAATAGGGGGATATTCTCAAAGAAGGAGATCTGTAGTCATGGAAACAAACTGAAGTGGTCTGCCAACCAGGCCAAGAGCCAAAGATGCTAGTGACCCCCACAGTGTGGAAAGGCAAGAGCAGAGAATCTCTTCTAAATCTTCACAGGACAGCCGTCTTGCCAACACTTCCATTATTTTGGACTTTTGCCCTCCAGTGTTGGCAGATAACAAATGCATATTGGTTTTAGCCACTAAACTAATTTGTTATAGGAACTTGATGGTCTTAGGAAGCCATGGACATACCAGATCAGTCTGTACCATGTATTTAAATTGGTGATAAAGATAGCTCATGAAATCTTTACAGCAATCAAATGCCACATAGATAGAAACACTCGGTAAACAGCTAAGTTTAACACAGAGGTCCTGGTTTTATCAAAATGAAGGCATACATCCAAGGAAAGGATAGTACGATTTCCTGGTTAGTCATTGCCTTCTCTCAACTCCCAAGCTGTATGTTTGAGTTGTGCGTAAAATTAGGACCACTCTGAGCTCTTGTCAGTGTTTTGTTTTCCAAGGTCCCTCCCAATGGGCCTTGGTATGCTTCACCCTCTCCAGAAGAAGCCAAGAAACATGTGCGCATCTTCCCTTTCTATACACAAGGAAGGAAGTGACATGCAAGTGACTGTCTCTGCCAGCTAGTTCCTGGAAGAGAAGACAATGGGGTGTTTAAAAAAGACAAGGACCAGTGAGTCAGTGAACACTATAGATGTTATAAGTAAAGAAGGTCAAGGTACAAGCAGGTGCCTACCCTGCTCACTCACAGTATGTAACTACTGAACCAACAACAGTATGTAACTACTGAACCATCAACATACCAAAGCAAAGCGCATCTCTCCCTGAACCCTAGGAGCTGCAGACAGGAGGAGACACCACTGCCCTGCACAGTCTCTATGAGACTCCACCATGGGCTCTACCATCTTCCTCTGTCTCTGTGATGAATGCTGATAAAATCTCGTAGGCTGTCATTATTCCTGAGGTAGCCAGATTGTTTTTATTTTGATATCTGCTTCTTTCATAACCTGACTGCAGTCAGTAGTCTTCCCTAACTGCAAAAGGGATTTCTGAGCCTTGCCTCACGGGTAGAGGGGGCAAGAGGAAGTCTGTGTCTCAGTCTTGTGATAGACACAGTCTTTCTTGAGACCCTTATCTTTAGAAATTGACATTTGCAAATATTTCCTATCCAAAGCATATTTGCTTTCCCAAGGATAGACAAGCAAGTTATGATAAAGCCAACCCACGGCACTTCATGAGCAGGGACAGCGAGCAGGGACAGTGTTATCAAGATCTCCTTGTCCCGCTCCCCTCCCACTGCTTAACCTTTCTATCTACTTCTTCACCAGCAAACCATTAATTGGTTTCTATGAAGGCAAACTTACCCTTCTCTTTGAGCCAATCATTCAGTCCTGTGGTGTACAGCATCTTATCTTGTATGTTTGTGAGACCTTTTCTAACTGTCTCTCAGTGCAGGTATTTCCACCCCTGCATAACTCTGATCTACGGCATCATTTACCACTTAGCGGCAGGAGCTGTCATTTAAGTATTAAATAAACAGTGGCCTCAGTATTCTCGTCCATAAAAGGGCAGTTCATCCTAGATCAATGATTCTCATGAATATCTATTAAAATTGCCAGGTCAGCTCCGATGATCTATCACCCAGGCCTAAACAAATCTTACAGCTCACAAGCTCTAGGGCCAGGGTCAGGCCGCAGTATTTCTATTGATTATACACATGGTGTTTGGTTAGTTTACACGGTGTTTATTTCTTTCCTCTTTTGCTTACTGCCCACCCCTTTATACTCTTTAATTTTTAGGTGGGAGCCATGTGTATGTTTCTACAAGTGCATTTGTGTATATAGCAGCACATGTAGAGGCCAAAGAACAACCTCCACTGTCTTGTTTTACTGAGACAGTCTTTCTTTGGCCTGTAACTCACCAAGTAAACTAGGCTGGAGGTGACTAGTTTCTCTGGGAATACAATCACAGGCCACCATGTTTAGCTTTATTTAAAAGGGGTGGGGTGTGTGGTTCTGTGAATCAAACTCAAATCCTCAGGCTTACAAGGGGAAGCTTCCGTCAGCCTTCAGCTGTGGGTCTTGGGTGTCAGCATTTAGTTGGTTGATAACCATTGTTGTCCATCACTCCTCTCTTCTATGACTTTTATCTTAAGTTTGATTGTTAGATTGTATGTTTCCATCTGGCTACACATTCTCTGACCCTGTTTATCTGTCATGCTAAGATAATAGCCTACACTCTAGACCTATTAACACTTGACATTAAAAGTGGTTCAGCTGCTTCCCAGGATCAGCAGCTTTCCAAGACATTGCCTACAGCTCCTCTGGTCTGTGTGTGACTCTGAGGGCTGGGATGCATCTCATAGCACAGATGCTTATTCATTACACCTGGTTATCTTCCTCACATCCATTAAAGCTCTTGAGATGCTCCTATTATTTGTCAGATGATCACCTTCTTGTTCAGTTGGAGGCAATACTCTATTCTTCCACGCTTCTCTGGATTACACTTATAATTTTCCTTTTTAATAGAAAACCTTTGATGATTTCACTAGATCAGATCTGTTGGTGCACGTTCTTCATTACTCTTGTTTTGTGAGATGCCTCTTCTTTGCTTTCATTTTGGAAGAACTATTTTTAAAGCAAACTCCTATACATATTTTTAATATAAAATAAGACTGTCTTCTGAATTCTGCAATCTTGCTTAGAATTCAGCCACAGTGATTCTGACATTTTAAAAAACTTTCTTCTTGGCTTTTGGTTCCCATTCATCATCTTCTTCGTGGCTATCCCAATTGGGATTCTGAAATATTGAACTTGCAGATATATGTCTTTTATCTCATTTAGAAATTTCTTAGTCTGAATCTTTCTAAAGATTGTTTTGTTCCTATTGGTCTCTGAGGTCCTGTGTGCATTTGCTTCATAGCTTATATATTTTGTGTGTTTTATATCATTATATTTGCCTATATTTTCATTCCATCTGTTGGGTATGTGGGATGGCATGAGTGTGGGTGTGCATTTCCACAGGTGCATGTGGAAGTCATAAGACATCTGCAGGAGTCAGCTCTCTCTTTCCAGTGTGGGCCCTGGGGATTGAACCTAACTCCTCAGACTTGGTGACAAATGCTTTTACCTACTAAGCCATCTCAGTGGTACTATTTATATATCAATCATTTGGGGTATTTTTCTGACCCATTTCCAATTTGCAAATTTTCCATTTGATCCATAAAAATATTGCTATTATTCCTATCAACCACATCCCAAATTTCTGTGGTTTTCAGTTGTAATGTTTGTGTGTCTGTTTTTTTTTAATTATGCGATACATCTATATAGCCCAGGCTAGCCTGAAACATACCATGTAGCCCAAGCTGGCCTCAGTGTGTCATCTTTCTGCTTCTATTTTACAAGGACTAGGATTACATTCATGTGCCACCATACCTGGCCTCCATTTTATTTATTCCCTACAATTTAACATTTTGTTGGATCCATTAAGTTTTTTCATAACTTAATTCCTTTCAGATATCCCCATGTGATATTCTATTGGCTGTCATTTGAGAGGTGTCTCTCAAAGCTATCAGGCTGCATGCCTGTCTTGTTTCACTTTGTTTGAATTGTGAACAGTGTGAAGGATACATTTTCATTTTGCTCTGAGGTTGGTGCTGTGTGACCTTATCCAGGCATATGTTTATTTTCACATGCCTCTCGAGTGTTACCGTTAAGGATAGGGCACCTCACTCCATATACCTCAATTCCTTTTGTAATCAAAGCTGTGGTTCAGTTACCATGGGAACCACAGTTTCCTGTTGCCTTCCACTAGAGAACAGCCCCAGCTGAAATCTCCCATTTCCCTCAGTTCCTTCCCAATGAGATCTGATTGGAGGACCTCAGTCAGATTCCTTTGCATAACTCTCCGTTTAGACACTCAGATCACACCAACAACTCTGTTCTCAAAAAATTTCTCAAGCAGGAGCCTAGTTCTAAGTACCAAGCCATTACTCCAGCCTTCTCTCTGCCATGATTCATGACTGTGCAAGCTATGGCTGCCTCCTGAAGCCATTAGATAGGTGATATGGAATATGTTCTTCTTATTCTTGTATGAGGGTTCATCTCCTGCAAGATCATATACCGTTGGTTGTCCAATCTGCCAGGGGTGGTTATCTTATCCAGGTCTAAAGACGGTTTACTGGAACAAAAACTCTTCCAGCACCAAATCTGTAGAATCACATGTGCTCAAGTCTGATGAGAAAGGATATTCCTCATGGCTTTCTAGCTTTGGAATAGCTGCATAAGCACAGTTTCCCTGGTATGTTGAACAGACAATTTCTTTTCTCTTCTTCCCCTAGCACAGGCAGGGAGAATGCTTTCTACTGACGTCCTCAGAAGTGATCATTGCTGGCACAATCCCATTCTCCCAAAGAGTTGGAAATGGAAGCCTAGGGGAAAGATGGTTCCTAATCACCCAACCCTGTTGACAGTGCTTCAAAGGGAGATGTCCTCAAATCTTACTTTCAGGATGATAGAAATCTGGCATCAAAGCTTCTGGCATGTTCTAAAAGAAGACAATGAATAGTAACTACAAAATTCAAACCACTAGGTGAATTATCTTATCACTGCAGAGAACAATACTAATACATAAAGCAGCAGAATCACAACTATGATCATTTCACTGACTTAAAGAAAACATAATTTTTACTAGACTAATTCCATATATAGAGGACATTAAGTATTTTAAGCCTTGATTATGAAATACAACCTTGAACTCTTTTGTATCCGGAGAAATTCTGTGAGTTTAAATATGATGCAGAGGGAGAGTGGTCTGCCTCATGTTTCTAAAACAACATCTACACATGCCAGGGGTCAAGGCATGCTGACCCACTATTGATCTATTCAACCTTGGAGCATTCCAAATCTGATAAAAATCACATAATTAAGTAATGAGCAGCAGAATGCTGCTGAGAAGTTATTTTTAATTCTTATTCTTAGGTCTTTTTCTTTTTAGAAATAATCAGGTACAAGTAGCACATCAGGCATACACCCCAGGATTATATCCTAAATTGTGTGAGATATCCATCAGAGAAGACCACTCAGACAGGGGTTCAAACCAATGGAAAGTCTTTATTTGCTAACCAGTGACTATACTGTGTGTTCAGGACCCAAGTGCAATCCTGAATCTCCCCGAGGGTGAGCTTTTAAGCACAAAACTGCATCCCATGTTGATACACCTCACTTAAGAACAGCTAGCTAGAAGCAGAACTAAAAAGACAACTACATTTAGGGACTTCTACAGAACTATGATCTTGAGGGATTAGGTTGGGTCTTTGTTCTCATTTTTGGCAGGTGTTGCTGTCCATGTGCTGGTTTCTAAGGCCTGAAGAGTACCTTCCATCATGGCATCAGTTGTGCTAAGATCTGGGGCTTACTGGGGAACCTGCTACATTCCCTACTGGTTCTATGAGCAAGAGTCAAATTGTGGACTCATCTGGAAGTAAGGGGTTATTTTATCTCCTTAGCACTAGTAGTTTAACAGAGTTTATCCTCTGTTTGACACAGCTCAGTAGGCAGTTGAGTAGTCAGGGTCTTACCATGAGAGCTAGGATCAAAAGGATGAATGGCCCAGCCATGGCTATAAGTGGAGTAGTTAACCAGGGGGCGCAAAAGAGGAAAGCTTGGTATCAGTTGTTAGATTCTTAACATCTCCTTCCTCTCTCTTGAAGGTTATTTCTGGCCTTGGCCCAACTTTTTCTAATTATACCTGACTTATTGGTACAGAAGCAATCGATTTTCCCAGTGCCAAAGAGAGACCTCCTTGTCTCATAAAGAGGAGGTCCAATACCTTTGATTCTGAAGAACAACTTCAGCTAAAGAATGTAACTTGGCTTCTAGATAGAAAGCAGGATTTTCTAGATGGTCTATGTCTATTGAGTGTTGAGTTCCTTTTTATCCCCCATAACTAGGGCTGAAATTCAAGCTCTAGTGGAGCTCATGATGCCT
This sequence comes from Apodemus agrarius, assembly GCA_964023405.1. Lineage (NCBI taxonomy): Eukaryota > Metazoa > Chordata > Mammalia > Rodentia > Muridae > Apodemus > Apodemus agrarius. Next base: position 94,568,893 of record OZ030011.1, on the reverse strand, counting down.
ACCCCTACCAACAGGAAAATGAGAATGTGCATGGCTCATGGCACACAGGGAAGCCCAGAATTTAGATTTGGGTGCCCATTCTGGATTATTATCTTCTCCATTATGGATGAATACCTGTGGTAGAACATCCACAAGGATGCAAAGAAGTAGGGTCTCCTCCAATGTAAACAATTCAGAAGATGTATACTTGGTTAAGTCATTAGTGCAAGTACATTCAACTGCCATTCCTGGAATTAGTCTGCCTTGTAAGGCTACAGGAATCTGCTATCTATGGGATGTCTTGCTGACATTAAGCAGGTACTGTTCCCATGGAGGTACTCTGGGGCGAACATAGGTTAGTCCCATTTACAGCCTATTAGTGTTGGGATTAGAACTTATGTATCATGAGTTCTAATGTCACCATGACAATGGGGTTTGGGGGCCAGGCATAGCCAGCAGTCCTGATCTATGTCTGGTTGAGGATGGTTAAGTAACTGATACATACTTTTTTGCATCCTGAACACTGAGGAACTGGCTTCTGCTTTCTCCTGGATTTTTATCTTTGAGGTTACCAAAGGAATTCTTGAGGAATTTGGAGTTTGGGGGTTTGCCACCCTCATATTATGGATTTACCAAGATTGATCAGTTTGGGTCAATTGGCCAGATGACCCCAAGTGTAGGTTTCATTTGGATAGTAAATTTGCTGCCTGGATCTGGACCATTTAGGTATAACCTGACTCTCCAGGTTCTACTGGTTTCCCAATAATGGTTTTCATCTTCTTGCTAGGCTCTAACCTTTATGGATATAGGATTGCATTGCCAGGTCCCAGAGGCAGGTAATAATGATTTTCTAGCCTGGTCTAGGAGAGGATCAGTGTAGCCCTAGGAGGACTCAGTATAGCAACCCCACTGAGCCCAATAGTATTCACCTGGCTTTTGGCAGCTTGGGGAGTGGGGTTCATCAGCCAGGCAGGCATAGTATTGGATAGATCAGAGCTCCTTCTCTTTACTGCTGGACTCACAGCCCCAGTGGTGAGCTCCTCTGCAGAAATGAATGAATCATCCTCCATTATTAGCCTCTGGGTGCAATATTCTACAGAAATCAACCTGGAAGGTGGGTTGGGCCTTGGTGGATAGACTGACTATGAGCTCTCCCTGGTTTGAGTCTTTCTTAATTCTCATACCCAAGGCCCTAGCTTATAGGGCTTGGGGTCTTTTCCATGGGAAACAAAAGAGAGAGAGAGAGAGAGAGAGAGAGAGAGAGAGAGAGAGAGAGAGAGAGAGAGAGAGAGAATAGGACAGCAATAATTATAGAGTCTGAGTCAATTTACCTTTAAAGGGTTGGAGAACCTGATGAAGACACAGCTGTCATCATCTGCAGCCTTCAGCTGAATGTAGTGGTTCCACAGGGTGATAGCAGTGACCTTCACTGCCAGAGGAGCGATGAGGGCCACATGGTATGGGCCTTTTCCAGGTTTGGGGGCAGGATCCTTTTTATTCATATTAGTAGTAGTTCCCCAAGTCTAGAACTCAAGGACTGGCTAAACTATTGGAAAGGGCACAGCCTCTTGAACTGTCTGATGAATAGTCCTCCGGGTCTGTTGCAGGGCCTGTAAGGATTGAGGAGGGAACGGTCAGTCATTTCTACCTTATGAACTTCTTGTTATTGGGTCCATCTGGCTCATGGGAAGGCAAAAGTAAGAGGCTGGCACAGTATTCACTGGCCCAATAACCTGCTACACACCACAGTGGTGGGGATATAGAGACCAAAGTGTATCTGTACCTTGGGTAATGAAGCTAGAATTCTAGAATATGACTAACCTTGTGCAGTGTTTGTGGGAGGCCACATCTGACACTTAGAACCTGTGACCTCACTGCGATCTTTCAAAATAATCAAGCGTCTCTAGATTCATAATTAGCAATGCCATCTAGCTAAGAGGACACCTTCCACTCCAAAGTCCACAGAGACAAAATGACATTCTAACGGAGACCCCGACTTAAAGTGTAAAGGGCCAGGGAGTAGAAAGCACTAGAAGTTCTAGTTCTAACAAGCAGGCTTTGCCAGCACACCAGCTTTGGCAGATGTGACTTGTTGCAGGGCCATTGCTGGTCAATGACACACACACTTCCCTATTACAGGAAGTAACCTGCCTGGATTCCAGACTCTGGTCCCCAGGAAGAGCTTCTCCTCACGGGAGAGCTGTGGGGGGGTGTCTGTCCTGACTTGTGCTCTAGGGTATCACCTCAGAGTCTGCACGATAGAGGAACAGCCAGAAGAACTGCAAACAAAGCTATTGAAGGGAAACTGAATATGAGAGAGCTGCCCCCCTCCTCACCCCACCCCACCCCTGCCAGTTCCAGCAGGAGCTCCCTCTACCATGGCGGCTCAGGATTCAGGCTCTGTGGGTTATTCTAAAGTTGAAGCTTTTTCTGGGGGGCAAGGTAGCCAGCAGCAGTAGTGTGTGGCAAGTACTGAACCACCTTTCAACAGTGAGGGGAAAAAAGCGGAGTGGCGAACAGTGGGTGTCTGTGAGGCTTGTCCCAAGTGTGACACGCTGCTCTCCTGCGCTTGCAGTGGTTTTTCTAACATTTACAGTGAGGGATTTACTTCAGGCAGTGTTATTAGACCGCACCCCAAGTAGAACTGTTTGAATCTGTTTCCCCACCCCCCGAAACTTAGACTATATGACAAATTACATTCATATTTAGTTGAATAGGCAATAATTCAGGCCAGCCCTTTGATTCTAGAGATTTGACACTTTATGGGAAAGATAGGACAAAGTATAAATCCCAAATGTTCCCAGGGATACATACTGCTTGCTGTCCACCCTGTAACACATAGGGCTGCAGAGGTGCAGTCAGTATGCTGTCCTAACCTCTTGAAATACCATCTCTCTCTCCTGGCTGTCTTCTGATGACGGATGAGGAGTAGAAAGGGGACCTGACTCTGCATTTTGTGTCTGAATATTCTATCCCTGTGGACACGCGGCCTGCTTTCATTCCCAAAACCCCTGCTGTGCCCCTTGCTGCTGCAGCCTGCCTCTCTCTGCCCTGGCCTCAGCCAAACTCTCATCCTTAGCATCCCCATTCCCCTCCTGTGTAGGGGTCTCCTGTCCTGGGAAAGGGAGAGTCACGCCTTTCTGCAGATGCTGCACTTCCACACAGCCACGAGCAGTGCCGGTCCAGTAGCTGGCGCTTCATTTGCTGCTCTGTTTGCTTAGTTAGATTAAAAGCTGCCTGGCAGGAAGCTCCCCAACCTTCATAGAAGATGCGGCGCTGACATTTTTCCTGAGCCTCAGTTCCTCATGAAAAGCCCGATGGCATTTGCTTCACAAATTCGGGAGGCTGGCTTCACTGTGTCCTCTGCCCTGGACCATAGCCCGCTGGCAGAGGCAGGCTCCTCAGAGTTCTGATGTCACCCTCCCGACAATGCACCCATAGACCATCCCGTGAACTCCCTGTCTACTCCAGTTTCTGAAAGTGTCCGTGGTGACCATGTTCACTGTCTAGGCACCACACAAGAGTGCCCTTGGAGCACTGACAAAGAAACCCGCCCTCCATGTGAGTATGGAAAAGGTAGCACTGAGTATGTGCGGAAAGGCTTGTTCTGAGCTAGGAGAGCTCTTTCACCATCCGTTCGTTTTCCCCATTTACTATCAATGAGTGCTTCCTGTGTGCAAGGTCCTGTGGAAATGCCACAGGAAATACGGGAGACGGGTTCTGAATTTTAAAGAGCTTTCACATGGTAATAAAAATGGGGGTGTTGACTAAAGAAATATTTAAAAATTAAAAATTGATACTATGAATAAAGAAAAACCACAGATACAGAGAATGGCATCCAATCTAAGAGCAGAGAGGAATACTCTTTAGTGGTGGATGGGCTGTCACTGTGAGAGGCAGCAGCCTGCTCCAGGGTCCCGAGACACTCACAGAAGAGTGCTTGTTCAGTGTGTGTTCGTGTGCATGTGTGCTCAGTGTGTGTTTGTGTGTGTAAGCTACACACTGCCCTAGAGTTATGCTAGGAAGAGATTCAGATACCAGGTTTTTCCATGGTCTTCGGTGACTTCGTTTATGATGGGTGTAGTTCCACTTAATTTAAATGGAGATATTATTAAGCATTATTTATTGGTTTATTTATTTATTAAAATAATTAAAAACCCATTACACGCTAATAGAAGCAATATATATTTATGAAAAATAGCCATGTTTTCTACAATTATCAGGGAAAGACAGTGTTTTGTGTTTCCTGCTACATTCTCCTGTTCTGCCCTCACCACACTGCAAACGTGGTTTCATCTGACACATCTGAAGATCATACTATTGGGCGAGGGAAGACCTTGGCCATCAGCAAAGGTGCAAGGCTGTCGGAAGGCCTGGAGGCACACTCCAAGAACTTCCCTAGGAATCTCTGTTTTTGCCTCAGGAGAGGGAGAGGACTGTCCAGCACCATCTGCAGTCTTGGGAGGAGCGAGGCTGCGGAGGCCCCACGGAACCAGGGGCAGGTGTTGAAGTAGATCAGCGGCAGCTCTGTGCAGACTGGCTTTGCCAAGGCCATCGTTTCGCCTAGCGGAGCATACCCAGAAAGCAGGAGTGCTCTAGGAAAAGCAGCTTGCAAACTGCTTTCCGGAAGGCTCGGGGACAATGAGCCTGAGCCTGGGCTTGTGAGCAGTACCCTGCAGTCAGGTGTAAATGATACATAGAGGTCGGGCATGGTAGAAGCTGTCTGTAATCCTAGCACTTAGGAGGTGAGGTGGAGAAAATAACGACGGAGGAGCCAGGGTTTCCCAGGCATGGGGTTTTCATATGTTTACACGTGGTAGGACCATTGGAAACTCACACCATAACACAGCTCGACCCCTGCACCTGATCACCCTGTAGGGAAGAAGGCGACATCTTCTCTCAGTGTCCCTGAATCCTTTCATCCATAACTAAGTACCAGGCTCAGAGAACATTATCATCTGTGAAACAGATCCCCATTATAGAACCACAAAAGACCAGGAAAACACAGAACAAGGAGGGATTACAAAGAATGCAGGCTTCCTCTGAGGTCTGGACTGCCCCCTGGTTGTCAGTATGGCATATGGCTCTCAGTAGATCTGGTCCAGCATGCCAACCAGGGGTGATTTTCTAGGCCACTTAAATAGGTAAAGCGATTACTCCACCTGGTGATGCCTGGTAATGTCCCAGTGGTGTCTCAACACAGTAAACACTGTGTGAAACCCATCTGCCTGAGGGCAAATCCATGCTGGGGTGGGGGTGGGGGAACAAGTCCACTCATAGACCATCCCTGAGGGGACAGTTTTGATCCCCACTCCAGGGACAGTACCTTAACCTCTACCTCCAGAGCCACAACTGAGTTCATATCCAGAACTGTAAACAAGACAGTTGAGAACTTGATCTCTATCACGAGTCTGTTAGTACATGAAGACTGAGTATTTGTGGGGCTCAGTTCAAGCATGAATACAGGTGTTTTGATAGATGAAGGAACCATCTTTCCTGATAGGTGACTCCTGTCGGAAACATTGTCTTTGGTTGTAGTGCTGAGGTATGAACTCGGTCTTAAGCTTACTCGTCAAGTTCTCTGAGTTAATCCCAAGTCCCGTTTTTAAAAAAACAGGCTATATTCAAAGATGGTTAGGGTCACATGTTAACATTATCAGATTAGTTCTCTAAAGGATATTTTAAACTCAAATTTAACATTTCAATGTGGAAATAACCAAATGTACTGTGCACACTATTTATTAGTATAAACAAATTATAAATAATTAATTCATACGCATTTCTATATACATGAGGAAAAACCTGCAGGTTTTTTTTTTTAAGTATACTCTCAGGTTTCTTATGAAGAATTAGAAATAGGATTGGGATGATAGGGCAGGGAGTATCTTGCAAGTAAAGTACTTATCTTGCATGTATGAGGACTTGAGTTCAATCTCCCAGTATCCACAAAAATACATACATACCTACATGCATGCATACATGCATACATAGGCCAGATATGGAGGGACATACTTGTGATACCAGTTCTGGAGAGGCAGAGATGGGTGGATTACACCTTGCCTAACCTGTTTGACGAGTCAGGGCAATGAGAAACTTTGCCTTGAAACAATAAGAATGGTGGCCGAGGAAGAGCTTCACAGTGCGACCCGTAGCCCTGACAGAAATATGTACACATGCCATGGGCATCTGTACATACACACACTGAGACACAAGAACAGGAAGAGGCACAGGCACGCACGCATAGCAAGCAAGCACACAGTCGGCATGCACAAATCCGGAGTATCTTTGGGGAGACTAGAACAGAAGGCCGGGTTCAAGATGAGCTGCTACAATACTGCGTGAAGCAGCTCTGGCCACAGTGAGTCTTTCTGCATTGAGTTTGATGATGAATGCAGCAAACAAGGATGTGGGACTTTCACGGTGTATTTTTAGCTAGCTCTAAGGTATACCACCCTCCCCTCCTTGCAGAATTATTTTTAATTCCCCAGAGCATGCTCCCTGCCACTCATTACCACGTTCGGGGCCTGCTCTTTTTCACTGGGGCTGCACTGCCTTCCTCTGGGTGCCACTCATCAATGCAGGACTGATTTGGAGCTGAACTGTATAATAATAAGCCTTTCAGCGCCAGCCCCACACTTGCCTTGTAATTAAGGCCTGATGGTTGTGTTGACGGCAAATGAAAGAAAATGGCTTTGTTCTCTCTTCTCTGGCTTGATTGCGGGTTCTCTCGCTCACCTGAATTCCACCCATCCTGCATTGTGCCTGTGATTGCTGGAGGACCGTAATTGCAGTCCCAGCAGATGACATTTCCAGGAGGTACAGTCTGTGCAGCTCCAGGGGGAACTGATGGAGCTGTGCCTGGTGAAACTCGTCAAGGGTAGAGATAGGGAACGCCCATGTGGAACTTAAGTCGGGACCAAACACAAGTGTTTCCTCTGACATTCGCTTTACCCAGCGGTGCATGGCTGCAGCCTGCCTCACCTGCTGCCTACAGTCCAAAAAAACAGACCGAGCACAGACACTGTCGCAAAAGTTCAGTGAGGGCATGTGAGCCACACCTTTGAAAGCCCTTTAGGGCTGAAGAGATGGCTCAACAGTTAAGAGTATTTGCTGCTTTTGCAGAGATCCTGGCTGGATTCTGTTCCCAGCACCCACGTGTGGCAGCTCACAATTACTCTAGTTCCTGGGGATCTGATACCCTTCTCTGGGTACCACTCATGCACACAAATAAAGATAAAACTGAGGCTGGGGCAGGGCCTCCATTTTGAAGTGTTTGCCATGGAGCCGTAAGGCCCCCAGCTCAGATCCCCAGCACTCACGTAACAGGCCAGTATGGCAGCTCACACCTGTAACCCCAGTGCTCGGGAAACAGGTCCAAGAGAATCCATGGGGCTCTTTGGCCATCTAGCCTAGAGGAGTCTGGTTCAATGGGAGACCTTGTCTCAAAAAAGGTGGTGAGGCATGAGTGAGGAAGATGCCAGCTATGGATCGCTGGCCTACAAGCACACACGCACACACACATACACACACACACATACACACACACTATACACACACTACACATGCACACACATACACAACACACACACTATACACACACTACACACGCACACATATACACAACACACACACTATACACACACTACACACACACACACACACACACACACACACACACATATACACAAATTCCTCTGGCAATGACTCAAGAAGGGAATCAGAAACAGAAAACACATAGGCAAAATGCACTCCTTTGAACTGTCATGGTACGCATTGCTTCCTCTGGAGAGGGCATCACTGGAATGTCCATGCAGCTTGCAGCTGTGGTCATCAGTTCTCTTTAAAGACTAAACTCAATGCCAGAGAAGACATTTGTAGATATCCATAGTGCATAACCTGCTAGCCGCTTGAAGCCAGTCTGATGGCTAATCTTGGTTGTCAACCTGATCACCTCTGGAATCAAGTAAAACCCAAGCATCTGGGCACACCTCTGGGGAAGTTTTCTTTATTGGATCATCTGAGAGGAAGAATACCCATGCTAAACCTGTCATTTGAGTTTAGAAGACCCACCCTAAAATCTGGGCCACACCTTCTGGTAGAAGCCCATATCAAATAGCATAAAAGAAGAGAGCTTTTGCTCTTTGCCTACTTGCCCTCACTCTCACTGACAAGTTCATCTATTTCCCTGATGAATTATTCCTTCACTACTATTAGAACCTACTTCTTTAGAACTCTAACACAGACCAAAGGCAAACTAAGACATCCAGACTCATGGAGGAAACAACTACCTCTTCCTACCTTCCCATTGAGAGACAGCTATTTTTTAACTTGCCCAACAACACCTGTAAACCACTTTAATAAATCCCCCTTTAATATATGTATGTGTATATAGATAGATAGCATATATTTATTTAATATGTATGTATGTATGTATGTATGTATGTATGTATTCATCCTATCAGTTCTGTTACTCTAGAGAACTCTGACTAATACAGCTAGTATATGTGCCTTTGGTATTTGGACTTGACAGGAGATACCCATATCTAGAGTATAAGTCCAAGAACACATGTCAAAAGGAAGAGACAAAAGTAGATCAGCTTCCATAGGACACCACATGAGCCCTCCCACACTGCCAGAATTTGTCTCAGGGTAGGCTTCTCCTCACATAAATATCACATTTGCTCAGAGAAGCTCAGTTCACACTCTCACTACTGCAGTGATCACTCACAGAGGAAAACAACCAAGCCTCCTCTCCCAGAGGATGAGTCTGTGTTTATCTGACATTTCACTCAACTTCTGGACAGGATACTCACTGGGAAGGATTACAGCGCAGAAGGAAGGGTTGGCCCATCCTGGGGCCTCGGGCATGTTCCTTACCCTCTTTCATTCTTAACATTTCTGCCATAAAAAGAAAATTTAAACCATCTGTTATAGTGGATGCCTATAATCCCATCACTTGTAAAGGAGGTGGGGGTAGAAAAATCAGGAATTTAATGTCACCCATGGCTGGCTGTGTAGTAAGTTAGAGATTATCCTGGGATGTCTCAAGGAAACAAAAACAAAAATGGAGGATAGGACATTTAAGTTATGGCAGAGGCCAATCACTACTTTATTTTTGTATATGTTTTCTCAAAATATCTGCATTTTTGTTGAGTTTTAAAATTTGCATGAAGTGTAACAGTAAGTATATGGCAGTATAGGTAGAACGTTCACAGATCAGCATGACTTCAGGGATGCATGTGTCGTCACACCAAGCCCAGGGCGTGGGGAACACATTCGTGGAGTATATACACTCATGGAAGGAAGTTGCTAGGAAACGGCATCCCGGGTTCTGTTCAGAGAACTCTCTTAGAATGACCTGGAGGAGTGTGCTTACTCAGCCACTTCTCAACACTCATTCCTTCCATCTCTGTGTCCCCAAGACACTGAATAGCATGTCCCTTGGACTCTAGCACCACTAGCAGTGAGGTTGAAGTCTATGGCAGACCTGCGGATAGGAGGCACCAAGCGATTACCTTTCTGAAGAGCTTGGTGGCCCAAGGTCTCCTGATGCTTATAGGCTTGCCCAATAAACTTATAGGGGTTGGCCAATTTTGTGGGCCTATGTTTTATTTTTGTATAACATTTACCTACATTGACAGAACAATGAAGGAAATTGTTTCTTTAAGTGCTTGCTTCTTCCACCTCCCTCAAGAACAGTTTCTAATTATTTTAACTAAACAGTCTAACCGCCCAGGATGCCCACAGCTCTAAGGGCCAGGTTTTGTAAGTTGGTTTGGTAGAAATAGCATTGCCGTAGGTTGGCTTTGCATATTGAATGTTGCACATATCCTTTTAACCAATGTTAATAAAGAGCGGAGTGAAGATCAGAACTTGTTCTGACATGGCTCTTGCTATTGACACTGATGTTAATTTATAATCTGGCAACATTTTAGAATTCAAATTTAAGAGCTTGTTTATCAGATCACTTCATAGCACGCTTGTAAATATAGAGTTTTTTAAGCTCTGTGATGCTTCGCAAAACTAGTGTGAAAAATGAACATGTTGTAAAGGCAGGAAATAACCCAGGGATCTTTATTTTGTAGGCTAAAGGGGATTGCAGGAGGCCTTGATGCGCCAGAGGGCTAAAAACTTATGCTGACAAATTGGGATTCACTGGACATAACTGCAGATCCTGTCTGTCACGGTCCAGCCTTTCTGGATGGATGTGCTCACAAACCTGGCTAGCAGAGGGGATGAATAATGTAACCAAGCTCTGTGTTCACTAATGAGGACTGAGGACTGTCATGAAGAGTAGGTTCAATCCACCTCCCAGTTGGGTACCAGTCCAGAGAATGGGTTGTCTTCATATGGTGCAGTTTATCTATATCATATCAAATTGAGTAGCACTGCTAGAATGCAAGCAAGCATGCATCCTTGGGGTTAGAATACTCGATGAATTCAACATGGAAAGAAGGTTATATTCAGTCTGTTGCTATTTGCTGTTCATATTAGAGGGTAGAGGTGGGGACACATGTATGTGCAAGGAGCATTGCATGTACGTGCTTGTGTATGTGGAGACCAGGAGTTAACTTGGGTGTTATTCTGCCTTGTATTTTGAGGCAGTCTCTTATTGACCTATTAATCTAGGATGTTCTGTGAGCTGCCAGGGTGACTCCCTCTCCAGCCCCCAGAGGTTACAAGTACATGCTACCAGAGCCTGACATTTTCCCATGGGTTCTAGGGATCAAGCTCTGGCCCTCATGCATATACAGCATCTTGTCCATTGAGCCCTCTCTGTAGATCCACTATTCACACTGTTCAAGGATTTTTCCTTTCCTAAAGCATCAGCCTGGCTCTCCCTACCCTGGACCAAGCCTCTGCCTCCAGAATGAAATGTGTGTTCCCTCAGGCTTACTGTCCAGTACACCAAGCTACTTATGGTTTCCTCTCTTAGGATATTTGCTGCTGGCATGACCCCTCAGAGTTCTATCTCCTGATTATTCGCAAACCTTTGCAGCTCCAGGGAGAATCTGTTCACCTCTGAGTGAGCATGGCATTAAGAATGGCTCTGCTATGGCGTTTCCAACCTAGAATATGACTGTCTCTCCTCAGTCAGAGTTGAGCCTAGCGGGGGCTAGGCTGTGCATTCTTCATCTTGTATCCTGTGATTCTCTCAGGCAGGTCAGTGTAGCTGACTTCCCTGCTCTTCCATTATGCTTCATTGGGGAGCCAGTAGTTACCTAATACGGCTCCTTCCCAGGGAACCAAAGGGAAATCGCCAAATGGTAAGCAGAGTATGCCTCTTAGATTCCCTGTTTCCAACTCTCCCTGAATCCATGGAGTGACCTCTCTGGTTTCCTTCCTTATGAAAAGAATTCTGGAGGGAGAGGAGGAGGGAGGGAGGGAGAGAGGGAAGAAGGGAGGAAGGGAGGGAATGATTCGCCAACTACCCCACAATAATTTAACTATCCACTTTATAATGAACTTTATATTCTAGCTCTTCCAGGACTGGTTATACTTTAAGAACCGTAAGAAGCTAAATTCTTTAAGGCGATACTGAAAGGAGCAACTTCTGGTGTTTGGTTTTAAGAGTTGATATATACTGGTTTAACATTCTGAAGATCTTCCCCTCCCCAAGTTCCTCAAAGCAGATCCTACAGGTTAGGAAAACCACTTCTCTTTGGCCAGGGTTCCCAGAAGATAAGTAGAGCTAAGCCTGGGGACATAGTGATTTCCTGCCCCCGAACTTGCACACAATTCTAGAGCCAATGGTAGGGTGGAAACATGGCCACGCCCTGCTAGGAGGCTTCCCATCTGCACTAGCTCTGTCATCTCAAGCAGATCACCTTCCTGGAAACCAGCTTCTCTAAAAGACAAAGCTAGTTGAAATTTCCTTGCCCTGTGCTCGGGGTTATTTTGAGGATCAGATAAAGGAATTAACATGGAAACCTCATCTTTGAAAGTTCTTTATCACAGGGAAAGGAATGAGCTGGAAGAGCAGGCACAGCTGTGCAGAGGAATCTTATTGTCTCCTGAACACCCTTCTGTAACTTGTTTGTAAGAACAGTGGCTATAACTGTAGATAATCAGTAAGCTCTTCCTGGCCCTTGGCCCTGTCTCCACACAGCAGGACATGCCTACAGCAAGAGTCATACATGAACTCAGGTCCCCCTTGTTTCTACTCATGTGCAGTTTTCATTCAAGTCACACTCTACAATCACAGCACACAAAGGACAACAATTTATCTAGATTTTAAGAAATTTTGCCATTGCAAATGGCTGGTCTGTCCAGCGACTCTTTGCAGGAATGTTGTAATCTGGTGAGTAAATAATGACACCATCCTAGATCTTGCTATATTTCAGAAACAACAGTTGAACATGCCCCTGTGTACATACCCACCCCACACCCATGCACACATCTCTCTTTGTATATTTGAGGTGTTTCCTAACACATACATTCACAACTAGGATATCATAGTTGATCCTGACAGTCGGGACTTTATCGTTGTCTTTTGGTTATAGCCTTAGATATTTGTATTTTTCCAATTGATTAGAAAATATTTACAAGTGTATATGTGTCCTCAGTGCTATACTGGATGCCATAAAGAATTCACAGAGTCTATTTTATAGCTTTCTAATTGATATTCATAACAAAATTCGTCTTCTCTGGTTCCTGGTAATCCCTGTCTCCCAGAAGCTCAGCGTCTTTGATAGTGACAGTAGAAAGAGGGCATGAGAGAGAAAGCAGCTGAAATCATTTTGCACACATAACTCAGAATGTATGAGGGACTTGCCAGAAGATGGCTGGCCTGCTGAAACTGGACACTAATCTTAAAAGAATCTGATTAAAGAAATGTTGGGATGTGATATGAAGGCTGATAACTTTTTAAAGTTCTGTGGTTGGGTGTGGGGAAGCCAGACTCAAAGAGATATTCTACTCTCAAGGGAAGCTAAGAAGGCAGTGTAACCTACAAACCAGGTGCACAGCCAAGTTTTAGGAGACCTCAAGACCAGCATGCTTTCTTACCTAGCTCTGCTTCTGTCTTGCCTGTCTTCTGCATCGTGGGCTTAGTTTCCTCATACGCGAAATTGGCAAGACTCTAACCACAAGTTTGTGAGCAAAGCCATTTCAAATTTTAAATTGTGATACAGTTGCAAGAATTACAATGTACTGATAGTATTGTAACCATGTATAGATGGTGGGTGTGTGACATGCCATGAGGAATGTCACTGAGATTTTTCTAAGAGTATGGAAGAATAAGAGATAGTTAAGGGACAGGTATGGAGGTGATGAGAGCTCAGCAAAAGGGGACATCATGATGGAACCAAAGGACTTCCATGTAAGAAAGAAGGCTAACAATGTCGGTGTCTTCTGGTTTAGGTTTCTTTGGTCGTTAATTCTTCTGAAGCTGCAAATTCAGGAAGAGGAACAACCATTTGATATGTCAATTGTCAAAGGGCACTAGCAATCAGAAAGGTTAACAGATGTATGGGTCATTTCCAGGGTCAAATGGTGGCACAGTGGTCAGCAACCTGTGTCTAAAGATTTATCCCCTCTACACTTACACAACCAGACATTGTACAGTGGGATGAACAAAACCCAGGATAGTCCTCTTTGGCTACTATTATTTTTACCTCTCACATTCTGCATGAAGAGTTATTAGGTTCTTGAGTATGCCCATTGCTAGCACAGTGTCTTGGAGATAAATCCTTACTCTCCATGGACTGTCTCCATGAGAACATAAACACCCAAATGTCTGTCCTCCCATTGCTGCAGCACCCAGAAAGGAAGATAGGGGAGTCCCCCAGAACTGATTATTCTTAGCTCTAATTACCTATGTTTTTAACTGCCTGTATCATTTTGTTTGATCTGGAAGAATGCGCCATAATGCTCTAGTAGAACCTCACTGTGATTTCCTTGGTGTGATGTTTCCTGGTGTGTACATAACAGCAGACCCTAGGAACAATATTAAACCACACCTCATGCCCATGAATGGTTTAAATGTCATGCAACTGTCATAACTTTAGAAGGTATGATAATTTTTAACCTAAGTTCATCTATCATTCTTTATGGTAAAGGAAGTGTATATCTTTGAAACTAATAATGGATATATGATATCATCATTTTAGTCTGTGACATAAAGCCACATGAATTTGCTTTTATAATAGAGTTTTAAACAGAGTATCTACAGAGAAAGGTAGGCGGGCTCCACCATTCCCACAATCTCACTCATCTCTCCTAGCATGACTTCAGTTGGCCGGTGGCTCTATAAGCACCCTCATTGGCACTCTGTGCACTTGTTTTACTCATGGAAGCACTAGGTAGATCGCTGGGCTTTGTTTGTGGCCTGTGTCCCAGCAGTGTTATAATGTGTCCCTTGCCACATCAGTCTTGTCAGCTTGCTTTTCTTGCACAAGGATCATTCTGGATTCATGTTTTAGCTAGAATCATTGAATCAGTTCATTTCACCCAAGATTTCTGATTATATGCAATACTGTAATGACAATTTTTAATATGCATTTATGCACACGTGTGACTAAAACATATTTGGTAGACACCAGGAGCTAAAATTGTTAAATCAACATATGCATATTCAAAATTAGCACACATGCTGCCAAATTCCTGACAAGGGTGTTCCGTGAAGATCCCCTTCAGCCTGCTCTGGCGCTCACTGGCCTTGCTTCCACCATACCCAACAGTCAGGATAAAGCCTTTCATATCCCATCCTAGGCACCGTCAGAGTCCTGGTGGCTCTGTCCACACCACTGCGGGTTCAGGAGGCCTTTTATGCAGCAGTATTGAGATTACCACAAGATGGAGACTGTGAATACTTGTCTGAACTGAGGGACACATCTTAAGCTTATTATACATTGGAGGTTATACACAGGATGTCTTTATCTCTTGATACCCCCACATTGTAAACTCTGAGCATTGGTCTCCTTCATGTTATCAGTTGGAACCAGGATCCCTCATTAAATCACGGTTTCATGATCAGCACCAATCCTACCCAAGGTCTAGGGAGATTCTTGTGATGTAGTAAGTTTGGTCAACTTGACACAATCTAGAATCACTTTCAAAGAAAGTGATTCCAGGTAAGGAATCGTGCCTATTAGGTTGTCCTGCGGGCATGTTTGTGAAAGATTTTCCTAATTGGACTAACTGACTTAGAAAGACCTACCTAGAACATGTTGAACATCATTTCTTGTACTGATTCCAGTAGGGCTTATGGGACCTGGGCAGACTAAAGTCTCATGTAAGAGCCGTCTTTATTCAGAGCCCCAGACAGTTCATACTTGGAGGGTTACGAGCAATCACACAAGTGCTTATGAGTTCAAACTGTATATAAACACAAGAACAAGTCACATGTGGCAAAACATGTTTTTCCATAGAGGCGAACCAAGGATAGTTTAAACATTTAATTGAATAAAAATAGCAAGTAATAATGAATGATCTGGAGCAAGCGTGCTCTTCTCTGACACACCTGGGAGAAGCTTGCAAACACACTCCAAGGATAATTCTGTTTTGAAGAAACTGAGGTCATAAGACTCTTTGTTATTGTTGTTTGTTTGTTTGCTGTTTTGTTTTGGTTTTATTGTTGTTTTTTGTTTTGTTTTATTTTGTTTTGTTTTTTCTTGGAATGTTGTTACCATCACTTGAAATTACCCTCGCACAACTGAGTTCCTGGACCCTGGACTGTGCTCTAGCAAGTGACTGAGTCCTGGACTGAACAAAGACAAAGTGAAGTGAGGACAGACAAACACGCTGAGCTCACTCTCTCTCCTTTCAGCCATGGATGCAACCCAGTGCTTCAAGCCCCCGCCCCTGTGAGCTCCTGGCTATGATGCTCTCTAGCCTGGAAGTGTGAGCTGAACTAAACCTTTCCCGCCCCTAAGGTGCTTCTGTCCAGTATTTTGTTAACAGTATCAAGAATGAAACAATATGATAGAAAAATCTGCACATGGTCAGGAGATTTGGACTCTCAGAACTGCCCAGATATATACCAACACACAAAATATTGGATTCTGTGATCAAACCTGTAATTGATTTGGACTCTATTCACATACAAAAAGGTGTGTGGCATTTAAACACAGAAAGAAAAGTTTTGCTATCGCTCTACCTTTTCTGATGTCCTCTTGTCCCTCTTTAAGATGTCATCACATATTCTGTTGTAATGTGCCTTCCTGGCTTATTATAGTCTTTATTTTCTGTAAAGGTTCCTTCCTTTCTCTTTTGAAAATCTGGAAGTGGACATACTTTGAATTTCATAGACGTAAGAAACTGAATTATCATCTCACAAGCTGTTCTGAAACAGAGGGTACGTAAGCAGGGGCGTGGGGCTTCTAACATATGGTTAACTTGGCATGAAGGGAAACGCAACCCTATTCCAGCAGGGAAGATGGTGAACCAGAGAGCTCCCATGAATTATTAGCATAGGTCCTTCATCGAGCCCCAGAATGTGGTCCTTCCATCAGTAGAAACACAGGGAGAGGAGGCAGAGGTGTGTATGCAAGTCATAGGGATGTTCGTTCCCACAGGCAGCTGGGACTCACCGCTTCCTCGCCACCATCTGGACTCCAGACGTGACCACTAAACTATAAGGAAGTCCTGTTGGAAATTGCCTTTCAGGTCCAGATGGTGCTGAGACACCAGTCTAGGCAAGCAAACCGTGTTCAGGACAGAGTCCTTGGGCTGTGTCTCACGAGGTCTCATTATTAACTCCACCTCAGCCCACCCTCTACTCTTCCCTCTGCTGCGAGAGGACTCCAGGCAGTTGTCTGGATCTTACTGTTCAGCATTGCAATCCCGAGGAAGACGTACTGTCAAAACATGTCCCTCGTGTTT
Organism: Apodemus agrarius; assembly: GCA_964023405.1. Lineage (NCBI taxonomy): Eukaryota > Metazoa > Chordata > Mammalia > Rodentia > Muridae > Apodemus > Apodemus agrarius. Next base: position 94,552,090 of record OZ030011.1, on the reverse strand, counting down.
TAGCCCAGGCTCACACAGAACTCTGGAAAAGGAAACATTTTATTTTTTCTTATTAATTTATTCTTTCATAGATTACATCCTGTCCATAGCTTCCACCCCCCTCCTCTCCTCCCAGTCCCTCCCCCAGCTTCCTTCCCCTCCACTCCCCCTCCAGTTATCCTCAGATAAGGGAAGGCCTCCAGGGGATATCAACCAAACATAGCATATCAAGTTACAATAAGACTAGGCACCGCCCCTCCTATCCTGGCTGGATGAGGCAGCCCAGTATGAGAACAAGGGTCCAAAAAGCAGGCAAAAGAGTCAGAAACAGCCCCTTCTCCCTCCATTAGAAGTCCCACCAAACAGCTAAGCTACCTAACTGTAACACATACACAGACAGAAGGCCTGGGTTAGGCCCAGGCAGGCTCACTAACTGTTGGTTCAGTCTCAGTGAGCCCCTATGAGCCCAGGAGTGTTGATTCTGAGGGCAGATTTTGTGGTATCCTTGACCCCTCTGGCTCGTACAATCAAGGAAAAAACAAACAAACAAACAAACAAACAAACAAACTATAAAAGCTAAAATCATTTCCATTGCGATGGAAGTGGAGCTGTGACAGTTACCCATACCCACTTCCTCACAGCTGAAGCCTCTGATACAAAAGGCATTTGTGTCCTGATAAACCTCAGACAAGTCAGGCCTGCGGGCCGAAGGTACACAAAGTCAAGTGTTGGCCCCGGGTGCTGAGACCACGAAGTGAACACCTCTCAGGCCTGAAACTGGGAGAGCCTTACCATTCCTGTCCTTAGCAGGGCAGGGCCCTTTAGAGACATGGTGAGGCAGAGAGCATTCTAGAGCAATTTCTAATGCCATCAACCAGTGCTCAGGGCATCAAATGTGCCCAAGACAGCTCAACAGAAGAAACGCCTTGAGTCAGTCACACAGCTTCCTGCAGAGGAACCGTTAGTGCCAAGCACACCACGGGACATTGGGAATTCTTTGAGGAAGTCCAGGGTGCTGTAGTAGTAGTTTTATGTCAACATGATATAAGCATCAGAGAGAAAAGAGCTTCCATTGAGAAAATGTTTCCATAAGATCCAGCTATAGGCAAACATGTAGAGAATTTTCTTAATTTGTGATTTATGGAGAAGAGCCCAGCTCATTATGGGTTGTGCCATGTCTGGACAGGTGGTCCAAGCCATGAGGTGAAAGCCTGTACGTAGCACCCCATCCATGGCCTCTGCATCAGCGTCTGCCTCCAGGCGCTTGAGTTTCTCTTCTGACTTCCTTTTATGGTGAACAGTGATATGAAAAGCTTAATAGATCCTTTCTTTCCCAGGTTGCTTTGGTCGTGGTGTTTCACCACAGCAATAGTAACCCTAACTAACAGGCGCTAAAGGCTCCATTTTAAATTTATCCCAGCATCCTAAGCGTTGGGAAGAGATGGTGAACACCAGTGGTTCTGTTGTTCAGAAGGCTTCCTGCTACTGCTGACTCAGCCAGGCCCTGTGACCCCCTCACATCTGTGCAAAGAACAGTGCTACCATTTAAAAATCAGGGACCTCGAATCTGCATACTCATTGCTTCCCCGTCATCTGACCTTGAGAGTGGGTACCAGTTGCACAGAAGGTAAAGAAGCCAGAATGTAGAGATACCCTGTCAGCAGCTGAGAACCAGCGGCATGAATACAGAGCTTCTGCACTCTGACCCCTCTTTTCTTGCAAGACTAAGGCTCTGGATTCTGAGCTGCACTGGTGAGCGTCCAAGGATGGAGAAGGTATTAATCTGGAAGAATGCCTGAGTGTCTGGCTCCTAGAAGGGAGGACTGACTGATAGCAGTTAGGGCATTTGCCACTGTCAGGTAAAAGTTACATGTGCAAATGTACTGTAGACAAAGGAGCAGCCATTGTTGAGGAAACAAAAGCATTGTGTGCATCTATAATGTATGTGTGTGCATGTATGCATACATATACAGGTGTGTGCAGGAGTATATATGCAGGCAAATGTATGTGTGATGCATGGTGAGTGCATGCATATGTGGGGATGAATATGCATGTGTGTACATGTTTGCGTATGTAAGCATGCACATGGATATATGTGTGAATTGTGCACATGTGTGTCCATACATAAGCATATATGTATTTGAGCATATATCTCTCTATGTGTGTATGGGTACGTTAGTATATGTGTGTGTGTGTGTGTGTGTGTGTGTGTGTAAATATATATGATAATATGCATGTATCTGTATATACATAAGTATGTAGGTATGTATATATATGAGAGAGCATGTTCTTGATTGGGAGTATGTAAGCATCTGTGCTTGTGTGCATGCATGAGAGTGTTAGGTACTGTAGATTAGAGAAATCCACACTCAAGGACTAAAACTTTAACACATTTAAGAATGTCACAGGATCTGGCAGACTAATGGTTCTAGACTTAGAAGTGGAATACCAGCACCATTTATTATTCAGTTTTCAGCCTGATTTGGTTGGTGGGGAAGCGGAAGCTTTCTGAGCTCCCTGCGCGATATTTCCAGAGTACTCTGTCCTCTGCCTGTTTGTTTACTGTGCTCTCATTAAGGAGAGCTGGAGAATCTGCTCTAGCAGTGCTTCGCAAACCGCATGTGCATATTATGTAGGAGACTGGTGTGTTGGCCTCTCAGTCCCCCGGCTGAGCACTCTGAATGCTGACTTATCTCCAGGTAGCCTGTGAGAAGTGGAGCGTAGTGTCTTTTAGAGGATTTACGGTAACGCTGCTGCGTGCGGCTGAAGTAAACTGGAGAGCCCTGAGGGTCTCTTCATTCCCTGCCACACTTCACTGCCACCCATTAACACCTCGGCTGTTATTGCCATAGACTGGATTTAATGAGGCCTCTGAATTGGAGCTTAGCATCAGAAACAATGGCTTCAACAGCCAGGCACCCAGCTCTCGCCATCTGAGTCTCTAGCTTTCTCTCACTTTTGAAATGCATTCTTTCTTTGATGTTCTCCTTTGAAATAATTTAGGTATTTAAAAATCAGAACCACGGCAATATAGCATAAAGCTAATAAAATATATTCTAAATTTCTACTCATGAAGATAATTTCTTTTGTTTGTTATGTTAAAGATGAAGCCGGGTGACACGTGGAAGTCTCCTGGGCATTGCCAAACAGTATTTTATATGAGCAAAAAACCCAGTTTCTAAGAAATTAACATATAAAATATTTCTCACCTACTGCATGGCTTCCTGATTTCATCAAAGTAGTGAGGAATACAATAATTGTATAGACTGCCTAGAGTTGGTCAATCTAAGTGTTATTATTGTGTGCACTTAGTTTTAGCCTTAACCAGAGCATGCATTTAAAATTGGCAAATATCTCAGGATTCACAGAGAATTAACTAAATTTTTGTTTATGTTGTTTGGTTTGGTTTGGTTTTTGCTTTTTGGAGACAGGGTTTCTGTGTGTAGTCCAGGCTGGCCTGGAACTCACTCTGTAGGCCAGCTGGCCTCAAACTGAGAGGCCTGCCTGCCTCTGCCTACTGAGTTCTGAGTTCTGAGATTAAAGGTGTAGGCCACCACCACCTGGCAAATAATTGTTTTTTACATTTATTTGTTTGTTTGTTTGTTTATATATTTATTTGTGGGGTGCCACACCACCTGGAAACTAAATTGTTTTTCATGTTTGTTTGTTTGTTTGTTTGTTTATTTGTGTGGTGGAGACAGGGGGTATTGCCACAGTGTACACGTGGAGGTCAGAGTACAACTTGTGGAAGTCAGTTCTCTCCTGGGTATCTAACTGTGGTCATCAGGTTTCATGGTGAATGCCTTTTACACACTGAGCCATGAAATCAAGAATTCTGGGCAACACCTTCTTAGCATGTGGATGCCTGTTTTTTAACACAGTCAGCCTGCCTTTGCCTCCTGTCACTAACTGTGTCCTTATTGTTCTGTCCCTTAGGAAAAGAACAGGAGGAGGAATTGGTGAGAACATCCAGCTAGCATCTCCAAGTCCTGTGGTGGGAGCCAGCAGTGCTGGTCCAAAGAGGGCCCAGAGAGTGAACTCAGGTACCAAGTCTTTTTTAATTTGATGCTGGGGGTCACGCCCTCAAAGTATGTGGGGGCAGGAATTACACCACCCGTTTCCTGACACAGCCATTTCATGCTTACAGAGCATTTGTGATTTCATTGGATGGTGGTGTCTTTGATACCAGTCACACATGGGTGACATAATGGAGACACACAGAACCCTGCAGGTGCTGTGACTCACTACTGGGCCACAGGTGTGAGAGAATGGGACTGTGTTTCCTTTAAAATCATAACATGTTCTGAAAACAAGTTCTATGCCCAAAGCAGAAGAGGATATATTTTGAATTCATAAATTCTGGTCTAGAGGGTCAGATCTAGTGGGATGGCCATGAAGAATACCACTAGGGGATTGCTGCCAGGTGTCAGAGCCAGAGAAATGGGTGACCATAATGTGACCCAGAACTCAGAGCAGTCCAAAGCTCTTTCAGCCTGTGGGTGTGTGCAGTGGCCTGGGTTCGAAGCCTCTGCTACTGTCCTCCTGCGTACATGAAGCTATCTCAGAGAAAGGGGAAGGCTGGTAAAATGTCTGTTGTTTGGGATTCTCTGTGTGGGAAACTCTGGTCTGAATGTTCAGGTTCACAGTGCAATAGTAATTTGTTTGTCTGCCAACTACCCCATTTGCCTGTCTGGTAATGGAACTCCATCCCACTCTGTGGAAATGAGAGGCTGCTATTGACTCCCATATGCCACAGCCTGGTGGGGCTGCTGTCTTTAAGAGCATTGTGAACTGCAGTAATAGGTCACGGTTGTTCCCATTATTTTCCCTTCTACACCCTACTCATTTCCCCTGAAGAAACCCAGTGTGCTCATTGGTTCAGCTTGGGAAAGGCATTAGGCTTAATTGTACATTTCCTTGCAGTTAAAAAAAAATACACAGACAACAACAGACCCTATTCAGGTTTAGTGCTAATTCATACTTTCAGTTACATTTCTGAACTTTAGGTTTCATGCATACAGGCTTTCTGGTTTTGCCGGATCTCATTGAGTTTTAGTGGTGAGACTGCTTAGTGGATGACTTTCTACCAACGTAATATTTTAATGAGTCTGTATTGAATTGGTATTTTTAACATTGAATAAATGTTTCCATTTGAATGAGGCTTATCAATATAGTTTAGTTAAAAGTGTCCAATACAAACCTCATGGAAAGTAAACAAAGCATCAAAAATGAAGAGGTAGCAACTAGTTTTGAAAAAGCAATCCATGTATGTGCTGATGAACTTGGCCTTCTATAGGATCTCAACTAGGGCATCCTTTTCATCCTGCAAGATATATCTATGCATATCTAGACATATATGTACATATATGTCTAGATATGCATAGATATATTACATATGTACACATATATGTATACATATATGTATATTATGTGTTTGTATATGTGTGTATATGTATATGTGTATGTGCATATGCATATGTGTGTCTCTATATATATGTATTTATATGTATATACATATATGTATATGTGCTTATATATGTATATATGTATATACATGTATATGTGTGATACATGTATGCATATATGTTTATGTTGGTTGAGCAAGTTGAATTTGCTCAAAGAAGGTAAAATGTCCTTGGGCTACTTAAAGCCTCTAACCTCTCATTCCCTGATCTCATGACTTTATGACTTCATGTGACTAGTTAAGCAAGTGTTAGCAGACTGTCCTGGGTGTGAGGGCTCCTGGCTTCCAGATCCAGTCAGGCAATAGCAATAGTCAAAGGCACAAATACATGTATTTCACATGTATTCCTCAGTATTTGTGAGCTTCACCTCAAGCTAGTTTTGGTGGTGACTGAAGGTGAAGATTATGTGTGGAATTTCAGAAAGGGCAGAAGACACTGCCCATTATACTGTGACTTTAGGAAGTGTGGGGTAAGGTGATTTTGTTTATTTGGTTGCCTTGGTATTTCGAGAAGGGTCTCCTACTCCTGTAGTCTAGGCTGGCCTTAGAGTTATGATGATCCTCCCTCCAATACAGAAACAAAATGTCAGTGCTTAGATGGCCACGAACTAGATCAGTATGGGGACAATTGTGCCATAGCTCAGGGTGCATTTTGTGCTGCTTAGGTGCCAGTGCTATGGCTCAGATCTTAAATGCCTCCCAAAGGCCCATGTTTACTGGGAAGGTAGACCTTATCAATCAACTGGGTCACTAGGAATGTGCAATATAAACAGGTCCATTGAGTATTAGTGTGTGTTGAAGCATTCAGAGATTATGTGCGTGTGCCATTTCCACTTCTGTGAAACTGTGTCTGAGGTGGCATTCATCTATAAGTGTACATGTGTAATTCACATACTCTACCTGAACGGTAAGCATGTTACTACAGTTGTATGTCCTTACTGGGAGAGAAAAACCTAAGACCATCCTCTTTCTCTAGCATGTTCAGGCTGTGTAGTAAATAGACTTTCTCTTCCATGACATGCCACCAAACTATAGAGTCAAAGCCAAGGGCCAGTCAGTCACAGACTGATACCTCCAGATCGTGAGCTAAAATAAACCTTTTTTTTTTTTTATGGAGTTGACACATCAGCTGTTTGCTCTAATAATGGAGAATAAAGTAACAGAAGCAAAGAGTTCACATTTTAGGAGTTATGCCTGAAGAGCCTCTGAGGCCAGGAGTCACTACTACCATCATACAAAAATGAGCCACAGACAATACTAGATCAATCAGACAGGGCTGGTCCCAGAAAACTTTCTTTGCAAAATGACTACAGATGACAAGGATGGGACATCAAGAATGCTAGTAATCCTGTTGGTTTCTGAGATGGGAGCCCCAGGACAGTCTCCCTTACAGACTCCACAGTCAGACCTGTTGGGGGGGTGTGTGTCCACCACTAGCTTGCTCTTGTTAAAGGATGCAGTTCAGGGCCCAGCCTGTGCCAGTAGCTGCTATAAATCCTACAGTCTGTTGTGATCAAGTGGGCCCCAGGAAGCCTACTAAATTCACAGAGGAGTTTCTAGTATTTCCATGGCAACCACTCGGCCGACCACCTTGAGATCCCCCAGGTGCACGTCTCACTGCTGTGAAAAATGACTGACTAAAAGCAAGAGAGCGATTCATTTTTACCACAGTTCCGAGGAACGCAGGCTAGACACGGAGGGAGAAGGCATGGAGGGGAAGTTATATTCTATCTGCAGTCAGGAAGCAAAGATCTAAGGTGTTCAGCAGGCTTTCTCTTTCTCCCTGTTCAAGTTGAAACCCTGGTATATCCTCCTTCCACAGTTAAACCTCTCTGGAAACACCAGTGCAGACAGGCCCCAGGGGTGTGTCTCCTAGGTGATGCCAAATCTTCTTACTTGACAGTAAGGATTAACCCTCACACAAAGTGAAGCTAGGCCCTGTGACCCTGACACCCAGGGAGGAAAATGGCTACATGGACCATACACACACACAGCATTGGAAAAGAGTACACACCTAGAAAGCTAGCAACGCCTGTGCAAGCTACTGCACAGGGCAGTATCCCATGACTTCCTTAAAAGGGTTAATTTCAGGAACCACTCAACATGATAGTGTAGACTATTTTCAAAGGCTACTTTACTGAAGATAAGAATTCGAGGCACAGATTTTTAGTAGAAACCTAGATCAGCAGCTTGGTCCCCTGCATGCAACACATCCTGTATTATTTTGTAACTCCACGCAGTGCTTGAGTGAGGGAACAACCTTCAGGGAACACTGATGTCACTCTACAGCAGGAAGAATGGGCTTCCAGACACAGGGAAGTGTAGGTAGCTGAAGACAGAGGGTAGTGTATCCCAAGAGGTCAGAGCAGGGGACAAGTACTACTGCTTTTGCCTCATAAACTCTGAGTCTCAGATTCCCTCATCCACTAAAGGATAACCACCATTTATTGTGAGCAATTGAGAAATTCTAGAGAGCATGAGGTTGACTCATGAAACACAGAATATGGTGCACAGCCTTGGCCTTTGTGCTGCGTTTGAGATGAGGGTGGATGGAGGAGAACCAACCTCCTCCATCACCACCTGGAGTCAGTCACCACCTGGTGCCTAGAGTGCTTTCAAGATTGTTAGGGAGGTGGATCTGGTCACCACAGCTTTTACAAAGAAGCAGCTTAAGGGAGGCCTGCGGGTGGAGTGAGAAGCCCAGCCCAGACCTCACACTCTGTTTTGCTTCTGTTATCCCAGTGTTCTCAGACCAAGGAGACCTGTGCAGAGCTTGCAGATCCTGCAGGGAAAGACAGGGATTCTCTGTGCTCCAGCTCTTAGTATGTGACTTGCTCTGTATGGCACGTGGGTGGTTGATCTCAGCAATGAATGGATGACTTTGCAGTGAGACAGATGCTACTATGAATTCCTCACTAGGAGGAGCTGTCAGGATGACCACTGGTAAATATTACTCATGTGAATAGTTGAGTGCAGATCCTCTTACTGTCTTTGTATTCCATGTCTGTAGCTAGGGGTCAAAGGTCAAAGGAGCCACGTTTATTACTTCCAGCCTTCTCTGCAGTACCCTTCCCCCGCAGCCTCCTGGAAGCATCATCTCTTTCTAAGCTTGGCCTTGAGCACTTACACAGTGCTCCTGAGATCCACACACAATGATCCTCCGACTGCGGGTTCCCTCTTTCTTCGGCTTCTTAACTCATTGCTTCTTGTAACAGCACAGGAAGAGAAAGAAGTTTGCCTGTAACTAAATTAAATAGATGCTTCTCTTCTACAATAAAACATCTTTAGATAAGTTATTCCATGTCTCTCCTACACACAAATGTATGCTACATATTCATTTGGTGTCTTCAATCTGCATAGCAGATACTAGACAGGAAAACGGAACTAGAATTCTGCCGGAGAGCTATTGGTGCTGGACTGTTGAATTGGGGTGGGGGGTGGGTGTCCTTTAATGTATATATTCAAAAGCTAAATACACTATAGAAAGAAAAGTGGAGCATCTGAAGTGGCAGTCGCAGTGTGGTACCAAAGCAGGAGAAATGCATGTCTGTAGAAACTTCTTGGAAGACTCCTCTGGCCAATTACTGAGCTTCCCCATAATGTAGGCAAGTGCTAGGGAATCAGGGGTGTGGGGGCTAAGCAAAGGTCACTGTGTGGAGTTCAGGTTGTAGCTGTATAACATGGAGTAGTTATAGATGATCCATACACTGAGAGATAGGGATGAGGGAGGGAGGGAGAAAGAGAGCGAGAGCGAGAGCGAGAGCGAGAGCGAGAGAGAGAGAGAGAGAGAGAGAGAGAGAGAGAGAGCTAGCTAGCAGGAGCCACAGAAGGTCTCAGCCAAGGACATATGATAAAGATGGAGGTGTGAGAGTTTGGTAGACCTAGGATGCAGAAACGTTCAAAGCACCCACCACCCTGACAGTGGGAGGAGCTTACACACTTACCTCTCACATCAGTTTTGTGTTTGAAATAGCAGGAAGGTACCATGTCAGGGGGAGGGCTGTTCTCATTCCACTCAGCAGTGCCTGATTCATGCGGCTCCACGGCCCTCTCATTACTATTCATGAAGAACCAAGACTCACTGGCTTTACCATAAAAGACTGAGGCAGAGCCACACTGATTTATATCCGTGCTGTGTGCTCAGCTTTTCCAATCAGAGTGCCTTCACTTCACAGCTGTGTCAAAAATGAAGTGGTGCTCCGTGAGCCACTGCAGGAGGATTTCAAGGACATTTTGTCAAAGAAAAATGCAAGATGCAGAAGAGAAGCAAGGCTCTGGCTGCACACATGTGTACATTTGCTTATATTTGCATAAAGCATCTAGGGATGACAAGATGCCAGTAGAAATGTTTGTGTGTGCTTCTGCAGATAATTCAGAATCCAGCGAGACATCTCTCACTGTTTCTCTTCATTCACTCATCGCTTGCTTTTTTATGTTTGAAACATGCAAATGTCTTTCTTAGTCAAAACAAACTTTAGAAGAAACCCAGAAGTATTTTCAAGTAAGTCCCTAGTGTGCCCCTTAGGCCTTCTGAGTTGAGAGATGTGAGCAGTTCAATTTTACCTGCAGAGACCAGAAGAGCTCCTGAATGAGGAGTTTGGGCTTGAACACTAGCTGTGAAAAGCAGGTCACAGTTGTTCCCTGGACACCAGGCCACAGGGATAGTTCCAGAATCCCATTTGACACTGATTGTTGATGCACAGACTCTAGTTGGTCTGAACGGTTAAAATCTGAGTTAGGGAATAAGGAAAACGAAAGGTATGGTGGTGAGGGCCACAAAAAATAAGAGATAGAGAGGTGTGGGAAGGGGGGAGGAGAGAGAGAGAAAGAGGGAGAGGGATAAGAGGAAAAGAAAGAGAAGGTGAAAGAGTGGGGGGTGGTTATAGAGGTGGAAAAGGAGGAGGGAGGAGAGACGGAGAAAGAAGGGGAGGAGGGAAGAAGGAAGGGGAGGAAGAAGGGTGGGTAACAGGTAACAGGGAGGAAGGGAGAGAAGGAGGGAGAGAGGGAGGGGGAGGAGGGAGGGAGGGAGGGAGGGACGGAAGGAGAGAGGGAGGGAAGGGAAAGCAAAAGCAAAGAATAAATAAAAGGACAGAAGAGAGCATCTTGGCTAATAATGCATTTGTGTGCCTGCCTTCCCTGTAGCTCTTACATCTCACAAATGTTCCGATCCCTAAAACTCTAAATTACAACTTAATTTACAAAATCTTCATTAAGAGATTACATATTACACTATCCATTTACTTGATAATAGAGTGATAATCTTAAGGGCAGAGTCTCAACTTATTTAAATGAAGTGGTTTTAAATATAACGCTCACCATGAAAGAGCTGTGCAACGGAAGAGTGACAGCAGTGTTGGCAAAAATTCCTGCCACTAGAGGGGCAGGCGGCTTCTATCTTAGTTATAATTTACTTATTAAATCAGCTATGGAGGATGGATGGGCAAGTGGGGAGCTGTAAATATCGACCATAAATTATATATATATATATATATATATATATACACACACACACACACACATATATAATATACATATGCATATACATATTATATGTGTATATAGACATATATGTATATAATATACATATACATATTATATATACATACACATATACATATACATATCCATATAATCCAAAGCACCCACCATCCTGACATATATTTTTTTTTCTGGTTAAAGTTATCCATATATTATGTAGGAAAATATAGGCTTTTTTCCCTTAAAGGACAAATATTGAAGTATTTAGGTGTAAGTTTTTATGATTTGGGCAGCCTGCTTTCAAAAGACTCAAAAACTAGTTGGTGAGTGTAAATGGATTTCATGCCTGTGAGCACTGTATGTGTGGGCATACAGGCTGTGTGTTGTATGTTCGTGGGGCATGTGATGTTTATGTGCACAATTGCTGTGTGTAGTCCATGCACCATGGAAGCATGCATGGATAGGTGTGCTCATCTTTTGTCATGTATGTGTGGTTGTGTGCAGGTGTGTGGTATAAAGTACATCTATAGCATGCACCTATGAGCATCTATGAGGGGGCACATCTCTGCTTTTGGATGGACATGCATACATGTTGTATGATTCATGTACCCCATTCTAACAGTATCATAGTATAGACCATAAGATGACTAGTTAACTTTATACGTGGATTTTTCATTTTAAACGTGTTTCTTAATCATTCAAGTAAATATCATTGATGGAGAGGACATTTAACTCTTCCTTTGTTACTACGTCAAGCTGAGTCTGTGGATAAAGTCTTGCAAACTCTGTTCCTAATTTCCCTGGAGAGATGCCTCCCTTTCTCCTAGAGGCTCCTTGTGGAAACACCAACAAGCTGCCCCCCCCCCAGCACAGGACAAACAAGGAAAGCCTCTTGCAGGATGGATAGACGTCTGCAGCCATGGCCTCTGGCACTCATGATCAGCCACAGACGAGTTGTCTTTCCCCAGCTACTCTGCTGCTTTTACATACTGGTGTCTAGTGAGTGTGGATAAATGTTACTCAGTGTGCTCCTGGTGTGAAGAATTGTGGACAGGGATGTGTTACCCACAAGCAAGGTTCATGAACTGTGTTCTGCTTTAAAGTGGTGTATAACTAACTCTTCTTGATAGGGTGTCTATGGGGCTATAGGGTGGTCCAAGTCATATAAGGGACCGGGGTGATGGTATAGCATGTTGGGGCCCTGTGAGGATGGTGTAAGTTTCGCACAGAGATGGTGTGGGATGCCCGACTTTAGTCCTCTCTTCCTCGGATGTCAGATCCCAGGCAAACAGGGAACCTGGCTGCTGTAAATTTCTGTGTACTCAGGAAGAGGGTAGGAAGAGTAGGCCATTCACAGAGCTGTGGCTCTGCTTTTTGTCCCATGGAAGATTGACAAGGGCATGACCATGCAAGTTCATCTGTGACATGAGTGTTCTAGCCCTGCTTCCCTTATGCTGATTCAACACTCTTGCCCCCAAACAAATGACATTAAGATAACCTGGTGTCCCAAAGACCTGACACCAGGCAGGGCCTCAGAGCTTGCTGACCAAGCTTTGGTTCCCGATGTCACCTTCTGTTCTTCAGCCCTAGTCTGTGTGTTTGCAGCTTTGTCCGTGTGCCTGTGTCCTGAGGGAGTGAACCAGCTGAGATACCTGCTTCTTCTAGGCAGGCATGGGTGGCTGACCCAAGACTTGCCCTTTCCAAGAGGTTCTGTTACCATAGACACAAGGGCCACCAATGGTGCTTATTTTGTCTGTAGAAGAGTTGTCTTCCCAACTCAATGCCCTGGGTATGAGTATTGAAAATCAATGACCCACAGTGTCTGATGTTTCGAGATGAAGACAGCTACCCAGAAGTCTCCCCATCCGAGGATCCTGTGTGCCACCTCCGTTCCATCTGGTTTCAAGGACCCATCAAGCCAGCCCTGTGGCCATGGTTTTGTTCAGTTCCATCACCTGAGACTATAAATATGACTCATCCTCTGCTTCCAGCTCCCTTGCTTAAATGTGTTTATATCTGTATAGTAAACCCTACACAAACCTTCTAGTCCTTTGGTGATTTTTTTTAACTCTTTATTGTTGTATCATGGGAAGGCCCATGTACATCCATAGCGGAGGACCCTGGTGGCCAGTCCCTTTCTGTCTCCTCCCTGACATTTTCTCTTCCCACCCCCTAAATGCAGCTTACCTTGAAACATCCAAGTTGTTGTGTAACTTAACTAGAAATAATTCAGGACATTTCTTTACATCATTCTGTTCCACTTTTCAACCCTGACACTCTCCATAAATCAGGCTGAAAAATCAAGGAACAGCCATGCTGCAGCCTAAGTGGAAATATATCTGGAAATTTCCTCTTCTGAATAATTTAGTCCATACCTCTGGAATTCAGCCTCACACAAATTGTCTGGTCATGAACAGAGAGGAGACAAATCCTTAGCTAGAAGACCTTCCCAGCAGCCTCTTTGTTCCCATTTGAAACCTGAGCAACTTGCTTACTGCCTGCCTTTGTGTTCTGATCCACACATGGAATGGCCCCATAAGTCTGACTAGAGCATTCTAGGGCTCCTGTGGTCTATGGTTCTAATCTTCCCACCGACCAGGTCAGAACCCTAAAAAAAATCACAGACAGGTTTATCACAGCAATACCACCACTACTCAGTATATATTGTTTTATTATTATTTTTCTCACTGCTGTAACCAAAACTTGACAAAAATATCTAAAGGAAAAAAGGTCTTATTTTGGCTCACGGTTTCAGATCCTTCAGACCAGCTTGATGAGGAAAGCATGATAGCGTGCCTGGAAGCGGAAGAGCTTGGGACCAAATCATTTTGCTTGCTGGGCCACCATCCCCAGGTTCCACAAACCTCCCCACACAATACTGAGACATGCAAAAAGGCACTGCTTAAACCCATGAGCCTGTGGAGGATATTTCCCTGTGTTCCATGGTCACCTTCCCAACAGCCCCGTGGCTTCCATGAGAAGAACTTCTGGGTTCTCCATAGTCCTGCACAAGTGAATCCTAAGAGTCATCTGTAGATGGTTGTAGCCAACTTGCCAATTGCTTATATGTGACATTAGTGATTTAGTTTCTGTGACACTTGTAGTTACAGCCGTAGCCCAGCTATGTGTGGACAGTATGGTTGATCACCAAGAGTCAGGAGCATAAACCTTGTCACTGCACGTGTGAGGTATAAAGCCATTGGAACTCACGAAGGTGGAAAAGCCAGTAGTGTCAGGGGGACAGGTTCTCTACAGTCATGTGTTAGATCATCAGCCCTTACTATCTCCCTTGTTTCTCTCTGCAGATGAAGATGGGGGGAGGGGATTATGGACTAGGTAACTGTTTGCACTGTTCTGAGCGTGACCTGCATTCCTAGGAATCCTGGTTTGTGCTGAGGGAGGTCTACCTTTTCTTGACTATCATAGTTTGCTCATTACCATCCTATATGGGGGCCAGCAGCCCTCTAGATGGCATTGAGTGGGATACTCCAGCCCCAGCTCACCTTCCTGCCTACTTGGCATGGCAACAGTCCAATAAAAAAATGGAGTCTTGGTATTTAATGTTGTCTTTGTCTCAAAGATCATATGGCAGTCCTGAGAACATGGTACACAGTAGTGTACCCTAGAGGACAGGACATCCTCTAAATAGGGGTACAGATGGTGTTATACCCAGGTGTCCTTCAGCGATGTACACAGGCCCTTCCAGGATACAGAGACCCAGATCCACCTGCTCTTCTCCCCTGCTAATGAAGGACAAGATGTTATCAATTATTATTCACCTGATCCTTCATGTCAGTAGTAATGCCTGTGTGCTTAGCTTCAGGAGAAGTGTGCAAGTCTACATGTGTTTGCCCATGTTTGTGTGCCTGTGTGTACATATATGCATGCATGTGCACATATACACACATGAGGACCTGTGTGCAGGCAGTGGGCTGAGAGCAGAGCCATGCTGAATAGACCAGGGGAGGCTAATATGAATTCCACTCAGAGCAGTGAGCAGCCCTAGCTAAAGCCTTCTGCTTTCGGACATGAAGAACGGAGAAGAAAGGCGTTATGCGGTTGTGCGCATTTCCAATAGACCCCGGCAGGCCTTGTCAGGCACAGACTGGGGATGACAGCCTGGAACATGCAAATTACTGTTGAGGTGACTTTGTGCCAAACACGCTGTTTCACAGTTCCCCGTGAATCTGCCAAACCTTTCCTTGCAGACAGGAAACAATGGCAAGGAATCAGAAGGTTCTTTCTCTTTCAATATGCCTGGCAAGGATGTACTGTAGGGCTTATCTCCATGATCGTACTTAGAAGCCCCTTGCTGTGGCCAGTGTGATCTGGGTGTATTGTGTATGGTGCTTATGGTTGTATGGTGGGAGGACGGGTAAGGGAAAGATAAGCTCTGTCTCCTGTAGGAGGACAGCTGGACCTTAGGAGATAGGCTGGAGTGAAGAGAGTCCAGGGTGATAGAAATTGGCTGCAGAGTCTTCACAGCTGCTTCCCTGGTTTGTGATGTTGGGCCTCTGGAGAGGCTTTGCTGGGGACCTACGATCTGTAGGCGTTTAGGGAGACAAACCAAACCTATTCGCTAGAAAGGCACTTGCTGCTGGTTGTGAAACCTACAGACTAGCTGCAGGGATAACAATGTCAGCAGGAAAACATATTTCTATGGCAACCGATAGGTTCTCTTTTAAATTAAATGAGATAAAAAGCAAAGTGTCCGTGCCTTGTAACGAAGCAGGTTGCTATGTCAGGAGGGAAACGGCAGTATTCATGAAGCACACACTTCTCCACTTTCATCCTGGTGTCCTTTCTCATGTGCTCATGCATCATCCAGACTTCTGGTGGGCCACTGATGTCAACAGCAGGAGCACAGAGATGAGATAAACTGCTGCTCTCCATCCACAGTGAGGTGAAGCAGCAAAGCCCACCTAGCGCTGGGGCTCCTCCCTCCCGCTGCCCCCACCCCAATGGGAAGAAGAACTTTAAGAACACTAAGAGTGATGGTACACAATGGTTGCTTGCCCAGAGTTTAGTTCACGGACATGTGATTATGTAAGGGTGGCTTACTGCTTCTTATGAAACTCCCGAAGCCCCTTGTGAACTAAGCCTGACATAGGGACCCACTTTCCCCTCTGAAACTGCTTACATCTGCATCTTCCTGTTCCAGGACACTTGTAAAGGCTCAGAACTCTCCTCACTTTGTTAGGTGGAGGGCGCACTGACCTGCTTGCATTGTGTGCTGCTGAGGAAGGGCCTCAGATTCTGATAAGCTAAGCGGAGTCTCAGTTATGTAAATTGCCTGTCACATTCTAGTTTCCCCACAGAATACGTATTTTGCCAAGCTAATTGTAAGTTGATCAAAATGTTATTGTGCCCAAATGAGCTTGAATGAAATCTTGGGATTTCTCTCAAATTGTTGAAAACAAAAGAAAAACAAATCAAAAACCAAATAACCAAAACGTGTGTGTGTGTGTGTGTGTGTGTGTGTGTGTGTGTGTCTGTCTGTCTGTCTGTCTGTCTGCACATATGTGTGTGTCTATGTCTATCTTTGTGTGTCCCTGTGTGTGTCTGTGTGTCTGTCTTTGTGTATGTATCTGTCTTTATGCGTATGTGTGTGTCTCTTTGTGTATCTGTCTGTATATCTGCGTGAATGTGTATTCATGTGTCTCTGTATGTCTGTGTGTCTGTGTATGTGTAGGTGTGGATCTGTGTCTGTGTGTTACATGTATATTCATGTGTGGGCAGAAGTCAGAGGAAATCCTTAGTCTTCCTTTTGTTTGAGACAGGGTCTCCCGTTGGCCTAGAACTTTTCCAACCAGGCCATGTTAGCTAGCCTGTGAACTTCCAAGAATCAGCCTGTCTGCACTTCTTGCCATCCCTGGGGTCACAGACATGAGTCACTGCCTCGGTCTTCAAGTGGGTTTTGCAGATGTGAACTCAGGTCCTTACCAGCTGACCCATCTCAGCCCACAAAACAGTTTGTTTGTTTGTTTTAGTTTGTTTGTTTTGAAAAGTCTTGACTAAGTCCAATACTTTTTTTTCCTTCCTTTTCCTTCCTGAATGTTTCCTAAGACCTTCCCAGGACCTGGCTTCCTCAGCTGGGTTTTCTCCCATGCTGCTCCAGCCCAGGATCTTCACCTTCTGCAGACCTCAATCCTTCTCTGGGCTGGGGTACTGCTGCCTGTGTGGCCCTAGTATCTGGGTGGGAAATGCTACATCTCTCCTCTCAGGAGAGACTTGAAAGCAGCAGTTTGTGTCCCATTTGTGATAAAGGAAAAGGCTTTGATGGCTCTCATGAATGGAGTACAATGAACATCTAATCTACATTCGCTTTTTAAATTTGATGTTTATTTTCTACACTTGCATGACGAAGAAAGAGCTCTCCTTTTTATTAATTAAATTTGTTCCTTAGTAATTTCAAACATGTACACAGTACATTCAGTCACTCCCGCCTCCCACCTTTCCTTATTGTGCTCTCTGAAGCTCTGACTGATGTCTTACTGACTCCTGCATCCCCCTCTGCCTGCCTTGCAGAATAGGTTACCCTGTCACACCATCCAGCTCCTGAGGGAGGAGACAAGCTCTCAGCAGGAACTTCCAGATGGAGCGGAGAATGTGGGTGGCCCCTAAAATACAAACCCATTCCAGAAAGCCTGTCCCTGGGTCCTTGAGCCAAAACACAGTCAAGTCCTCCGAGGACATCCCAGTTCAGCAATCCCAAGTTTGACGTTTTACATTAAATGGTTTCGTTGTGCACTTTAGAAACTGACTTTATTATAAAAAAGTATCTCATTTGAAGCCATAATAGTTTAGTTATGCATTACTTGTCTGTCTACCTGCCTATCCATGCTGGACGGGACGCTGCTGGGTAATAAGGTTCTCCCCCTTTGGCCACTGGGAAGGCTCCTGCCCTGCCTAGGAGCAAAGTGAGGGTCATAGGTAAAAACATCTAACTGGGCTGCACAGACAAGTCTTTGAGCCACCTGGTACCTGAAAGCAGCACCCCTGGGATTGAAAATCACTGCTCTCAGCTCTGTGGGGAAACATAACGGGGATAAATTGATGCAAATGGCTCTCCACCATTCTAGGACGCTCCCTGGCTGGCTCTGCACATGACAGGTATGAAGCTATCAACCGAGGATTACACTGTGCCCAGCACATCCTATTTAATCTTCAATAGAGTTCAGAAATCTAATAGCACAGAGGAAAATTTGGTGTTTTAGAATTCCTAGACCGGCTTCAAGTCCCAATTCCTAGACACACCAGTTTAGGTAATTTTGACTTCGTGCCTAACTCAGGGGCTATCCTGGGGTTAAATGAGGTCCATAACCAGCAGCTGCACTATAGAGGCTAAAACAGGAGAACCCTCCAGAAAGAAGAAGCACTTAGAGACAGCCATTTTTATGTCTTACACAGCCCACGTTTTAAACACAACTTCTGAAAGGATCTCTGTTCCACACTAAGAATTTTGAAGACAGGGAGGTTCTCTGATAGCCACTGATCCAAACATATCATGTAGGGGCTTCTGTTGTCCTGTGAGTCCTGAACTCTCTCCAGCAGGGATGCTGTCTTTCTCTGACATTTGAGATGTTCAGTGCCCGTGGCCTTTGCAGCCTGCACACTGAGGAGCAAAGCTATCTTTGTCTACCTTTAAGCTGGGCTCGTTTTCCAGGTCAACAATCAATGCCTCATTGACTTTGGGTGTCAACAAGGGCCATTTTTTTTAATAGCTAAAATGGTACTGAGTTAATAAATCTTAGTTTGAGTTTTATTTAGGCAAAGCAGCTTAGCCACCAGAGGGATTTTGAACCTTGGGACTGAAGAACAGAGGAGTTGTAAGGACTTCTTCCTTTGAGTCCAGCGGTCCTCCCGGGGCAAACCCTGAACAAGGACAGGATTACAGCCTCACAGAAAACACCCCTGAGTCTTTACTAGGAGCTTGGCACTGGTTCCGGAAGCTACCTGCAGTTGGTGGTACAAGGAACGGAGGTTATCCCTCTGTCCTACCAGGGTGTGACCTTGGCTGCCTCTGGCTCTCACTAACTCTGCACCTGTAGCCTACCTTGCCAAGGCCCATTTTTTTTTCAGCTTCTTAAAAGCTCTGCATCTCTATATTCTCCTTGGCTTATGGCTCTTTTTCCGTGATTGTTCATCCTTAGGCCTGGACTCAGAAGAAAAGGGGTGGAAGGCTGTGCCAGATGGCGTCTCCTTCCCACCCAAGCCCAGCAAAGGGCAGCCTTCTTCCTTGCTCACTCCCAAGCCCCAACTGCCCGCCTCACTCCCTTTCCACTCTCCAATGCAACACAGAGGCGCTGTGCTCAGGAGCTATCTTCCGTGTTCCAACCCAATGGCAGCTTTCCATTGGTTTGGATCTGTGGGTCACACCTTTGAGAGTAAAACCCCCTTTCTCGGGAGACACCTAAGGCCATAGAAAAAAATGGATATTTCCAATTCATAACAGTAGTAAAATTACAGTTATGAAGTAGCAATGAAAATAGTTTTATGTTTGGGGGGGTCACCACAACAAGACCTGTAGTAAAGGATCACAACATCAGGAAGGCTGAGAACCACTGGTTTGGCTTCATCCTGTTGCAGCTGGCATTACTGACCCCCTTTTTAAAGAGCCCATGTAGTTCCTCCTTTATGTTTCTTCCCCTTTATAATTGCTCCTTCTTACCTGTACATTGGTCCTTAGTTCGTTCCATTTGCATTTTCCCATCTCCTGGGGAGGACCCTTTTCTTTTCTCAGCTTTTGCCCCTGAAGTCTGCGGGACATGACGAGTTATTAGTTCCTGACGCTGAGTTCTCAAATCGCCCTTCGCTATTTCCTTCTGAAGCAGTATGTCTTGGAGTTGTTCTACCTGAAGGGCTAGTGTTTTGTTCTCTCCTGCTTTCCTACTTCATGGAGACCTTTTAGGGTCTACTCTTCACAGAAGCCACATTCCATCCCATTGGTTCACAGCTCTGGAGAAAAATTCACTTTTAAACCTATGGTGCTCTACGTACCGTGTTTAATTAATGGTTAGAAGTCCTTCCTTATAGGATCTTCTAAGTGGTGTCTACCAGCTCTCTGTCTGAGTAACGGGTGCTACCTTCTGTGCACTTCATGAAGGTTCTTACCACACATGCTCGGCCCTAAACCTCGACCACCCTGCCTTGCATTTTCCAAAGTCTCGGATTTCCTCTGCAACCCTCCCTCTTTCCCACCCCCTCTTGCATCACTCTCTCCATCCCTCCCCTAAAATCTCCCCTCTCCCTCCATTCTCCACTTCCTTCATCCTCCTTCCCTCCTTCACACCAGAAACCCAGCCATATGTCTGGACCCTTTGAAGACTCAGGAGACTAGAAGGCAAAGTGGCAGGAAGATGCTGTAGGCACCCAGGGTGTGAGGCGAGGTCGTCACGCTGTTAGATCTGTGTTCAAAATGTATCAGCAGCAGCATGGTCTGTGGTATACTTTCTAAAATGATTTTTAATTTTATCAAAATTGATGACAATCTGGGCAGTCTTGGATGGGGGTGGCTAACAGAGCCTCCAAGATATGCTTTACCAGGTCAGTATTGGCTTCCAAATTCCCTAATTTTCTATAATATATGGAAAGCTAAAATATAAATTCATTTTTCTTCCTGACTTTAGCAACGGCTGCGTTTGCCAACAGTGAGGCATGTTCTCAGCACATATGAGGACAGCGGCAGTGCTGGGACAATGACCAGAGTTCTGGAAGACCCAGCCTATCCTGCCAACTGGTCCTCCAGGTTGCCTTCCAAGGCGCTGTGCTGGAACCTTTGCTCCCCTTCTGTCCTCGCAGGTCTTACTCTCCGGTGACTTATACTGCTGGCAAGAAGGGGCATGAGATGGCAGGTCAGACAGGAAAGTGAGGTGCGGTGAGAGGAGAGACCGTCCTTGGCACGTCTTGGGATGTGACTCTGAACCCTTAGCACTTGTTGACTGATATACGCAGGTCTTGAGCAGCAGGAAGAAAGGAAAGGGGAACAGAGAGTAAATAAAAGGGTGGAAAACATCGCGGCTAGCAGCATGTCAGAAGTACGCTTGCCTTCCCTGTAGCCCTCACATCTCACAAATGCTCTGATCCCTAAAACTCCCTAGTTTGCAACTTGACTTACAAAATCTTCATTAAGAGATTACATATTACATTATTTGCTTTCTTGACAATTGAGTGATAATCTTATGGGCAAAGTCTCAACTTTAAAAAAAAAAAATATCCTGTATGACATTGATTGTTGATGTACCTTGATGTTGATCTGGAATTCTGATGGCTAAAATCAGAATTCCAAAGTAACAGTCGATCAAGGTTGGTAGCGATAGCCACATGGGGTGTCTAGATAATTGGGGCTCAGCTCATACTTCTATTAAGAATGACTAGATAGTCATAGTCTAATGGCACATATTTGCCCAGGGTCCTGTGTTTGTCCTCCCCAGCCCACTGTGGAGTCTTAAGGACAAGCAGAAAGGACATCCTCTCTCTCTCATCCATCAGCAGACTGAGAGGTAGTAAATGGAGTGGTGAACCCAGCTTCTTCTACAGGAGGTAGACCTAGAGTTGAAATAAGTCTTACCTACACAGGCTAATGGAGTGTGGGCAGCTAATTCTCTTTCCTCTGTGAGGCTCTCAGAGCCTGAACAAACTCTCACTGGACCCAGTAGCCGCATCTCCTCAGCCATTCAGGCCTTAATAAGAAGACAACAAGCATCCGGGGACACCACAGAAATGATGAGGGGACACAGAGAAGTGTTCAGGGTATCGCAGGCAAAGCTCACTTTCTAGAGATTCACACACTACAGTTCCTTATTAAAGGGTTTAAGGTGGCGATATAACTGCTTTCTATTGCTGTGATAAAGACCACAACCAGAAGCAACCTAGGGGAGAAAGGGTTTATTTGGTTTACAGGTTATAGACCATTATGAAAGAAAGTGGGGATAGGAATCGGAAGGCAGGAACTAAAGCAGAGCCTGTGGAAGAGTGCTCCTTACAGGCTTGCTCCTCATGGCTTGCTTAGCCTGCTTTTCTTATACAATGCAGGACCACCAGTCTAAAGATATCACCACCCACCGTATACCAGACCCTTTCGCGTCAACCATTAAACAAAAAATGCTCCTCGAAATTGTCTACAGAACAATGTTATAGGGGCATTTTCTCAATTGAGGTTCCTCCTTCCAACATGACCCTAGCTTGTCAAGCTGGTAAAAGTAAAAGTAAAAAACTAACCAGTGCACATATAGCTTAGAGAGATAGAGCTCAGTTGATAGTGTTTGCCCTGTAAGTGCAGGGATCTGAGTTTAGGTTACCAGACTCCACCAAGTATAACTGCACATGCCTAGAGATGTAGAAGTGGCCACATAGAAAGAGGTGGGTAGGTCTCTGGAAGCTTACTGGCCAGCTGGCCTGCTTGGCAAAGTTCTAGGTCAAAGTGAGACCCTGACCCATACAACATATGAAAGGCACCTGAGGACTGACCATCTAGGCCTTCCCTTGACCTCCACAAGAGTGCCATGCAAGCTTACACCCACATGTGTACTCACGGGCATGTATCCCACAGTCATACCACTCACATATGGGGAAAGTAGCTTAGCATTAGCTACTCCACTGTTTTCAACCGTATCTTTACCCAGAACTCTTTCCTATGTGACATCTATAGGCACCTAGAGTTCTATAGAATCTGAAAAAAAAAAAAAAAAAAGAAAAAATGAGTTAGAGACCTTTGGGTTCTCTAAAGAATGAGTGACACCCCCAACTTCCACCTCTCTAAGATCTAGAGAGGCACCTGCTATGCTACTCCCCCGGATTTCCCGCCTGTGCTACGAGCTATCTACATTAGCTGTCACTTCACCTACCTCAGAAATCCAAATAATATGCTCAGGTGCAGGTGAGATGGCACAGGAGGTCCCCGGAGGGCAGGGCGTGACTGCTGTCTTCCCCAGTCAGAGGCCACTGCTCCCTGGCTCGAGCAACTTCTCTGACTAACTCTCAAAGCCACAGGCTCAGCTGGAGTTAGAATCAAGGAGAATGAAAGGCAACATGTATTAAAATTCAAATCCTGGTAACCGGGAGACATGGCACCAGATGGACCCGTGTCTCAGAGTGACAGTGAGCTGCTGTCTAGTGCAGGGACTCCCAGGTGGACGGACTGTGTGCCATGGGCCCCAGCTGTCCTCGTCTGGGACACAGACACCCTGCCTTCCTGTGCCTTTGGCTGCCGTTTCAGCCTTCATAAGCAGGTTGACAGCTTGTCGGCACTCTGACATCCTCTGAGAGCCTTGCTGCTCTGGGCCTGCAGGTGGGGAGGTAGAAGCCCCCTTGGAGACACTTCACAGGTCAGATGCTGGAGTTTCAATATCAGACTATGTGACCAGCCTGACAAAGAGCTTGCTTAGGTTCTGATGAGCCAATCTCTCTCTCTCTCTCTCTCTCTCTCTCTCTCTCTCTCTCTCTCTCTCTCTCTCCCTCCCTCCCTCCCTCCCTCCCTCCCTCTCTCCCTCCCTCCCTCTCCCTCTCCCTCTCTCCCTCTTTCTCTAACCTTTGTGTGGGTGTATGTGTTCGTGTGAGAGGGGGTGTTTGAGTGTGTGTGAATGAGAATGTGTGAGTATATGTGTGTGAATGTATGTGTGTGTGTGTGTGTGTCAGAGACGAAGGTGAGTGTATGACAATAAGAATGTGTGATTGTGTATGTATGTGTGTGTGTGTGTGTGTGTGTGTGTGTGTGAAAGAGAGAGAGAGAGAGAGAGAGAGAGAGAGAGAGAGAGAGAGAGAGAGATTTGGCTATGCATCTATATGTGTGTGTGCATGTATGTGGAGGAGGCTAGATTAACCTTGGCTATATTGTTCAGGCGCTATCTACTGTGCTGTTTGAAACAGGAGATCTCACTGGCTTGGGGCTCACTGGCTAAGTGGTTGGGAAGCCCAGGAATCTGCCTGTTTCTACCTCCTGAAAACCAGGGTTCCAAGTGCACGCTACCACACCCAGCTTTTCTTCACATAGTTCCTGGGGCTTGAACTCCGTTCTTTGTGTTCATATGGGAAGAACTTTAATAGCTGCATGAGCTCCCTAACCCCCCCGGTGATACTATCCACCCTTCCACAGTGGCAAGTCATGCTTGGGACAATGGAGGTGGCTTCTGATAGAGATAGCACCCCACCCACCCCACCCTACCCCTCACACTTGCTCTTCACTTCCCAGAGCAAATTACCCTGAAACCCATCTCCAGGGCCTGGGCTAGGTCTGCACTGTGTGAGGTGGTGACTCCGTGTATCGCTCTTTCCCTCACGGTGGCCTCTCTCTGAGTGCATCCCAGTCCCCCCAGGCTTTCTCAGATGCAGACTGGAGAGCACCGGGCTGAAAGGCCGCCTGATTGTGGCATTCATCATCACTGCAAATTAGCTCTGTGTTAGGCGGATTTGGTCATGGAATGCTGGTCTCAAAATGCCTCTGTCTGAGCAGGTTGCAAGGCACGGGGCCTTTTCAAGCCTGCCAGCCGCTGGAGCTCAGCTGCAGCTCTGGGTGGCTTTGAATGCTAATCACTGCGGCAGCCCAGTTGTCACTGAGCCTTCCTACTGAAAAAAAAAATGCCATCCGAAGCCATCATGAGGCCAGGAGATGATTTCAGATGAGAAGCAGCACACGCTCTGAAGGTCCTTTCCTTTTCGTCACACAGCACACTGACAAAGTGACTTATATTCAGAGCTGGTGGAGGACGCTCAAGGTCACATCAGACACTAGAGTTTTTGTTGTAGAGATAGCAAGGGAAAGGCATTCCTCAGTGATCACATGTGGAGCCGCTCCCCGATTAAATGGGGACATCGGCTCACTGAAGAGCCGGGGAGCATTGCAGCAAGAGAATTAGGAACAAGCACAAAGCAACAAGAAGAGAAGCATCCTCACTGTGCAGCCTCACTGCTAACCCCAGAATCTTTTTTTTTTTTCTTTTCATTTTTGAATCCCCAAAGTAGCTTCTGGGCGAGCAGGATTTCCTGTGTCTGCGGGGAAACAAGCTGAGTTATTTCTTGTGTGTCTCCAGGTGTCTAGGAAGTAGAAGTAAATGCTAGGCAGAGGACGGTCTGCCCCAGCCAGGCCTTGTGTCCCTGGTGGTCGTCTGCCCTGAGGCAGTGTTTGTGTCTCTTGCAGAGGACAGGTCTTCTTATGGTGCCACCTTCTTTACTGCATCCTTCAAAGGCAGAAAGCACATATTCCTAAACTAATCTGCACGACAATTTATAAAGCTTACTTGGAAAAGCACACACACACGCACCCAAGTTGATTGCCTTGTTGCTTGGAGTCTTTGTGAGCCTCACCATTACCTGGCCAGGCCCTTAGATGGTGGTGCCGGGGCGTGGTCACTAAGATCTGAACGTGGCTTATCGATATCCCAGACGTGAGCATCCGCAGGGCCAGTGGGCATCACCTTGGAGTCTCACTTCCCAAACAGAGGACACCATCCATCCAGATGTCATGTTTTGAAGTGATTATTGTCTAAAACCCTTGCAGTGCCACCCCCTGCCTGCCTGAATCCTTGTCAATGATTAATAACTTTAAGTTTTGGTTTTTTAAGTAGGTAATTTACACATTTACCAAAATTTCACATTAAATATAACAGATTGTGCAATTATTTTTTAAATCTGCTCGAAACTGTCATATTATGTTAAACTCATCTGGGAGTGTGTGTGTGTGTGTGTGTGTGTGTGTGTGTGTGTGTGTGTGTTCATATATACCTGTGTGTGTTTTTTTTTGTTTTGATTTCTTTGATAGTATAAACATGAAGATTTCTTCCCTTGTTTCCTGTATCATTTCCTATCCTTTTCAGTTTTAAGATGTGCTACACCCTTACTGTGATTCGCATCCTGCCCATGAGGATCCTTTTTATCCCACCAGGGTGTCCTGGTGAGGCAGGTTCAGAAACAACAGGAAGAAAGCTGTGAAGACAGGATTGTGTTAATGACACATCTTTTATCTACCGTGCCCCTCAGGCCTCCATCTCAGACAGGGAAGAGCTGCTTCGACAGTTAGCTACCTCCATTTCATATGTTCCTAAGACCTTCCAGGACCCATGTGGTCACTGGGACTGTAGTTTTATTTATGCATAATGATTTCTCCCCAAAGCGCACACATACACGCGTGCGCGCGCGCACACACACACACACACACACACACACATACACACACTCCCTGTCTGAATATACATCCATGGAGTCACTCATATTCTGGTTTTCATAAGTGACCTGGGAAGTATGTAGGCCTTGGGTTGTACTTCCAAGGTATTGGAAGGTTTCTTCCAGGCTCTGTATGTATAAGCACACATATATACACAAGCACACACATGGTGTATAAACATGTACACATGTGTACTCACACTGTACACATACATACAAACTGCACACAAAATACCCACACACCAGACACATGAAGGCAACTAGTTCTTATGACCAATCATTTTCTATCCAATCTACTCTCTTATTTTTCCAAGGAAGGCTTATTGGGATAATTATCTCATAAAGGATATCATTCATTCCAACATTCTGCTGGTTTGCACAACTAAAGAAATGAGGCATGGGTTAAAGTTATAAATGTGGTCTTAAACCAGCTAGAGCAGCAAGATGCTGCCCAACCTGAGACAGCCCTGAAACAGTCACTTTGTGAAGTGCATTGGAAACTTCCTAGCCACTCTGGCCTTGGAGAAAGTTTCTCCACTAAAGGTAAGCATATGCGCACAGGCCATTTCCAACGTCTGAGCAGGTGGCATTCTAAAAGTTGGTGAGAAAGTCAGGTGTTTGAGGATCAAAATGAGTTTCCCTTCAGCAGCGGAACATAAGCTGTCTTCAGCCTCCCACGCCAGCCTGTGAAGTTATTTCCCACTTTATCCAGGATCACACTATTAAAGGAGGGGTCAGGGTCTGAGCTTGCATTTTCTCAGCTTCCTACTCACTGTATAAACAGAATGGTTTATGCAGGAACAATGGATCAGTGGTAAATAAATCAGTTCCTCAGAAGGATGAAGGGGGGGTGGGACACTTTCTTCCTGGCCATAAAGATTGGCAAGTTTGCCTTGGCTATCAGATGCAAAAGGAAAATGTGATGCCTACTGATTATGACTTGTCTACATCTTGCCTTCCTTTGAGAGAGGCCTGGCATAGGAGTGGTAGGGGGTGACCCTCTCTCTATGTAGGATTCTGGCTGCTGGACACACAGTTGGGAGAGGAGAATTAGAATGTTTCTTGCTCCCTAACTGGTATTCTTGCCATCCTTACTCTCACAGTCTCTCCAGTAGCAAGTGTGGCTAGATCCTGCTGACCAGTGCCCTACTCAGTGCCTCAGCCCACCTCAGGGCTGTTCACACTCAGCCCTCATGTTTCCTCCATAGACACACTCCATGTCCCAAGTGCATTTCTTCTGGTCCACGGCACCCTGGTAAGCTATAGGTACCAGGAGGAGTCAGTACCTCCCAGGGAAGCACACAGGTGTGAGCACAAAATGTCCCAGTCTGACAAGAGCATCTTAGGGAGAAACATCAAGGGACAGAGGAGTCTAGAGGGAGTATGAGGCAGAAGCCAGACTGCAGGGCTCAGGGACATGGGTGGACAGCTCTGCGGAGCATCAGCAGGCAGAAGGGGGTTCAGTGTGCCTGTTCGAGTACAAATGGGTGGGTGATATTATGGGTGTGGTTCACCACTCACTAGAGATATCATTAAGTGGTTCACACACGTGTATGTTGACACAGGTCGGCAAGGACCTGGGCTTTGTTTCTGGCCCACAGTACTTTCCCAGGCCCTGACCAGTCCCACACCAGGCTGTGCTGGTGTTTCCCCGGAGTCATAAAAATATGACCACTATCTGAGCAAAATCCCTCTGTTAGCATATCTGCAATATTAGCAATGTGCGTAAAGTATGTGGTAAATTAAGAACTGGGAAGAAGTTGTATTGGAAGAGGGTGGAAGGAAGAATGCCATAATGGTGCCTGTTACCTTCTCTAGTACCAATGGCACTGGAGGTCAGCACCTTGTGTCCAAGGACAGACTGTGATCCATTATAACCTCAGCTAAAGTTCTAGATGTAGGTGAGACCAGCATGCATTCCAAAGCAACAGGCCAATAGGTAGGAACTAGGCACAAGCAGGATGTGTTGGCTTGGCCCTAGCACTCCAGAAGCTGAGACTGGAAGACTGCTTTAAGCATGATGCTAGTTTGAGTTGAAGTGAGTTCCAGGACATCTTGAGTTCCAGGGTGAAACTCTTCCTCAGTACGGGAAAGCGGGAAGGAGAAAGGCACGGTATCTTAAGCACAAGGAAACTATACCATATTGACTTTGATTTTGTAAGAAAAGTCAGCAAAAATATTACTTATATTAACTAGAAAAAAATCCACTAAACTTCTTAGCAGTATTTCAAAATCACAGATGGAGATGTAATTTAAGTTTCTGTTTGTTTGTTTAACTGTCAGTTTTTAATTCCCAGCACTTATTTACTTCCCCTGCCTAACACTATGCAGGGTTTCCTTGTGACACGAAGAGGAGATTTCTGGCCTCGTGTTTGCTCTGGACACCATGGTCTTGGTATTTGGCTGAGAATCTTGTTCTTGGTTCTGTTATTCATCCTATTCAAGTGCATAGTCCACCAGAGACACTCTTAGAAAACTTCAAACCTTCAATAAATGAATATTTGTAATTTTCCAAAAATATTATGGGTCCTGGAGATATTTTAAATAGATTTTAAGTGAGCCATCTTTCCTCCTGATGTTAAGAATTTGATATCTCTCTCCCTCTCCCTTTCCTGCCTCTCCCTCTCCTCCCCCTACCTTTCCCTCTCCTCCCCCTCCCCCACAACTGGACAATTGTAGTAACAATAGCTAGCAGTAACAGAATATTCTAGAATAACCCAGATTCAGAACCCTTATCTCCTAAAATGTGCCCTATGTAATGGGTGCTATGTATGAAATTGGAAATGGCAATATACCCTCTATATTGATATTAGAAAGTAAGACAAGGCACCCAGGTATGTCATTGGAACCACAGTGCACAGCCAGACACTGGGGGTTAAAGTCAATGAAAATGTCTTGACATGCAAAACTCCCTGCATGGTCATCAACTGGAAGAACAGGCTGAGCCTGCATGTGCTCCATTACACAGGATGTGCATTTTCATGCATGTTCACAGGTGCATGGATTATGTAGAAAGGAATGCGAGGGAGGGTGCCTTAACAATAGTGGTCGCCACCTCTCTGAGGTAAAATTCCATAATTTATACTGTCCCTCATCTCCACACACTACTCAGTTCTGAAGTCTCCCACAAACAGGCAGGCAGTCACAATGCAGCTGGTAGTATTAAAATTTGAACAGGTTCTTCTGAGATCTGAGATATTTTTAAAGAAACAAAAGTTCTGCATATTAAATCTGACTTAATTTTAGGAGATTATTAATGACAACATAAGACTGTTTAGTTTGAGAACAGTAAAAAAATGCTGATCTTTAAACTAAGCTAAATGATAAAGCTCTTTAAACTAAGCTAAATAAATGATGATAGATGATAGATAGATAGATGATAGATGATAGGCAGATAGATAGATAGACAGACAGATAGATGATAGACAGACAGACAGATAGATAGATAGTTGAAATAATTTTTTTAAAGGAACAAATGTCCACCAAAAAATATGGTAAATATATTACCTGACAGGTTTTTCTGGAATTGGACTACACTGCCTCCAAACACATAGTTCCTGACTGTGTATGTGTGGGATGGGTGTGTGTTGGGTGGGAGTGTATGTACCCACCCATATGAATGGAGGAGCCGGAGGAGGCTGTCCCATGTTCTACTTAACCCCTCTCTGCATATCCCTTTGGCACAGAGTCTCTTAGAGCCTCTGTTCTTTCAGTGAGCTTTGCTGGTCAGCAAATGCCAGCAGTCCTCCTCTTCTGCCTCTAGCACTGAGCTTCCAGGTGCACACTGCCACGCTAGGTTTTTATGTGGGTGATGGGTATTGGAATTCAAGGCCTCACGATCCACACACTATAGACACTGGGCTGTTTTCCTAGCCCATAGTTCCCCGATTTGTAACTTGTATTATATGTTCACTTGTCTGACAGCACACTGCTAAAACATCTTGCTTAAGCTGAGAATATTTTACCTTTAGCTGTGACACTCTTGAAGACATGCCAATAACTTTCCCCTCTCTTAAGCTGTGAATTACATCCTTCAAACACACATATATCAGATGAGATGATTAGTTGCTACTGAGGAGTAAGAACATTGGTCATTTCCACTATGAGTGACCCTTTTCTGGTTTCATTTTTGAAGCATTTTGTCCTGAATTTTCCAGTTTGTTCAGCATGCACTTTGACTGAGCCTGGATCCATGCTCTGAAATGCTATCCTTAAAAACAGAACAGGGGCTCAGTGTTTAAGAACATATACTGGTCTTGCAGAGGACAGGACTGGTTCCCAGCACCACATCAATAGTTCATCAACACCTATAACTCTAAGGAGATACAACTCCCTCATCCGGACTCCGCAGGCACCTCACTCATGTGCACATACCCACACACTCACACTCTCTCACACACATTTTAAAATAATAATAATAATTATCTTTAAAATAGTATATATGCAAAAATACCCCTGGGTATTATAGTACAACATGAAGAAAAGAGAACAAGAAAGGGTAAATGTAAAAGGATGAGAAAGGACTGAGCTCAGGTAACAGATAGGAGTCATGAAAGGATTTAAAGATAATTATTTTCCTAGTTCTAATTTGTTGTGGATTTCATGGGTTTATTTGTAGACAAGTATGTAAAAAATAGTCAGTACTGAAGGTGTAAATTTTAATGTGACACTCCATGGCATTCTAGTCCAAATATCTATCTGTAAGGAAACTCCTTGAGTTGTATAGACTTTGGGTCTGGTTAATTTTGGTGGTGTATGGTGCTGTTATTTATTTGCAAGGTTTTTTTTTTTTTGTAATAAGATTTGTAAGATTTAAAATAATAGAACCCCAAAGCCAAAATAAATCAGCAACCTGGGGACATTCAAATATGTTTCTTTTCTGAGACTATAAGTAACTTTAATCAAGAAAATGACTTTCTGTAGAGTGTCAGGCAAGGGCCTAGAGCCTTAGCAAATGCCCTGCATTGAGCTAATTCCCGAGCCCCAGAGAAGAGCTCATTGTATTCTGCAAACTGATGCCATTAGCCAGCAGAATGGGAAGATGAGCATCTCTTTCTGTGTTTTCTACCCCGCTTGCTCTTCGGCCACATTAGGAAGTCTCCCGCATGCAAGCTATTGTCTCTCTCAGGCCCTAGTCAAGCTACGCTTGTGGCTCATCTCGTTTAGTCTTCTTGGCTTGTTAGGTTAACATGCAGTCAGACCTGTCCAGCCTGCAGCCTACAGGATAACTGCACAAGAGAGCTGTGAATTCAGCCCCAGAAAAATCTCTAAACTTACTTAATACATAAGACTGAAGGGTGTATGAGACTCAAGTTGTGAACTCTGTAGATGACAGATCGCATCATGTCGTGGTTTAGACAGACCTTGGAATGAAGAAAACATCCTAGGACTACAGCTGGGTCTCCAGTTCTGAGTTGTGGACCCTGACTGCCACTGTATACTCTGGCTGTCTTCCCAGAGACCCTCAGCTCAAGCAGACCAACTGCTCTGCTCCACCATGCCAACCCTAGATCCTATACCCATGCAGCAGGCCACTGTCCTCAACTGGTTCTGCACTCCTCCTTGGTCCAACAGCAAAAGAAACCCGCCCCCCCATGGGAACAAGAATGTGCCTGTGCTGACCCAGATGCCAGTGAGGAGACCTGTGAGTCCAACATTCCACCTTTGGCATGGGTGGGGCAAGCTTGATTTTCTTTGGCTGCTGAGGAACATCTAGGCAGTAAAAAATTATATGGATTTGCTGAAATTGAGGGTTTCATAATCAAAAATGAATAGAGAGAGAGAACATATTGATTTTAAACCAACAAAGCACTTGGGTTATGCCAGGCCCCTCTGATTGACTTACTCCACGCTCTTGGGGGAGGCGGGGAGGGGCGCGGTGAGAGCAATACTCTCCATCCCTCGGCAACTGCTGTTGAGTGCTGGGAATGAGTTTGCCTGTCAGGACAATTCTCAGCTCTGGCTTGAAGAATTGAGCCGTTTCCGGATATCAGACACAATCTTGTTGGTGAGAAGCGGAAGAATTTAAATTCCTCACTCTTTGAAGACACGGTAACCCCTTAAAACCACAAAGGCAGACTGCCTAAGGTCCTTCCCCAGGCTCTGAAGTGAACACAGTACCACGTCTTCCCTGTCATCTCTTCAAACAGAACCGCGGCGTGGAGGGCCTTACAGAAGAAAGAAAAGCAGGAACCCAGGCGATATCATGGATAGGGTGCGTGGAGATGCACAGCTCACGGAAGGACACGTTAATTTGTTTACTGGACGTCTTGCTCCTGTCCTCTCCAGGTCTCTCTCCACATTTTGGTGATCCCTGGTCATTACCATTGTATGGTGATCAGGATTTGCCCAGAGAGAACAGCCAGTATGCTTCACTGCCCACCCTTCCAGTGACCCATCCACCATCTTCCCCTTTTCTCTCTGTGTTGATTTTTCTGTTCATTCCTATCTTCAGTCAACATCCGTGGTCCATACTCAGGGATGGAAACAGGCAGGCTGTTCTTTCCCTGCAATGTCACTAAGACAGTTGAATTATTTGCAGAGGGTACTGAATGCTTACGAACTACAAGGAGGACCCTCACTCCGTCCCAGGAGCAGAGGCGGCCAAGGCAGAAGCTAAGAGCGAAGGATGCTCTGAGGAGGTGTCATAGGTGTGTCTCGGCAGCCAGGGCCTGTGCTGGGATAATGGAATGGCAAGAAGGAGGATGTGCATACATACAGTTCCTAATAAGGAGTTCCAAAGACTCTGTGTCTCAGCCCCGCCAGACTACGATAAACACAGGCGAGCACTTAGTTCGCAATCATAGACACCAAAAACTCAAGAGTTGGGGTCTGTTGAGGGCCATTTGCTGGCTTGCAACCTTCTTGCTGTACCCACATGTGACAGAGTGAACACTTGTCTCTTTTCACACAGGATGTTAATCTCATCAAAATGTCCATACTCATGATCTCACCTAAGCCCAGTTTCCTCCCAAAGGTATCACCTCAAATGTTCCTGCAGGAGCTGAGTCTTTTTTTCCATAGACTTTGCAAAAACAAGACTTCCATGGCTTTGCAAAAACAAACAAACAAACAAACAAACAAACAAAAAACAAAAAAAACCAAACCAAACCAAAACAAACAAACAAAAAAAACCCATGACTTTTCAGTTGATGGGGTATTGGGAAGCATGGTCCATTCACTTATTTTTCCTTTTTAAATTGTCTTCTTTTGTTTGGTGGTTGACTGGCTTTAGTTTGTGGTCTGGGGTTAAACACAGAACCTTACCATGCTAGGAACATGCTCTACTTCAGCTCCTTATAAAAAAGTCTTTTCTTTTGGCATAGGCTCTCATTGACTTACCTAGCATTGGACTTCAATTCACCTGTGGAGTGTTAGTTGGCCTTGAAATTTCAAACTTCCTCAGCAGCTGCCATCACAGGCCTGTGCCCTGAGACCCAACCAAATGTTTTGTTTTGTTTTATACTGGGGACTTAGTGGGACCTGCACTTACTAGGCAAGCACTTTACTACCGAGGGACATCCCCAGCCCTGCATCATTCTCTAATAACAATTATCCATCTTCTCTGGGAAAGGACTCAAGGCAGTCAACGTGCAGGGCAAGGTCCTCAGGTCTGCTGCAGTGGGGACAGACTGGGAGGGTTTTAGGGGAGGTATAAACAGTGAGGAAGGGCAGCTCACCTGCGACTGACACAGCAGAGAGAATGACCATCCTACTGACAGCAATGGAAGGGACAGTGACAAGATGTACTGAACTGGGAACACTAGAGGAGGGGATGTGGGGGCTTGATCTTGATTCTTTGAGACAGGTTTTCTCTGTGTAGCCTTGGCTGTCCTGGAACTCGCCCTGGAGTCCAACCTGAACTTGAACTCAGAAATCCACCTACTTCTGCCTCCCAAGTATTTAAAGATGTGCACCACCACACCCAGCTTAAGGCTTGGGAATTTTTAAGAGAATGTGAGGGGTGTTTTTTAGCTATTTGGAAAGAAGGATTAGAAAGGCTGAAGTCCATGAGAAGAGCAGGTTCAGTAACTATAAAGGACAGAAATTTCATTTTAAATATTGAATTACAAATGTTTATAAAATCATTCTTCTGTCTTTTCATTGCTTTGTCCCAGGATAATTAACTAGTCTTATGTCTGTACAATATGGCACCTATGTGTGCTTTTGAGCATTGTGTAGAGGAGAGAGTCACAGCCAGAGCTGGAAGACCATAGGCTAGACCTCGAATGGAGGCTTGTCTGATTGGGTCAGGTCTCCCCTCGAGGGAAGTGATTCTCAACCTTCCCAATGCTGTGATTCCTTAATACAGTTCCTCATGCTGTGGTGACCCCCCCAACCATAAAAAATTATTTTGTTGCTACTTCATAACTGCAGTTTTGCTGCTGTTACTAATTGCAATGTAAACAGTTTTGGAGGTAAAGGTTTACAAAAGTGGTTGCAACCCACAGATTGAGAACCTCTCATCTGGGGACACCACGAGGCAGGACTACACATACAAGGGAACCACCCAACAATTGATTATGGCTTGCAGGATCCCTGAAAACTTCATCTATATCTGTTTGGTTTTAAACTCAAGCACACATGAAGATATGAACTGATAGATGTCTTAGGTTTTCTCAGGTTTTGTTTCTATTAATGCACAATGATAGGCTTTACCATGGGACTTTCATATATATTTTGTTTTGATATCTTCGCCCACTCTCTCCCCCACCTCAGCCCTCTCTTGCTGCTTCCTCCCCCATACTAATCTCCCCCTTGAGTTCTTGTGTGCATCTATCACTATCTTTTTCTCCCTCTCTGGAGACGTCTTTCTCCCCTTTCATGGTCTCCTTTTTAGTTTCACAACCTCAGCCCACACATGTACACTGATGATTTTCCATCAGTTAATCAAGAAAAGACACTTTCACTGCTGTTACATTTCTGTGTTCCTGAGTTTACACTGGGCAGAGCTTCACTAGGAAGTGTGAAGATGCTTCCTTCCAACTCCCTTGTGTTTTAACATACACACACACACACACACACACACACACACACACTTAGACTTAGAAACAAAAGGGGTAAGTAAGAGGAGCAAGGGTGACTTTATTGCCTTGATTGAGTTTGTTTTATTTTTCTTGCTAAATTCACTGTTTTATCAGATGCCTGGATCTACAGTTCCCTAATTTGCAAGTGGAGCTGTTTTGTCTGACAGGAGGTGTGAGGAGGTAGAACTGTCTGGGTGGCCGCACATAAGTCAGCACCTTCTTTTGTGGGGTTGAGATCTGCCTGGACTTTCTGAAGTGTGTTTGGAGAACACGCTGTAGCAAGAGTATCATGCTGGTGGCATTAGCCCATGGCTGTGAGCATAAGAAGCATTCCCTCTGTGTGCATCCTCTGCTTCAGAGGGTTTCCACAAGAACACGTTAGGCAGAAGAACATGTCTCCTCGTCATTCTCACATTTTCCAGCAATTATCAATTATCAGTGAATAAGAGTAAGGAAAGTTGCTGCGAAGAAGAGGGACTGGATTTCCTTCTGATAGAAAGTGACTTCATTAAAGTCTGAATTAAAAGAAAGCCTCAGAGTCTCCAGCAGGGGGCAGTGAACACTTGAAGTGCAGCAGGTGCCCTGAAAACCTGGACTCTAATCCACGGGGCTCTGCACTGGCAATCTTCACATAGATGGGCTACTAAGAGACCTGGAGCTCTGACAGAAACAGAGGCTTTCTTGGAGCCCTCTGGCAAACTGGAGGCCAGGGGGCATGGTGTATAAAATAGCTCTCAGGGAAGGACTCCTGGGTGTACATTATAGATTCTCCTCCCTAAACAATGCGCTAGAAAAGCCTTCAGTCCACGAAGCAAAGTGACTTCCCATGCCGTTGCTTTTGCAAATCCTTTCCATGGCCTCAATATCAGCAAGGCAGTTTGTCATGAAAATATCCTGTCTGTTGCCCCTCACCCCTCTGTCACAGGATAAACTCAGATCTATTAGGCAAACTGCAAGCCTCTCTTTTAGTTCTCAGGACAATTTGCCACCTATATATCTACCGAAGGCTAATGGTGGGCATCCTTATATCCCTCCTCTATGAGTAAACTCTCCCACGGACCTTTCATCAGTCAAAGCCATCTTTCATAACAAAGCAGTTTTACAGAGATGAGGCAATGCCTGCCAGGGATTGTGACTGTGCAATCTGACCATTGTGCTCCTATTGTTGATGTGCTCTGTGCTCCCGGGGGCCTTTTCACAGAGTCCTCTAAGTAGCCTGTGCCATGGTGCTAATAGACTGGTCTCTGTGGGTCTTTATCCAGGGCTGCGTGTAGACTGCAGGCTGTATGG
Source organism: Apodemus agrarius (assembly GCA_964023405.1). Lineage (NCBI taxonomy): Eukaryota > Metazoa > Chordata > Mammalia > Rodentia > Muridae > Apodemus > Apodemus agrarius. The sequence continues at coordinate 94,515,697 of OZ030011.1, read as the reverse complement.
TGGTGGATCATCCTTTGCAGGTGTTAGTAGATTCATTTCTCTGGGGTTACAAAAGTTCATGTTGGTTAGGAAGGAAGAAAACCCAAATATCACTACTCCAGTCATGGGCTGTATCAAAAAGTCCCGCAAAGCCATTGCAACACAAACCGGGTCTCTTGAAATGAAGCTTTACAAATATTTAGAGCCAATAATTCATTTCCCTTCAAAAGGCAGCTGTCCTTACTCAGCCTCTGTGCCCAACAACACAGGAGTGGATAAAGAAAGTGTGCTACATATGCACAATGGGAATGTTCAGATATAAAGAAAAAATGAAATTGTGCTGTTTGAGAGAGAAATGGATGTAACCAGAGATAATCAGAGCAGGTGAATTAAGCTCATCTCAGAAACAAAAATGTCATGATTTCTGTCATCCCTGGTTCCTAGATTTTATAGAGATGCCTAAAATCAAGTATATGATGCCACATGAAAGTGGAAGGCAAACTTCCCAGTGAAACAAAGATGAGTCGGGGAAAGGCATGAAAGGAAATGGTAGGGACACAGGGAGATATGGGAAGTGTATCTAACACGTATGCATATACATGGAACATCCGATGTGACACAGTGGCTTATACAATGTGTACAATGAAATCTTAAATGTGTGTGTGTGTGTGTGTGTGTGTGTGTGCGCGTGTGTGTACATACATGGATGCATGTATGTATACATCACCTGTTTCAGTCAGTGCTTCTGAGGCTGACATTTCTGATTGGAGTCAAGAACATATTTATGAAAAGAGACCCATGTGTTTCTCTGCCTGAGTTTCTCTCTGAAATCTCAAGAGCAGGATTAGAATGAACGAGGCAGGAGAGAGCTCCACATCAAGAGCTTGTCTCACTCGCTCCTCAGTCCAGAAGTTCAAGTTGGCTCCCGTCTACCCATCAAAGTACCTGCACTGACACAAAACACCGTTGTGTTTCCAACAATGGGATTAAGCTATGAGGCTGTTCTGGAAACTTCCTTCTCTCTCTCTTACACATATTATAGGTACCTCTCTGGCTCACAATAGCATAAGCTATCTTTTTTTTAGTGTGTTTTAATCTTGATTTGTAGTGCTATTCCCTTGTTAGAATGACATAGATGTGTTTCTGAAGATGGTCACTCCAGAAGCTGTGTGGTAGACAGCACTGTGATGGTATGTCTGGACACCTGACCTTCATTTCTTCCCCCAGGAGAGACTATGGCATAGGAGGCTATGGGGCAGGGAGTGCTGCTCAGAACGGTCACATCAGTGACGCAGGCATGGCTCCCCAGTATCCTGTCCCATCCTGTGTTTAGTTATGCTGGCTGCCAACGACCTTCTGAATTCTTGTTGGTTTTGTTGGTGAAATTGTCAGCTTGTTTTAACATGTGTGTCTCCTGGCTCCTGATGACCTTGGGCATCCTTTCTGAGAGGATGTCTTCTATCTTATTTCCACTTCTGTGGCCTTTTCTTGACCCTTGATCTCCTGGATGATATTTTTATTGCCAAGTTTCATGCTTTCTACATTGGGAACGCTGATAGTTTTCATGTTTCAAGTGTTTCCTCCCCATCCCCTTCCTTAGTCTGCTTACAAAGCATCTGAGCATCAGGGTCTTTTCTCACACAGTGATGCTTATTTTTTATGTAGCCAAATCTATCCATTCTGTGACTTCTTTCCTATGGCATCTAGGATTTGTCCTTGTCCTCAGTATCAATCATGCCCACGGCTTCCCCAATGCACTTACAGCTTCTTAAAACACTGGCTCTTTACTAGATATGAAGTGTGTTTCGGTATGTCGTTCCATGGTGATCTGATACTATTTTTTCCATTGTAGATCCTCACATAGAATGGTTTTTTGAGAAACGCCACCTCTATGTACGCTATGTGCTACACCTGTGTTACATGATATTTTTCACATAGAATGGGCTATTTCTAAGTTTTTGTATTTCCAAATGTTTTTTTTCCTCCTTGCTTCTGCCAATCCCATACTGATTTGGTAATATTGGCTTTATACTAAGTCTTCTTACTTGTGCCCTAATATCAGCAAGGACAAGTCTCTGTTTAGCAATCACAGCCCATTTGTTGTGAACATTAAGGTGTAGTACCAGACACTCACATCCCGTTTACCTACAGAGACAGACTATAGACAAGTGACCTTGTACTTGAGGCTTGAGCATCTTTAATCACCTCACTCCGGTCCTCCAGGCAAATGCTTCTTTCCTTTCAGGGATCATGTGTATTCTATCTGTGTGTTCCTGGCTGTCTTCGTAGTGAAGAAGGGCTTTGTGCCATTTCTATTTCCATGTTTCGAAGACAAAAACAATGAACAATGAGTAATCCTGGTGTATTTCTTCAGTCTGGCCACCTTGTGGAGTTCCTTACCCCTTTAATATTCTCAGGAAGAGTTCCTTCTGTTTTCCTGGTTTGAGATAATTTCATATGCAAACAAAGCACACTCTCTTTCAATATTCATGTGAATATGTTATGCGATTAACTCCCAGTGTTAACTGGAGCCCCACGAATAAAAGTGAGATAAGGACATCTCTCTTCCTCTTCCTGCTGTAGAGCCATTAATATTTTATATTTAATACAGCCCGTGCTACTGAATTAGGTGGATATTTGTATCCTCTCTTTGCTTAAAAGTGCCATCCGAATTGTCTGTTGTTCTTCTCTCACCTATACATACTTTTCTTTAGTTTCTTGGTATAACTAATGCCATGGAGTTTACTTATACTAAACATGTGGACATAACATAGTTGGGCTACACTAGCTCATACTATTGTAGCACCCAACAAGTTAGGTGCCAGGAACACAATAGCTCCTGTGTGAGCTAAGGCTTTAAAAGAAGTTTTTATTGATGTGTCAGAGTGAGTGGTGTGGAATCAGTTGGGATCTAGAAGCTGGGTAGTTTGGCTCACTCTTTACTTAAGAAAAGGATGTGATTGGGGTGCAGCGGAGTTCCCATTAGAAATAATTGCACATGGACTATTTCATTCTGTCACCACTGCTAATGTGTTAGGCAGTGCTGTTAATATATTCATGTTTGAGAGACTTGGATGGAATTAGTGGTTTGCTTAATTGCATGGAGCTAATCATTGACTCTATTGTCTCAAGTTTCTGCACACAAGGTTGGGCAACTGTGGGTTGCCCAGTGTGCGTGAGGAAGTGCACCTGTGTGATGGACCTTCTGGCCCGAGACCTGAGAAAAAGGGAGTCTCTAAATTAGCCTTCACCTCATGTTTAGGGATCTAGTGGTTCATTAGAATTCACTTGGTAAATAACACAACTCAGACTCACAAAAGTTGTATTGACAGAAGGAATCTAGGCACAGCCAGGTGTGGCGACACGTACCTGTGACCCAGCACTTGGGAAGCAGAAGCAAGATTTCGGAGTTCAAGGACAGCTTTAGCTAAAGAGAAAGTTCAAGATTAGACTGGGCCACATGAGACTGTGTATCAAAAATAAAATTATGCTGCATGATTCCAGTTCAAGGAAAAGACCAAACTAAAGGTTTGGGGAGTCTGAATAGTGGCTCCTAAGGGGGCATCTTGAGCCTGGGGAATAGTGCTCCATTTGGTGAGATGCTCTTAGAGTGAGCTGGTGCACACATACAATTACAGAGCTCCAGACTATACATTATGCCATCTTATGGCCTTCTTTACATGACTATTACATCTAGGCAAAGTATTTCTAGATATTACATTTAAATGTATTTAATGTAATTTCATTTAAATGGAGAGCATTGTCTTCAATAAGAAAGAGCTCTGTCTAGGACAGAGGAGGGCAAAATGTGGACTAGGTACTAGGAACTAAACGTGCTGGGCCAGCATTCTACCACTGAGCTTTCTCGCCAAGCCCTTTATTCTAACGTTTTGCTTTGAGATAGGGCCTTGCTAAATTTTCAAGACTGGCTGTGAACTTACTCGTTGAGACTAGACAGGATTTGACCATGCATCCCACTTGTCTTGGGCTTCCAAGTAGCTGAGCTAATATATCCCTACACCACTGGGCTCAGAAAAAGAGATTTCCATGTGGTATATCTGCATGGGTAGCAAATTTCAATCTTAGACAGAGAATTTAGAGGTGAATGTACTGATTTAGGTTACTGACACATGGAAATTTATTTCTTTAGTGATATATAAACCCAGAAGGATGTGCTGAATACAGAAGCCCTGGAGATTGTCATTATGAAAAAGTAGTGCTTATCTAAAATATGTAGAAATATCCTTGGTTGTATGATATGAAGTCAGTGGTATGTCCTGGGTGTACATCTGTGAAACTGAAAGGAATAAAACTCCAGTAGTCAATAAGCACTGTTTAGCTATTCCATGCTCTCAGAGTCCTCAACACACAAGCACTGTAGTGGGTCTAATGCAGAGAAAGGGAAGCACGGCAGATCCGCAGCATCTGACACACAGCCCTGGGCTCAGATGAAGTTGGGAGCCCACTTCTTAGTCTTTTTTATCCCAACACTGTCTGTGCTGCCTCCTTGGGCTCGCCTATCTCTGGCTAATCCTATAGCACCAAGGCTAGGGAAACGGTGTCCTGACATGCACAATATGACCATGGGCCATGCCTTCTTCAGGGTCAAGACCTCATAGCTTCTGAACAAGTGAGAAAGAAGAAAATACTTGTAGTGAGGTGCTTGCAAGACTTGAGTAATAGTCATAGTCTCCCTAGGTGGACCAACAGGAAGACATCAACTCATGACAAACATTCAATGTGTTTTGTAGGGGTTGGAACGATGATGGCTCGGTAGGTAAAGTGCTTGTTTTTTAGGGTGAGCCATGTGTCGTAATCCCATGTGGTTATAATCTCTATCCAGAGAGGAACATATCAGCAGGTATCTAGAGTTCACTGAACAACAACCCTTGACTACCTGAGGGTGTCCCTGATTTAAAAAGCACAAAGTAGATGGGATACATGTGAGCCTTTGATGAATACATACAAAGGAGCATTATGGATAAAGAACATCCTTATTTATTGAGCTGTCCATAAATCTTAAAATAATCTGCTGTCATAAATTCTGTGAAATTAATGCGACGTAATCATTAGCCCAGTAGGTGATTTTCTTCTCTGATGAACAATAGCGTACACACCAGGGCCACAGAGCAAGTAGGGAGCTGAGTCCAGGAGCAGTCTGCTCACCCCTAGGCCCTTATTCTCCACTCACTACATGAGAAGCCCCCAAACCTGGCTTAGCCATTGTGGACAGGAAAAATCTATAGCAATAAACTCGGGAATAATAGACTTTGCTGATGCACATAAAGCAGCTACTCTTACTTCTGACTGCAGATTTGCGACGCTGAGACTAGAAAGCCTATGTCTCTTTATTCTCTTTGAAAAGCCAACGGAAATGCAATTGTACTCCTCTTTATGCTTGACGCTGTTTGCTTTGTTTAGGTTGTTTTATGCCATTAACCATGTCATCTGTTCTCCTTATTTTTATTTCCCATTTTGTCCTTTCATTATTTGCAACTCAAAAAAATGTGCTAAAAAGGCTATTTACAATATTCCTGATGATTTATTTCAAAGCCTGAAACATTTTACATTTCTAATTATTTCCCATCCTTTCTTTTGTGTGAAGCTTGGGTACTCCGATAAAGTGACTTCCCGCTCCTGTTTACTCGTTTGACCATTACTGGTTGAACATCTTCCAGGGTTTTGAGCACAGATCTTTGCACAAGAGCACCAGAGAGCCAAATGTTCACACTTCCTGCTCTGAGGAGCTCATAGTTCAGTGGAGGATAGGAACAGACGTCATCGTAGTTTTTAGAAAGTAGCACAAGAAATTATCACTGAAAGGGTAAGTTGGGATAGGAAGAAATTTCAAAGAGATACTCTTCCGTGGTGGTTGATGACAGTTGCACAGAAACAGGAGACAGGTCAGCTCTGGCACAAACATGCCTAATCAGAGAGCACTCATAGTGGTGGGGATTAGGGCAAATGGGAGGGGTGGGGGATGGTAAGCCATGGACTGTCTCTGGCTAGTGTGAAGAAGGTTAGGCAGGACAGTGAGAATAGACTTTCCTTTGTGGCGCTCCTGGTTTCAGCTTGATGGTCCAGTTAAGAAAACCTTAACTGATGCCATCCGTTTATCTCTTAAATTTTCCATTCTGTGGTAATCCAGCACAGGAGACAGGACAAGTGCTGCTCATATCCGTTCAAAACAGTGGAAGTTATGGGGAGCAGAGAGGCTGGGGTATCTGACTGAGACAGTACCTTCAGGTGACATGGAAGCACAGTAAGTTGTGTAGTGAGTCCAGAACCTTTTTCAAGAGCAGAGAGGAGGAACGAGTATGTGAAGTCTCACACATTGCAAAAACAGCTCAAGCCTTGGAAGTCAGTGTCAGTGGCCAGTCATTATGCCCGACGTTCTTTTATTTTTTCTAAAGGATTTGGAATATTTTACAAATGTGAGACCTTATGAACAAGGTACTCTATAAAATATAATGTGTCACATGAATGCTGTGTGTGCTCCAGCCACTCAGAAGATGGGTACTTTTTTTCAGCCCTTAGCAAGATATCAGAGATATGTCAGCATGCTGGAGTGAGAATGGTCTCTGGGTTCAGGGCACATGTGTGGCCAGGTCCTGTGCTGGACTTTCTGCCTGCTGGTGCACTATTCAAGGCCCATGAGCCATGAATATTCTAACATTATATAGATGAGAAAACTGAGGCCAGCAAAGGCCCAGCGGGAGAACTCAGACTCAAGCCTTTTCAGTACGTGGCTAGTGCCGATGGCAGACGGCTGACAGACACACCAAGAGATTTGTGCAAGGCTGACTCTCGGCGATACAGTAATGTAGGTATCATGGGAAAATTCAGGTAGAGCCATTGCAAGATTGAGGGTACCCACAACAGTTTAAAGAAGGACCACTGCAGAAGAGAAGGAGGACCTCAGTTTGTCCTCACTGAAAGAAGAGGGATCCCGGAGAGGTTCTGCGTCAGTAGACTCCTCGGACGTGTGGCTCAGGTTTAGTTACATGTCTAGAAGAGGATCCTGAATTTGAAGATGGGGGACGTTGGGGTAGCAAGTCGCCACCTTGCTTCAGAGCAGTAGATGGACAAAGACTTTGCCTAAGGTTTAGAATCCCTAAAGCTTAAAAACAGAAATGCAGACAATTTTATAAAAACCATAATCATATCAGAAACTGCACTGATCAATAAATATTACACTTGGGGAGTTGCTAAAAGGGCTGTTAAACTCAGTTACTTTAGCTGTTAAACAACTCTTAAAGTTTAATTATAAAATATTAAAATATCACAGGTAAGTCAGTCAGAATTGATCAGTGGCTGTACCCTGACCTCCGTGGAGACAAAAACCCCACGGGTGGCTGTGTCAGGCCACCTAGCTTGTCCATGACCTAGCAGGCACCACCTGGAGGCTATGAGGTTAATACTCAGAATCGCTGACTTCAGGTTTAATTTCCTAGCTGTGTTCATGAAATTAAAACTCAAGTCACATGGTAATCACTCAGCAAAGGTAGTTATGAATACTTGGTGCCTGCTACCCCATATTTCTCTATTATATCAAGGGGAGGATGACACGCATGTATATGTTCATGAAAGATGCACATCTTTATCCATGGCAGGCAGTATCTAGCCTGGTGGGTGTGGTCTTTGAAATCCACAATTGATTTGTGTGAACAACGGATGCTAAAGTTTATCCGGGTCACTTGTTCTCCTCAGATGACTCTGACTTTGTGAGGTGGAAGGCTCCACTCAGCCCACACCTGTGCCTTTATGCTGAACAGCCTGCTTTCAAGCATGATAATTTAGGTTTCACATGCAGAAAGACCCTGCATTGGCTTTATAGCTATTTTTTTTAATGCCTAACACAGTATGAAGAAGAGATGAGAACAGGCTTGCTCTCTGAAAAAAGTGGCAGCCTCCGTATCTCAGAGCTTACAAGCAGATGGAGACCAGTATCACATGACCCACACAGGGAACTAGGAGGAATGGGAGGAGCTTGAGTGGTCAGCAGGGCTACTGGAGTGAGGAACACCCATTTCCAGGGTGGTGGGAGATGGTAAAAGCCCTGCAGTTAGGCTACATTGCTCATAGGAAAGATATTTACCCACTTGATTATTGAGAAACAATATGTATTGGCTGCTTTTCTCACTGCTGTGATAAAATATAAGAAAGGGTTTGGGGTACACAGCTTGAGGGCAAGTCCACGGAGATGGGGGGAGGCTTGGCTGCTGCAGCACTGGTCACGCTGCGATGGTCACGCTGTGTCTGCAGTCAGGATGCGGAGAGGGATGAATGGTACCCAGCTCACCTCCTCTTTTATTCAGCCAGCATCCCCACTCGGAGATTGGCGTTGCCCACATGTAGAGTGCGCGTCTTCTCCCCTGAGCTCACCTGTTCTAGACCCCTACCCCTCCACATGCCTCAATTTGTCGTCCAGATGATTCTAAGTCTTCACAAGTGGACAATCAATTACTGCAAAGTATCATGTCTTGCTCTGGAGAGAAATGGGAGCTCTCTGTACCCAAACCTCTGGCCCGGGGCAATGTATAGCCCTCTGCCTCTCCTGAAGGGTCTGTAAAATGCCAGGCCATTTCTTAGATTGCTCTTTATTTTCCTTAACTGTAATATTAGATACTTAGCTAAGTTTCCTCTATCTCTTTCACATATACATCTATGCACACAGACACACACAGACACAGACACAGATACACACACACACACACACACACACACACACACACGATCATGGAATGGGGTACATTTTTGTCTTTATTACAGAAATCATATGTCCCTATGATTGAAAGCAAGTATCACATTTGCACTTTGTAGCCAGTGTGTTTAAAAAGTAGTATGTTTTAACATGGACAGTGAAGTAATGATTTACTGTTGCATTAAGCCTTCTTCATGCAAGAATGCGAACACACCTACATTACTTCTAAGACTAACACTAATTCTAACAGTGTGAAAGTGAAACGAGTGTTGCTGTGCCTTGTGTCAGTGCTAATTGGGATCCTGACTCTTGTCACTAACAAAGGGCAAGTAAGTGATAAGCAGATGATAGCCAAGCTGGCCTTGAGCCAAGGACATGACCCAAAGGTGGAACAGAACGCTCCACTCCTATCGCAGTATGGAGACATGACAATTTATTTCTCGAAACACATTTTGGAATTCAAAGACTTAATCCAGGACTCCATGTCGAGATAAATTTTTAATATATTCATTATATAAAACCTGAATTTTTAGTTTCCTTTAATTGCTCAGTGGTAATGACTCCCAAACACAATGAGATATTTATGAGTTGCCAGCCCACACAATGTTCTCCTGTAGGGCTACTTATGAATGGCAAACACAGGATTCCAAGTGCCTCTTTATGTGCATCCAAAGTACCATGTAATTTTTAAAGCAATATATTATTACAATTAGTATTCGCTCCCATCAAATTGCCCAGCAATTTGTCCCCACACCATTCCAATATGACCATGCCAATATCTGTTTCACATCACTGGAAAAGCACGCAGGGAACACCTCCTGTTGGTGCTTCAATTCTAAGTCAGCATCCAGTGCAACCAACTGCACTCTCCATGGACAGCTCAGTAGCTCAGACTCACCCCAGCAGTCTCTCTTCGGCACAGGACAGTGCTCGACTCCCAGGGGTGGTGGCTGTAGTCAGGGGGGTGAGTGGGTATCCTGGCAAGGGCTCCCCGCTTGCCTGTGAGTGCCTCCTCGCTCAGCTTCAGTTCTCCTGACAGGGCTCGCTCTCTCCCCTTTTGCTTGTCAGAGACATTCAGTGCTACAGACTCAGTCAAGCTGTTATAGAGGAAGCTGGAGGGAAAGGCAGGGAGGGAGCTGACAGTAATTGTTAGATTTAATTTTTAACTCACTGTCAGAGAAATTCCTATTTCGTTTGAAAAAAATAAAATAACCCGAGCAAATGGCTGAGGTGATTTACTATTGACTGGTAGTCAGTACCGAGGAGGCTGAGGCCGGCTACCACGGTCACTTGTAAGTTCTGATCAGCTTCCAAGCGCTACTGAGGGGCAGCACACCGTAAGGCCAGCCACCGCCCCCTTTATTTGTAGTGAGCATCTCTGTGATTGACTTCGCAGCTTCTTCAGAGGTTCCTGGGGCCACTGATTTTGGCATCTTTCCCAATGCTGCCTATGTCCTCGAGATTCTCCTGCTTCATGTGCCGAAGCAATCATCCTCGGTGTTTGCATACCTAGATTTTGGTATGGTATCTTTACCATATGTATTTCCCAGTTGATATGTGTCAATATGTGTTTGGATTTAAACATTTCTTTCCATATCAGTGCCTTGAGATGGTTCAAAGTACATTGCCCACAGGATCCTGTCTGAACTCCTTGGTTTTTTTTTTTTTTTTTTAGTTGCTCATTCATTTGTTTTATTCTTTAAAGACAGGGTCTCACTATGTATCTTTGGCTCTCCTGGACTCATTATGTAGACCAGCCTGACCTCAAACTCACAGATATCCTCCTGCCTCTGCCTCTCCAGCACTAGAATTAAAGGTGTGTGCTACTTACTATACCTGGCAAGTTTCTCACTTTAATGTGGTCTCAAATTACTGCACGGGGAAAATCTTGTGACTTCTATTGTTACCTTTCATACTACGTTGGATTCACTAATATGATGTATCCAGTTAAAAACAAACACATAATGAGTCCCTGACAACAAGCAACAGCTTGGCCCTGCTATGTACATGAGACTGTGCTTGTGCACATACCTGTATTTAACAGTCAAATGCATGCTGCACATATAAGCAAAAGAACTATAGGATGCAAAAAACATAAAAAGCATGTGTTTATTATTTTATTTTTATTATTTATTCATCTTCTTTGTGTACACATGGGGTATGTGTGTGTGTGTGTGTGTGTGTGTGTGTATGTGCGCGCGCGCGCGCGCGCATGCACACACACGCAAGCATCCTATAGTGCACTTGCTAGAGTCATTCCTTTCCACCCGCCACGTAGATACTGAGAATTGTAGTAAGGTCATACAAGTACAATTGTAATTGGTCTAAGCAAACCACATGCTTTTCCTTGCTGAGCCCTTCTGCTGCCCCTCCAGGTCATGCGTGTAACTGTCATGGTTCTTTAACAACTTTGAGAATTGTCACCATTTCCTCCATATCATCAGCTTCCTTGTTATCGCCTACCTTGTCTTCTATCCCTCATTACCTCCATTTATCCTGATGCTCTGCCTCTGGCCATAGTTTTCTTGCTCAGTACACTCGGTGTAATCACCTAGGAATAGAGTATTGGGGAGACAGTGCAGACAGCATGGTGTAACACCCAGCAGTAATGTCACCCTGTTCCAAACTAGAGTCAGGGCTTGGCCTCAGCCTGGCCTCCTCTGAATATGGCTCCCGGCCTTCCACCATGCTTTACTCTGAAGTTCACTGTCCATTTGAGTGAGAGCAAGAGTCCAGGGGTCCTGTGGCCCTGTGACACAAATTCATTCCACAGCCTAATCTTTCTCTACTACAACCAATTTTACCTGCTTTCTGTTTACTTGATTCTTCAGCATTGAATTTCATTCAAAAATATCTAATGCAGTGTGTGGTTCTTAACTGTGTTTGTGGAGGATGATTGCTGAGTCTCTTTTGAGGTCACAGTAGATGTTAGGGAAGGCAGGAGAGTCAGGTAGCTATTGTGTGGGTTCAGGGGAGACCCCAGGGTCTACCTGCTACCTGAAAGTCTGTGCAAAGACACAATAAAGAACTTACACGAGAGAGAGAGAGAGAGAGAGAGAGAGAGAGAGAGAGAGAGAGAGAGAGGAGGGAGGGAGAGAGGTAGAGGTGTTTTTGTCTTTATTACAGAAACCCAAATTTCTCTGGGATTGAAAGCAAATACCACATTCACACTTTGCTGCCTTAGACGATGACAGGAGTTTGACTTTCTGTGATCTCAAGGATTATAAGCCTGCTCACTCAAGCCTTGCAGTGGCTGAGTTCCCCAAGAGGTCAAGAGCAGAGGATGCAGGGAAAAGAGACAAGGATTTCTGACTTAAAGCTAGTGTGAGAAGTGAGAATGGCGCAAAGGTCTGGGGACAGCCTGTCCATCCAGAGGCTTCAGGCACAGCCTCACGAAGTTCGAGGAAACAGAAGCCCAACAGTTTCCACCCAGCAGAGTAGGACTTAAACCCTCCTCCTGACAGCCCAACAGGACCTCTAATCTAGCTCTCGAGGCCTCAGTGTCCCCATTTGCATGTGACCACTCTCATGCTAGCCTGTACCTCTGGCACACTGCTGCATGGTTTCTTTGCATCCTTACAAGGCAGTGGGCTCTATTCAGGAAAGGGGAGTGGGTTATTTATTCACTGCCCTCCATTCAGCCCCGCCCCAGCCTGGCACTTGGTAGGTACTGGATATATATTCTGTAAATTAATGGCATATGTATTTAAATATTCAAATTTAGTATTTAAATAAATTTAACTACAAACTCACAACATTTAAATATTTGGCAAAGTTGTCATCTTTGTATTTCCTCCTTGCACTCTGCTGCCTGCAGATGGCCTCACAGTAAAGTGTGCAGCTCGCCATGCCCTTGCCATAGGGATTTACCAACACACCGGAGAACCATCGTCTCTGGAGGAAGCTTAGCCACAGAGATCCCTTGAATTCACTTATTGAAGACAAATATTTTAGCTTCTATGTGTTGTGTCTTAGGTAATAATAATACAAGGGATAACTGGCAAATATCTCCCCAGGGGCATTCACACTTGGTGCGTCACTTGAGCCCAGATTCCTTCTTGGGTGTGGTTTTCTGTCTTCTGAAGAGGTTTCAGGGTCTCCAGACAAACAAAGCAGATGAGGAGGAACATGGTGGGTAGAGGCAGAGATGGAGACCGTAAATAGGGGGGATTGAATGGAGCTGCCTCTCGTTCTCCTTCATCAACATGGAACCAAAGTAGATCTCTATCAATCTGTTTCACTCTTGTGTTTCATTTGGTTCCAAGCTTAGGAGGTGAGAGGTAATGTTGCCACAACAGGGGCGGGGCCATGACAACAGGTCCTGTCCCCAGAGCATCAGCATCCTAGGTTGTGACCATAGTAACCACAGAATCAGCAACAAGGCCAAGGTCTGAACACACGCCATTGACCCTTTCCTTGCCATCACTCCTTCCCTAGCAAGCTGATTGTCAGTGTGTGTGTTTCACTGAAGGTGAAGTGCCATCTAAGCCTTGCTCAGGGGTTTGCTGTGGGGCGCTTAGTTCAGGGCTTCTATTTGGACCCGTGCTCTCAGTTATCATGGTGAAATCACCCGCCACAACGAAAATGAGGTGAGATACAGGGAAGCCCTTTTGTGGTCAGTAGTGCTCAACAGCAGGAAGCTGCTTCCGAAAGGGGGCTCCTCCCAGGAGGTGCTCCTTTCACAGCAAGCACCTCAGTGTGGTCCAGGGTTTCCAGGTAGCAGTGTGACATAAAACTTATGGATACAGAACTCAGACCTCATGGGGAATCTGCATTTTAACACAACTGTGACACTTTCAGCTATGCAAAGTGCCCACGCTTGCTCTAACTCCCTAATATGATGTATCATGCAGAGTGAGCTCTTTGCAGGAAAACAAATAAACAAAAAACCTCCTCCACCACCACCACCACCACCAACAACAACAACAACAACAACAACAACAAAACATTTGTATTCTCTGTTTCTATTAGTATTGTCAGTTTGAGGTGAATGGTTGGGGGGAGGTTTGAAAATGAGTTAGATGTGCAATATTTCTCTTTTGGTAAACAGTGGGAAGCAAATTTAAGCACCATTTGTTTTCTAACTCTCTGGATTGTTACTTATCCATAAAGCAATTGTCATTCTTGCTCTATTTAGAGCTGTGACCCAGGGATCTTGTCCTAGTATTGGGCAGTGTGGTCTAGTGTCCTAGGGGAGGAAGACTTTTGGCTTTGGAAATGAACACTTCAGTACTAAGTTCTGAAGGCTGAGACAGTGTGGCTGTCTTTCACTCCTGCCACTCAGAGCACTGGTTCTGTTTTAGCCCTTGACATGGGGAATTTACTAGGGGAGATTACAATTCCCTTGCAGTTTCCTATATCTGTGTTTAGCATATGGCATGGTCCAGAGGGGACCCTGGCTGGCTGTTGTTTTTCTGCTATTCCTGCCACAATGAGATGGTTCTACAACCTTCAGGCAACTGAGTCTCACTGAGAGGGCTTAGAGGTTCAGAGGGATCTGATCAGGCCTCTAGTTCTTGCTCTGCCTTCTTGCTATCTGTCCCCATGTCAGTCCAATGTCCATTTCTCCTGCAGATCTCCATCATTCATTTCTTTGCTGGATGTGCTTTGACAGTGACAGGCTTCCTTTCAAGGATACCAACAAATAAGCTCTGGTCAGTGTTCACACACAGCAAAGAACAACCCAGAACACACTTATATGTGTATGCACACTTGTATGCAGAACTCTATCCTGGTGATTCATAAGTGAGCATGAAAAGTGACATGCTCCAGGAAGGTCACATCCACTCCAGCACCCAATATGTGTGCACCCATGTACATTCACAATCAGGTGAGGACTTAGAGCACCAATAAAAGATTACTACAGGACACTTCGAACATGAATGACCTTCTGTTCTGAACTCTCTGAAATAATTTATCCAGAAATGACTGATAAGACATTGTTCACGGGCAAGCCCACTTCTCTTTTGGATTCATGGTAACAAAATGTTAGAGTGATATCCTGGACGGTGGCAGACACCAAGTAATGCACAGGTCTCCTCTGTAGTGCTGATACCTCCATTTCCTACCGTCAGGTGGATGAGCTGCTCATGGCTCATAGTTGAGTCTCTCCTGAAGGACAATCCATGGTTAAGTGTAATGCCACCCTTGAGGTTACAGCCTTCAAGTCAGGACACCTCACAGCCATGAACTGGGTGTGTGCAGCAGCTTGAAACATCCTTTCATTCTCTAAGGGAAGTTTTAAAGGTCTACCCCTGCCCCAAAGACTAGGCACTGCTAATGCTCTTCTTAATGCAAAATCTACCAATAATACTAGGCTGCCCTCTATGCTCTCAGACCTCACTTGTTTGTGGGTTGTTTGGCAAAAGAACAAGGTCCTTGGAAACCCAAGAACTTGAAATTCAGACTAGAAGAGGGGCCTGGGGAGAGGACAGAACTTGACTAGAAAAGGAAAAGGAAAAGACAAAACAGAGGTAGGAGAGCGGGAGGCTCTGCCAGGGGTGAGAAAATGAGAAGAGAACACAGCCCACTGGGCTTTGGAACAGTGGAGGTCTTTGGTAACTCTTTTTACCAAATTACTTAAAACCAATTACCAATTAGTGATGTAAAACAACAAACAAAAACAGACACTAAATGACTTGAAAGATTATGGTCAGGCAACTGTGGGTTTTATTTTTAAGAGAAGAGAAATAGCTAAAAACAAACAAGAGGTCAAAGAGAGATTTCTTTTGTGTTTTTTGTTGTTCCTACAGAAAAGGATTGGAGAGCATGTTTGCATGCCCTTGAGAGGAGACATTAAAATCTGCATCTCCTCTAGCCAGTAGTGTCCACTGACTGGAAACGTGCAGCCCAGGCTCCTGGTTTCCTGGCACCAGAGAAGAGACTTCCTATTGGTTTGGATTACTGGCCTAGGTACCATTAGGGATATGTTTATGCAGATGACACCTGTCAGTGTATCGCCATGGCTATAGCACTGTGAAGAATTGATTTAGAATCTCTTAGTTTTATGAATTTATTCTCAAAGAGATGTGTGTGTGTGTGTGTGTGTGTGTGTGTGTGTGTGTGTTTTGTGACTTTTCCTGCCTTAAATTATATTTCTACACATGGCTGATTTTGTTTTCCTACGAACAAGAAAAAGAGACAAGAGAGGCAGACCAAACCTGAAAAACAATTCTTCATTTACACAGCTATCATATAATAAACTATTAATTAAAAATTCATCCAGATACCTGTTCTAGTTGGTACCTATATGTCTTTGGGCTTCAGTCCTCTTAGAACATTTCATAATTGGCATTTGACTTAAAGTTACTTTATATTTTTCTCTGCTAGGTTTTTGGGTTGAGGGGGTTGAGTTTTTTGTTTTGTTCTGTTTTTATTTTTTTAAGAAAATGTTAAAGAGAGGCTATATTCCATGTCTGTTCATTTTGTCTTTTGATGCTTAAAGTTCACTTGGACCAACTTGAGTTAAGACACTCAACACATTGTTAGCCTGTCTGAGACCCTCCCTGTCACAGCTTGTCTGTCACTAAGCCTCTCCCTGGTTTCCTGAGTTGTTGGATCTGTAACATGGGAGGGAGCTGGGCCAGCCATCTCGGGACAGGGATGCCAGCAAGTGCACAGTGTATGTAGGCTAGTACCTCCCGAATAGGGCTCACTACCTCCCTCTGTAGGGATGCTGTGAGGTTGAACATAGGCTGTTCCTCACACTTGTGATGCCCAAGCGTCACTACTATGAACCTAAAGATGCTTCACATGCTTGTAAAGTCATGGCACAGATCACAGTGGGGCCAGGGACTGCGGAGGAGCTGACAAGAGCAAGGATGGGGCTGAGGCATATCCGAACCCCAGAAATCTCACCCTGAGATCGGCAGAAGTGGGGCCACCCCCTCCCTTTCTGGGCTCTACCTTTGCCTGACCTGAGGAGGTCACATGGCCAGCAGCCACGCTAAACTTGCTCATACTTGTCATACTCGGTACCAGGGCCCACGTCAAGTCTCCCCAACTCATCTCCAATGGTTTAAATACTGTGGTTGCCAGGAAGCACATGCTGAAGGAAGGCTCTTCCAGAGCCTGACAAATATAGAAGCAGATGCTCACATCCAACCACTGGACTGAGAGCGGGGTCCCTAATGGAGGAGTTGGAGAAGGGACTGAAGGGACTGAGGTGGTTTGCACCCCCATTGAGGGAGCAAGAGTGTCAACCAGCCAGACCCCCAGAGTTCCCAGGGACTGGACCACTAACCAAAGAGTACACATGGAGGGACCCGTGGCTCCAGCTGCCTATGTGGCAGAGGATGGCCTTGTTGGCATCAGTGGGAGGAGAGGCCCTTGGGCCTGAGGGGGTTCGATGCCCCAGTGTAGGGGAATGCCAGGGCAGGGCGGGAAGATGGGAGTAGGTGGGTGGGTAGGGGAGCATCCTCATAGAGACGTGGGGGGTGGGGAGGGAGGATGGGATAAGGTTTCTGAAGGGAAGACCTGGAAGGTGGAAAACACTTGAAATGTAAATAAAGAAAATATCCAATTAAAAAAAAAACAAGGAGAAAAAAAACCCTTTGTTCCCCCCAATTAAATGACCCTCTCACTAAAGTTTGTTCTGGTAATGCTCACTGTGGCCTGAGGTGTCATCACCCGCAGTGTTCCATCCCTGCCTCAGTTTTCCTTTTCAGGCTCCTGGCCGTGACCTCATGCTGTTATGGGTCGGGGAGAGGAGTGGGAACAGCAGATCACCAAGCCGCAGTGTGGACAGCAGTGAGGGGAAATGCAGGCTGGGCACTGATAGCAGATTGCTTTTGCACTGTCTCCTGGGCTCCTGTTTTTAGCATGCCTCCCATCCCCCACCTCTACCATTTGTGGCAAGAATGATAGGCTGTAGAAAGCAAGAATGCCATGTGACACGGATGGAAATGTGACTGAAGTTCACAGTCACATCCCAATTACGGTAATGTGTCCTGTAGGGCAACGGGTATTGCTGCCAGAGCCTGAACCCAGCCTCGGACTCTGTTAGGGTGTGTACAGCTTGCTTGATTTCTTTCCTGAGCCTTGTCCATGATTCTCAGGATGGTCTTCCATGCATATCTCTTGATAGAAGGCAGTTCTTGCAACAGCTGTGTAAGGTAGAAACTATCTCTCCCCTATGGACAATGTTCTCTGGGCTCTGGGTATTTCACTAACTTAATGAAAGCCATCAAGGACCAAAAACGCACAAAGGCATCCCTGTTCTGTCTACCCAGTGCCTTGTTATTGGCTACTGCACTGAGTTGCCAGGACATCAGGTGTAGGATAGCAGTGACTATCATTAGCCATGGGATACAGGGACAGACTTGGGGGCACACAAAAAGAAATCCAGCCTCAGGCACCCTGAATTCAAAATGCCTCTGAAGTGTCTTGTGCATCAAGTGCTTCTAGTTGGCAGTTTGCTTTTCAAGCGACTGAGTGGGCTGCCCGATGTGTGGGTGGAGCTGTTTAAATCATGCAGTTATGGACACAGCAGGCTTCAGCCTTGGAGATGAATTTGGTTGCAGTCAGGGCCCTATTTATAGAAGGCAGACTCAGCATATGGCCCAGTTTAAAGAGTTCAGCTGGTGACAATGAACACTCCTTGCACTTTCTCTAGAAGTTGAAAGGCATCCAGGACAGGAGGTCTATATGCTGTCCCGATTCTGGGCTATTACCATTGTTTCAGAGTGGAAACCCCTGCCTCCGTGAGCCAGGCCACGTGGCATACTTCCCAGGAAGGCTGGCTTCTTGTAAGCTGTTCAGATCTGATGCTTGTTAGAATTGGCTCCTGACTGGAAGATGCTTAACTTTGGTTTAACCCACAATTGTTCTTCAGTATCATGGTGGGTCATCACCCCTTAGACATAAAGATGAATGGTACACTTTCCCCTGGTGTTTGCTGCATTGACTCTACTGAAATACATCCTGCTCCTCTTCTGCACAAACTCCTGTCAGCATGCACACAAGATCTATTTTTTACACTTTGCTACCTCAGGTGTCAATCTGTTGGGGTGCTCAGATCTGGCACGGGCCTCATACTGTTCTCTTCCCTCGGCACCTCTTCATTTCACAAATGTGAAAAAGCATAAAGGAGATTTATGAGGAAGGCTTGTAACATGTCATGACTTCTTATTTAAACATCTCTGAAAACTCTATCAGGAAAATGTTGTCTATAATTACTATTAACCCAGTCCACTATTGTGTGTGTGTGTGTGTGTGTGTGTGTGTGTGTATTAGTATTTTGTCATAAGAAAAAAATTTAAACCTAAAGTATTTTGAACTTAGAAAGAAAACAAACGCTCTGTGTCATCGATGTAGAGAGGAGAGAAAGCACAGTATAAGCAAATTTTTGTTGTTCCTAGGGAGAGGGTAAGAGGACTGGACATTATCTGTGTGGGCATTGGCTTTTCTCTAAAGCAGCAACAGCCGTGCCCAGGGTGGAAAGAGGAAACTCTTTGGGACACCTCTGACCCGGATCTATAGTCCTGTACTGTGCATCTGGTGTGGTCAGAGCTCACAGAGGTGCCGACTTCCATGGCAGCTATAGATCTTTCCTGTTCCAGGTCAAAATACTTACTCGCTTCAGATGGCACCACACAGGGGCTTTTGCAGAACCTACCCTGCTAAATTACATTTTCTGAGGATTGGATCATTCTTGTCTTAGGTATAAAATAAAATCATCAATAAATAAAAGTAGATGTCATTACAGAGCATGAGGAGATGAGAGCCTCATTTTCCAGTAATAAAAAGGGTTGCAGCTATGATCCTATCTATTATCTTGGATAATAACAGAAATGTCTCCCATTGAAGTGTTTATAATGGGCTGAGTGACCTGGGATCCCGCTCTGGGTGGGAAGATTTCTCCTTCAAGAGGATGACGGCTGTGGATGGGACAAGAAGCCTCTCTCTATGGCAAAGGGCAGACCCAGCTCCCAGTGGGTTGCTGCCTCCTGCTCCAGAGCACCCTAAGTCTTCAGGGCTCCTGAGGGGGTGAGGCTGTGAGAAATGCCTCATGTTATGCAGAGCTATCGTTGACACACTGGAGAGGGAAGTCCTACAAGCCAAGCATTAGCCATGCAGTCTGCCCCAGCAAGCAGCCTCTTTGCCACCCTTCATATGACGGCCACTGTGCCAGAGATGTCCTTCCCTAGGACATTCCATCCACCACCACCATCTTCAATATGGTAGTTGAGTTTGGTACTTTGGTAGTATTCAGAACAGAATCATTCTCAACTTCAAACTGGGACTTGATACCCATGGGAAATGCTTCAGTTTTCTTTGTTTTCCAGGTAGCACAGTTTAGTTGCTTTTTTTCTTTTTCTTTTTTTCATGAATTCCAAGCATATTAATCCTTTTGCCCAACTGCTTGGTATCCATTGTAAGGATGTAACATGTTCATAATGTAACTTGAACAGCAATGTTTGTTATAAATCAACAGTGTTATAACATGTTAGTGGCAGTCACGCACCGTTATAACAACAGTCACCAAGTGTTGACATCACCTGAATCTGAAAATAGACTAGTCATAAGCCTGCTATCTGGTGTGGGGAGTCTGCTATTCTGCAGCCTAGTACCATGGAGCTGTGGAGGAACACTTTCCCGTATTCGCAGCTCTGTTTGCCTAACAGTAGTGATGTGAAGGTGTCCCTCAGGTGGTCCCATCTCCTCATCTGAAGCTGATGATAGCTTCCTTCCAGGACTCACTCGAGCCTCTGCTTGTGTTCCCTGTGATTAAAGGAGCTTGCTGGCCACCCCAGGAGCACTGGTGAAGAAGGAAGGGCCACATGGTATTGAGCGAGAGAGGCAGCGCCTCAACGGAGTACTGGTATCGTTGGGCAAGCCTGAAGGACACACTTGGCAAAGTGAGGGCAATGCCGCATGCCCAAGGAATATTAGGAGCCTGTTTCAATGCTCCTTTTAACCTAAGATGGTAGCACCCAGGACATCAGATGATGCCCTCGTCCTCTTGCTAATGGTAGCCAAGTGGCTGTTCAGGAGTCAGCCCCTCTCCGCCTTATGGCCATTCTACCATTGCTATCCCTGCATGTCTAAACGCTGGGATGCTGAGAGGTCGCACTCCTCTGACGTATGCCGTCACAGCGGCCATGTTACCTAGCTCTGGGATAAGCACTGGGATCTAGCACATATAGCTGCCCTGGCAGAAGCAGGGCTGGCCTTGTTTTAAGTGACTGGATGTGATTAATTTTTCAAATGTGGGTCCTTGGAAAAGCCATTGTGAATATATTTGTTTTGTTGCTGGATTATTGCAGTGTTGGGTGATTTCTTTTCCACCCACACACAGAGATTTCTTTGAGAATTAAAGAGGAAGTAGGCAGGCTTTCTCTGGCACACGCAGACATGTGGAAGAATTTCTAAACCTCCTTTGGGGACGGTGTCCATAGCAACAGAGACTGTTCTGCAGAGGAATTCTCAATTAGCACCAAACACAGGAACATTGCTTGCCAGATTTCCCAGCCAGAGTGGTCACCATCACAGAGTGCAAGGTGCGCTGTGACACGGAGTGATAGGAATACATCACTGTTAAAATGCTTGCGCCTATGATGCATGGGGCTTTGAGAGTATTGGACTACCTTCCATTGGAGGCTGGCTGTACGTACTATAACTAGGTATCAGCTGTCATTGGAGCAGGATAAAGATGAGGGCCTGGCTCTGAGGTGACCTTGTAAAAAATGACTTCCAATCCAGAGTCAGTGATTTAGGGGTTAAATTAATTAGATCTCTATGAAGTCATTATATACTATAGAGATCTAATTAACTTCATCTATGTATCCCTGGGATGCATCAGCAGATGAAAAGGACACACAGACTGCCTCTTACATGATAAAAAGGGAGCTTGGGTATTCTTTTGTTACACAGTCACAAAGGCTCTAGAAGGATCTACAAAGAAACCAGCAATGTATACATATTTAGAATGAGTGAGAATTAGGCAGATGAGCAATTAGCAAAGAAAAAGACTTTTCATAATAAATCCCAGCACACTATCTAATCCTGAACCATTCGGACAACTAATCAATAAAAATGTAACCTCCAAAGAGAAAATAGAATCTGCATTTCCTCGATGGCCTCCCAGTTCACGAGTAAACTATAAATCTCACTGTGCTAAGGTGTCATTCAAGCATTTATTGGGTACCGACTACACCCGTGGCTCTTTGCCAAAAAACGTATACATTTCATTTAAGGGGAGGCCTCCATACAGCAGGCACAAAAACAAGGAAATGCATTTGCATAGCAGAGAAAGTGCTCCGCTGAAGGGATTCAGAAGGAAAATGACAGCCGCTCTGGGGGATAAGGAAGGCTTCTGAGATAATGTGAGCCACGGAAGGGCATGCCAGCAGGGTGACGAGCCTGTGCTTAATTTGCTCAGCAATCAAGAACCACTGAAGTGTTGGGAATGGGAGAAACTAATCATAGATCCTGCCTTTCAAGAAGGTGGTGGCTGGCGATCCTTTCACAGGAGGCACAGCAGTAATAGCTGCCACCCCGGGATTTACGGACCAGATTACACGAAGGGCTCTAAATGCATTGTCTCCCGTTAATCTTTAAAACACCCCTATCAATGAGTAGATGGAAGGAAGGATGGACGAGTGGATGAATGGATGGATTTATTGCCTAGCGGAGCTCACAGCTATTGTAGTATTAAAATTTCATTCCGCATATGTTAAAAACGGGTCTTAGAGAGCTCAGACAGCCAGCATGTGGGCACGGAAAATACCACACATGAGAGGAGCGACTGATCCTTGACACTGAAGACAGCATGCCA
Organism: Apodemus agrarius; assembly: GCA_964023405.1. Classification (NCBI taxonomy): domain Eukaryota; kingdom Metazoa; phylum Chordata; class Mammalia; order Rodentia; family Muridae; genus Apodemus; species Apodemus agrarius. Next base: position 94,493,237 of record OZ030011.1, on the reverse strand, counting down.
GCCACTTGGTAATCACACACTGTGCACACGGGCAGTGCTCTCCAGTCGGTGAAAGAATAATTACTGCAAATGTGTGAGTTCTAAAAACACCTTTAATATGGAACTCAGTCGCTCTCAACACCTACCCAGAAGCACGTATACATCGTACAAAATACCAAATGAATCTGACTGAGACTTTCCTTAGAGTGCAATGACTGTATGTTAAGTCCCTTTGAAGGTCCGAGGGTAGATCTTGCTGGGTAGCCAGCTGGAGGAATCCTTGCCCCTATCAGGTTTAGAAAGCTACAGTAGGTCAGGAGCATGCACTCTGTGAGGTGAGTGCGGATGGACGCCGATGCTGACTCCCACGGAGTCAGTGCCCTGGGGCATTGCTGATTCCCTTGTCAGATATGGCAAGCAAACAGATAACTTAGGTCAACCTTCAATGGACGCGTTTGTCTGAGAAGAGGTGGGCGGTCACAGAGTATGTGCACAACCCCTGGCGTGAGGTCTCAGCCTGGACCGCATTGAAGAGACTGCTGTGTGTAGATGGGCTTGGAGCGCAACATCAGCTGCCAGGCAGGAGCGGTGAGGAAAGGCAGAGGGGAATGGATGGACGTGAGGCTGGCATGAGGTACGGGTGTGGTAAGAATGAGGTGGGGTGAGGGAGGATGAAGTAGGCTGAGGTACGGGTGTGGTAAGAATGAGGTGGGGTGAGGGAGGATGAAGTAGGCTGAGGTGCGGTGACATTGAGGTAAGAATGAGGTGAGGTAGGGGGAGGTGAGGGGAGTGGGGTGAGTGCAGAGAGGTGAGGTAGGGTGAAGTAGGTGAATGAGGAGGGGCGAGGTGAGGGTTGGGGTCATGTGAGGGTGAGAATGAAAAATGAAAGAGAAGATGGGGGTGAGGATGAAGATGAGGATGAGGTGAGGGTGACAATGAAGGTGAGGGGGAGAGGAGGGTTAAGATGGAGGTGAGTTAAGGGTGAGGTAAAGTGACATAGGGTGAAGATGAGCATGAGGGTGTGGTAAGAGAGTGCTGAGACCGAGGTGATGTGTCCTGAGGTGACCATGGGGGTCGGGGGAAGGTGAGAATGAGGGGAGGGCGAGTAGGGGGAGGGGAGCTGTGAGCTGAGGTGTTAGTGGGGAAGGGACAGGGTGAGGTGAGGTGAGGAAGGAACAGCTCCCACTTCCCTCTGAGCTCCCAGTCCTCACAGTCTATCTCCTGGAGCACGGAGCACGCATTTCTTCTCCTGGGTAGCCGAGGGCCCCGCCCTAGCTGATTAAGGCGCCCAGGTCTTCCACAGATGCATCTCTTCTTGTCACCATCGTCAGCTCAGTCCCAGGCTTTCTCAAACTCTAAACCTCCTCCCCAGCACCGTGTGCCCTAGTTCTGTACTGGTCAGAGAGAACAGCCATACTGCCTCCACTATGTTACGGCACGTCCATCATTTCAGGGAGACAGAGTCCACAGAGTCCGTGCATGTGAGCGTCAACAGGCAATGACAAGCAGGATCTGAGACTGGCTGTGACTACGTCCCTGCGCCATTTAGCAGGCAAGGGCTGCAAAGGTGAACGCAGGGAGTTTTCTGTGAAAACCCTGTTTTTCTGGGTACTCTCTCCTGAGATTCCCCCTGTGATCTACTTCCCATGGCCTTCTAGAAGCTTTCAGGGCTCAGGGAATGGTTTCCCGATGTCCCATCTTCCAGACACCCTTTTATGCTTTTCAAACCGAACAAAAACAAAGAGGTCAAAGGGGCAGCTGCACGTCCTCTGAAGGGCTAAATCTAGATCTTTCATCTTGCTGAAAACCCTGAGATGGTCTGCTGAGAAGCAAGACTGAATCTGCCCCTGCAGGAAGGTCAACACCTGACTGACTAAACCCCGCCCGCACCTGTGATTTAGTAACTTACACCGGGGAGTGGCCCGCTGGAGCTACAGAAATCACCTCTCTGCCTTGGCGAGTGGGAACAAAGGAGCTAGCCTTCCCACCTTCGGGAAAAGCCACTGGGTCTTGTCTGTGCAGTCTTGGCTTTGTTTCCAGGTCACCAGTGCTTTCATTGTTTGGCCTACTGGTGCTGTGAGGAGTGCTGAGGTCCCTGCTGGGCTGGGCTTGCTGTGGGAGTGTACAGACCTCTCAGCTGTCAGCAGGCTGCCTGGCTCCCAGGAGGTCACTTCAGGCCTGGCCATCTAACTTTAGCAGCTGTTGCCGTCTCCTGGTGTCCTGACAGGCACTGATGGAAGCAGAAACATTACAAACCCTGCTCCCTCTGTGGCTTGGCACGGCCACATGTCCCCATTGCAGCAGACAAGAGGATAAATCATGGTTTCTGCAAAGGCTACCCATGCATACATAAGCCGAGAGTCAAAGGATCTTCCAGTTCTTCCCAGGGTGTCCGAGGATCCCAGCCTTTGCCCTCTGGGTACCAGAAGCAATTTTCTTTTCTCCACATTTGTGACATCAATGTGTTTCCACACATCACTAGATAGTCCCTGAGAGAAAAACTACCTACTGTCTAGAATGAGGTGAGAATGGTGGTTCAGAATAATCTACTGCAACCATTCATTTGAACTCTGCCTAGGTTCTTTGTGTGACCCTCAGAAACAACACCATGTAACCTAACTCCTGGGTTGCACACATGTATTTTCTTTTTTTTGTCCACATTATTTGAAAAGCATAAAATATTTGTAGTGGTAAAAAGATAATTTTGTCTCCTAAAGGCCACACCAAAAAAAAAAAAAAAAAATGAAGCCTGTAGGTACCTTTGTCCAATGTTTGGTTGCTGGCAGCCTGCCCAGGATTCAGCCCCCTCCCATCCCTGTGAGGGTAGACTCAGATCAGCCTGAGAGTCAGGCACAGATGGGAGAATTCACGGAGCATTCTGCGGCTGCAAGCACATATCCTTCAGGGTGCAGAAGTCTCCTTGGGAGCCACGCACAAGTGTAACGCGGGGATATGTTTAGATGTAAGAGCTTCAGAACCAGTTTCGTCTAGTCATATGTGAAGGACTGCACAAAGGAGCTACTTCTGGTGCTCTGGGCTCGGCAACCCATAGTGACCCTCACTGTGAGCCCCATGGTGAGCTCAGAGCATGGCACCGTCAGTGGCCTTTCTCCAGAGAGAGTGTCCCACAGGAGCATCGAGAGGGAGAGCTCGGAAATGGGGAGAGGGTGTGGAGAGACAGAAGCCTTGACGGGGAGTGAGGCCTCTGAGTGCAGGGCACTGGAAGTGTCACCAGAAGGACCTCACTGGCTCCCTGCTGACTTCCATAGCCAGGGAAGGGAAGAAAGAAAAGGAAAGTGCAGGGCACTGGAAGTGTCACCAGAAGGACCTCACTGGCTCCCTGCTGACTTCCATAGCCAGGGAAGGGAAGAAAGAAAAGGAAGTGAGCCTGGGGCGTGACGGCACATCCACAACTCAGGCAAGCAGCCGCAAGCGTGCAGTCCCTTTGGAAGAACTGTGCTTGCGGCCCGGCCCTCGAGCCTGAGTGCATGCAGATCCTGTATGTTCAGTTGACAGGAGCTGGAACTCCCGATCCACATTCCCTGACTCGGTGCTGCCGGGGAAGCCACTCTTTGTAGCTAGTGTCCCCAGCACTACTCCCTGTTTGTGGAACAACGGGGGAGCCTGTGGGAAGCCCGTGCAAGCCTCCGTGTGTGATGTGGAGGGCACCTTCCCTTTTGCAGAAATTGTCTCTTGTGCATCTGACAGACCAAACAGCCAGCTGTCTGTCAACTCATTACTCGGTGCGGCTCCTAACACTCCAGGGAAGGAGCAGATCTGTTTCTCTGGCATTTCATGGGGGAAAACTAGAAAGACACTTCCAGGTAAAACCCCACCTGTGTTTGTAGAGTAGTGCAATGTTTTCTTGGATTTTGATCAAGAAACGGCACAGACGCTCTGGCCACCCACCCAGAAGCTCACATTCTGACTCCCACGTCGTTTAAGTACAGGATACTGTGGCCTCCCTCACAGGGCTGCGGTGACCACTGCACTAACAGAAAGTGGAGGCACACTGTTGTTCACGGTTTAGAATCTAGTGCCGCTTTGCTCCCGGCAGCTCAGCCCAATGCAGCTCAGCCCTTTAATTGTGGGTTGGTCCTGCTGCTACAGTGTCCTTCTCCTTGCCTATGATGAGGACATTTTTTTTTATATCCAGTACCTGCTGCAAGGGGTGAGCCTGCTCTCCTGCCCAAGACTTCTGCCCTGGGTCCATTCACCAGTCATTTATGCTTAGACTGGAAACTCTGGCAGCGTCTTCTCAAGGCTACTCTCCCGGACTCGGCCTACTGTGTGCCATCGCCTTCTCAGGAACACTGTCTCATGACCCTGCAGTTGTCTTCTGCCGCCTTCTGTGTAGCCCGAGCTGCAGTAAGCAAGCGCTCTGCACACGCGGCCTGCAGACCAGGGGCCTCTTTTATCTGTCCTCAGGCTGTGTATCCAGAGCAGATGGTGTTCACTCGCTGCTTGCTCCAGGCCGACCGCCCTGCTAGCTGCTTTTGGATGTATTACCTCCCGTTTTATTTCCATTTTGTAACAGCCAGGGATCTCTGTTCCCCCCATGTTATAGAAGGATTGAAAGCTCAGAGAGGTTGAGTAACTCTGCCATGGTCACGGAGCAGCCTGCTAGAGCATGGCGGTTCCCAGGTAAGAAGCCCTCAGAGAGTTTTATACTCCTGTTAAAAACTATGGCAGACACATTGTGACTTCTGTGATCTTCCTTTTCCTCTTGTGGCCTGATTTGTTTGTAGTACGTGTGACAAGCCTGGTGGAGATGGGTATGTCTCCAGAATGAGGCCCCCACCGGCCGTGAACACGACACACCATACTTGGCCGCACCAAGCCCAGCACTGAGCCTGCTTTGCATATTGCTGTGCAGCTTTGAAAAGTCACTCTTGCCACAGACACTCACCGGCTTTCTGCTGTCAGTTTGCTAAAAGCTGTTGTAATACCCTGGGTCACCACAGGCCGCTTAGAAGTCTGCCTTGCCCCTCCCCTTGCAGTTCTATGTTCAAAGCCTGGGCACGGCAGCTTCACCTGGCCTGTTCACCTGGACAGGTCACTCTTCACAGGACATGGGGAAATTTTCTCAGAGAAACTAGGACAACCGTGGCCTCACGAACGCCTCTGCTGCTGGCACCGGACCTGCTGTTGGCGTTGCATGGTTTCCCTCAGCTTCTGTCTCTTGCCTTTTACTCGCTGCTCTCACTGAAAGTATGAATCTAAAATGCATGTTGTTGAAAGTCAAAATGCAAAACATCATACAACTCGGTTTTGGTTTGCAGTCTCAATATTCGTAAGGATGCAGATAGCTCGCGCTCCACAGACGTGGCTGCGCGTTCTGCTGACACTCCGCCGTCTGCATATTGTTCTGTACCCGTCTCTCCCATGCTATTGTGCTGACTGAACTCATGCAGCCGCCAAGACCCCACACACACACTTCCCTGATCTTCGGTCCACTTCTTTATCAAGTCAGAGGAGTCTGTTTTTAAAGAATTGTTAATTAAGTTGGATTTTGGCAATTTCACACATGTCTATAATGTATTCTAGTTGCTCACGCAATTTTCTCTTATAGCCTCCCATCTTTCTCTCCCCCTCATCTCTACCTGTCCCTTTCCTAAATCTATAACTTTTCATTTTGGTTCATAATCCATTTAGTTTAACTAGGGCTATTTAGTTAGGTAACTATTAGCTTACGGCTATCCATTGGAGGCTGGTGGGGTTCCCATTACCAGTGAGTTCACAAATGAAAGCAATGGCTGCCCATTCTCTGAACCTATCCATAGTCCGCAGTGAGGCTGGGGCCCTCTGAGTCCCTCCCCCATCCTTTCCTGACTGCTCATGGGCCCGTTCATAGGCAGACCCAGTGACGTCACCTCTAGTAATTGAGAGTCCATGCTCACAATGTCTGTATAGTGCTTAGAAGGTGGCATTTTGTGGCTTCTTTCCTCTTCTGTCTCTAACATTCTTTCTGCCACTTCTTCCTCAGGAATTCCTGAGCCATGGGATGGATGGCATAACTGTCTGCTTTAGAGCTGTGTACTCAGTGGTTATTTATTACCAGGCTCTTATATAACCAAAGGTTCCCTGCAATTCACCAAAAAGAGAATGTCTTAATTAAGTTTCTATTGCTGTGCTAAAGACCATGGCCAAAATCAACCTAGGGAAGAGAGGGAGTGCTTTATTTAGCTTACATCTCTGAAAACACACCCGTTGAGGAAAACCAAGGTAGGAACTCAAGCAGGCCAGGAACACAGATGCAGGAACCGAAGCAGAAGCCATGGGGGAAGACTGCTTACTGGCTTGCTCCCAATACCTTGCTCAGTTTGCTTTCCTAAACAACCCAGGACTCGCTGCCTAGGAGTGGCAGCACCTACAGTGGGTTAGGCCCTCACACATCAATTATTAATGAAGAAAATGTCACACAGATTTGCCTATGTATGCCAAATTTGATGGAGACATTTCCGCAGTTGAGGCCCCCCCAACAATATTTCCAGCTTTTATTAAGTTGAATAAGAACTAAACAGTGCAGGGGGGTTGACTGAGCACACAGCTCTGATTGAGGCTGAGTAGCAACTGTCGATGGGAACATATAATACATATTTAGAAGAAAACTCAACACTGCGTCCATTCAACTGAATGACAGAATTAAGATTCCTTCCTAGGACCTATGCCATCACCACCACAAGCTTTTGATGGAATTTACAGTAGTGGTATAGATTCCCTCCTGTGAAGCAGGCTTCAGATCCAATCATAGAGCAGTTGATTATACCCATAAGTCTTTTATCAGCAGTCAAGACCCCAAGAAATACAATTATGCTAGCATAATCCTCCAATTATTTTTAAAAGAAACCTACACTAGGGCCAACAAAACCAGTATAATTGTGCATTCTAATTTGCAGGTTAATATGACATCTACTTCTATCTGGGACAAGCATGCCTAGGTAGGAACATGGAAGCAGGGAAACCACAACAAATGACACACCTAGTGTGACCCTAAAGGACAGGGAGGTGGGGAAATGGCACACACCTTGTAGGTGGGGCTAACTCAATGTCCAGGGCATATGCTGAGCCGCTTGGATGTTGTACTATCTGGGCTCCCAGAAACATTACAAACAATCAGGCCACCTGGATCAGATCCAACACTGCTAATGTTTACTGATGTTGTTTGGAGCCTATGGGGACTCTATAATGAATATGACTGATTCTTCCAGAAATCTTGAGAAATGTAGACCCGAAGAGGATAATAACAAAGAGTCATAACAGAGGTAAGCTGTGACAGGTAGGCTTAAAGAAGTAGAAAACAGTGTTGTGAAATTCTAATTCCAAGAAGGAGATGGTCATGGACATCAAGGGGAAGGCTGCATCTGAGGTCACTCTTACTGTGAATGTGTGTCCCTGGGATGAAAGAGCATCCGGCCATCTCAAGCTGTGAGCAAGCCAAGAGTGAACGTGCATGGGAGGGACAGAAAGGCTGGTGCCACTTGGGAGTGATCGGCTGGATTCCCCTAGATGGTCAACCCACTAACTAAGGGGCTGAGGAGAGTAACTGGGTTGTAGCAGTTCTGTGAGACTTGTCCCATTGTCTTCGTCACAGTATGTAGGAGGGTAGGGGTGGAGGCCTGCCAGGAGCTGCACGGCAGGAGTTTAAATCTGTGGACCTGAAAGAGAAACTTCAGTGTGTGAGCAGTGTTGGGCAGGGGCCAGGCTCATCAACAGATCTTCCCACCATAGCAGGGGAGGGTGACCAATGTCCCAGTGTTGTGTGACGAGCTGAGAGTGTCTATTGGCCAAGCCACATTGGTTGGATATGTAGCCGCTGATAACCAAAGCCTGTTCCTCTAGCATTTGCAACTAGGTTTAATGTAGATTACTATATCACTTTTCTGATAGTTAGAAGACAGCTGTTTGTTGTTGGTTTGCCACATTCTAATCTTGATGTGCATGTGAATCCCTCCAATTATATGATATAAACACAGGAGAAGGGAATCCTCAGAGTTCCTTGGGGGCTGTCTTCTGCCCCTTCTTTGTGGGTAGGAACTGAATAAGGCCCTCGTCAATCACATGATTGTGAATGGTGAGCAATCACTCCTTAGCCTGCCTGTTGATACAGCTCCCTCCATCCCACATCCTACCGTCCTGCCTCTGCCCCCAACACTGATGCTGATGAGTTTTTCTTACCCATCCTGTTCCCTTTCCCCTGCCTGATCCTTCCATTTCACTCTGAGAAGGCCGAGATTCCACCCTCTGCTCCAGGCCATTCCTAAAGAGTATCTAGCCTTTAGGAAGGGTGCCTGTCAGTGGCAGGTGAAATTTTGAGCCAGCTCAGCTTCGGTCATTAAACCACTTCACCCAAGGCCTCTGTGTTGGTGTATGTGAGAGTCCCACCCTGAGAAAAATGTTGACAGGGATGGCAACAGGTTGTCAGAACCCCTAACAAGTGTGATTTCCTGTACTGTGGGGCACCCTGCTGCTAAGATACTGAACTTCAGGAAGTGTGAATGGCTAAGAACCTTCATCCTTCAGCCAGTAGCTATACAGGGAAGAGCTAAGAAGGGGCTGGCACACATGGTGACAGTTTGAGACAAACAGCAGCATTTAGATAGGGCAGATATTGCTTCAAAGCAGAATTCCAACTGGCTTGGAGGCGTTGTGTGAAGACATATGAATGCACCTGCTGTGTTATCCCAGCGCAGCATTGGGCTTGTTTTAGGCACGCAAGCTCACAGCTCCTGGTATGATGCTGGACTCTCAGCTGTCATGAGCAAACGTCCTGCTGATGTACGTCTGCCCTTGTCAGGCTGCTGCTGGTAGGCAGTGAGGTTGCCTAGGGATATGCAGTACAGATTCTGTGCAGCAGGTCACATTGTCACTGGCTTTACTCCTAATCGTGAAGTGGGTCCTTTCCCTTCAGAGGAATTGGGTGAAGGTCTTATGTTTTCTGAAGGATTAGAACAAATCTGACCCCTATCATGAGCTTGCACTTTGTGGAAAGCATTGCACTTATTACCCTTCCTTGGAGATGAGACAACTGTCTGGCAAAAGGAAGTGAAGAGTTTCCTGGCTCATAGTTTGAGGGTACAGATACCAAGCCATGGAAGCGGGAGCTGAGGGTGTTTGTCACATTGACTCTACAGTAAGCTCAGTTTTTCTCCTTTTTAGTCAATCTGGGACCTCAGCCCCTGGGAAGAAGGCTTACCTCACTTAGCCCAATTCTAAGTAATCCTCACAGATAGGCCCAGGTGCTTGTCTTTTAGGTAATTCTAGATCCTTCCAAGTTGACAATTTTAACCATATCCATCATTAAGCCAAATTGTTGTGTATTATTTGTGGAACTCTGTGCTCTCAGTGTATGGCTATTGATTTTTAAGTTGTAAGAAGCATTTTCATGGAATGTTCCTATTAATATATTACCACATTTTATATAACATTTGAGACAAGATTCTTTTGTTTTCAAGTAAACAAAAACAAACTTTTGAGTATAGCAACAAGAAGCACAGTTGGCTGATGGAAGGCTGTGGGTACTGGTAGGATCCCTGATGTGTGGCCTGACTTTATACGTCATAGTGGTCACTGTTGCTCAGCACCTCAATGCGGGCCCCTGTAACACAGGAATAACGGGAGTATCTATCAAATAACTTTGAAAACATAAACAAATGAACTGGACTGAACTCTTGGATTATTAGAGTTCTCTGGGACATTATACAGACCTCGGCTCTGTGCCAGCATCATCTTTTACTGTGAAAGCTTGAGTCTCTTGAACCTGGTGGGCAGGTTCTGGCTCTTCATTTATAGACTAGTCTAGTGTTGGGGGTAGACAATGGATTAAACTTCCTGATGACACAGGCATGTTCTCTCTACACATCGTGTGAAATAGGCAGTACTAGCATCTTATAGCCTATTTTTCTGGTCATCACCCCAATTGTCCTTTGGATAGTCCAAGAAGAAAGGGGTAAAGGAACTTTTGAAAGCCTTTGGGACTAGACTTTGGATTTTCTGAGTCTTCTCAAAAGGACTTTCCATGGGAAACTTTACCATTTCTCAAAATATGATCATCATAGCTAGGGAATGGTGCCACCCACAGTGCAGGCCTCTTCACCTCAATTAATAGAATCAAGATACACCCCCCAGGGTGATTATAGGTGCTGCTGGGCTGTCATTTAGCATTGACCACCACCTTGAGAAGTGATCAGCAAGAAGGACTGGGACTGGCGAATCTCAGGAACTAGAATAAGATGCCACAAGAGGAAAAGGAGACCACTTTTCACTTGCTCTTTACACCATGGAAACACATTTTTAAATCTCTCTTGAGAATTACCCTACGTGTTTTGAAAGCCAGACACTACGAGAGCATAATTCAGCGACTTTGAGAAAATCCACAGAACTGATTGGCTGTTACTGAACAGGTATCCACATTAGAGTTTCTTCAACAATCCCAAAACTGCTAAGACTTTTGTTCTGTGGATTTGTCTGCTCTAGGCCTTTTATATGAGAGAAACCAATGGAGGTTTTCCCTGTATAACCAGATTTTCTCACTGGTCTTCCAAATTTTCCCCTGAAATATACAGCAGACACTCATTCCTCCTGGTGGCTGAGTCTATTGGGATGCATCTCTGTTCTTTGCTAGTGCCACATTCATTCAACTACTGTCTGTGTATCTGTTTACAGGCTTATAAATACCAGACTTGTCTTTGCATTACCATGGGAGTTTTAGGACTGACTTAATAATTTCATGGATATACACAGGCATTTTGACAGACTGTTTAGAATCTTCAGATAAATCTAGGATATAACTGTCTTAATATTGTCTTTTGATCCATGAACATAAGATATCTTTCCATTTAATTTATGTCTTTCATTCATTAAAGCAACATTTTATGCATGATAGTAGTTGTATAGTTCTTTAATCCCAGCACTTAGGGGGTCTTTGTGAGTTCATTCCCAGCCTAGTCTACAGAGCTAGTTCTAGGATAGCCAGGTCTACAACAACAACAACAACAACAACAACAACAACAAAAACTGAAAAAAAATTTAACCCAATTTATAGTTTTATTGTAAATACTCAAACCTCTTTTCTTCAGTTTATTCTCATTTACTCTTTACATTGGTAATTTCAACAGGATTTTACTCTACTTTTTGGTTTTGATATTTTTAGTTCTAATTTTCATAGTTTATTTCATGGACTGTATCAAAAATATCATTAAGTGAATGCCTTATAAACCACATAAATTATTCTTTAAACTTCTGGAGTATCAAGGCAGTGAGTGACTTATTTGGTGTCTAGTGAGCAACTATTTCCTCACAGTGAATAACTGTCTTCTCCTTTGTCTTCACATGGAGTGAGGAATTAAGGGAACTTTCTCAAGCTACTTGCAAGATTCCCCCTCATGACCTACCTGAAGCCCACGCCCTCATACCACGTGGCCTCACAGCTTGGAATTGTGATCTCATGCTCTGTGGAGGATTTACAAATTCCCACCATAGAAGTTATGACTAGAAATACAATTTGTTTTAGTATATTGTTCTTTTTGTCCTCCAAATTTGCTGAACTAATTTTTGAGTTCTAGTCTTAAGAATTCTCTATATACAAATGTGTTATCTGATAATAGAAATACTTTACTTGACTTCAATCAGATGTACTTTATTTAGCTTACATGCACAGTGGTTGAGCAGAGGTGAAGAGAGCAGCCCCCTTATTTATATGATTGGGGGGAAACTATTCATTGTATATGATTGACAGTTGTGTAAGCTCTTGGACTTTCATAAACAATTCTTCCCATATTGAGAAGTATCCTTTCCTCAGTTTTCAACCTTTTGTACTGAGATGCTCATGTATCTGTATGGCCCTCATGCTATTGCTGCAATGTACTAAAGTAACTACATTTTAAAATGGAGAACTTACCTTACATCCCTGAAATAAATCCCATTTGGAAATAGTGTATAATCATTTTTGTATATTACTGGATTTGGTAGTTAGTATTTGTTTGAATGTCCTTTAATATTCATAAGGGTTGTTTTAGTATTAGTAAGTTCTAGTCCTGTGTAATACTGATCCATTGAATAAATTAAAGTATACTCCTTCTTTTCTAAAATTCTAGAAGAATTTGTGAAGGATTACTGTTACTTATTCAAATTTTAGGGAAAAATTTTCACCGGGGATGTGAATAAGACTCATGCCTTGCATATAGACCAGCTTCTGGGTATTTTGTCATTAGAAATTAAAATGTGATTTAGGTATATTTGCTTTGGGTGAGTATTAAATATTACTCAAATTATTTCCTCCTTTTTGAGTAAGTTTTAGTAGCTTCTGATCCCATAAGTTTTCTGTTCCATCTCTGGCATCTGTTTTGTTGACACAAAGTGCCTCACATTATTCCTATACGGTCCTTTTTCTTTCAGTAAAATCTAGCACTGTCCTCTCTCGCTCTCTTCCCCGGTTGTTGGTGATTCTCTGCTTCTTTACTTGTTCCCTTGAGCAGTCTAGCTAAAAAGTTTTGATCATTTCCAGAAACGTGAGCTTGCTAACGCTCTCTATCCTGTCCTTTTGCTATCCGTGTTTCTCCTCTGATCTGGGGCACCCCTGCAGGCATATGCTCTAAGTACTTGGGCCTCAGCTGTTGGACCTATTGGCTGGCTGTGGAGACTTTGGGATGCAGTGCCAGTCAGTCTTGTGGGTGTGAGCCACTAGGGTTTGGGCCTTTGATGGTGGCACCCACCTCACTCCAGTTCCGTCCCAGCTCTCTGCTTCCTGATGGAGGTTACATGAAGCCTGGCTTCAAGCTTCCACTGTGAGGATGAACGCTCTCTGCACTGCCTTCCCCACCATGATGGGCTGGGAAGTCGAGAGCAAAAGTTAACGCTCCCTCCGGCGGCCTGCTTCCCCCAGGTTTTTGTCACTACTAAGACTAAAGGTAAACTTTTTAAAGCTACAAGGTGCTTTTCCTTTTCTTTTATGTTTGGGTTCATTTCCTCCCCCCCCTTTGTTATTTTGATAATTAGATAACTGGGTTTGGTCCTTGTGTCGTTTTAAGAGAGCAAACAGTTGACTTTCACATCACTCCTTACAAATGTCCACCTAAGCCCCGCCCATCCGCGATGCCTTTACCTCCCTGCCAGCTCCATTTTCTTTTTGTTCTGTTTCTAATTTGTCCTGTGATTTTTTTCTTGGCTTTACTTTGTTTTCATGCATTTACACAGTTTCTTTTCTTTCTTTCTCTCTGTTCCTGGTTTCTTTTTAATTTTCCCTCCATAAAAGAGCATACACTGTGTGATTCTAACCCTGCGAAGCTCCTGGGGGTCCGATGTGTTGTCTGTCCAGCAGATCCCTGATTGGCTCCTGTGCAGAATGTGGGTTTTGAGGTTACTCAGCAAGGCCCGTTGTCAGTTGTGCCTCGTTGTGTTGCAGTGTGGTTTACGGCTTCGTAAGCCAGCTTCTAACTTTGTCTACTGTGAAGGGCAGGTGATGACTCCCGCCATTGTTTCTGGGGATTCTTACCCTTGTGTCTGGTTTTGCTTCACATATTCTGCTCGCTTCATGTTTGACAGCCTTTGTGATTGTTAGGCATTCCTGACTCACTCCATCGCATACAATTTTAAAATGTCTTTTTTTCTGTATAATAAAATATTTCTTCTTTCATCTCTTCCTTCATGGCTAGTGAAGACTCTTGTGGTTGGTTCACTGCTTGCAAGGCACGCCCTCTCCAGGCCTCAGCCTCCAGATTGCTTTCATCTTTCAACCCAAAGTACATTTTTAGATGACATCAGAAGGATCCTATTTGAAAACTTTTTTCCAATCACTATTGATTGCACTATTTGATTTACTTAAATGTATTATAACTGTTGATAAGTTAATATTTAAACTTTAAATCTTATGTCTTTTTTTTTAATAACTCCAATCCTTTTTGCCTTGTCTGTTACACTGAACCTTCCAGGATATCTTATTAGTTATTTTTCAACTTAGATTACTTTTCATTGTTAAATATACTTAAAAATTAATTAAAAACCATATAATACATGTTAATAACTTCAAAAGGCGGTAAAAATTTTGCTTCTAAATACTAACATTCACTCTGCCTTCTTTGAAATGTTTCTTCCAACAAATTACATCTTTGTACATGGGAACAATTTAAAATTATTTTAAATTTATACTTAGGATGGTTTTCCTTGCCTGTATGCACGGGCATGCATGAGTGCTTGGTGCCTGAGCATGGCACAGGAGAGTATCTGACCTCCTTGAACTGAGTTAGGGATAGTTGTGAACAGCCATGTGGGTGCTAGCACTTGAAACCAGGTCCTCTGGAAAACAGTGCTCTTAACCACGGAGATTGATCTAGTCCTATACTTTAAAAATGATTTTTTCTGCTCTTTAAAAAATATAGCAGAAAAAATATAAAGAATATAGCAGAATATAATGAATATTACAAACAGCATATACTTAATACTGGTTTTCATAATATCTGTACACTCATCTTACCCACGTGGTTTTATGTCTTTTCAACTAAGCACAAAGATCCCTGTTTTGTTTCTCAGAGGGCAGGGTTTCTAGGAAGTCACCCACTCTGTGTGTTTACATAAGTCAAGGTGTTTTGTTTTAGTTAGGGATCAAATCCAGGGCCCTGTGCATGCTATGTAAGTGCTCTGCTACTCCTGGATTCTACATAATTGCTCTGCCATTCCTACATGGTAGGTAGTGGCTCTGTTGATCATCTTAAACGGTGGGTCTCAACTCCACATGAGGTCAATTGGTAGCTGTGAGGGTAAAAAGTTTTAGAATGTACAAGAACCAATGGCTTAAAGATTCGGAAGTTTAGTGAATGCATAATGGCTATGGTCATGCCACTACAGTCCATGTTTTCTCACATGCCTTCACCGCAGCCTTGCTTCTGAAGACACAACACACTCAGTATGAGCTCACTGCACTGTAAACACCATCATGCCACACAATGCCAACAGATGCTGCCTAGAACACCTGGCTCAGATCTGAGATCCTCGTGTGTGATAAGCAGTGGTGTTTTCACTGCACATACTAAGTTTTTCTGCTCTTACAGAAACAATGACTTAATTACAGAAAACAAAGACTTTTGATGTTTTTCTGTCATTTCTCAGCCTGTGAGTAGCAAATTAAGATAACGTTGAATTATATTGTATTGGAATGGTAGATTTTTTTTTTTTTTTACAGTTTTCTGACTTGTGTTTCATCAAAATCTGCTAAATGAATTTTGGCTTTGGATTAGGACAGAATTTCCAACACATTCTGAAATGGCCCTAAAATATGTCTACCATTTTCTACTACATATTCATGTGAAATGGTATTCTCAACATTAATCATAAATTCAAAATATCTATGAACTCTGGAAAATACTGAAGATGCCCCCATCTTCTGTGGTATCAAATATTCAGTCAGGATTTAATTCTTTAGGTAAAAAAAAATGAGTCCATATATCTCACTAGTATGTGAAATTGCTTTAATTTTTAATATACGGTAGCATTACATGTGTGCCAAAGAATCATTTTGTAGTATATTTATTTATGACTTATTATCAGTAAAGATTTGATTTCTATACCCATTATATACCTATATACCCCAAAACACATACAAATCTTTTTGGGGGGGGAAAGATACATGAGGATGAAAAAATGTAAGAAGTCCTAATCAAACCCCTAGCCATAGCCTTCATCTTTAAGAAGAGTTCAGCTAGATGGAGAACTTGAGGCTGATCCCAAAGACCTGGTCCAGGTGGCCTCCACAGAGTCACCTGAGATCACATGATCTGCTCTCTAGTGAGCTGTTTTCATCTGTGTTTTTATCTTCGACTATCAGGTTAGCCCTGATGTGTCTGGGTACGGGACCCACTTGTATATATTTTGACTTTGCTTTGTTAATATTCTTTAACAAAAAACTCAAGAAAGTTTTCAGCTACTATTTTTTCTGACCCTTTCTTTTCTCTCCCCTTCTTGATTCTCACTGAACACCCAATGACAGACCTAGTGAAGCTCTACAGACTCATTTCCAAGGCCCATTCCCTTTCCCTCTCTTCTTCCCTCCCTGTTTCCCTTCATTCCTTTCTTTTTCTTTCTTTTTGCTCCTCAGACTATGCAGTCTTCTCCTAAGCTCCACTAAGGATTGTTTCATTTCACTGTCACATCTTAACTCCAGAAACTATTCTTGGACTTTTTATATGTCTATGTAATTTGTTTCTATAATGATCTCATTACTTGGTAAATTGTCATTTTTTAATCATTTCCTTGAAAATTTTTTACACAAACCTTAAACTTTTGATTTCTTTGAGAATATTATATCCAACTTAAATGTATTGTTTAGTATAAGAAATACTGATTATGAGTCTGTTCAATCAACTACTATATAACATGTGTTAATAAGAAGGAATTTTTAATCTCCCCTACATTGTAAAGATTTTATGCAAATGTTTTTAACACACACACACACACACACACACACACACGCGCGCGCACACGCACACGCACACGCACACGCACACACACACCATGGTAAAATCTTTATTTGCACAAAGGCCTTGTTACATTCTTAGATAACTGGCCAATAGGCGAAATGGGGGCTGGTCAGACCTAAGCCAATAGGAAATAGACAAGCTTATCAGCTACATTAGAATAAAAACTACGTGTGTACTTCCTGTGTCTGTGTACCAACTCCTCCCCTTTGGTGAACAGACAACTCTTGGTCAAGAGTCAACCTTGCCTTGTTTAGATGGTGCAATTAGAATGGTGGTCTTTCCTTTGACACCCAACTCATTCCCAACACTACTCAATCCCGACTGTGAGCCACAGTAGGAAGGTTTGTTCTTGGCTATCCTTTCCTTCTTGGTCACCATCACTATACTTTTCTTCTTTATCTCTGTTGACTTTTATTTTATGACCACTCCGGTACAAATTCTCCCCTCCCTGAGACTTGTTTTTCATTGGTTGGTTGTTATTGTGCTTTGTTTTTCTTGTTGCTACTTATTTTTATTGGTGATCCTATGAATACTGAGTTCTCCACAACTTTTGTAAGTTCCTGGGACTTAGCAATTGTTCTGTTTTCAAAGCCAGGCTTCTGTATCAACACAAAGTACTGGTGTTCTAAGAACCATGGAAATAGCTTCTTAAATATAGTGGGTGTCTTCAGCTCTTTGCAAGGGGCATCTATTTGAGAAGAGAGGGAGCCTCTTAACTTTCAGTCTTGATTAGGGAGCCCCAAGGTCATTCCATGGTTAGTTTCTTCCCCTTTCTTTGTCTTTCCTGAGCCAAGTCATAGCCTCTTAAATCCCTGGGCATAGGTTCCCCAAGATTCCCTAGGATTTCTAGACTTTCCCTTGAAGCTTCCTGGGGAGACTTCTGTTTATCCTACAGAAATCACAGCCTTGGGCAGAGAGAAGTTGGCTGCATTCACTGCTGTTTCTGCAGCGCCCTGACGGTAGGTCCCCCAGTACACCGTTTGGAGAGCAGAGATTTGCCATGGGATGCAAAGTTCCCAGAAATGCTGAAGCAAGCCAAGCACATTACATCTCTCTGTTCCTATCATCTGAGCAGCCTTGGCTACAGTTACTCTGCTGGGATGATGGCTGCCTGGAGCACCAAAGTTAAAGCCCATGGTCCTTACTGTCTCACCAAACCTATCATCTAATGGTTTCTTTGGGTTGACAGTTCTCATTTCCTTCTGTGGCTTTGTAATCTCCACAGATTTGATGTAGCACCTTACCTCATTGTTTTTATAGTTGATTTTTATTGTCCTGCAAACTAAACTCATCAGTTATATAGTTCTCCAGATTTTTATGGCTTTGGGTTGTAATGTAATGTAATTGTTGTTTGTAATGTAATTCATGACACGGTCCCTGCTGCCTTTGAAGCTCATATGGTCACTAGTGTGATGGTTCTATTCAGTGAAACCTTAACCCTCCTACCTGCTGCATTCCTCCAATTTGAACCCCGTGGCTTGGCATATAATATAACATGTAGTCTCCTGTTTCCCCCACCCCCAATAGATATATTGAACCATAGTCACTCACCGGTGCACCATACCTCAGCACTCGCTTCCCATCTCATGAACTCCTCTTAGTTCTGCAGCCTCAAGTAAAGAGTCTCACCCCAAGAAACAGGTGGTTCCTGGGTGGCTAATTTTGCTTGAGCTGTGTGCACAGGTTGAGTGTTCAATATGCATGTACCACACAGGCAGCATGTTTGTGGTGTATTACATTATCAAGAGGAGTTAGAACATCGTGGTATATTCAGTGGAGTGACTGTCAAGCAAAAGGATGAAATACTGTGTTGCTTCAGAACCCAAATGGTAATGACTTATTGCAGGTTTGAACATGGAGTATTTGGGCATACTTTGGGGCAGTCTGAACAATCTTAGCTACCTAGATTCATAGACACAGAGTCCATTGAAGTGATTGGTGCACACCTAAGAACTGCCAGCACATAGGGGTAAACAGGGCCTAGGAAACAATACCATTCTTTTTGGTGAATGATATCAATTGGGTTTTAAGACAACAGAACTTCAAAGGCTTCAAAGGAGTTATAAAAAGAAGAACCCATCAAAGATACATAAAAAGGGGCTATAATCAAGGCCTCGCATGCAAGCCAACTCAATGCTGAGTGAAATACTGTGCCATGTATATATCTACTCTACTTCTCAAGGGATGCTTGGCAAGTTTTGAGGAATGAATGTGACTTTGCAGCCCTGTACTGAAATCCACATATCCACCAACCCACCACAGGTGTCACCTGGAAAACAGAGTGAAAAACTAAAATCTCCTACTTTGTGACCTGCCACTCCCCTCTGTTTCGGATCTTGATAAGTGCTGCATTTGGAAGTAAAGTGTCCCCACAGACTCACGTATTTGGTGAGGTTGGGGACATTTTTGGATGTAGGGCCTGTCTGGGAAATACACCACTATGTGGGTAGGTTTGAGAGAGAAAGCCCACTCAACTAGAGCTCTCTACTTTCTGCCTCTGATGTGACATGAACAGCCACACCACGTTGCCACATGCTAAGCCACTGCTCCCTGACTTGATGGACTGCACCTTCTCAAATAAATCTTTCCTCTTTTCACTTGCTTCTATAAGGCATTTGGTCAAAATAACATAAAAGTAGCTAGTACAGTACACCTCAGATTTTATCCCAAGCACCTTGGTTGGTGGTCTCTTCATCTCATGCCTTCTTTTATTTTCCATTTGTTTGTTTGTTTACTTTACATCCTGATCACAACCCCATTTGCTTCCAGTCCTTCCTAATACAGTTCTCCCCCACCCCTCCCCTTCTCCTCTGAGAAAGGGGAGGTCCCTGTGGGTACCAACCCTCCCTGGATCAAGTCACTGCAGGACTAGACACATCCTCTGAGCCAAGACCAAGCCGCCCAGTTACACAAATAAGATCCACAGGTAGGCAACAGAGTCATGGACAAACTCTGCTCCAGTTGTTGGGGGACCTGCATATCTCATGCCTTCTTACCGGTGGGTGTCTGCCTTCTCCAGGCTTGTTCCCCATCATCCCTCTTTAAGCCAGAAAAAGAGAAATTGACAGCTTCAAGTCTATTCTCTAGGCCTTATACTCCAAAGCCATTATGAGGTCAAAGTTCAAGCCACCTCTTTTCTCTTTTAGTTGTAGTTGATTCTACTTGGGTCTCAGGGTAAAGTTTACATTGTATTAATCAGTCCCCAAACAGAGCTAGATCTCTCTATCATCTATCTATCTATCTATCTATCTATCTATCTATCTATCTATCTATATCTATCTATCTATCTACCTACCTATCTATCCATTCCATCCATCCATCCATTCCATCTATCTATCTATCTATCTATCTATCTATCTATCTATCTACCTATCTATCCATTCCATCCATCCATCCATCCATTCCATCTATCTATCTATCTATCTATCTATCTATCTATCTCCCCACCCCATGAGCCCACTGCCTTCTGACCTTCCCTAGAGTGCTGCCCTGCAGGTTAGGGCAGTAATCAGTCACCAGTAGCACTTTCCTCCCCCTCTGTCCCTAGTGCCAAGCTCATCAGGAAACATGCAAATCTTGTGGCAATATGACGGACTCAGTGGATCAGTGAGGAGAAACTTCACTCACAGAGGTCTTTGCAGCAGTTCTATCAACTGGGAGCTCACATTGCTGAATGCATGTGGGGGATGGTCGGTATTGGATATTGATCCAGGGCGCCATTCATGCTGTATAGCATGCTACCACTGAGCTACACTCCATAGCTGTATGCATTTTTAAAGTCACAGAACCAGAGTTCAGCTATATGCATTTTACATTAACAGAGCTATTTTTCTTTTAAGACCTTTAAGAAACACATATCAACTTTTACACAACTAGAGTTTGTGATGTTTGGACAGATGTTCACGTTTCTATTTCCATGGCATAAGTCAGAAAGCTCTCAGAATAATATCTCTCATTTTAATGTCTCCTTTTCCAACTGGTGTTTATGTTAACACTACTAGTAGAATTTTTGACCATCCCTACATTCTATCAAACTTGACTGATACCTCCTAATGCTAATGTTATCAATTTTATCTTTTGGCCTTCAAAAAAATTCATAAAGAGTACAGATCAGAGACATTTATTGTGCCTGAGTATTTAAATGGATGCGGAGTGAGTTTTGTAAGAACACCCAAATAGATACTTGGGAGATGAAACTTGTGCATATTCTGTGCCTGCTCCTGCAGCTTTATCTTCAAATAAACATCATTACTTCATTCTCTTTATTAATTTATCTCCACATTAATAAATTAGTATAACTGATGCTTGGCTCTTTTATCATGTTTTAGGTTTGGGAGTGTTATACCAGGATCTGCTCAAACACCTGATGCTCTCCCTGGCTAGTTTTATGTCAACATGACACGTGATAGAGTCAACTGGAAAGAAGGAGTCTAGGTTTCCTTAATTAGTGATTGATTTGGGAAGGTCCAGACAATTGTGGGTGGTACAGTCTCTGGGCAGGTCCTGTGGTGGAAAAGAGAACAGATGAACAAGGCATGTGGAGCAAGTCAGTAAGCAGCTCTTTTCTATAGCCTCTGCTTCCGTTCTGTCTCCATAGTCCTGCTTTTAAGTTCCTGCCCTGATTGTCTTGAATAACTGGCGATAAGCTAGGAGATCAAATAAACTCAATACTCCCTAAGTTGCCTTTGGTAATGATGTTTTACCATAGCAATAAAAAATCCTAACTAAGACCAAAATTGGTACCAGAAGTGGGATATTTCTGTGATAAACCCAGCCATGTGTTTTTGGGAGGATTTAAGTAACATTTGAACTTTAGACTAGAAAAGCTATTGAGTATTCAGAGCTTAATGACCCTTTTTGGGAACTTAGAAGATAATTTGAAGAACAATGCTGATGATGAGAGTTTGGCTTATCAAATTCAGAGATAAAATTGGACACTCCTTTAAGTTATAATGGGGTTGTCTGATATTCTGAATTAAGAACCACTAAAGTAAAACCTTTGCTTTGATGAGACAAATGATATTGGTCATCTGGGGTTGGAGAATTAGCTGTGATTAAAAAGAGACAAATTATCATTGAGGTGAAATCTTTAGAAAGTTATTTCCTCAGAGTCAGTGCACAGAAGCTGTGCTACAGAGGAGGCCAAGGTTAGACCTCCTGGTAACAGCTGAACTTGTCAATGCATAAGTAACTTAGTGCTACAGGTTATGAAGGGATGAAGGACTCAGGGGGAGCAGCTAAGGCTTGGCACCGTGCTCCAAGGTTGGAGCCCCTGAAGAGAGACCATGGTGATGGTGAAGCCTCAGTTGAAATAGAAGCCTCAGGATTGAAGGGGTCATTTTGAGAAGTTGAGGCTTGGCACTGTGTGGCAGGTCACAAAATCCCTGAGTGGTGCCCATGAGAGGCTACTAGTGAGGGTGAAGTCACTGTGGCGAGGTAGCATTTTGGAAATGCTAGTAGCATGACAGGACCACAGAGCATCGGGTGTGCAGGTGGCCTGAGCCTTTGAGACAAGCTACATGGCAGAGCTTTCGAAGCGTCACTGGCAGGGCCCTCTGGAGCCTGGAAGGGTCTGAGTGGGTCGCAGACATAAAATAGTCAACTATTTACACTGTTGGCTCTAGGTTTTGCATTGATTTTACCTTATGTTGTCTGCTTCCTGATTCTTCCTTCTTGAAGTAAGAAAGTATTTAACTTGTTTTTTAATTTGTAGGCCCCCACAGTTCTGAGACCCTGGAACTTTAGAGAGACTGGATATTTTAGAGAGACTTTGAACTTTGACGGAGAGTCTAGATGTTTTAAAAAAGACTAAACTTTGAAAGCCTTTACAATTTCAAAGTCTGAGGGGCTTTTAAAGTTATACTATGTTCATATTCTGATATTAATATGAGATCTTGGGGGTGAACAAAAAAGGAAAGGTTATTGTTTAATAGTGTCATATCAGTGTATAATGCTGACAAGGAATTAATTGTCCTGGATATTTTTATGTCAACTTGACACAAGCTAGAGTCATTTGGGAACAAGGACTCTCAATAGAGGGAAAAAAATGACTTTATAATTTTGCCTATCAGCAATTCTGTAGGGCATTTTCTTAATTAGTGATTGATATAAGAAGGCCCAGTCAATTGTTAGTGGTAACATCCCTGGAAAGGTGCCCCTGAGGTATAAAAGAAAGCCAGCTGAGCAAGCCAATAAGCAGCACTCCCCATGGTCTCCATATTAGCTCCTATCTCCAGATTCCTGTCCTGACTTTCCTGAATGATGGACAGTAAACTGTAAAATAAAATTAGCCCATTTATCCCCAAGTTGCTTTAGGTCATCAAGTGTTTAAAATGTTGGACTTGTGTCCTGCAAAAGCACCACCCAGAGTTCTTGCTCTACAGGAGAGGAATGAAGTTAGACTTGAACCAGGAGAATTGGTAGAAGGATGAGAGCCAGGTAAACTTGTAAACAATCCTGTCTTCAGTAGGAAGACCAAGTTTCTGGGCTCAGAGTTTAAGAGCACTTGTTCTTACACAATCACAGGCTGCTCCTAGGGATAAAGGACCACTGAATAGCTCCCCTTCCTGTTGGGGAAGAATCCAAAAATATTAGAAGCAAGAAGATTCTAATAGTCCTGGACATGGAGTGTAAGAAAAGCTCCAAATTGAGCTTCAGATGTCTAAGGTTTTGTTGTTGTTGTTGTTTTTTCTTTTTTTCTTCTTTCTTTTTGCCAATTCCTAATGTATTTAGGTGGCAAGACAAAATATTCTAATATTTAAAAATAATTTGAAAACATTATCCTCCAATATCCTTTCCTTAGGAAGCTATGGGGTTATTTCCCATAGAAAAGGAAGTAAAACAGAGAGAGGCAGACTGGGTGGTAACAGCCACAGACCGTATGACTCAGGGCAGGGATCCTGGTGTTGTCTAAACATGTCCCCAGGGTAGCACTGGCCAAGGATCAAGGAGCAGAAAGGACTCTTGAGGTGGCTTCCAGATGGATGTATACAGTCTGTCTGCTTGTTATTCAAGGTGGTGCTTAATTTGGAAAGTTCGTGGGTGAATCACCCTGAGGACACAGGAAGGCAGGTGAGTTACTGACTGTGGGAGGAAACTGATTCAGGTGAGAAGCATGGTCTGTTGCAAGCATGTCTCACCAACCTGCAGTGTCCTCTCTATTAGGAATCTGGAGTGTTCCCTAGCATCTGCAATGTTGTCCAGTAGGGCTGTGCAAGGCATGGGTTGATAGGTACACTCTGAAGGCGCATGCTGGCAATCACTCTCCATCCTCTATAGTGGAGACTAACAATAGGTACTCCATCCTTAACTATCCATAGAGCGCCATTCATTTGTTCAGGAATTTGGAGATAGGAATGGCTAGCATACTTGAAAGTCTTTCACTCTGGGACTTGAAGACAATGAGAATATATATTATATTGTCTAAAATCAGTGTGTTCTGTCATTTCTTGTCATGGGCTAATAGAAGTCATAATTTGTGCAGCTGGTGCTAGGCTCTTTCAAGTTTGGGGACTCATAGGAGTGTGTCTTGCATCCCAGGTAGGGTAAGTTCATCAGGTGAGCAGAAGAAAGAAAAAGAATGCAGCTCATGCTTTCTCTCTTGGGTGAGAGTCTGAGGAGGGCTGCAGCCTCCCTCCAGGCTCATCCATCTGTGAATAATCGTGTTTGGCAGCTGATCCATGCTGGCTCCTCAGGAGCAGAGCGCGCCAGCAGGAGCGATGAGTTCCTGGCTTGGGTTGTTGCAAGAGGTGGTTTCCTGACTGTTGCCATGTTAACAAAGGTGCTAAAATAGCTGTTTCAAAGACACTTAAAGCTGAATAGCCTAGATATGCCTCCCACTCAAACAGCAATCACTTGGTCTTCTATGGGAGCTGGGGCTTGCTTGTGGCTGTGACTTTCCACGGAGACCATGCCGCAGTGCCCATACAGCCACTCAATGGGCTGTCCCGCAGCCAGGGAACTCCATAGTCAGTCTGCAGGTCTGACGTTTCCTTATCACACAACACATACCCTGATACTGTGTAAGCCACAGATTTATAAACCACACTGCCAAACGTACAAATAGCCAGGAGCCAATTTAACCCAGAATTATCTGCCCCATCTCTCTGAATTTCAGCCATATGCTCAGTGTGGCTGTTAGCAGATATGGTATGTGTGCGTGTGCCTGTGAGCACCCACGCTCATGCATATGCAGGTGCACATTCGATTGCCTGTGCATACATGTGGATGCCAGAGAACAACCTCAGAGACTATCCATCTTGGCTTTTTTTTTTTTTTTTGTATGTGTGGCAGGGTTTCTACAGACCTACAAGTGCAGATTTTCCTAGTCTGGATATGAAGCAAACCTCAAAGATCATCCTGCCTCTGCCTCCCATACTCAGCTCTCCATCATGTTTTTAACATGGATTTTTTGAGGGGAGTCAATCATTGGACCTCACTTGCATAGCAAGCATCTTACCCACTGACCCATCTCTATAGTCCCTTTGGTTGTTTTTATACTAAAAAGAACAGTAGGATGAAATATACATTGCAGACCAACTGCTGGTTGCACATCAAGCTCAAAGACTGAGAAAAAAAACCCAGTTACATTATACATGACAAAGGACTGCAGATGTCAGCCTGGGAATGATGTTCTTCACTACACCATCCTTTGGAAAAAAGATGTAAAAAGGGGAAAAAAGGACTATGATAAGGAAGAAGGGAAGAAAGAACAGAAGGAGGAAGGAAATAAACAAACCTCCCCTTCTTTAGCCCCTGAAGCAAACATTTTAGATGTCTATTTTCAGTACAAGATATATTGCCAAGTTTGTAAACCTCAGTATAGAACAAGCCTAAAGAACAAAATATACAGTAATCAATACTTTTCTGTGTTGGGGCAAAGAATGCTTATTGACCAAAAAGCTGATTTCAAGTAAATTAAACAGCACACACTCTTGTTGAAAAGGGACAGTAATTCTTTCTTATTATACCACGACTATTAATAAAAACTAAGGTTTGTCATATATAGTGTGGAGGAATTTGTAACAGTGAATAAGTCACCTCAAAAATCCAGTGTGTAGACCCACATTTCTCAAAGAATCTCCTCCACCCTCTCCCAGCAACCACTAATTGCTAACTGCCTATATATCAATGGGCTCAATCCTTTACCACTGCTAAGAGTTCAAGATGGCAGCAGCCATCGCATGCCTAGATGACAGCATTTTTCCATGGCGTCCACTTTGATGCTTTCACTCAGGATGAGAATCAGTGATGCCAGGGACAGAGCAGTACCCTCTGCTAAGCAACAGTCTTGACTCAGGGTGGCAAAGTCTGATAAGTCCTGTAAGATTTTGTGAACCTACAGATCTCCTGAAGGAGCGAAAGATGACTGCAATCACAAGACAGGGTGGCTGCCACCCTCCTGTGGTTCCCAGCATCCTCCCTGAGCTATCCTGCAGCACTCAGTATGGCCCCACTGTCCCTGAGCACATACGACCTGTGATTACATTTGCCAGGATTCCAGCATGAGTTCTCTGGCTTTGCTCCTTCTCTGTATCAGCACTTTGACCCTCTCTTGATCACCTTCATGTGCTGAAGGTCCCTTGGGCATCCATAAAGAGCAGTTAATGCAAGTTCCTCACACTCTTGACCACTTGGCCTTAAATCTGTAAACTTTCCTGAAAAGAAAAGGAATGACCTACCCTCCCTATAGAGGCCAGTGGGACCATATAGTAATAAGATATTTGAAATCATTTTGCAAAATGCAAACTACTATTGTTAATGTGACTAATCCCTAGTGTTAGAATAGAAGTTGTGTGTATGTGTACATGTGTGCATTTTAAGTATATAGGAGGTTGTGAGGATGTGGAAGCCAGAGGTCACCTCTAATATCATTACCCAGGATGCTGTCCAATTTGTGTGTTAAGGCAGCCTGGAATTCTGTGCTTTGTCTAGATTGAGTGAACTTCAAGTTGATGAAATCATCCTGTTTCTGCTTCCTGAGCATGAGCCATGATATGCAGCTTTATGATATGGAGTCTGGGGTCAGTCTCGGGTCTTTTCATTTGCAAAGCAAGTGTTTTACCGACTGTGCTCTCTCCCCACCCCAGGGGAAAAAGTATTCACTCTTCCTCACAAACCATGAATGAGTGCGCTGAGCACCAGCCATGACACGCTGCTGTAATTAGCAGTAAGTTGGGCAGCAGGTTCTAACATGATACAGATAAAAGTGAAATGCCAAACCACAGTCACAGAAACTCAGATGAGAAGTTGATAAATTCGAATTCATCAAAAGTACAACTTTTCCTCAACAAAGAGCCCTGATAAGACACAGAAAGGAGAAGCAAAGGACTGGCACAATGTGTGAAAATCTTGGTGCCGGATCATGACTAAGTATGTAACACACAGCTTTTGAAAAGCAACAGTTTAAAAACCTTGGTAAGAAAATGGACAAAGGCAGGGACCCACATGTCACTTAAGACTCTATAAGGAAAGGTTGGGCTTAGCCCAAGGAGGCAGCACATACCATCAGAGTGACTGACGAGGTAAAGAGCCACCACCCCACACTTAGCAGAACCAGAGAGATGCAGTGATGGCACGTGACTGGTCACAGCTTTGGTGGAAAATCTTTTACTAGTTCCTTTAAAAAATCAGACTTATAGTAACCATGGAGCCCACTGTGGACCCAGAAAATTCAGAAACATTCACCTACAAACTTACATGCAGATGTTTGCAGCAGCTTTGTTTTGGAGAACGCCAGACCAGATGTCCTTCAGAGGATGAAGGACTAACCATGGGACAATATGTCATGGGACGCTATTCAACCATGGAGAAGAACAAACTGTCAATGAACAAAGCAGCCTGGAGAGTCTCCAGAGGAAAATGCTAATTAAGAAAAGCTACTTGTAAGGTCATGTAGTATAAGACTCCATTTAAAACATTCTTGGCATAACAAAATACAGAAATATGGGTATCCTTCCAGTGGCTTGGAGGCAGAGGTGACAGAAGCTGAGAGGAAGGCTTGCTATAAAAAGTAGCCCAGTGTCCTTGAGTGACTGGTGTTCGACATGCTGACAATGCCAGGGGGTGCCCCACCTACACATGACACAGCTCTATAAAACTGTACACACAGGGCTAGCCGAGGCCTGTCATCTCTCCACCTCTGTAACAGAATCCTCAGAACCAATAACTTAAAAGGGAAAAGGTGGTTTTTGACTCCCAGATCTAAGATCACTTCAAGCCCAGGCAGAAGGTTGCTTCAAGGCTTCGGTGGGTGTCAGATGAAATGGAGGAGAGCAGGAGGCAGAGCAAGCTCTGTCGAAAGGAGCCAGGCTACCTTAGCTGCCTTCAAGGTCACCATGATCTAAGGCTGTTTCACCAGCACACAGCTTCCAAAGCCTATAGCATCTCCTAATAGGGACACACTGAATATAATACTTAAGAACACACACACACACACACACACACACACACACACACACAGTGGTGAAACAGCCAACCTATGGCACCAGACACACACACACACACACACACACACACACACACACACACACACACATATACATATAGAACTTCATGGTCTAAGGAAAGGGAAGATGACCCAGTACTACCCCTGTAGTTTTGCAAGCTGCAAGGGATGCAGAGGAAAGGGCAGGCGATCCCTGTGGCATCTCTTCTGACGGCATCTGAATCTCTTCTGGGAAATGAGGGAACAGAACAAGGGAAACAGTGGAGAGTCTGCTATGCTGCATGTTCTGCTCCCTGCTGAAGACTCCATGTAGAGCTCATCCTAGGATCCATCAGAAGTGAGCACACAGCATATGGGGCAACCAGACACTCTTCACACACTCTCTTCACTAATACTAAGCAACTGGGCAAAGGTGGGGTTTTATATGATCCTGTCAACTTTCATGAGAACTTCTACATAGTGATATATTTTAATCAAAGCATGGTGTGTAGGTATGTATCCTAATACGCAGAGGTACACACACACACACACACACACACACACACACACACACACACACATCAGAGACACACACACACACACACACACCCTGGGGGGGGGTTAGCCTATAATCCATTTGTTACAGGATGCTCTCCTCTAAGCAAATGAGCCTCCATCTTCATCAGATCAGTTGTGCCAACTTGCAGGCTCTCGTCACCATCTGTCTTGGTGACTGTTGACATCTCTCATTAGAAGGAGGGGCTGGGAAAAGTCATTGAGCCTTCACTTCATCTTCCAACCCCTCCTCCCAGCCATTTGTATGCAACTCTGCCCTAATTCCACATGGCCCTGCACCTCTGGAGGAGCTTTCTGGGGAAGCTCATCCGACGGGATGATGCCATCTGAGAGGCAGTGGGGAAGTCATTATCAAAGGCAGACAAAGACGTTTGCACTGTAGCTGCTTTGGCGGTCACCCACACTCTACTTGTTCTGTGAGTAAGCCCAATAAAACTCATTGGCCCTTGAGCAGGTTAGTTATTGTCAACTTTGTACAACTAGGGTCATCTGGGAAGGAAACCTTAACGGAGAAAAATATTTTCATCAGATTGGCATATGCTGAGTCTGTGAGGCATTTCCCTGATTGTTAGTTGATGTCTCGGGGACCAGATCACTATGGGAGGTGCCAGCCCGTGGCAGGTAGTCCTGGGTTGTATAAGAAAAAAGGTAGGTGAGTCATAGAGAGTAAGCCAGTATGTATCAGTCCTCCATGCTTCTTCTGCTTTAGTTCTTGATGCCGGGTTCCTGTCTTGGCCTCCCCTCATTACAGACTGCCAAGTGTAAGATGACATAAACCCTGTCCTTCCATGTGGCTTTTGGTCATGATGTTCATCAGCAATAGAAAGCAAACTGGGACAGTTCCCTAGGAGAAAACTTTGGCGGGCCGGCATGCTGGCTTGTCACTGGGCTCCTGAGGAAGACCTGAGTGTTGTTTATGTCTCCCCAAGGAAGGAATTCTCATACCATTCTCAGTGGCTTTTCCCTCTACATCTCAGAACTAAGCCCATGGAGATTTGGGTTGGAAAAAGGAAAGATTACATGTAGAGAGGGCCTTTGTCCTGGCCGCCACACCAACCTCCTTCTCTCTGCGGCTCTCCTGCCTAGGAGGGTGTTCCTCCAAACCTGTGTGCTCAGAGACCATGAAAGGGTTGAGTTGTGGGCCACCTGCAAATGGCGGGCAACAGTCTGGGATACTCTACCACGGCCCCCCACAAAGAGCTAGGAATCACTGTCGAGCCCCTCCTGGCAAATGAAGGGCCAGTCTGCGGCTCCAAATACGCTTTTCATTTTTCTCCACAAAATTCTGTTTTACAGACACAATCACTTTAAGGGAAACAATTAAGTAATATAAGAATATTACCTAAGACATTACTGTGTTTCTTTGTTTCATCCGCCAACTTGCCTCAACCTGGAGTCACCTGGGAAGACAATCTTAATGAAGAACTGTCAGGATTAGATTGGACTGTGGGTTTGTTTGTGGAGTACTGACTTAACTGTTAATGGACAGAGGAAGACCTACCCCAAATGTCGCCCATCTCATGGGCCAGGCCCTGAACTGTGCACGTGTGAACAGAGCATCTAGCTGAGCTTAAGCAGCGGCCTGCTGGCAGTGGGCGCTCTGCTCTCAGTGCTGTTATTGTGATGTGATGGGAGCAGCTGCTGGAGAGGCAGGGCTGTGACCTTGCAGCCTGGACTGCAAGCAGAAATAAGTTCTGCCCCTTAGCTGCTTTGGTCAGAGTATTTTATCACAGCATCAGAAATTAAAGCAGGACACTTTTATTTATGTATTTATATATTTATTTACTCTCATTTGGCTTTCTTTCAAAGCAGCAGATAGCAAACTCTCGCAAGATTTCTAGAGGATGTGACCACAGGCAGGTTTACTCTCCTCTGAAGTGAAGAAAATAAAATATAATATATGCTTCTCCCATCAGCCTTATGATCTATCACACTATCTCAATGCTTTTTTAAGCCGATTACAAATGACTCTTGTAGCTAGTTTTATTGATATATGATAGTTTTATACTATCTTCACATTACAATGTTAATTCAACTTGTTTCCTAAAGGGATTTTTCTATAAAGAATGACTGATCAGAAATCTGTTGTGATATGGGGGGCAGTGTGATATGGGGGCAGTGTCGTCCCCTCACAGGATGTCCGTGTGCTTAGCCTGTTATATCTTGCTACTCATTACAAATGCCGTGCCAGCAGCCCTGTGTCCTGGTAATCACATCCCTCTTGTAGGATTACTTTTTATTGTGACTATCAACTCATTATCCTGCTTCTCTATTCTTCTCTAGAGTGACCACATCTGGTAGAAGAGGGGAAGATGTAGTTACTGAGTCCAGTCCAGTGTGTGTGTCTCTCACAATTGTCAACTAAAGAAAGGCTCCAGCTGGCCCTACAGACATATGGATATTCCAGGAGCCACGTAAAGGTAATGACCCGCCAGCCTTTCTGTGCCTGGCATAGGAAAGATTTGTACATTTGCTTAAAAGTTGTTAATTTGAACAAGCATAAGCGCATGATTGTGAATGGAAGGGTTCTAATTTGCTAAACAAAGCACACTTTAATCTCTATGACCAAGCAGGGTGTGAAGTTGGAGGCATGCTTCCTGTTGCTAGACCAGGACCTGGGAGTTCTCTCTCCTCCAGCTGAGATGTTACATGGAAGTGTCTTTCCCTGAACAGAACTGTCCACTCTTCTTAGATATGCAACACCTCCTTGGTGCTAACTCCTGAGAAGTTGGATCTGTTTCCATTTTTAGTTCTGTTCAGGGCTTCCATGTTTAAGGAGGGGGTGTTTGTATTTAGGACTTCACTGCATGGAAAGGATGCACAGTCCAGTTTTGATGGATCTTTCTGAATGCCATGAGAACCTGCAAGCTGTCCCCTTAATAGAATTCCAGGTTATCGCTGAGCCTCTGTCAGAAAAATGAACTGTGATAAAATAACACTGCATAGCAGAAAAGTTCATCTTAGCTGTGTCTAGATACATAGCTCAGGGATCCTGAAAATACTCACATACTTGTATGGCCTTCGGCATCTATTTCTAAGTTCTACACATCTACAAATCCCAGCTTTGATACCCGCCACGCACCAGCTCTTCATTTCCTCCCAAGAAGCCTCCATGCCCCCTCCTGTCCCTAGGATTTGGGGCTCTCAGAGCCTTTGTATGGGTCTTTGTATAGGGCCATAAAGCATCTGTCCATCCATGACTGCCCTTTTTGCTTCTCATATTAGTATATTATGTGCTGTATGACAGAGTTCCTTTCCTTCTTCAGGCTGAGTGACATTTTAGTATATAGTCTTGTCACTGGATACATGCACGCTTCTCTGCCTCTCACCTAGCAAGAGTGATGCTGCCGTTAACTCAGGATGGAGAAGTTCAGATTCAGGTCATTGTTTTAAAAATCCTGGATATGTCTCTGTGAGCAGAAGTGAGGGTCACGTGGATCATATGGTGTTTTTACATTTGTGAGGATTTTGGAGTTGGTATGCCATTTTATACTTCCCTGAATACGGCATAGTTTTCAATTTATCTACACCCATAGCCAGCCATCCTAATGAGTGTAAAATGGTGTATCACTGTAGTTTTGATTAAAATTTCTATAAAGATTAATGATGTTGAATATGTTTTCATGTACTTATTAGGAAAGTGTATTATTTTAACCAAGTGCAGTGGTTCATGCCTGTAGAGACCATGTTAGTTAGAGAGACTAAGGCAGGAGGATCAGTATGAGTTTGATGTCAGCTTGAGTTATATAGTGAATTTCAGATAGGCCTTGCCTACAGAGCGAAGCCATATTTCAAAACTCAAGAAAGGAGAAGGAGGAAGTAGAGGAGGAAAAACTTTTATATCCTTTTGTAGAAATATAAAATTTTCTTTAGGGCATTTTTTGGTGTTGTGTTGTAAAAACTCTTCCTATGTTATAAATTTTATCAGAAAATGAATTTTCAAGCACTTTCATTTTACAAATAGCATTAGCTCTATTGATACTGTCCATCAAAGTATCAAAAGTCTATGATTTAAAAAATGATATAGTGCAACTTATTTTTAATTTGTTGCCTTACTTTTTCGCTTCATATTTAAGACTCGTCAGGTTTGGTGTTGTGAAGGGAGAGACTCCTCCACATTATCCTAAAGGCTTTTATACTTTTAGCATTTAGATTTCCATGATCCATCAAACCAAAGCTACTTTTATTACAGACTTAAGGTGAGGATCCAGCTTTATTCTTCCGCATGTGGGTTTCTAGTTTTCTTGGTGTCATTCATTGAAGACTATCCTTTCCCTCATGTCTTGATACTTTGTCAAATATCATTTGGTGTTGTGTGCAAGGTTTGGGATCAGTTGTTTGTCCTGAGTCTTTATCTCCTCCCTACATCCCCTGGCAATATTAAGCTGTTTCAGGTATAGTAACATGGCAATAAGTTCATTGGGTACTGGCGTCTTTTGGGATCCCATGTGCATTTTAGAATAGTTCTTTGAAAAATGAAGTTTTGAGAAGGATCACATCAAGTATGTGAATTGCATGGCTAAGATTCCTAATTGAATATATACATTGTTTTCACTCTTTGTAGTGATGAGTTTCATACACTGCATATATTCATACATATAACATGACTTTAATTCCTTTTCTTAATCCAAAAAATAATATTTATATTTTATTACCTACTTTTTCCAAGTCTGGCTTAGTAAACAATAAACTCTTCAAATTCTGGCCTGAAGATGTTGTTTCATTCTTGAACAACTCTTTTTTTTGTGCTAGTAACTGGGTGGGTACTGATGATGGTTGAAGGTTCCACAAAATCTCTACCACTGGATGAATAGTGTTCATTATAATGGAATAAAGACTCCCAAACATAGGTGTTTCCAGGTCATCGAACATTATTCATGACCACAGTCAACACTAACCATGAACAGAACCTTGGTTGCGGGAATAAATGTGTGCACCTGTCAGCTTTCATGTGCTGAAGCTATATATCCCTGCACTTACTCACCCCCTCTGCACAACTGGGAGCACCTGCTGTTCTCAGCCAATGTAAAGAAGGCTCCATTAACTTAGAAAGGAGTCTAGGGTAATCTTTGGGAGTAGCCTGGGTATATATGAACCAGCCTGAATAGAAGAATGAAGGAGTTTGTTTCAGATCCAGTTTTACCAATTCCAAGTAGCCATTATATTTCAGACATTAATCAAAATCCATTTCCAGCTTAGGGAAAATATTCAAAACCTTGGTATGTTGGTGCAAATCTGCAATCCTAGGGCTTGGAAGGTGGAAGCAGGAGAGTCAGTTCAGGCCAACCTTAGCTATATAGTGACTTTCAGGCCAAACTGAGCTATATGAGATCTAATAAAACACACACACACACACACACACACACACACACACACACGCACACTAAAGGCCTATGCTGGGTTCAGGCAGGTTCTGTGAAGGTGCTCATAGTCTCTTGTACCTGTTTTCATGGCTGCAACAGTGACAGGAACTTTGTCTCTTAGGACGTAAAAATAATAGAACACTGCCTCAAAGGACTCCTGAGCAGTCCCTAGAAAGGGATGTAGAGAGTGTGGGACTCCACCCATTTCCTGGTCAGATCAGGAGCTCATTCACATCATACCACATCATGAGAGTGTACCACATCTGTGTAGGATGACTTAGGACAGCAATGGAATGGAAGTCACAGCGCTTCAGTACATCCTTCTCAGATGGAGCACAAAACAAATCAGTCTCTCCAAAAAACTATGTACCCTCCCATTCCTAGAAATGACAGGTCAGTCCATACTCTCATCTGCTGGCCACTCTCCATCTACCCAGGATGCACACCACTGAAGATTCCCCTGGTCCTTTTCTATCAGTCTTCCCTCAGTCAGTGGAGGGATCAGCACTTCCTGTTAGGCGGCCATATTGTTTACACAGCAATCCTACTACTTTCAAGGTCTCTCACTTCTCATGGGGCAGTCCTCTGGCCCCCAGTCTTGTCTGTCCACAGCTGCTAACTTCACTAAGCATCTCTGCATAAGGACTTTGGGCCTATTCTTACAGGAGACATAAAGGTGCCATGGAGTGGCATGTAGACCAGGAGCATTTTCCCTGTCCTCCCCTGTCCCACTTACCACAGACTGCTGAGCTATGAACCCCTGTGACACCCTGCAGCTGGTGCAGAAGCATCCAATTCACTGCACAGTTCCCAGGCAGAAAGCTCACTGGCCACCCCATTTCCACGCTAAAGACACATCTGAAAATATAATCAATATCTGTTTCTGGAGACACATGTGAACTGCATTCTGAAATGGTGACAATTTCAACGGGGATCACATGTCCAGAAGGAGAAATCCTGACTTAGCTCCAGATTTATAAACCAGTGTCCCTCTCCACTGAGAAGATAGTACTTCCAGCAAACTTTAACTTAGATCCATTCCTTCAAACCCTTAGTTGGGTATCAAGGGGTTATGCCAAAGTCCAATGAGATGATGTCCATCTAAGTAGCTGCCAAAGGAGGTAACAATAGCTAACATGCACTCATGCCTACCTAAGCTAACCTTGGTATTAAGTGTACTGTTTAATACACTTCGTCCTCAAAATGACCTGTGAAATTATAGCTTTTTACCTACATGACTTTCATTAGAGCAAAGTAGTATACAAATATATAGTAGTATAGTAGTATGAATTTAGAGATTACAGGCGAGGTGTCCTGCGTCATTTGTATGTGTTCATGTGCATGTGTAATGGATCGCGTGTACACAGAAAGGCTTGCAGAGCTGCCGAGATGCTGCTAAATCAGCTGTTTCATGGCTGGGTCGTGACTGTTAACAAGAGGTTCTTGTTTACTTTTGTTTGTGGATGATAATGTATTTTCTTTGAAACAGGGTCTCACACTACAGTTTGTCTTTCTTGGTATTTTCTACGTAGCTCAAACTGGCTTGGAACTCCTCCAGCCTCAGCCACCAAAGAATAAGATTATGGGTGTGCCTACTTCGCCACTCACATACATTTTTTTCTTTGCCTAGAAAACAACCTAATAAGTATAATTTTTAATCCCGTTTTCGGGATCCTAAGTCCTTTTCAACTGTTCATCATGATTCATTTGTAATGCTTTATTTGAATTCTTGTGACTTCATTACAATTATAAGTTATAAATATTACAGAGTTAAAAATACATAAACTTATTTCAGCTTTGATTTCCCTGGAATTTATCTTAGAAAATCACAGAAACTTGCCCTTCTCATGCCTTGCATTTTTTGAGGTCGTGGGCCACCAGCCTTCTCGAAAGTAGACTACCCGGCTGCCAGGTTGTCTTCCCTGAACTGTGACAGAAACGACTCTCTGTGATACTCATTTCTTTCCCCTGAGCACAATGAAGCTGTAGTCATGGGTGTTTGTATGGAAGCAAAGTTAAGAAGGGGGCAAGGCCACTTGGGCCCATCCATGTTGGTGGTGGATGGGAACTCAGAAAGCCACATACTGGGGTGGATTTAAATAACTAGCATGATAGAAGGCCAATGACCACAGAGAAAGGTCTTGCTGAGTGAGTAGAAGTCAGTCACATGAGTGTCCTATGGGATGGAGCCTATGACTAACTCCTTAGGAAAGTTGTGTGAGCCTGGAAAAAACCAATTCCCTAATAGAGAAAAACATGCATAAACAAAATTAGATGAGTGTGTAAGGAGGAATAAGTAACATAAAAAACAAAGAGGAGCGGGTGTGTCACTGCTAAAATCTGTGGTGGGAAGAAACCTGTCCTGCTGGGAAATTGCATCCTAGTACTTAAGCTAAATACTGACTTGTTTACTGCTTTCATATTCTCTCCCTAATAACAGTTTACACCCTCTCCTTGGATCTTAATTTTTTTTTGACAGAAAGATTGGGTACCATCTTTCTACTAGGGATCAACTGTTATTAGTAGTTCTAGAGAATATCCTGCTGAAATAGCAAGTACCATATTGTGTTTCAGGGTCTTTCAGCTAAGCCTTCTTATCTGTTTTCAATGGTTGCCTTTATATGAAGTCAACCAAACCCTTTCAAAGTTCTGTCCAAAATAGAAACATGTGCCATGGCCTGGCCAGCCCACCAGTGGTCAGGCCAGAAGCAAGACCCAAGCACCTGCTGCAGGCACCACCACAGTAAAGATGTGGAGAAAGATGGAACTAGAATCCAGACAGTAGTGAGGAATAGGTGGGTATGAGGAGGCCATGGCGAGGTCCTGGCCAGGGCTGCCTCCAAGGGCCATGTCTGGGTCTATGGTCCTGCTATAGCTGGGTGCTGTGTTGATGTCTGTTGCCCAAGTTACCACCAAGAGCCAAGTGGATGTCCAT
This sequence comes from Apodemus agrarius, assembly GCA_964023405.1. Lineage (NCBI taxonomy): Eukaryota > Metazoa > Chordata > Mammalia > Rodentia > Muridae > Apodemus > Apodemus agrarius. The sequence goes on along the minus strand of OZ030011.1, from coordinate 94,456,490 downwards.
GGTCCGGGCTGCCACAGGGGACCATGTGGCTCTCTGAGAGCTATGCTGGCCGGAGGACACATGCTGATCTGAGTGGCCTGCACTGCCACCTGAGGCCATGAGAACATCTAGGTCCATGCTGCTGGACCCTGTCTGTGGCAGCCAGAGACTATGTTGATGTCTCAGGAACACGTTGCCACCAAAGGCCTTTTCCTTTGGGAGGAGGTTGCAAGGGCAGAGGGTGGATATGAAGGGATGGAAAGATAAGTGGGATTGGGGTGCATGATGTGAAATTAATAAAGGATCAATAAAAAGTTTTTAAAAGTAGAAACATGCAACTTGGTTCAGTATTAGAATCACTGTATAACACATCTCCCAAAGAATGTTTAGGGAAATATATTCTTTCCCTTTGTACCTATGAAGTCTATCATACAGCCAGATTACCCAAAAGTTTCTAGAACCAACTTTGTTAGGCACACAAGGGACTAGATGCATAGCTTAGTTTTCTTTTAGACATACTCTAATGTACAGAATAAAAACTATGTCAGCCATATCCTATATGAAGCTTTCATAAATGCAGAGATCATGCAAAACACTTGGATAGAAATGAAAACTGCTTGCTATTCATTAACCATGAGTTAAAAGTCTGAAGGGGTCCTTGCTTTTTGAACATGGATAATGTAGGAAAGACTGAATCTTCCCTTATCAGAAATACTATGAAGTTAAAGTAAAAAAAAAGGCTCATGTCCTGGAGAAGACATGATTGTAATTCTGCACACGTGAAAACAAAAACAGAAAAACCCCAGCAAGGCTGGAATATCATAGACATGGACAGATGCGGTAAGATACTGAGCGAAGCATGGTGGCAGCATTCACAGCACATAGGTGGAGGCAGGAACTTAGATTTTAATGTCATCCTCAACTACATAGCAAATTTGAGGCTAGCCTATGCTACATAAGACCCGATAATCTCAAACAAACAAACAAACAATTAAAAGATTAAAGTTGGCAGGAAGATTAACTGGAAATGGGCAGAGGGTTTAGAAGCCATTCTTGATTTCATGTTGGAAAAGATGCTCACAGTGCTCCAGCAGGATGTGATGCTCAGCTCCCACTACGTGTTTCCCGACGACCATCAAGTAGGTAATGGTGCTGTACAAGTGTGGCAGAGCAGCTTGAAACAGTCCTAAACTCCGGGAAAGCCTGCGCTGCAAAGCCACTCCTCCTCCACTGCCGCATGTGCACAGGCCGGCCTTGATGCTTTCTATGTGCACGGCAGATATTCAACTTCCGCCTCCGTATGACTGTCATGATCATTGAATTTATACCCCTGAGGGCTATGGTAAGGGTTGGATGGGTTTAAGTGGCACTTGTCACATGGTAAGCCTAGTAGAAGTGTGACTGTGTTTGTGACATTTATTGAAGTTTTACTGGTAAGAGCAGGGTTTGGGGAAATAATACAAACATTCATCCACAGGAGACTGGCTAAGAAATTGTGCAGCATTTATCTCACGAGACACTATGAGATTTTAATGAGCTCGATTATACGAACCTAACCAATCATCTCAAGATATGATGTTACACAAAACACTACAGAATACAGACATTTGTATAGTGTCATTTTGTATTTTAAAAACACCTTTATTTGTGAGTGTTTGCAAGGGAAAGCAAGGCCACAGGGCAAGGGAATGGAGAGGTTCCCTCAGAGGGGAGAGATTCTTTTGCATAGCCTAATTTCGATGTTCACAGGCCATTGTAATACATATGCCTGTGTCCTTCCTTATAAGTAATGATCATGTTCAAATTCACTGAATATTTGCAGAGAAACTCTGCAGACCAGCATAATAAATGCACCCCAAAGACACAAGCTGAAAGTGGTTCTGTGGAGTAAGAAAGAGTCCCACTCAGGTAGTGATGTGTTCCCTAGACAGGTGACAGGGACACACCGCCAGAAGAGAATGCTGAGGTAGAGTGCAGTGTATAGTGATGCCCATACAAAGCACAGAGACAGCTGGCCCTCTGAGAGAACGGGGCTCCCACATAGAGCTACACAGTCCCGACACATGGGAGAGGGCACAGACAGGATGCTCCACCAGAATGAGCCGAGATACCTGATGAGAATTACAGCCCTGGGTTGGGAAGAGGCAGTGGTGTCTCAGTATATGCATGGTGCAACCCTGTGAGAGTGGATAAACATGATATTCCCAGACGCCTTTAAAATGCTGCTCGTGCGCTCCCAGAGCCACATGAGGAAGCAGAGATGAAATCGGTCCACAGCATAGGGTCTATTCCAACACGGTGTTTTGTGGACTGGTGGGTGGTTCTGAGGATGATCTGTAAATTACTCAGCTCTTGCGCGCATTTTCCATGTATCACTCTGTGGGGACCTGTCCCAGGCCCTCGCCCAGCAGGCTACTGGGCCAGAGCATGCTGCCTCACTACCCTGGAGGGCAGGCTACACCCATGCAATGCCACCCAGCCTGCTGAAAGCCTGCTTTAGAGCCCACACTCTCCACAGAGTGAGGGATGAGGCTCATCTCCCATCATTTCATGGGAGAGTCACATACCCAACTCTCATTAGTGTTAATGGCAGCTTCTTACATAAATTTTACAGGGAGGGAGTATGGGAGGTGAACCACTTTCGTTACTCCTCGCAGGTTTTCTTACCGCAGGCTTCACTCCTCTCGTCTGGAGCTGGCTTCTGTGTGTTATCGGGTACCTTGCTCTCGAACTGCCAACTCTCTTTACTACTTGCTGATGGACTGTAAGCAGCACTCTGGGCTCACGTGTTCAAACACCTCCTACTTGTGCCATCCGCCTGGCAAGCACAGAGATCCAATTAGTACAACGGATCCAACGAATCCCCATGTGTCGCTTGTACCTGCTGTGAATGTCACTCTGCTCAGTGATAATGGGGCCTGGTCCCAAAATAGAGGGAGGGGGTAGAGGGCCAGGAAGACAGAGTCCTCAGTGAGAGCTGAAATATATTTAAAGTGACTACAGACACCAGCCCCTTCTGAAGAAAGAGCCAGCCTGAGTTCAGGAGGAAGAGGCTAGATGTCTCCATCGCCTGGTCTCTATCCTCTCTGGGTACAAGAGGACGAGACTTGCTATTCTCCTGTTATCCAGGATCCATTCTTTACCCAGAAAGATATAAATATGAAGCACTAATAAGAAAGAATCTGTCTCTGTTCTTCAAAACGATAATCTATGTCTTCGTCTCTGTTTTAAGTTCCTTCGGTGGTCGATTTGACCTAAACCTTTAGTCAGCTGGCAAGAGCACCATCAGCTGAAGAACGGCCCCCATCCGTATGGCCTGGTGCCATGTGTCTGTTGTGATGCCTTCTTGATTGTTGATTGATGTGGAAGGGCCAAGTACACTGCGGGTAGTGACACTCCGAGGACGTGGGGCTGGTGTATATAAGAAAGGGAGTGAAGGTGAAGCTGGAAGCAAGCCTACAGCCAGCAGTCTTCTCTCTTGTCCACTTCGGTTCTCGCCTCCAGATTCTAGCCTGGAGTTTCTGCCTTGGCTTTGTGGTCGGGTTTAACCTATAATTCAAAGAAACTCTCTTCTTTCCAAGCTGACTTTGGTTTTTATGTTTATTGCAACAAATCATAAAACTTTCCAACCAATCAAATAGCCTCTTGGTACCCAACTATGGCCTCATCTCTGACAAAGATGACATGTAAATCAGCATTGGTTCCTGGTTGCCCAGACGATAGACTTTTGCATACATATTTACAACTCATACCTGCATCCCCCACACCACAAGCATCACAGGGCACTCAGGACTTGGTGCAGGCTTTTCTGTAGATTTTGTTGGCATGTGTGTGCACTGGAGGTGGCAGTGTGCAGAGCAAAAGGAACCCTTTGTGAGCCTTCTTTCAGGCTGGGACAGAGGCTAAGCCATGGTCTGAACACACCCCTGGAGCCTGAGTCAGCCAATACTGAACAGAAAGCCGGCTGTTTGAGGAAAGAAGAGGGCTAGGGTGGATGGTCTCCCTCACTGCACATGGAAGGGAAGGGAACAGAAGCTGTGGTGTGTGAGGCTTGGCATACCCAGGAAATGATTGAATATAAGCTAATGATAGGGAGGGTTAAGAGACTACTTTACCAGAGAAAATGCTACCACACTGTGAGCCTGGACCATGCATGTTATCTCATATGACCCTCATGCACCTGGAATGATGGTAGTCATGACGACTGTACAGCAGGGGAAGTCTCAAAGATATAGGTAGGTACAAAGCTAGGCTAAGGATGGCACTCTGGCTCCGAAGGCTCTGCTCTTAGCTGCTACTCAATATGACTCACCAGGGGCCAGAGTGGTAAGAAAGCGAGGAAGGACCAGACAGAAGTGTTCTTCAGCAGCAGAGGGCCACTACTCCCAGGCCCAGGGACCCTACATTCCAACCCTGTAGAAGCTATTGCTGTCACTGGTCTTTTTCTGATACAACAGCAGACACAGTCTCTGAAGACAATGAGGAAAGGAAGAAGGCTTAAGTGTATTATAGGGAAAGCCAAGCAGGAGGGCAGCAAAGGGGATTCGTGCAAGCATATGGCTACCAGAGGCACCGGAGTCTAAAGCGAGCAGGGTATGGTCTTCTGATATCTTCTAGCCTTAGCCTAATGAAGACATAGCACAGTAGGAAATAAAACTGAGGGTTGTACTTCTTGGGAGAAAACTAGTAACAGCAAGCCAGGGAGTTCATAGGCTATTTCGGTGATTCTACAATGACTCTACAACTGGTATGGACAAGATGAGGAACTGAGGGCCAGCAAGTAACATCGACACATGCATGGTTGCTCAAAGGCTTGTTGAAGTCAAAGTGTAGGAGAAAGAAAAGAATTTAAGAGGGTAGAGCCCTGGTGGAACCTTGAGTCTGTAGTGACAAGTGTGGTATTGTTGTGGGCAGGAAGAGGCAGAGGAGTCATGGGTTCCAGGCTTTGGAGGGGCCATTGGAATGGAGACCGACATCCTGAGGACTATTGCAAGGGTGGTTTGGCAACAGTCACTGTAAAATAGGAGCTAAAATCCTCAGGGTTTCAGGGACCACATGGGGAATATCTGTGAGGTTAAGGCTTCAGCAAGAACAGTCTGGAATCCAGGATCAAGCATTCCTTTCCAGCTTCTACTCAGGGGTCAGGCCTGCTCAAGGTTTATGGAGACAACATCAAAATGCTGAGAAGTTGGATACAAGAAAAATACTTCAGAGAGTGATCCAGAGGTGAAAATTCAAGGAAGGAGGGAGAGTCGTAAGCGAGGGTGAAGACATGTGAAGGCAGACAGCTGACCTGAGCACACAGAGCCTAGGACGGCAGGAGCTAACAATACAGCTGGGAGCTCAGGCCGTCAGCCTGGAGCAGTGGGTGGAGGGAGGCCTAGAGTGCTGAGGCTGAGTCAGGCCCTGAGTCGAGTGCCCAAGCCCTCGCTCCATCTGTGTCAAGACTCCCTAAGGAAAGAGTGAGCAATTTCATGGGATATTTCTGTTATAATTCATCCTTCATCAAAGATAATGTATCAGAACAGGGTTTCTGGAAGAAAATCATGTGACCATGTTTAAAATTTATGGCATTACCAGTTGAAGTACCGAAATAATACTCAAATGTGACTTATATTAGGAAGGTTATCTTTCAGTTGGGTACCATTTTCAGTGTTCTTCCCAAGCTTGGTACTGGCATGCAAGGTACTAGGATGCATGGCCTCAAAACCAAAACTCTACCAATGACACTGGCTTCATAACTGAGCAACAGGGGCTGAGGGGCTGCACTACACAATTTCTTCATGATGGCTGCAGTACAGAACACCTGAAGAAAGACCCTTTCACAGCCAGAGCCTTGAGTCCAAAGACCTGCATATGCTGGGTAAACAACCAGAACCTAGCTACGGACAGCTGAACTGCACATGTCTGACTTCAAACCATCTGCTGAGTCAGATGTATTATGGCATGAGTATAATCCCAGAATTCACAATGCTGAGGCAGGAAATACACTGCAGTTTAAGCTAGTTAATATAAGAAGACTGTGTTAAGAAGAGAAAAATCTGCTTAAGCTGCATAACAGAGGTATGTTGAAACCCCAACTGTTTAGAAAACCTCTAAGGAAGCCAGGGTATATAAAGACAGAACAGAGCCAAGATCCACCACGGTCTGGGCAAACAGGTGGGACTGAGGTGATGATGTAACCACTCACTCACTGCCCAGAGTTAGGTGGAGCCTTGACAGAGGGTCTTTCTGGTGTTCATTGGTTTGATAAATAACAAAGGATATCTTTTTATGTAGAATACTCAGTTCATATACAGGTTCAAATCACCCTGCAATGCTTTGAGTCACACGCTGGAGCCATTCTAATGACTAGAGTCAACAGACCTGTTATTCCTCCCCTCCTGCAACTGAACCCATTAGGGGAGAGAAAGGGGGTTTTAGGCTGGCTGCAAGTGACCCTGTGTATAGCAGGTCACAGTCTCCACCATCTTCCAATTGTAAATTTAGGCCATGTAGTTTAGTTCCCACCTTTCTCCAAAGCCCCAACTAAATGAAAAATACAGTGTAATTGGAAGACATGCAATAATTCACCAAGAGGTGATTTCTATTTGCCTACTATGTGAGACTGTGGCAGGATCAAACCTCAGGTATTTTGAGATGTGTGTGTGTGTGTGTGTGTGTGTGTGTGTGTGTGTGTGTGTAGTTCATAAGCCAACACAACTTTCCAGAAAGGCCAGCCTAAAACATGTCACTGTTCTTTACCAAGACTTTTTGTTTCCTTTTGCTCTTCTTACATTTTTGATTCTAAGCACACTGGTTACTATAACAATGGTATTAGTAGGAGAAATTTTATAAATGTAATAGGAATCAGTTACTCATTGACATATTTTTAGCTTCACATTGACATAATGATCGGTGAAGCAAAATAACCTGTCCCTGAATACAAATACTTCTACCTCAGATGTTGAGGTAATTGGTAATTGACCCCAATAAGCAGCCTGTAGCAAAGATTCACAGCTCACAATTTCACTGGCTATAATGTATCATAATATTTTTTTCTAAAATATTACATTCATAATTTTATCTAAAGGGGGGCCAAATGCTTTTTTCAAAGAAGCCATATTCTCAATTGTTGGATTCCCAACTTAAAAGAAATGTAGATTTAAACATATACTTGTAATTACCTTTCCTGTAATAAAATTCAGGCTCAGGTTTGCAAGTACACACTCCTATGTCAGGTCAGCTGTCAGTCAGGAGGATGTCTGAGTTTGTCCAAGTTCTCATCTGCACCATTTAGGGTCACATACCAACTCCAAGGGAGAGGGATCCTTTTCAGATCACCCAGGGTAAAGACTGAGACTGATTTCCATCTTTGCCAGTCTTTGTCCCTTTCTATCCATCCAGGAAACACTGGGAAATGCCTGCTATAGACCTATTGTATATGTTTGTAATACGCACAACAGGTACTGCATGCATGTAAAACGTTATTACCTGCCAAGAACCCAGAATGCACACTCCTAATATCCAGTATTGAGGAGAGACCTCTTCCACACCCTTGTTCCTATACACAGCCCACTGACAAATGTTAGGGATAGATCTCCTGATTCATATGCACATAAACTAGTGTCCAGTGCTTAGGATAAACCCTTTGTTCCTAAACATACAAGGTTGACTAATCAGAATACCAGGGCAAGAGAAAATAAATTGAAGCAGTGGCCTCTGCCTAGCATCGGTTGCGGCCAGTACACTGCAGGCAGGTCCCTCCACAGGAATGTAGCCACAGCTGTCCTCACTTGGAGCAAATACCTCCCTCCCACCCACACATGCACAGTCACAATCATACAGCCAACACACTGAAGGAAGATCCTTCCATGCAGAGATTACATTCCACAGGAGTATGGCCACAACTGTCCTCACATATAACAAATATTCAGCCTTCATATTTCTTATGTCTGCATCATCTGGATCCCCACCCCTCTGGATAGCCAGACATGAACCATTATCACCTGGTTCATCCTAGTGATACCTATATGTGTAGCAGTCATTCTACTTGGAACAACCCTCGATGTTCCTCTTAAACTGCTAGGACACTGGCTATGTTCTACTGTACAAGGTCTAAACGCATGAAGAATGAGCCAGATGCCTCAATACGCAGGTATTGATATATCTTGCTCCACCAAAGTATCCCACTCTTTGTTGGAACTTTCTGTCTTGTTTTAATGGGCATAGAATGTGTGACCTTCTCTAGATTCAAGATCACATCCATTCTTTATCATTTGTCATATTCATTATGATGAGTCACATTTTCCCATGTTTTAATTCAACTTTAGACATTCCTTCAAATGACAGACTTTCAATCTTCTAACAGTAAAGAAGTCAAGGTTCTGGGTAGTTGGCTAATTTATTGAGCTGAAGATATATCTGTAGGACACAACATAAAATTATCACTCAACTTTCTTTTGGAAAGGGTTAAATGCTATGGTTGATGAGAGAGAGTACTGTGAAGCACAAAGTAGTTCTTAATTATCATTAGCATCAGGGCAGGATAGACATGAAGTGTACCTCTATGCATCAGCAGCATATACTGGCCATCTTCTAAGTGCTGTGGCTGTCTCAAGTCCTGGAAATAAACAGAGAAGAGGGTCATTAAACAGGAACTGGGAGGCAAGAGAGGACAATATCAGTGGGACAGTACGTGTAGTGGTCGCACTAAACGACTGTGGTCCAGGGTGCCAGTCATGATTAGAGGAACATCTGAGATGAAGTCCAGGATGTCAAGGAAGCCTCTGCCGTTCCTGCACACAGTCCTGAAGCTAGGCAGGGTGTAGTCAAGAGAAAAAAATGGAGAAGTATGCACTCGCAGGCTGAGTGTGGGCGTAGGTGGGCAGTGTGAAGAGAGTCAGCAGGAGAATAAGTTAGAGAGGTAAAGTAGGGCTCCACTATTACCAATCTCAATGTTCTGAAACCTACAGGAATAATGCTAAGCAAACAAGCAACACACTCTCACTTAGGGTTGATGGTTCAGCATGAAATGGTGATTGAGTAAGACAGACTGCTAGCATGGATGACAGCCAAGTATATAGTAATATATTCTAGGGCACTAGTCAGACCAACAGAGTACTCTGGCAAAGGGTGGCAGGCAGGCAGATAGAAGCAGGCCAGTTGAGAGATACTAAACAGTCCACAATGACAGACTGACACGCCATTGGGAGACTGTGGAAGTAGGGTGTTATGTGATAGATACAAGGCCAAGGAGGATCTGATGGCCGGTGCCATTCACAAATGCAGGCAGAAAGATGAGATAAGAAGGTAGCTGAATGAGAACGGATTCTGGCCAAAGATGTGAGTCCAGGCTACAGCATTCATCTTAGGTTTAAAGGTTATCTCCAAGCTCTAGCTTGGCTAAAGCGATAGGTAATGAAAGAGGGCATGCTTTCTTCTAGTTCATCTATGACAGTGCACATCTCTGAGTAGTCATGAGATACCAAGTAACTGAATACAACTTTCAGGGCACAGCAGAAAAATTGGACATACTTTTCAGGATACCAACTTAGCAAGAATCAGAATTTAAGGCTCCTGAAACTCTGCCTGTTCTGTTTTCCCTGGCTAGTGTCTGAAAGAACAAGTGTAGGTATCCATCAGCAGTGAGTTGACACGCTTTCTGGGAGAACTCCCCAGCAGATAACCTCCAGAGCACGTGACATGATCCCACAGGGCTGCAGAGACCAAGTACACAGTGTCCCTTAATCATTTCTAGTGGGAAACAGCCAGTGGCTGGCACTCAGTTTCCCTGGAATGTCCAGGGGACGGATGCTGCTTCCTAGCACCTCTATTAGAATGAGAAGACATAAGATGGGACTTAGAACATACAGGCTCAGTCTTGGCATCACCCTCACATAATGAAAAATGAAGCTTTTTCCTCTCACTGACAAATAGCATGGTGCATAGAGTGTGGACTGCGGCTAGTCTCTCTTGAAGCCTCTGTGTTTACTTGTAATGCGGGTGCCGGCTTGCATGCAGCTGAGGGGCACCCTTGGAATCAGCTCCATCTGCTTTCCTGTATAATATGAAGAAGTCACAAGACTTTTCTAATCCTCATCTTGTTATTGCAGATTGGAATTGGGGCTCTTAAGCCTGATTTGGCACTTGGTCTGGGGTATCTCCTATTTCATGCACTTCAATTACTGCTATGTAAAGTGGGGAAATAGCTCAGTTGGTAAGGTGCTTGCCATGCACACATGATGACCTGAGTTTGATTTCCATCATCTATGTAAAAAGCCAGGCATGGTAGTACATGCTTATAATCCTAGTTCTGGGGAGTACTGGTGGACACAGATGGATCCCTGTGGCTTGATGGATCATCAGCTTTGATCAATCAATCCACAAGCCCCACAGTTAGTGAGAAACCCTGTCTCAAAAGCATGGAGTAGGGGCTAGAAAGATGGCTCAGTATTTAAGAGCCCTCACCATTTTTGCAAAGGACCTAGGGTCAGTTCCCAGCCTATATTAGGTGGTTCACAACCATCTATAACTTTACCAAAAGAATCTAATACACTCTGGCCTCAACAGACACCTGTATGTACCTGATGCACATAAATTTACACCAGCACATATACACATAAAATAAATAAGGTTTTGCAACAAATACAGAGTGGAGAGCTCTGGGAGAACATGACCCATGAGACTGACCTCTGGCCTCATGTGTACATAAATGCACATACGTTTATATACATATGTGTTTACAAACTTGCAAACAAAATTGCTTGCACATACATATGTACATATGTATGCACACATGAACATAGTACCCACATGTATACACATATACATGCATTTATGTACATGAATACATGCAATGCACACATGTATACACACATATACACATTCACACAGATATATCAATATATATGAACACATGCACGCAAATATACATGTGAGCACACAGAGATAGAAAGAGAAAGATGGTAATAACATTCCTTCACTCCTTAAAATGTAGAATGCTAGAAAAACTTGTATTTCACATAATTTATACAGACTTCATGGATCTGACTTGATTTTGAAAAGTGAAGAGTCAAGAGACAGCAGACCTGGTTTAGTCATCTGGGTAAGAAGTCACAACAAGGCCTCCAACAGGCCTCCATGCTGTGATAGGAAGCGGCTATGAATCATACCTGTCTGATCTGGGTTGCATGGTTCTATTGTCTACATTATCCTCTCAGGGGTTTTCCCAAACCAAACTGTCTCAAACTACTGAAGAAAAGCACATTAGTCACTCTTCCATTGTTTCTAAGGCTTCACATTCCATTCACAAATAGAGCTAAAAATGCCTTAACCATACTTCCATTTGTTTACCTGCTAGTTAAGAGGAGTGATTTCCGATTAATATTTTGGTAGGATTTAGCACATAAAACAATAGCTGGCATAAGTGAGTAGTCACATGGCATAATAATGAATACCAGCTTTAGAGGCAATGCGCTCCTGGAACACACGGGGCTGGGCACCAACCAGCCTGTTGTTTCAGCGTACTTAGAAGATCAGTCACTCCTGGCTCTGGAGAGATGACTCAGTGCCGAACAGTGCCTGCTGCACAAGCATTAAGACTTGAGTTAGGATCAACAGCACCCATGTGAAAAGCCGGGCATGGCACACCTACCTAGAACCCCAACACCATGAGACAGAGCCAGGCAGACCTTGACAACTCCCTGGCCAGCCAGTCTAGCCCACATGACAAACTCTAGGTTCAGTGAAAGATCCTGTCTCAATGGGCTAAAGCAGAGAGAGGAAGCGGGATACCTCATATCCTTTTCTGGCTTCTCTACACAGAGGCCCGTGCATCTGCACACACATCTGAGATCATCCACGTGGGAGGACAGCCTCTGTGGGAGAGAGGTCATCAAGATGGCCTCCATGTGCTTGGGCAGCCATGGAGAGGCCTTGCCATGATCATTAGAATACCCCAGAACAAGGCTGAGTGTTCCTTTCTGAGGAAAACTGGTGAGTCCTGGCAGTTGTGTTCTTATTAAGGTGATGAACTTTCAGTAGGAAGAGAGAAATGAATCGCTTGTTGCTACTGCTGGTGTTTAATCCAGACAGCACTCTTCCCGTGGAGCCCTTGGACCTGCCTCTCACACATTTCCTCCTTGTGCAATCCTCCCAGGTTTGGAAGAGGCTCCCTCTTCCCTGTGTTGTCATATATCGCATCTTCTCTACTTCTGCCCCGTCTTGGGCACAGTCTTCATATCTGCAATGCGGGTGGCAGTGGGACAGTGATAAACGAATCCCTGCAGCAGCCCCACCCTTCTCTGCGCACACAGGTCATGTGCAGAAGAGTCCCAGCAGACCTTATCTGGCCATGCGTGGGGCACAGCAGAACTCTAGCAGTACACATACAAATTTACAAACCATTTCTGCAATAGACCCAGGTGAGAGGCATGACACAATTTTATTGTTGTGATTAAACAAAACTTTAAACCTTCAATCCATCATGTGCAACACGACACAGAGTAACACTCAATAACTGCCTGTAAGTGAGCCATGACTGAGGACAGGTGTTGGTGGTACCACTTTACAGCACCCATGCTGCAAACCTCAGTCTGGCTGTTTGGTTTTCTGTCCCTTATTGAGCCTCTCCTGAATGGCATCCTATGAGGCACATAATTGACTGTTGTAGATTTTTGTTTTGCTTCACGTGTCATGTTCTGAATATTGAATTTGAACGTAATTGCAATGGGTCAGACTACCTTTTTAAAATTTTAACCAGTATGCAAGTTTGAGTGCTAGGTGATATGAATGTTATATGTAAATTTATACAAATTGGTATGCTAATGAGCCCACGCCATTGCAGTAGACTTTTGGTATGTGTGAGGGTTGTCGCCCCGTCACAGGGCAGTCCACAGGGGAGCTTGTGCATTATTGTGAGCTCAGTATGACTTAGGCATATCTTCTCTTATGATTATTACTCTGCAAATCTCCCACACCGTTCCTGGGGATGACAAAGTTCTCACTGGCTGTCTTCCAACCATGTGTCTTTTCCATGTGAAAGTCAGTTTATAACTTTATGCTTACTAATTTAGAAGCCAGCTTCCATTTAACAAATACTGTTGGGTATTTTGTGCAAACACCATGCTAGGCAAATAAAAGGGAGCCTTTCCAATTGAAAGCAGAAATCCACTGAGACTGAGAGCCATGCCATGAGTGGAGCATGCGTCCCAGGCTAAGACTATGGTGGGTGACCGTCAGCACGAGGTCCTGTGGGACTATACTATAGAGGTAGGTGCATCTACCGCAGAGTCACAGCCCTCAGCTCATCCTGTTCTACTATGTCTCAGATTTGGGGAGATACAGCCAGTTGAGGGAACAAATAAAACTTAAATAGAATATTAGACCCATCTTACCTTTCTGAGACCCCAAACTGCCAACTATCCTATATGTTGTGTTTCTATCTTCAGTTTAGAGTCAACTATGCCCCACACTGAAACAAATAACAGGCATTCACAGAAAGACAGCTAGGATGTGAGTGTAAGCAGAAAGACCTTTCTGAGCGAGACCCTGCATCTGATTAAGAAAGCAGAAGGGAGAGTCAGGCTAATGTTTCACTCTCAAGAACAGGTGACTGAGGAAATATGTACGGCTGTCATAGACTTGGCTGGTGAGTTGATTGACAGGATATGGGAGCCTGGGAAGGAGCCCACTCAACAGACTGGGTCTGAGGGTAGGGCCTGGGGTGGGGTAGGGTGCAAGACCTCCAGGGCAGGGCAAAACATATTGGTGTTTGTTTTGAAGTAAGGGGCCTGTCCTAGAGGTAAAGTCTGTGGACTGAGCCTTAAAATAGAGGGCAGAAGGTGTGAGAGAGGGCAAAGAAGTTATGGAGGGAAAACTCCATGAGTTTCCTCATTAGAGAAAAAGGTTAAATTAATGGATTAAGTGAAACTGCCAAGATTGAAAGTACAGCCTTAAGAGCAGAATCTTGAGACCATGCTGACTTGTGGGCAAGAGTGGAGAGAACAGTCTGGAGAGTGTCAAGGGGCATCACCGCGGCCAGAGTTGGAAGTGACTTTAAGAACAGAGGAGCAGCGCAGACAAGCAGACATCATGGAAGGCTGACTTTTGAGAAAATGTTGCTAGGCAGAGTAGTGGCAGAAGGTAGATAAAATATGGTAATTTTTAGATTACAGTCATGATAAAAAATTCAGAATTATTTGAAATTGGCATTTGTTTTGAGAGAAGTATTTTAAAATACAAGTAAAATATCTTCTCAAAAGAGAATCCAAGCTTTCCAGATATATATAAAAAATGAGCTGACAAAATAATTCTGCCCTCAAGTTTTGGTTTAATCAAGGGGCTTTAAAATTCGTAAATTTAAAAAGGTTCCTTGTATCACAAGTAGGATTCAACTTACCTTGCTGTCTATTTCTCCTAAGGATACCCTAACCTTTCAAGTGTTTTGCAATGATGTTAGGGTTTAGGGTTGAAATGGGGAGTTAGCAGAGATGAAGTCCCCACTCTTGTCTCTGGATCATGCAACCCAAGCCCAAACCTTGAAAAGGGCGAAATCCACTTGGTGTAAGAATCGGATTCTCCCACAGCTTCCCAGCCTCCTAATATCAATTAAAGACTTCTAGGCCTAGCTTCAAACCAGAAATCAGGGTTTGGTGGAAATGGTCTCCTTGAATAATACACCTTAAGTCAATGCTAGGAGCTTTACCTAAACACTCTCTAGGGCCACTCTTCCTTGAGAAGCCCACACCCCTACCTGTCTTCATTTTTCCTCAGGCTTCTTTGCTCTTGCTCTTGTACCTGTGTCTCTTAGTAAATGGTGACTCTCTGAGAAGCCCACAACAAGCTCTGGCTGTGTTTCTGAGCTCCCTCTCTCTTGTCTTTAAAGACTATATTTATATATTTATCTCCAATCAAACCTCAATTCTGCTTCATAAAGAATAGCTTATGAGTACGAAGACCTCTCCTCTGTTAGAGAGGGTCTCTGACAGTATGCTGAACTGGAGACAAAAGAAAAAGATGGTCCCACTCTGTGGACAGAACCAAGAACACAGACAAACCAGAGGAGGGTACACACACTGTGTCCAGGTTGCTGCTGGCTAGGTTTCTCCCTTTTCACCCCAGTCCTGCACTAGACTCAGTGAACAACTAGCAGGTTAACTCCCATGCTCTTCTGAGGAGCCACAGCTCTCTGGGGCTATGAGTGATCCCACTACTGCATTCTTCTGCTAGCTCGTTCCTGCCCCCATCTGGTCCTTGTATCTCCTGGCCACAGAGTGCCCCCCCCCGTGCCTATCAGCTTATCATCTATAATCATGGATGACCCTACACCTTCTCCCTTTGTCCTTCCCTATGACACAGGAGGACTTATGGGTAGGTCTAAACAACTCAGTTCTAGCTAGCTTAATTCTGGATGCTACTGGAGCAGTATGAATTATTCAGGCCAAGGAGGAGGTTCGCCTGGCCTCTGAAGACACCCCATGAGAAAGCCTTTGGTGGGAAATAGGAAGTTTCACACTAACCTCAACCTTCAGTAACCGCACCATACCATGGCTCAGCATGTGGCCATGACCGCTTGATCTGCATCTCCACTTAGCAAAAAGCCTCCCAAAAAGCCATCACCAATGCTACCTGATGCCAGACTAAAAACAAACCTGGAACAGAGAGAGGGGGTTCACAAGCAGTGCAGCACCTCTGAGGCAGAGGACAGACAGTGAAACCAGTGCCTTCAGCACAGCCCCTGTAGCACTCGATGAGCAGGCAGGTTCATCTTCCTCTATCCATAGAGCATGGAGGACCCATTCTAGAGCCCTGGAGCACTGTCTCCACCTGTGAAGCACTGCTCCTGGCCTCATCCAGGCAGCTGATGGTAGTCAGCTGCTTTGTCCTCCTCTGGCTTGGCAAAGCATCTCCCTTTCCTCTACCTCCTTCTCAGGTCATCCTTCCTGCGCATTTGCACGGACAACCCTTTTATGAGAGAGCTGACAAACCAGATTAGGAACCGCCTCACTGTCTGATGGCCTCATCTTAACTAATGAGATCTAAGTTCACTTAGTCTATGCTTCCATAAGAACACTGCCCCGGCAGACTAATTTATAAGGAATAGAAATGTGCTTTCTTATCATTTTGGAAGCTGGGAAGTCCAAATTCAGAGGTCCAGTAGGCTGGTTATCTGATGAGAGGAGACATATGCAGCAGAAGATCAAGAGCAAATGCAATTTCGCTCTCATGACCAGTTGTCTCCCAAGGTTCTCTACTGTGTATATTCCCATCCCTGTGCCTGGCTTCGACATTAGTTATCTTTTCATTGCTGTGACCAAATACCTGACAAGGAGAAGACTAAGGAAGGCATGACTTATTTTGGCTCACAATTTGAGGATTAGAGAGGCATGGTGGGACATGATGAGTGGGACAGCTGGTCACGTGACATCAGCAATTAGGAAACAGAGTAATAAGGCTACTTCAGAAATACTGGGTGAGGACTTCAACATGTGAATTTTGAGGGGCAGAGCCGCGCCCATCGCAGTCAGGTTTAACGAAATGCGATGCTGGCAGCCTTTCTTCTGCAGTGCTAGCCCAGCATCTCTCAGAACCAACTTTTCTTCTCTAGATGGTGGAGAAAAATGTCTAATTCTAAGTCACAGCAGAAAACCCTGTTGCATGATCACACCTGGTCTCTGGGTCCTGTGAATAGCTCTCAGGCAGCAGAAATAATCCAAGAAAAAAATGGCCTTGCTGGCTTTAGGTCACAGGACAGCAGGTGACTTTCTTCTGCCACACTTGACTCATTTGGCCATATCAGCTTACAGTCTGGAACTTAGTGACTTTCAGAGGGTAAAATCAGGTCAAAGGACTGACATTCCACAGCAACATATTACATGGCTTGTCTGGTCCCAAAACTCTGGTGGGATGCCAGGTAGAAAGGGGAAGATTGAAATCTCTCCCAATAGCTATTCTGATATCACTTAATGATTGAATTTCTGTTTCCTTTTATTTAAAAACTTTAAATTTAGTGCCTGGAAACTACTGAGTTAGCCAAAGGAGACAGACTACTAGACGGACTACTCTGTAAACCAAAGAGCATTTACTCCTATGGATGGGATGCTAATCAACCTAATATATAACTGTTTGTGTGAAGCCATTTGGAGGATGTCCCCAGGTTCATTGACATACACATTCTTCTCTATATGCAGAGAAGAGTCTCAAGTGTTCTCTGGCAGAGATTCTCTCCTATCTTGGAAGAAATCCTACCCATTTTTAGTAGATGCATGTCTATAGGGTTGCCAGGGCAAAGTCAGGGCATATTTAACCAACATTCTGAGGCTATTCCGTCTGCAGCTGACAAGGGTGCCAGTGTGCCCATGTGATATGAAGACATCTGCCTGATAAGCCTTATGAGTAAATGCCCCACCCTGCAGGGTTTGGCCCATTCTATGCCTGCTCATAAAAAAAAATGCAGCTTATTTAAGTGTCCATGCCCTGCTCAAGCATGATGTCCTGGTCATAGCTGGAGCCCAGCATAGTTCTATGCACAGTAAATGAATGCAAGTACGGATCATGCTGCCTTTCCAGTCTAGGCATCTCGAGATCAGCAGGGTCTTCGTGAAGTGAATAAATGACCTGTTTCCTGAGGACTATGTCTCAGTCTACTCTGCTACTTACCATCTGTTTTCCAGAATGTTCCAGACTAGGCAGTGGGAGTCTACTTAAAAATAAGTTATATCACTTACTCTCCTGCTTAAAGCCCTATATCGGGCTCTTGTGCTGCTCAGAATAAGCCCCAGGCCTACCCTGGGGTGTGGGAATTCAGGCTGATGAGGCTTGCCTGTCCTCAGCCTCATCTAGGCCAGGTTCTTCATTCCTGAGAACGCCAAGCTCACCACTCTCCTTACTGACCCTCATTGTAGTACCTCTTCCTCTTGGACTGTAGATTTTCTGTTTCCTCAGTCTAGACATTGCTTTGCTGGTTTCTCACTCAGCTTATCTGTATCTTCCTTCTAGGGTTACCCAAGTGTTGCAATTTTCTTCCTTAGGAATGCCTGTCACCCAGGAGGCCCTGCCAGGCAAAGTATCCCATCCTGGCAGCTGTCCATCCAGCCTCTGCATTAACCCAGTTTTCTGACTACTGGAGTCTGAGCCAAGATCTGTTATTCCAAGGCTTCCCTTTTTCTGAAGGGGCCATCCCAGGACAGTGGTGCTATGCTCACTGGGACTGTGCCCACTGGCGAGGTTCCTAGTTTATATCTACCCCAAATAAACTTTGGCTAATTAAAGATGTGCATTTTTAATTCATATATTACACAAAGATTACGAGAAAACCCTATAGTATGTCTTTTACCATAAATAAGAAAAAGCTTCTTAGATACAGCAGCACAAAAATTGGAAATTATGGGAAAATAAAACTGTGATGAACAACGTAATTAGGTCAAAGTTCAAAATGTTGGTATAAGAAAATCTTATACACAGAAAGCTCACAAACTGCTGGCAGGTTGCAGGAAAGACCTAATGAACAATACAAAAAGATCTATAATGACACATAGCCGCATAGAAAGGCAGGGGCCCATTTAGTGAGGTCAGGGAACAAGACAGAAACGCTCTCCACGCAGTACGGCAGACACGAGGAATGTGAGCATGCCACCAAGATGGCAGTGGAGTCTAGAACACCAAAGGAGTGGCCGGAGGGTTGGAAAACGTGGGCTTTCACATGCTTCTGGTGAGTGAATTACAACAAGGGATGGGTGATTATTCAGCATCTGTTAAACGTTGTCTCTCTATCCCTATAATGTATAAGGAGGTATGTGTAAGGAAACTCACAGGAAGAATTTTTCTGAGAGAGCTGAGGAGATGGCGCAGTGGTTAAAGTGCAATGCAAGTATGAGGAACCGAGGGTTTTTAAATCTCAGAATCCACATAAAAAGCCAGACATGGAGGCCCACGCCTATAAGCTCCTTGCTAAGAGGGCAGAGACAGCCCAACTCCTGAAGTTCACTGGCTGACTTAACCGAATGATGAATTTCAGATTCAGTGAGAGACCTTGTCTCAAAACAAACAACAAATAAGCAAGCTGAGTGCAACTGAGGGGAGGATGTGGTGCTGACTCTCCATTCCATACACATATGCATGCATGTTCACATGTACTACTGACCACATGCATATTCATACTTACAAAAAGTACATACATCTGTACACATAGAGAATGAGAGAGAGAAAGGAAGGGGGAGAGCTTTATGAGAACCCTGCATGCTCAGTGGGAAAATCCCAAATTCTTTTAAATTTTTTTAATTTCCTGCACCTATGTCCTATGCATATCCTGGAATCCGAGAGAGGGCATGAGATCCCCTGACTGGAGTTATAGGTAATTGTGAGCAGTCATGTTAGTGCTGAGGACCAAACCTGGACCCTCTAGAAGAGCAACTTAGTTGCTGAGCCCTTGCTCCAGCCCCAAGGAGAGATCCTAAATTTATGCGAGTCATTTGACAGATTCATAAATTCCATGTGGCTCTGTTATTGGTCACAGCTAGTGACAGAATGGAGGTATGGCTAGTTACAGGATGGGGAGATTGTTCTACTAAGTGAGAGTGAGTTAGCAGAAGGAGGTACACAGTCTACAATTCCTTCTAAAAAACATACAAGTCATGGGGTTAGACTAAGGCTGTGCCTGCTTGTGAATAAATCCATGTCTGTACACATGTCTACACATGCAGAGTACTGCAAATAACAGCAGGAATTGTGGAGCAGAAAGACATAAGAGAGTCAGTCATCAGGACTGTGTAGTGGCCTCTGGGTGTCTGACTTAACTCCAATTGTGTGTTCATGGGTCAGCTATGCAGGCTTTGGTTAAGGTTAGCTGGGATACTAAATCTGTTCTCCTGGGCATGGTACTGTCTTGCCTATGACTCTGAACTCAGTTTTTTACACAAAGAAATGATGGTTCTCTCTAATGGACGTAAGCACCTACCTCCTCTTGGACTTGAGTGGAATGATGTCCATCCAAACCAAACTCTGTTTGCTGTCTGACACCCTCCCCTACTGTGGCTCATCCAGGGATTGTGAGGTGAGTAGAGGACCGGAAGCATTCTGTGTCTGAGGAGTCTCCTATCTTAGGAATCAACTGGGACCAAAAGTAGGCAATACCAAGAATGGTCTTTTCTAGCATCCATTAGATATCATTCACTGCAGGGAACATGGACCAAAGTGTTCACAATAGTGTGAGAAATACTACCAAGGCCCATGTGACACAGACAGACTCTGGGTATCAGCATTTACACTTGGGCCTCATCCCACTTCCTAGGAGATTCTGTACCTGCACCAGCTTGGGCAGGCCTCCCCAGAACACCATGACAGGTTTTCTGTCTGTTAGGTATAGCAGGAAGAGAGCTGGTTACTAGGGGCTGGCAGTGGGATGGAAAACGAAGAGATGATGACAGGGACCAAGTTTCTCAAGATTGAAGGCAGAAATGAAGCAATCAATTGTCATGCATAATGACTATAGTTAAGAATAATATGCATGTTTAAAATTGCTTAAATAGGTTTCTAACATGTTTACCATACACATACATACATACATACACACATACACACACACACACACACACACACACACACACACACAGTGAGCTATCAAGGTGTTAGGTATGTTTTCATTTGCTTGGTTGGATATTCTACATAGTTTTCATGGGTAAAAACACTACCTATGCCCCATGGATTTACACAATAACACTCTGCTATTTAAAAAGAAATGTGTGAGAGCAGGGGAGATGACTCAGTGGTTAAGAGTACTTGCTCTTATAGAGGACTAGACTTCAGTTCCCAGCACTGACATCAGGCAGCTCACAACAACCTATAATTCAAACCCAACAGGCTCCTGGACACATGTTCATGTACACACATACATATATATGCATGCACGCACACATGCACAAATGCATGCACACACTTACACATGATCATATATGCATAAATAAATCTTTAAAACTTTATGAAAAGAAACTAGCTTGTTTAAGAAGCTAAACATTCCTTTCAGAATCCTGCTTCCCCACAAACTTTGAGGGCTGTGGCAGCTCTCTGTCATGGCTGGGGCCAGAGGATGACTCAGGTGCTGGTATTCTCTACAATTGTGGTTCTTCGCCTCTGTTTGCTTCTCCTCCTTGGGTATCAGCAGGGTAGTGAAAAGACCCACTATGTACAAGGCTCTTCCTATAATTCCAAGAAGTGATCAGCTATGTGTTCTGCCATAGGTGTAATTGGTATCTGAGGGGTGGATGACAAAGGAAAATATGAAAGTAAATCTCCTTGTTATCTCAAAAGTACTGTATCTCATGAGAGGCTGGCATGTGTAGAGTCTGTGTGATTAACCTTACTGGAGCTTGCCCTAACAGTTTTCACATGGAAAAGAAACTCTCATGTGTGCCTTTGTGTACATGAGAGAGAAATACATCAATCTACCTTTGATAATAATATACAGAATACATACAAAATAGCATACATCTGTTATAAGTTGGGTTAAAGTGTTCTTAGTGTTTTCTGTGGAAATGGCCACTTGCATTAATGCCTTAGCTACCCAAACCTTTTTTTTAAAGATTTATTTATTTAATGTGTATGAGTTTTGTAGCTGTACTGATAGTTGTGAGCCATGGTTGCTGGGATTCAAACTCAAGACCTTCAGTAGAGCAGTCAGTGCTCTTAACCAATGAGCCATCTCTGCAGTGTTTTTGCTATCCAAACCTTTAAAGAATGTGTAAGTACGCAGTCTCAGCACAGGAGAGAACAGAGATGCAGTGGCCCACCAAGGCCCACTGAACAGGCCTTTGTTACTCAACACCATCCCAACCATAGTAGGCTTTGCTCCAGTGTATAAAATTCACCTCACAAAATGTCCATCTCAGCTCAGAGCAGGTCACTCGGGTATGTCTGCATTGAGAGATAGTCCTTCTCACCTTCCTACTTGTGACTGTTACTCCTTATGAGTGCTGGATTAGATCAGGTAGAATGTGAATAAACACAGTTTATCCTCCCAGATGCTTAGGACGTGCTGAACTTGTGTTGGTAATGGCTTTACCTGAGACTTTAGTGACATGAGCTAACCTGCCTGTCCAGCTCCTGGACCAGTGATCTGCCTGCCCCACCACACTTAGCCACTGACTGAAGAAAAAGAAAAGGAAATCTGTCATTAAGGACGTCATGGGCTCAGCAGACCCCTCAGTACTTCTGAATGAGGCCCTATTCTCAATTAGCCACAAGAAATACAATGTTCCAGAGTTAGCAAGAAAACATTGGACACCTTTTATTTATTTATGGAAGACCCAAAACTTGCAAAATGCATTCTACAGAACCAGTATCCAAAGTGTTAAAATTGTGGTGTAGAAGGAAAAAGTGAGGTCGGCAGCTTATCTCGAATGTTAGCACACTTTAGCAGAGGACTTTTCAGCCTTAGAGACGTTCATTTCCAGGAGAGTGATATAAAGTCTTCTGTGTTTGCATTTGAACATAAAACTGCATTTTCTGAGAATATCCTGTGATACCAATGTTCTAAAGAACAATCGTGAAAAAATGCATGCAGGCACTCCTAGGAGTTCTGATTTGAGCTACTTAGATATAATATGCCCTTGAGAAGTTGGCAGATATACCCACTCAGAATACACACTGGCTTAGGGCTGTGTCCAAATCCCAGATCTGCATTCTAATAGCAGGTATTTCCTGCAGCTCCCTCAATTAACTGGGAACTTCTCAGCAACAGAGCTGAATCCACACTAGTAGCAGAAGGAAGTGCGGCCACATTCAAAGACGAATGCCAAGATGCTATAAAAAGACACCGTAGCTCTCTGCTTCCAGGTTGGCATGGAGTGAACTGACTTGTATTTCTACACATGCTTCTGCCGCCATGATCTGCCAAAGCAGCCTGGCTCAAACATCCATGTCCCAAGTCCTCTGGAATGCTAACCTTTCCCTTGTAAGTTGTACAACACCTGGCTGCATGGTTCTTAATCCTTTGGAACTGGTATGCAGGAAGAATTTCAAACAACTGGAAATGTAAACTGAAAAGCAGCAGGATGCTACAGGTGCCTTAGTGGGCTGTTGTGCTGGGTGTTTGGTAGCTGAGTATACGGGCAGACATGGTGAGGACTGTACTCAGAAAAGTTCAGCTGAGAACAAGGATTATGTTGACAACCTGGCTCTAGCAGCTATGCAAGCTATAGTCTTGCAAATGTTTTTTTACCTGTGTCCTAAAATCTTTGAGAAAGTTGATTGTAAAGGCAATGGAATCATTAATTTGGTGGAGAAATTTTTTAAAAAACACAACATTTAGATTATGGAGAGTTATTTCTAGCTGCTTTTAGCTATATTTTTAGTGAGACTTGGGAGTTGAAAAAAATATAACAGAAGGATTTGAAAAGCATTCAGTCTAGCCAGAGAAGGTGTTAAAAATTGGGGATGGAGTTGGTTTGATTATTAAAGTTACTAGCACCGTTCAAGGTATTCTAACACTTTGCTTTGAACAGTAGAAAAGATACTTCAGAGGCATCTCAGGAGCTGGCCAGACTCCATCCTTCATCCACCATAGACTCAAGAGTAGTACAAAAGACTGAGAAGAGTGACCTTCCAGGACCTTCTGCTCACAGAAGGCCATTTAGTGAAATGCTGTTTTGGCTATAGCCACTCTGACCCTCCCATGCTGCTGGTGCAGGGTAGCCCAAATATCTGAGCTGGTGACAAACAGTGGCATCATCCATATGATGCTGACTTTGAAGACAAGGTCATGAAGGCTTCCTTCCACCAATATCACAAGCGGAGGCTTTGAGGACCACACAATGTGCAGCAGGGTCGGAGACCCTTCAGGCAGAACGTCAGAAAGTAACTCATAAGGTCAATGCCCAAGCTATGACGAAGACCCCAGGATACTAGACATTATAGAAACATAAACCATCTGCCAAGAAAATTCACAGGTACTGAGTGGAGCTATCCCAAGACAGAGGCCATATGGTCTGCAAATGGCAAAGCCATTAGGAACAAGCATATCCAAGCCTGCCACAGCTCATATCGAGATGCTTTATGTCCCACATTCTAGGCACGAAGCTACAATATCTTATGTTTGTCCTGATGAGTTTCAATTTCACATTGTTCTTACACTTCCTCAACATGTTCTTGAATCTCTCTCTTTAGGTATTTGATTATTTTATACCATTGCATATTATAAATATTTATTTCAAATTTTTTTACAGGAGCTCTCAGCTACAAGTTTGCCTTGAGTCTAGAAAGGGATTTGAAATTTAAACTTGTGAACAATGTTGGAACTGTTTTGATTGGGGGATTCTTGGAGATGGGATAAATGCGTGTGACATTTTGAGATGCCCATGAGTATTTTGGAGACAGAGGAAAGAACTTATGGTTTGAATATGAAATGCCGCCCTGAGGCTTATGTCTTGAGCACTTGATTCCAAGTAACTGGAACTATTTTGGGACATTCTTAAAACCTTGAGAGTCAAGGCCTACCTAAAGGAAGTAGATCATGGGTCTCTCTCTCTCTCTCTCTCTCTCTCTCTCTCTCTCTCTCTCTCTCTCTCTCTGTGTGTGTGTGTGTGTGTGTGTGTGTATGTGTGTGTGTGTATGTGTGTGTATGTGTGTGTGTGTGTGTGTGTCTTTAAAGGTCACACTGAGTTCTAATGTCTGTCTCTGTCATCTCTGTCTCTCTGTCCCTGTCTCTTCACATACTCTCTCTTTTCCCTCCTCTTTCATTTCTTGTAGAACAGTCAGTAGCCTCCTCCACCTGGGCATATTCCCACTATCATGTTCATAATACCATGATGTCAAGTCACTATGGGTTGAACCCTCTGATATCACCAGCCAAAATAAAATTTTTCTTACAGATGTGGCCAACATTTTGATACACGCCCATAATCCAAAAACTCAGGAAGTAGAGTCAGGAAGATTGGAAACTCTAGGCCAACCTGGTCTGCAGTGTAAATTCCAGACTGAGGTTGAAAGTGAATGGGCTGGCCAAGTTACATAGCAAACAAGATACCAGGACGACAGAAGTTAGAAGGAGAGCCAAGGGGGAATAGTGTGGAAAAAGAGAGAATAAGAAAATGGAGCATAATGAGAAGAATGAGGTTAGCAGCAAAACAACTAATGGTGTCCAACCTTGTTCTACGAAGATGGCTCTAATTTATGTCTTCAAACAAACTTGAGTCACAGTTGAACACAGCAATAAAGATTCCGGGTGTTCAAAGCATGAACCTTAGGGAGGCATTTCATGCTAAAATCATAAACTCCTCCCCCTGGCTCCCAAATATCCATGGTCACCTCCAAATGCCAAGTGCATTTAGCCTGTCTCCAAAAGTCCCCAACTTCTAACAGCTTCAACACTGTACATGAGCATTCAAAGCATTAAGACAAAGATCCTAGTTAATTGGTTTGCTTTTATGGTCAGAATTTAATATCACCCAGAATATGTATTCAAAATTTGGGCCTACATCAAAAATAATAGCATTGGTAACATCAGAACCTGAAGAAAGTATGGAAAAAAACCCAGTATATTCTAAAACCTGACCTCTGTATGGCAGATACTACCAACATTTGTCTCTACTTCCTACAAATATTCATTTATGTATTGTGAGTTTGATTTATATTCGTATTATAATTTTTATACCCTGATAGTCTCTACAAAATTGGTCATAAGTACTTACAATTTGCTGTTGTAAGATTTTTCCATGAAGAGTCACAAAGAAGCATCCATTTACCATGGAAAGAAAGGGGACTAACAAATTGAAAAAAATATTACATCCAAGTCCAGGTTGTTGAACCAGAGATGGGTTACTCACCACAATGTAGGCTACCCAAAGGCAGCTGTACCACTGACAATCCCATGCCAACACATGTAAGATTCTGTATTAGAGGGATACCCCTAAGCTAGTCTTCCACATCCTATATACTCCAGCACCCCAATATCACAGGAGCAATCCTAGAGCAGGATTTCATACAACTGAGGGATAGAAGAAAGTGGCAACTGGGATCTCAGCTAAGGTCTTGAGATCTCCATGCTCTGTCTAACTAACGGGGGATTTAAAAAAAACAAACAAACATTCATTACCCTTTAAACATATCTATCACACACAAAGTGTATGATCACACTTATTTTATTGTGATGATTGTGCAGATCCGCACTCCTTAGCATTATTGTAGGAATGGTCATGTCATACCTGAAGGAAACAGCTTCACGGTCTTACTCACTGGAGTCTTAATTTACACAGATAGGAAAACTAGTGGTTCTTGTGATCACTTCATTTGACATACCCAGCAGTCTAGCAGAAGAGTTTTCTGGTAACTGGAATGAGAATTGTCTTCTGTAGGCTCATATTTAAACACTTGGCCTGCAGTTGGTTGTTTTAGGGGGTTATGGAACTTACAGGATGTAGAAGGGCTTGCTGTCATGGGAGTCAGGCTTTAAGAGTTACAGCCTCACCCGCCTTCTAGCTCCCCACCTTCTCCTCTGCTTTCTCTGTATGGCTGAAGATATGATGTCTCAGCTCCTTGCTCAGAACACCTGCTGCAATACTCACCCTGCCATTATGGTCTCTTCTTCTAAAACTGTGAGCCAAAATAATTATTTCTTCTCCAAGTTGCAAATAAGGCAAAAATTAAATACAAAATTAGTTTGGAAGGGAAAAAAAGAGTACTAGAAAGCTTAATGTTACAGTGAAAGAGAAATAGGAGACTAGCACATTAAGGAGAGGCCTCCTGCTCTGAAACACGTGAAAGGGGCCCTCAGGGAAAGACCCTGCCCAGCTAAACTTTCAACTTGTGAAAGGAGAAGCCCTTCTACATCCTGTAGGAAGCCCTAGGAATAAATTGCTTCAATAAATAAAATCTATTGCTAATTTGGTCAACAACGGTAAGGGTTTGTCCCCAGGTGACAGCTAAGCTTGGCAGTGTCAGCCATGTGGACTGGCTGTCAAGGTTGAAGGATGAATATATGATGGGGCTAAAGAGATTCTTCCACAGTTTCAAAGAGCTGCTGAAGCCAGGCTATGTGTGGCAATACTAGTCACAGGAAAAAGGCTCTGGGAAGCCATTGCATGAGAATGTATCAAGTTCTGTGTCCCAGTGAATACTTAGATATTTGACATGCTAGAGCCTTAGGTCTTCGGCCATGGAGTGCTCGGTATAAGAGTGAAACAAAGCTGGAGAAGAGCCATCTAAATCCTTTTAAACTAAATCTAGCCCTGGACATGGATTTGATGTTTGCCCTGCAGGTTTTAGGCTAGTTTATGCCCAATATTTTCTAACTATGGCCTCATTCCTTTCTTTTGTAATGGAATGTAGATTTATATTAGAAGTGTTTGATTTACTTCTTAATTATACAAAGGGTCACAGTTAGGACAGTACCTTGAGTCTCAAATGTACTGTTAAAAGCAAGGGAACCTCTGAAGTTGGTCTAGATGCATTTTGCCTCATGAGATGACCATGAGTCTATGGGGATCAGAGGAATGCAGTAGTTTAGGAAGAATGTCCTTCGTAGGCTCAGATATTTGAATACCAGCTTCCAGTTGGTAGAACTGTTTGGGGAGGTTATGAAACTTGCAGGATATGCAGTCTTGCTGAAGAAAGTATATCATCACCAGCAGTGGGAATTGATACCCTAACTCTCTTCCCATTTCCAGTTCTCCACCCTCTCTCTCTTTGTGTTTGAAGATGTTATATCTCAGCTTCCTGCTTCAACTGCCTATGGCCATGCATGCCCTATCATAATGGACTCTGCCACTGGAACTGTATTCCCAAATAAATGTCTTCTTCTATAATTTGCTTGTGGTTATGTGTTTTAATCACAGTAGTGAGAAGTAACTAATGCAACATTTCTTTCCCATATTCCACAAAGGGGAGAGATCCGAGCCTGAGCAATCAGGACAAAGTAGGTCTCAAACCACATCTCAAAATAACACCATCAAGCAAAGTCAATGTCGTTAGTCCTAGTGCTGGGGCAGGCTTTGCATGTGGCATATAGCTTGCCTCAAAGTTGGTGTTTGGTTGTATTCAATTTCCATCTCTGAAATTTCTTTGAAAAGCTGAGAAGTCAGATTGATGCAGGTAAGAATGTGATCTACTCCAAATGAGCTCAGAAGAGGCTCCAGCTCCTAGAAGTCCACAAGTAAAGAACAGCCTAGGCTGTGTCCCCCTATACCACAATAGCTGCAGGAGCCAAGCCCCAGCTGATCCAAGCTACTTGCCTGTCTTTGAGTGGAGATAAAGACCTCAGACCTAATTTGTCTATGGGACTTCACCTACTTTATAATGGGTTTTCAATTCCCTCCCTCCCTCCCTTCTTCCCTCCCTCCCTTCTTTCTTCCCTCCTTCCTTCCCTCCCTCTCTCCTTCCCTCCCTCTCTCCTTCCCTCCCTCTCTCCTTCTCTGTGTGTTGGAAGGTATAATCTTTCAGGCTCCTGCTCAAGTCTCCTATGGCAATGCTTTGGCCATCATTATGGACTCTGCCCCTGTGAGGTCAGATCTATTTGTAAAGTACCAGGACCTGCTGCTGTCAGCTTCTCAATAGTCCTTTCAGCTAAAAACCGATACTTGAAGATGTTAGGGAGTCTGGGCACCTTGTATCCTAAAGCACTTGGTGCTTGCTCACTTATCTCCTATTTTTCATGTAATCTAAATAAATACAGATATGTGTGCATATTATATAAAATATAAAAATGCATGTATATATGTATATATATATAGTTATTTCTATTTTATCTTATTTTTTCCTCCTCTTCCTGCTCCTCCTTTTTCCTGTCCTCCAGTAGCCAATTTCTTTCAGGTTCTTGACTGTAAGGATTGTTTATGTCTTTCATTGTCAGCCAACTGTTCCATATACATTTTCCAGATTCTACAGCATCTGTTTCACAGACATGTGGCTACACAGAACTGTGACAGGCTAGACACTGGTTCCTGTGCTTCTGGGAATCTTATATCTACAGAACACTGTCTACACTGGTAGCCATAGACCTGAGCACCTGGAGCGCCGAGCCAAGTGCTGTGTAGTTTTGCTCAGCATAAGACAGGAACCATCTCTGCCCACATCCTGGGTCCTCTGTGCCATCTTCTCACTATTCCATCCGTGTTCTTCTTTCTCATCTCTTATCATGTCCCTCAGAATCTCTCCTGAAGCACCATGTGTCTGTGCTGGTGTCTCCTCTTTGTGAGACAATGAGGATAGTGGCTTACATAGGACACAAACTACCTGACATGGGCCAAGTTCATACCACCAGCTGCCAAGTGGATCATGGGTAACTGGTCCTTATGAGGTTACAGCTGAAAAAAAAATGATGGCAAAGGCAACTCTCCATCTAAGTAGATGTTTCATTAAAAGAAATAGCTAGTGATGCCTCTGACCATGCTGCCAACCACCATAGGTATTTGTGGAACTCTCTGTTTGGCTTGTCTGACCGCAGAGCACTCTGTGGTCTTGGAGGCCCAGTGCCTGGGTCCTAGCTATGTTGGGCGCTAGTCTGCGATCTGGTATGATAATATAACATCTGCTCAAGATGGAGGAATGGATGGAGCAGTTACTAATGTAGGACAAGTACAAACCTGGATCCCAGGACACAGAAATTGTCAGGGTGTTATACATTAAGGAGGTAACGGCTGCATGTGGCTATTCCAGAGATATCTAGGTAGACCCTGTGCAGATCTCAGCAGAGACCAGTGGGTATAGGTCTAGAGAAGGCATGACTGCCCAGTTCACCAGCTCCTGGAGTCCACCACCCTCCTCCTGCTCTGCTTATAACTTAAAAGCACAATGACAGCAGATGACAATAGCCCTCCAGCGTGCATGCTTCCTGTGAGGATCAAATGTGATCACGGTATCAGTTGATCAACATTCACCAGCTCGTCACTTGCCACTATGCCACAGCTTTACAACAGAACACAAGCATCACTGGGAATGGAATTGCCAACGCTGCTGTTGCATCAGGACCAACGATACCCTAAAACACAGCTTTGGTTTTAAGACTGCCAACTCCGTGGTATCTAATATTCTTTCACCAGATTTCTTATTGACCTTCTAATTTTCTAAATTCCGACTGCCTAAAGCCACACTGTCTACTGTCCTCAGCTGGGAAAGACCTCCCCCATGCTCCTATCTCCTCCCCTTCGAGGGAAATTCCAAGCATAGCTCTTTCCTATGCTGGGAGCTCTGGCCGCTGCAGCTTCTCGCCCTGGCCTCCCAGCTCTAACTCTCTCAGCTTCCTTCTTCAGCCTTTGGTAGAGTCCTCCCTCACTGGCTGTACGAGGAATCTGAATTGCAGGCTGTGCTACTGTCTACCAGACGCTTAGGCTATAAATCTGAGAAAGACCAGCACCTGTTCTGAGCCTGGAGGAAAGTCCTTCCAGCGGGACTGACTGCTACCCCTGAGGTCTATTCACCCTTTCTGTGCCTATATCAGTGGTTGACAGTTTAACAGAGTTTCTATAGCACCTAAACTTCTTCCAGAATGAGAGCGAGCCTTTTAGCAGTGGGGTATATTATCATTTTTACTCAGAGCCCTGGCTGCTATGAGCTTTAATTAAACCTCTGTCGGGAAGGAAGCTGGAAATGGCCCCCTAAAAGTTAGCTCTAAAGGAGAAGGCTGATTATCAGAGTACTAGGTCGGTACTCTGCTGTTGGTGAGGTAGCTGGACTCTCCGGGCTGCCAGGGGTAAAGCAGGCTTCTTGCATATCCTACCCCAGAGCCAGACAAATGCAAAACATGATGCCCTTCATCAACTCCCTCTCAGAAAGGTTCATTTTCATTTACAAGGGGCAATGAGGCGCTGTGAGCCTCTTAGCAGTGAGCTACCATTTACTAGGCAATTGGGTGTGGAGAGAAAGAGGTGGGCAGCTACATTCCTGACATATCAAAGGAATCTCACGGAGTCCAACAAATGCAGCCATTGTGAGTCCTAAATGGCCTGCTGTTGAAGTGTCCCAGAAGTGTGGGACAGCAAACAAGCTGTGGCTGCAGTGCACAAGAGCACCCCAGAAGGTCTCAGGGGGCTCCTTTCCTGACAGAGCTCCTTGCCATCCTCACCAGGGCACACACCTTTCCTTGAGAGTTTCTCCATGCTTTTAAACACAAGATAGAAGTCAATGACAGGTGGGCAGCTTGCCCCCAGGAGAATACTCATTAGAGAAGACACTAACTCCTTCCTTTGAAACAATCTAACCTTCAAACAAGATTGTAGCTACCAGGGCCTGTGAAGGCACAGTACAGAGTACTTGCAACCCTAAAGTGCCCAATGACTCCCTGCCACACAAGCTGAAGCTGGAGCTAAGCAGTCTCCCCAGGGACACCAGCTGGCTGCACTACCCTGCCATGCTGGGTAGAGGTAGACTGCAAGGTGCAGGGCAGTGCTAAGAAGATAGCTATTGGATGTCTCTGCTTCTCTGAGAAGCAATGACTCAGACAAGAAAAATTCACCACTCACTCAAAGAAAAGTCTAAAATACAAGGAAGGGATGGACACCAGATCCCGAGGGGCTTGAGCCTACGAAGCTGAATCAAGAATCGGGCTGGTCCACAGCTGCTCAGGGAGTGTGGGCACCTCCACTGCACAATCGTGAGTGCCCTTTAAAGGAGCTCAGAGGTTTTAAAACCATAATTTACATACCATAAAATTTACTTACCTTACACCTGCTGTCCTCTCTCCAGCTTGGTGCATCTCTAACCACTGTGACTGCATGGCGCATTTGAGCATACTGTTTTCTAAGTTTGATAAAATATACTTGATCCAGTTTCTTATAACCACTCTTATTTTTCATATCAAGATTCAAAATCATATTATTTACTTCTCTTGTTTTCTTTTTAAATAGCTTTACCTCTTATACTTTAAAATATTTTATGTGTATGATATATGTCTAGGCACAATGCCTCTAGAAGCCAGGGGAAGGTGTCGTGTAAGACTCGGGGAGCTTTAACTTACTGGAGACCTCCTGAGTGAACAATGTGGATACGGGAATCGATGCAAAAAGCCAGAGGAATTTTATTTAATCCAGCATGTTGGGTTCACCCTGCACATGGGGAGAGAACGACCCTGTGCCGCCCATGCAGCCCCCAGCAGGCCTTTATACAGTCCTCAGGGCAGTTGTTATTATGCACAGTGTAATTGGCAAAACAGAGTCACCTTTAAACTAACTGGTTGTTAGGGAATGAGGTAGGTAGCCAGTGGTCTCTGAATAACTCGACCTTCCCTAGGTATAGGGACCTCCTTGTGGTCTGAGGAATGTAACTTAGCCTCTCCCTTCTGAAAGGGGCAAGTGTTCCATGACCTTTCCAAAGTTCCTGAGCTGACCCTTTCAGTTGGATCACCTGAGACTGAAGTTATAGATAGTTGTGAGTTGTCACATGGGTACAGGGAGTCGAACCTGGGTCCCGAGCAAGAGCAAACAATGCTCTTAATTGTTAAGCCATCTCTCCAGCCTTTATGCTTGGGTCCTTAAGCAAAACTGAGATTCATTTTATATATGGTATAAGATAGGGGTACAAATTCATTCTTTTGTGTTGTAATACCACCCAAATGCTACTTTTTAAAAAGATGTTCTACTCCTTTGAGTAGCCTGAGCACCTTGGTAGGAAATGCTGTTAATAGAAAATACCAAGGAAGAGGCTTATTTTGGGACCCTGTGGTCTGCTTCCTTGGCCTAATGTCCCATTTGGTGACATTCCTTCTTGTTTCTGCTTTTCTACACATTCTGAAGTAGAGTGTGTGAGTCCTACAACGTCGCTCTGTATTCTCTGCTGTGGATATGGTTTCAAATAGTAAATGCTATAAAATCATGAATGGTAGACCTTGACTGTAATCTTGTATTTTCTATGTTAAAACATCATTCATAACAAAGGGGGCTATGATCAGACAGTTGCAACGACAGGAGATCTAGCCTGCAACGACAAGATTCCACTCAGAGAAATGGGTCTGCAGATGGCAAGGTAGGCAACACAGCAAGAGAAAGAACTACTTAGAGTATCTCTTCTGTCCCAACATCCTGCCATACTGAGCAGCAGTATGCACCCACAAGGCAAATCTCCTCTATATTCAGACATCAGACCCTTCCCTAGGCCCAGAAGGCAGATCCTCCTTTGTTCCCAGGCAATAGATTCTCCTATATACCCACACAGTATGCTTCTTATATACCCAGGCAGCAAGCCTTTCTCCGCTCCTAGACAACAGACCCTCCTCTACACCTAGAGATGAGACCCTCCACATACACAAACATCAGGCCCACAACACAGCAGAACTCTCTCTACAGTCATACAGCAGGCCCTCCTCCACACCCAGCAGATTTACATAACAACCAGAAAGTAAGCCTTCCTCTATACCCAACCAGTAAAACAACATCTGTACCCTGTGAGAGTACTCTCTTAAATACCCAGATAGCAGACTCTCTTTTAAACCCTTCTCTGTCTTGGAAAAATAGTCCCTCTTCTACACAAACACTGAGAAAGCTTTCCTCCATATATAGACAACAGGCTCTGCTCTACACCTTGACATCAGACCTCTTATATAGGAGATCTTTCACTAAACCAAGACAGCAGGCTCTTCTATACTCAGACACTGGACCCTCCCATAAGCTAAAGAGCACACCTTCCTACACACTCATGCAAGCTATCTACTCTACCCAGGTATCAGGCCTTCTTCTGGACCCACACAGCAGCCCCTTCCCTGTTCAAAGAGAGCTGGCTGCACTCTGGATGCACATAATAGCCCCTCCTCTGCACACCACACACACTGAAGTTCTCCACATTCACACAGTAAGGCTATCTCTGCATGCAGACAGCTGGCACTCCTCTATATCCAGATGGGAGGTTCTTCTCTACACCCAAGCAGCTTCCTTCCCTCTTAGGCAGCCAGCAGACCTTCTCCCACATCTAGACAATAGGGTCTCCTCTACACCCAGACTGCTTTCCCTCTGCTACACTCAGCAGAAACCTAATCACAGAGCTTTTCAGTTATAGAGAACCTACTTTTGTAACTGTTTCCTTCAGCCCTCCTTAACTGTTGGGGTGTCTTCTGCAGCAGAATGACTCTTTGACTATCCCCTGAGCTTAAATATCATCTCAGGAGTCGTGTCTTATTCCTATTCCCATCCATTGTACCCACCACATATCACCTTCTGCTCAGAGACTCATCAAGAGCCTGAATTCTCATACTGTATTGATCTAGTCTTTATTCTGTGCTTGAAATAAGCAAAATATGAGGACAGATTGATTTGCAACAGCTTTAAAATTAACTTCAAAATATAACTCACTTGGTAGAGTATCTGCCTAGCCTGTAAGAGACCCTGGGTTTTGGTCCTCATTCACCTGAATTCCCAGCGCTTGGAAAGCAGAGGCAGAGGATTAGGAATTCAAGGTCATCCTTGGTAAATAGCAGGTTTGAGAGCAGTGATTATATAATGTCAGGGTATCCAAGCATGGTAGTTACATATATAATGCCAATGCTTAGGAGGAAAGAACATGAGAATTGCTCCAAGTTCAAGGACAACTTGAGCTACACAGCACATACTGAGCCAACCTCTCTCTCAAAGAAACCAATAATAAAAGACTAAATTGGCATGGAGAATATGTACAGTTAAGCAAATTGCCAAGCCATCACACAATATTGTGCTGACTATGTAGACTGAGAAGGAACGTGGAGGAAGAATGAGTGGCAAGAGGTTGGAAAAGAGGGCGAGTTAGGTGACAGAGCCAGTACACAGTTATGCAGGATCTACTCTGGTGGCAGGCCCCAGTGTCACAGGCCAGTACTTCCCCAGTGACCAGGACTGAACTCAGTATGGAAGAGGGATCCTACAGATCCCACAGTGTACTAAGGATGAACATTAATGCAAAAGAGGAGTCATATACAATTCCAGTAGACCAGACTGGGGATCAAGTCTTTAGGCTACCAGAAAGCTTAGGCTTCTGAGCAGCTAGAAACCAGTGACCAGCAGGGAGTGCTGGAGCAAAGCCACACCCTGACCTTCTTAGACAATCAGTGTCACAATGAGACTATCAATGGTGAGAGGAGGAAAGGCACGTCCGATATGCAGGGCTTTGGACAATCACTGCAGTCCTTATTCAGAAGAGATGCAGAGCTATCTCCTTAAAGAGAAAAGAAATCCAGGAAAGAGATAACTGGACACAGAGCCTCAGATTTATCCAAAAGAGTGGTCTTCTGCTTAGGGAACCTCCACCTACCCTGGGAGGGTGACCAAAACCAGACAAGTTCGTCCTTCAGAAAGGGTGTGTTTCTGGCTGTGGCAGAACCTGCCCAGCCCCAGGGAACTAAGAACCGTGTACAGACATGCATGGAAGCAAGAGCTTCCAAAAGCAAATAAACAGAAATAAATTAGGTGTGAGACCTCTTTTTCCTGAAACTTATTTCCCAGAGGGTATTCCTGCCTCTGAGTTACTATTTTTAAAAATGGACTAAGAACCAAGAAAGAGGAGAGGCTCTGATTTGGCCACACGACAGGACACCCCAGCCCTCTGTAGCTACAAGGGCTCTGCTATTCCTGATCCTGGCCCTGGGAGACAATAGGCTGCCCTCACCAGTGTGTTATTCTGACTCAGCTCAGCAGCCTGCAGGCAGGAACTCACTCCGGCTCATGTCATTGCCTATTCTTCTGTGGCTCTGAAGCATCATCTCACATAGCTTGTTAACAAAATAAAAGCCCACAAATGAGCATGCTTTATGTGACAAGTGTATCAAGTAGGAATCTCAGATCCAATTTCATTTCTGCCAAAAATAGGCTAGACCACAGTTGGTTGGCTTGTCACTCATTAATACATGATTTAATTGTTCAATTTTAAACATTAGGAACTATCAGCTTGTGTTTCTTAGTATTCTGACATTCAGTTGAATATTGGTTCCAGGATACTTCTTTTTTCAGAAGAATCTAAAAGGTAGTGTTACCCTGTAATTAAACTAGCGCGGTGTATTAACTTGTTTCCTTCTTATCTCGCAGATGTTGCTCTCTCGTTTACTGATTGTTCAGTTGTAACCTTACTGTTGGCCATAGATTTTCTACTGACTTGAGAATACTCTTGGAATTTCCCCATTCTCTTCTTTGATACTTCCTATTTTCTCTTTATGCCTCAAATTATCTTTCTGCATATTTTAAGAGTGACTATGCTGGCCTTAATCTCTATTATTTCTTTAAATTTGTCCATGGATGTATGTAGCAATCTCTTATCTATCTCATTATACTGAGCTGCTAGGGTCCTGTGGGAGACCAAGGATACTGCCCCAGTGAGCTCTCTCTCTTGCTCAGTACTAGAAGCATCCCTGCCAGGCCCAAAGGCAGGACTTCGGTAAGGAAGGGTTTTTCTGCCAGTTCATGTTGTCATACTTGTCTATGAACAGCAGAGAATCAGAGATTCTTACACACTAAAATATGTGGTGCATGGAGGTTCTATAATGTTCAGTAATAAGATGAATACACTTGGGGTATTATTCAAATTAGAAATTAAAAACTACAGGAAGTTCATGCTTATGAAACAACATACATAGAGCATGAAATAATAAGTGCAGTTGAATAAAATCTGACTCTGATCTAAATCATTTAACTATTCAAAATTTTACTGGTTGGTTGAGGCATATCATAACCTCAAAACTAGCAGCCGCCTCCTCTAGTCAGTGGGAATGGAGATTTTCTGATGTCCTTCTCCTTTCTTCTTTCTCCATCCCTGCCTCTCTGGTTCCCTCCTTTCTTCTCTCCATCATCTCCATCCCTCCTTCCTATTCTCCTTCAGCTCCTTCTTCCTTCCATCTTCCCCCTCCATTTTTCCTCCATCCTTCCTCCCTGCCCCATTCCTTCCTTCGCATAAAATCAACAAATCTACATTAGTACCATGGGGCACAGGCATATCATACATGACACCTTGCCTGATACCTGCCAGGTTTAAAGAACTGTGTCATGACATTGGTGAAGGACACTTCGGAAATTTAAATGATTCTTTGTGGTCTAACTTCTTGAGTTCTTTGTATATATTGGATATTAGCCCTCTGTCGGATGTGGAGTTGGTGAAGATCTTTTCCCACTTTGTTGGTTGCCGTTTTGTCCTTCTGACAGTGTCCTTTGCTTTGCAGAAACTTTGTAATTTTATGAGGTCCCATTTGTCGATTCTTGATCTTAGGGCATAAGCTATTGGTGTTCTGTTCAGGAACTTTTCCCCTGTGCCCAAGTCCTCCAGGGTCTTCCCAAGTTTCTTTTCTAATAGTTTCAGTGTGTCTGGTTTTATGTGGAGGTCCTTGATCCACTTGGAGTTGATCTTAGTGCAAAGAGATAAGAGTGGGTCAATTCGCATTCTATTCTAGTAAAAGCAGAACATAGGGCATTCAGCTTTAAATTTAAAAGTCAAAGAGAAAAAGACTACATGTGCTCTAATCTGTTTCTAATCTGTGTCTAGTGTGATTAGGTTCTTGAGGAGATATTTGAGCATAGATATTCACTTGATGCCTATGTAGACAGCTTCCCAGAGAATGGGGTTTACAAGAGAAGGCTCTACAGCACAGACTCTAGTGCCCGACGTAACTGGAGGAGTGCTGATTTCCAGGCCAAATGCAGACATGTTGAGTCCTTCTTATTTACATCAAACACTGAGTGTGCTATTGCTCAAAGGAGAATTACCAATGATGGTGAACTTATACTTTGGGGCAGGTGGACCATATGATCCTGAGGAAGTGAAATATCTATAGTTATAAGTTCTAAGATCTAAAGGATTTCTTATCTATAGAAAAGAACTATCTATAAGTTCCAAGAATATCTCTAGGCATCTGTCCAGAGGCAGCTTGCCATCTTAAGGAGAGGAGCCTTCCTTTGTCACTTGATCTGTCAAGGTTTAAGATAGCCCAGAGGTTACTGCCCCAGGAACAGCACAGCAGTGGCTGAACTTTTGGAGACAGGTGCAACAGTGAATATACTGGAATAATGAGGGGACATCAGCAATCATATGAAGCATTGCCTCCCTACCCTAGACCTCTCTCTGCCTTTCCTCTTCTGGGAGGGAGTGTGTGAACAGGCTGACCATGTTGATGGGAGATTTGAGTTTCAGGTGCCACTGTCCTAGTGGGGGCCAGGCTGTTCTTTTTTTGTTTGTTTGTTTGTTTGTTTGTTGATTAACAAAATTAGCATAAACTTTAGAGGCTACAAAGGACATCAAAATATTCCTTAACATGTTCTAGCACTGGAGGTGTGTGCCTCTAGCACACGGCCTAACCCACTTGTTCTTTTGCTTATTTGTCCCTTCCTTCCTTCCTTCCTTCCTTCCTTCCTTCCTTCCCTCCCTCCCTCCCTCCCTCCCTCCCTCCCTCCCTCCCTCCCTCCCTCCTTCCTTCCTTCCTTCCTTCCTTCCTTCCTTCCTTCCTTCCTTCCTTCCTTCTTTAGGGGTTAGAAATGAAACACGTGTATATAGGTCAGAAGCCAACTTGAGGGAGTCAGTTCTGTCCTTCCAGGCATTGAACTCTGACTATCTACCTTAGTAGCAAGTGTCATCTAAGCCTTCCCACTAGTCCAGGCTCAGATCAGCAATGCTCCAAATCCTTGAGGAAGTCATAATTAAATGAGGCTTACAGGATGAATCCTAGTGTGGAACTCACCCTAAGACTTCTGTGAAGGTAGATTCTATCCCAGATTTAAGTAGATGCTTTTGTGGTTTCCTGAATGTGCCAGCCTAATAAAGAGCCAGGGAAGGCCCTGCCTCAGAGCTGGAAGACTGGCTTAAACACAGGGAAACATGGCTAGCCCATGGCTATTCTGGTCCTTGAGAGGGTTGAAATGTCAGTCATGGAGGATACCCATTTATATCATCTCCTAATAAGTTACAAGGTCCTTCAGTGCTTAATGATTTTTTTTTACAGATGGAGAAATGGAGGCACAGAGAAATTAAGTGACTCGGCCACAGTCACAAGCTGGGGAGGACCAGGGAAAGCCTAGAGAGAGCTGGCTCTGGGCCTGCAACCTGCCCACGGAGTCACCCTGCCTCCGTCCTCAGGAGAGAAGGCTTCCTACAAGGTAAGAGCCATGTGTCCCCAGGATGTGCAGCCCTTGTCTCCACCCTGAGTGAGTGCACAGCACTGTGAGCAACACTCCCTGTTCCAGACAACATCAGTGGTGATGTCCACAGGTGTCCACCCTGGGCACCTGACCCTCGATCCTGGCAGCTCTGGCTTTCCATCATCCTTATGTGGCCTCCTCAAGTGCCTCCCAGTAACCCTGGGTTTCTGATGTCTCCATCTTGTCATCCCTACCACAGCTCTGCCTTCTCCTGTGAAACCCTCACTCTGGTCTATTCCCTCATGTCTGACCCTTCTTCCTCTCAGATGGAGTGCGCCACAGCCCTGAACCTTAGAAAGGAAGGGGGATACTCCCAGGACCCTCCCAGAGCTCTTGTTTGCTTCTGTCGCAGCCTCACTGCCCGCTCACACCCAGCACACCTCAGGGCCTTGGGACACCTGGGTGACTTTCACCTCCTGGGCATTGACAGGAACCTAACCCTGGCATCATGATTGCAATGGTGTGTCGGGCAGGGAGGGAAAGGGCATAGATGAAATGTGCACCTGTTTCCCTGGCTGGACATTCTGTTCTCCAATCCTACACAAGGCAATTCCAGTGTCTGTCTGGCACATGCCATCAGTCTACCCCACAGAATCTTATTGTTGCATTGAATGTCCATTGCTTTTCCTTATATAAGTTTCTCTAGAACTTTATTCCCTCTTGTCTTCTGTTGAGGTTTCTTTGTGATGTTTTCCTGGGAAATCTTCTGTTGGTGCATTTACATCAGCTCCATCCTTGAAAGCTAAATGCAGTGAGGGGTCCTCAGGTGGAGGGGTGCTCTTGTCATGGAAAGGGTACACCTGTCACAGAAAATTGTTCCAACAGGGACAGCTTAGTGACAATTAGGTTCCATTCACTGATGGCAACCCCACAGTGCAGGTGCCATCCCTGGGGCCCACATAGCTCACAGGTCCTCAATGTATGCTGAGTAGTTTACAGTTTGCAAAGCCCTTCCGAGTCGTTCCTAATCGTCTGCAAGCATTCACAGCCACCTGCCCCTCACTCTCTTCAAGCTTATGCGAAAGTGTGGTTCTTACTCAGAACATGGTACAATGCTAACACTGAGGCGTAAAGGACACCAGGACACAGGGCAGGGAGGCTCCACCAGGGCACAGGGCAGGGAGGCTCCACCAGGGCACAGGGCGGGGAGGCTCCACCAGGGCACAGGGCAGGGAGGCCCCACCAGGGCACAGGGCGGGGAGGCCCCACCAGGGCACAGGGCGGGGAGGCTCCACCAGGGCACAGGGCGGGGAGGCTCCACCAGGGCACAGGGCGGGGAGGCCCCACCAGGGCACAGGGCGGGGAGGCCCCACCAGGGCACAGGGCGGGGAGGCCCCACCAGGGCACAGGGCAGGGAGGCCCCACCAGGGCACAGGGTGGGGCACCAGGGCACAGGGCGCGGAGGCTCCACCAGAGCACAGGGTGGGGCACCAGGGCACAGGGCGGGGAGGCTCCACCAGGGCACAGGGTGGGGCACCAGGGCACAGGGCGGGGAGGCTCCACCAGGGCACAGGGTGGGGCACCAGGGCACAGGGCGGGGAGGCTCCACCAGGGCACAGGGTGGGGCACCAGGGCACAGGGTGGGGAGGCTCCACCAGGGCACAGGGTGGGGCACCAGGGCACAGGGTGGGACACCAGGGCACAGGGCAGGGAGGCTCCACCAGGGCACAGGGTGGGGCACCAGGGCACAGGGCAGGGAGGCTCCACCAGGGCACAGGGTGGGGCACCAGGGCACAGGGCAGGGAGGCTCCACCAGAGCACAGGGTGGGGCACCAGGGCACAGGGCGGGGAGGCTCCACCAGGGCACAGGGTGGGGCACCAGGGCACAGGGCGGGGAGGCTCCTTAAGTGCACTGTGTATGCTCTAAGCCGCACCTTCTCCCCACTCCCATATCTGTTCATTTTATAAGCCGAAGCAGTTTACTTCAGCCAACATTCTGACGGGTCTTGTGTTTCTTGCCCTTAAACACTCATATGTCACAGGTCACAGCTCCTGTAACCCATAGGCACAGCTTCTGCTGCTTCCTATATTCTTTTAGGATTTTTCTCTCCCCTAAAAGCTACATGAATAAAGTTGGGTGTGGGTTCTAAGAAAATTATAAACTAAAGATTTGCTAGTATAATTTCGCATATATAAATGAAAGGTTTGGGCAGCATTTTTCTATGTCACAACATGTGTGAACTCTGAATTATAATATTCTTGCCCTGGTGATTAAAATGACTTAGGGGGAATCCGAGGTACACAATGACGAGATGGACAGCTACCACCTCCAAGGACCCAGACTCACCAGGTCACTACGGAGCTACATCTGAAAAGGCTCGGACTTGGAACTTTTGTTTTTAAAGGAAGGCAAATGAACCAACATCAGACAGCCCAAAGGCCAGCGTGCCGACTGGGACTCACCTTTGGTAGTTAAAGGAAGTGGAGCAAGCAGCATCAGGACTCTGTCTTGCTGAAGGAAGGGAAAAGACAAGGCCGTTAGGTAAAGAGTCTTTCTAGAAATGGGTGCAATCATAATTGACTAAAAAGTACATAAATTTTTTTACATATTTTAAGAGAAATTGACATTATCTTTTTAGAAAACTCTTTAACATTTGCGTAAAGGTGTGCATATTTATTGTGGCTTACTTTCTGTGGGAGAAGAAATCAAATCTACAAAAGAAAACAACACATCTCCCTATCAGTAGAAGGAGTTAGGGGCAAGACAGATGCCTCTGAGCACCAAGGACAGACATGAAAACAGCAGATCTATACACAGGAAAAGCCCTTCTGCTCCAGCATGAATGGGTCTGTGGGTCAGGACAAGCTAAATACATCCAGTTGTGCAGACATCCATATACAAACAGCGAGCATACAAAGGAAAGACTGGGTGATGTCCATCATGTTCCAGACATCCACACCAGTGTCATCCAGGGAAGAACATTGTTGGGGTAAGGTGGGGCCGCTGCTGGTTTTCCATCTTAATGCTAGTCAGGTCTATACCTTCTCAGTAAGGAGAAGAGATACAGAGAATGGGAAGTCTCTGGTCTGATGATAAGAATGATCTAGTGGGACTATCTGAATGATCTCACAAGGCAGTACAGTGTTGGGAAACTTGTTTACAGTGAGTTTTGAGAAAAGTATTCTAAGAAGATGGATTAAGAACAAATGAGTGACTAACACTGAGAAAGAAAGCTTAGACACTAGAGACATGGGTGTAGAAGAGCATGCTCTGAACCTTTACTTTACAAGAAGAGTCTCCACCCTGCATTTGAATCCATGCCACGGTGTCCAGGCTAACAGCATCCTGGGTTAAGAGCTGGTAGGGATGCAATCCTATGAAAATCACACATGTCCTATGTTTAGGTTTAGGTCTGGTCTCTTCAAGGTTCTCTAAAGGCTCTGAGAGTCAGCCAGCTACTTGCTCGTGAGAACAGTAATCCTCAGGGCTGGGGGAGACCTAGATTTCCCCAGAAATCATGGTTGCTGGACTGCTCTGTGAACCAGCTCAGACAACACTGGAAGCAAGAAATTTGAATTCCATTGTGGGTGAATAGATACCATCAGGAACAAAGACAGAGCAAAAGATCAGGGTCGTAGGCTCAGTAGGACAGTGCACACTATCCTCTGGGGATGACACCACTCAGCTCTGGCTAGTGACGATCAAGAGAGAGTCAGGAAGTCTCTCCTAGTATACTCGTTACTCGGTTTAGTCAGAATCCTCCCAGACATGAACACTGGCCCCTGAATGTACACGGCCGCTGCATCTCAGAGCAAGGTGGATGTGTTACATATTTCCATCCTACTAATAACAGGAGGAAGAAGAAAACACACACACAGACAGACAGACAGACAGACAGAGGGTTTGTTTATACTTCTGTCTTATTCATCTAATATTTTTTTTCTATCTGATGAGATTAAAGATTAGACAAGTTGAGTGATGTTATACTGGTGCTGTGAACCAGAAGCCTATTTCTCTCCTAATTTTCTGTAACCTCTTGAACCTATCTCTTATTTTACATGAATATCGGATCTAGATCCCAATAACCAGCATGCTTCACCACATTAAGCAGTCTAAACGAAGGTATGATCATACGTCAGACAGCCACTTTCAACTGTTTTAGCACTCCGTTTCTGCACTTTGCGGGAGTGACCAAAGCATGATTTCTTTCTTGCTGACCTTCGCAAATGGGTTTTATGATCCAAATTTCTGTGAGCCAGAGCAGAGTTTGGGCACATGTTCTGTTGTGGAGCTGTGTGCATGGTATGTCTGTTACCTAGGAGACAGTTACTTGCAGAACAGGTGCTCGTGGGGCACACCAACCCACACAGTTTCATCCTCACACCTCTTCTCTCCAGTGTTTGCTTCTTCCTCATGCTGTCTTTCATACAACTTGGCCCCTGGCCCTTCTCTAATCTGCCCTTCCAGTGTGGCTAACCAGCAGCGAAACAGAGCTGAAGACAGGGTCAGCTGACTGGCAAAGATGGTAACTGCTTCCTGAATAACTACAGGATGGTAAGGCAGGATTAAGAAACAGCTCAGGTTCTGGGGTCTAACTCCAAGACACCTACATCCTACTTACGATTCAGGACCTCCTCTGGTCCTGTCCTACAAAGGGTAATATGGAGGGAAGACAAAGTCCACGTGTGGAATAGAGAAAGCTTGGCTTGCACAATCCCAGTGCCCAAAACACAGCTTCTTCCTAGTTCACAGTTACAACCTGCAGGCTGTCAGTACAGAAACTAGCCTTGATAAGCTCCCGTGGAGTCCAGGGACTGCATGAGAATACAATACCTTTAAAATAGCACTTCTTTACTGAGGCCCAACCTACGACTTTTATTGGAAGAGCTAAGATCAAAGTAGTAAGATAAATCCTGATTCCAAATGTAAAGGTATGTGCTATGAAATAAGTCACATGCTCTTTCTTCAATACTTCATTCCTATAGCTTCTGTTGGCACAAAACCACTTTCTTAAACTCAAGCCTTAAGTATAAAACCACTTAAAGATCTTTAGAAAAATCTACCATTAGTTTAAAATTAAACTTAAAGGGGAAAAGGATGGATGCTAGAATAGACCTCTCAGTGCGGATTTCCTAATGTACACTGCTGAAAGAAGCACTGGAGACCCAGGCAGTGAGTGGGGTAAGCACACCCGTCACAGGGAGGGTGAAGCTGGGATCTGGGATCACAGAGCCATCCTGGGGGCAGCTATGGGAGCTCCTGCAGCCTGAGCTAAAAGCCCCGAGTTGTGAATAGTCCAGACTCTGGCTGCCACTGATGGTGCCCAGTCAGGGGTCACCAGAGGAAAACCAGCCACCTTTTCAGGATGACAGACAGGGGGTGCCAGGCTTAGAACCTGCAAAGAGTACATGAGAAGGCTGCAGGAGTCCCTGGCATGTGACCATATACTCTTAGGTGTGACATTAGGAAAATGCCATTGCCCGGTGTGTGCATTATGCTGAATTTGAGCCACACTGCTGACACCTGCTGAACATGTGTAAGGGTAGAATGCAAACAAACTGGAAATGTTTTACCATGCAATTTCCTTCACTAAAAGGAAAGAAAAAGACACCATGTATTTAGTGTTTGCTGTATGTAGGATGTTGGGTTAGACATTTAAAAAATATATTTATCAAGCCGGGCGTGGTGGAGCATGCCTGTAATCCCAGCACTCTGGAAGGCAGAGGCGGGTGGATTTCTGAGTTCGAGGCCAGCCTGGTCTACAGAGTGAGTTCCAGGACAGCCAGGACTGCACAGAAACCCTGTCTCAAAAAAACCAAATATACACACACACACACACACACACACACACACACACACACACATATATATATGTGTGTGTGTGTGTGTGTGTGTGTGTGTGTGTGTGTGTGTGTGTGTATATATATATATATATATATATATATTTCTCACTTAATCATTATTGTAACAA
Organism: Apodemus agrarius; assembly: GCA_964023405.1. NCBI lineage: Eukaryota > Metazoa > Chordata > Mammalia > Rodentia > Muridae > Apodemus > Apodemus agrarius. The sequence goes on along the minus strand of OZ030011.1, from coordinate 94,411,567 downwards.
ATGTTTCATAGAAGTTAAAGCACACTCTAGAACCTCTGACATCCCAACAGGGTTAGTGATGGATAAACCAGCAGAACCAGAGGAGAAGAGAGAAACGTAGAACCAACCTGTGATGCTGGGACTTGGAGAGTGGGGCTGAGCACAGAACGGACGAGGCCTTTCTGCATAGCTGCAGTATTGTGATTACATGATAAGCAATCAGCGGGGAAAGAGCTGTCTATTTCCAGGGGCAGAATTGACTGATACATGTAAAACAAATAAAATACAGAGAGGGCACATGCATTTAACCCAGCATACAGAAGCAGCCTGGTCTATATACTGAGTTGCAGCCCAGCCAAGGTTACACAGCACATGACTTTGTCAATATTGATAGTAATAACAACAACAGTAACAACAACAGCAGCAGCAACAACATAGAAAGGATTATAAATTTAAATATAGAAAATAAGGGAGTGCTTATTTGGCTACCTGAGACAGATAAGGATAGATAAGGAAGCCAGTGTTCCCTTCCCATGCCCATGGGAAAAAGCAGGGACTGCCATACCTGGGGTTAGACATTCTTGCCTGGATGTCACCCAGGAGCATCATAAATGCAGGTTTACTCACCACACTGTGAATAAATGTGCCAGACAAAGTGGTAGCTGTTCCCCTCTGAAATGAGGAACAGACCCTGTGGATGGTAACCCTTAACGAATCCTCAGTATGACCTGGATGCTTCCCCATGCCCTAGATCCTTTGTCTGGATTATCTTCTTCCTACCCTGTTTTAACTGGAGACATGTGATTAACTTCAAACATCAGTTCCTCTTCCCTTCACCACAGATTTTACTATCTCCACAAGAGAGTATTTCTCAGCTCAATTTACCCTCACACTTGTAATGCAATTTTAAATTCCTTAAAGGACAGGACTTTAAAAGCCCCCCCTCTCCTAACTCCCTTTCTCCTGGACAATTTCACAGGGTCTTAGAGGATGCATGGTTTGTTCCTCACCACAGGCTTTATTCATTTGTCTCATGTGTCCAGAACAGCTTTGCTAAAATTTTGCTGTATTTTGAAATCTCATGTTAAATAGAAATTTTAGAGCCTCTGTGTGTCTTTCCCATTGGGTGCTATTTAAACTACAGCCTTCAGATCATTAATGCAAAGGCAATAACTAGACAGAGACCATGGTAGTATGGGGCCCAAAAGATGCCCATGAAACTCCTGTACCATTTGCAGCCCCTCAACAGTCCCTGGGTACCTTTATTGCATCCATCCCCTCTCCCTAGACAGTGAGGCTCTAGAACTAAGGGACCAGTTCACAAGGTTAGCTGGGGCAGCATCCCAGCCCAGCCTGCCGAGATAATCATGTAAGCCCTCATAATCTATTCTTTTCAACCATCTTCTGTGAGTGCAGCTAGGTCACTCTCTCTTCCATAATGTTTCTATGATTTAACCACTCATGCTACCGTGGCCTCTGGCTAGCTGTGCCCACGTTGCCCCTCTTGGCCTCACAGTGTTCCCTCAAGTGCCATTCTTCCTTTGATCCATGGGATGTTCCTTTCAACACACTGCCTGTCCTTTGTTACCTCTCGACTTGCAGTTTCTCAGAAAATGTCTCCATCTATTCTCCTACACACCCATCTATCCCTCCATAAACAACCCTTCAAATGCCCTTGTGCAGGGATGAGTTACAGGCTCTTTCCATGCATGGATATATGAGGCCCAGTTACCACAGCATTCCATGAACATGAACCTTCCATGAGCTATCCTTCCCTTCTGAAGCTATCCTTCATTTACTAAATTGGGTGTGGCATTGTATCTGAAGCAGCCAAGTCTCACTAAGAGATATTAAATTCACGGAATGAGCTTATGTTTCTTATTGTATGATGTATTCTGCTGCCACCACATTATATCCATAGAGTGTACGTGCAGGCACCTCAAGCTGTAGCAAAAAAGCATTTATACACACTAAGCTATGCCACTCGCAAGGCCATGTGCATCTGTGGGGTGCTTTACTCTAACATGTCTTTGTAACTCTTTCCATGAACTAAGTGCTTTTGATTGGACAACACATAGAATATGTCATAAGTCCCCCATCTTCTTCCCAGGAATTTAGCCTATCCATACTGGGGATGGCAACGAAATCACAGATGGAGTTGGCAGATGATCATCCAGTAATCTGAGAGGTGTTTTTACTGTTTGTCTTTGATCAGCAACTCTGTCTTATTGAGTAGAATCCATTAATCCAGCCATCTATAAGAAAAATAAAAATACTTTTGCTTACTTATAAACATAATGGGTATCTTCTTCTTTGTTCTTGGTATAAAATACAATGCAGACACCCAAAAGTGTCCTAATCCAGTCCTCAAGAGGATAGCCAGATCCCTGGAGATCCATTCAAAACTATGGCTGGAGAGTGCAGAAGCCAAGTGGTTACAATATCCAGGTCCCCTTGTCACCCCTAAATGAACACACTTAAGACTGTTCAGCCCTTGCTTACCCACGATGCCCTATGGAGGCCTTCCTTTATAGAGCCACCCAGGATTAAAGGCCTAAGACTATAGTGCAGTGACAGTCAGAAGTGGCACACTCAACAGTATGAATTCACTGGACAAAGGCACTGACCACCTAAAACTCTATTCCCAGATGGACGTGGACGCTGAGGAGAAGCGCCATCGCACACGGTCCAAAGGGGTTCGAGGTAAGTCTGCATTCCCCATGTTCCTGTGGCTGGCCAGGTAGCCCTCATCCTGCAGAAGTGCTAAAGTGCTTCACTCAGACCCCTCTCCCAGTACCACCAAACTTTTGGTAATTTTCCATGGAAGTAGAGTACCTGTGACACACGATAAATTTTTATCTGTTTTCCATCTTTCTGCAGTTCCTGTGGAGCCAGCCATACAAGAGCTGTTCAGGTCAGTGCTTTGTGGGTGGAAGGCATCCCGAGCAGCAGTTTAGAAAATTCGCCTCTGAGTGGGTACACTGTATTTAAAAATTCATGGGCAGCTTGTTCACGGCCTGCTATAGTGATGCAACTAGTTCCCCAAAACTGCTGATAAAAGACATCCTCCTTTGGTCGTCTCTGTCTGTCTCTGTCTCTGTCTGTCTGTCTCTGTCTGTCTCTCTGTCTGTCTCTGTCTCTTTCTCTCTCTCTCTCTCTCTCTCTCTCTCTCTCTCTCTCTCTCTCTCTCTCTCTCAGAGGCTCATCACCATCAGTGCCCACGGAATCCCATTCAGCTATATAATGAGCTCTTTCCTGTTGCAGCTGTCCCACTCCAGGCTGCGACGGCAGCGGTCACGTCAGTGGCAAATATGCACGACACAGAAGGTAATGCCTGCCTTTTTCACAATGTGCTAAGATGGCTTGTTTAGAGACCCAATGCAAATGAAGACGTGGGTAGGTGTTCGGGGACATGATGCATGCCATCCTTGTTTTTCCTCTCACTTCTCCATGTCCTTCCATCCCCTATACAGTTCTCAAAGCATGAGCCACTCTATACCACCATGCTAGCAATATACAAATTGGCACAAATTATGAAGAGTCTCACATTCTCACCCGTGAGTCCATGCTCAGCATACAGAGGGCCTAGGGCTTCCCACGATCCATGAGGATCTCTTATCCTTGTCTCCTCAGTTCTCCCCGCATGAGCTGGGAATGGTGAACCTCTGAAGTTAAATTAACACAGGATACGCTGAGCTTTCTGTAGTGATTTTGGTCCTATCATCTAGGAGATCTTCTGCTGGGATGCACAGACTGAAATGATACCCAGACAACTACAGTGATTGCTCGCACAGGGGGTGAAAGCTAGGACAGATCACACTCATAGTCCTGGGAACAGATGGCCCTGCTACTCCCACAGATACTGGGGGTGGGGGCTTCATATTCCTAATGGCAAGGGCTATGAAGAACATGTGGAAGAAAGGCAGCTAAACATGTACCATAGCAAGAGTACCTGTGCACACCCCTGTCACACTCATGTTTGCTTCACATCTGCTCTGACAGAAAGCACAGGTGGGTCCTGCTGTATGACAGCCCCATACATAGTCAGTGAGGAGTGCGTGCTAGTTGTAATGATATTGTTCTCACTTATTTTTGACAAGTCAAGTTGTAAAGAGTAAGGTCATCCTTTTCTACAAACTTTCCATGGCCCGACAGACATTATCATAGATGTGTGCTTAGGGGATACTCAGGGTGACTTCTCTTTTGTCCTCATTCTCTGTTTCCTCTCCAATAAACATTCATTTGTGGGTGAAATCAAGCCATTATTTTGACTGTCACTTTGTAAAAATCAGAGGAAAATTTATGCATCTTTCCCAGATCTCCATCCTGGCTCAGAAGGGCACATGGATTGTTTAATGAGCGCCATCATGAGATAGGCCTCCCCATGACATACAAAAGGACACACGGGACACTTTTCTCTAGGAATGTTTTGTTTTCAATTCCTAAGTTTAATGTGTTATATCACTATTCATACAGTATAAAACTATAAGTTACTAAATAAGATAATGAGATGGATAGCTAAGATATAAACGTTGCTTTGTGGAGAAGTACGCATGGAAGGTCTTAGTATAGGTGCTTAATGACTGCATGGTGTGCCCAAGAGAAGAAATAGTTGGCAAACTGTGGGTAGTATTGATTTTCTCTCTAATCAGCTCCTTGCTGGTGATATTTGGTGTTTATCACACTGTTATGAAAAGAAATTATTAAATTTGGTTACAAATGTTTTACCTGGGATTGTGCTAGCTATCATTTCATGGCCAAAGATTTGTAAAGAAGAGATGAAAGAAAGAAAGAAAGAAAGAAAGAAAGAAAGAAAGAAAGAAAGAAAGAAAGAAAGAAAGAGAAAGTTGGGAAGAAAGAAAGTTAGGAAGAAAGGAGGGAAGGAGAAAAATCTTAAAGATTTTTTTTTATTTTCTATATTCTTTGTTTACATTCCAAAGGCTTTCCCCTTTCCCAGTTCCCCCCCTCACCATATGTCCCATAAGTCCTCTTCCCCCTGCCCATTCCCCAATCACCCCCCCTCCCCACCATTTCTCTGTTCTGGAACTCTCCTACAAAACTGGATTTAGTCTTTTCCAGACCAGGGTCCTCTCCTTCCTTCTTCTTGAGAATCTTTTGACTTGCTAATTGTGCCTTGAGTATTCAGAGCTTCTGGGCTCATTAATTTCCACTTATCAGTGATTGCAATTCATGTGTATTCTTTTGTTATTGGGTTAACTCGCTTAGGATATTTTCCAGATCCAACCATTTGCCTAGAAATTGCATGAATTCATTATTTTTAATTGCTGAGTAGTATTCCATTATATAAATATACCACATTTTCTGAATCCATTCCTCCATTGAGGGACATCTGGGTTCTTTCCTGCTTCTGGCTATTATAAATAAGGCTGCTATGAATATAGTGGAGCATGTGTCTTTATTGCATGCAGGAGAATCCTCTGGGTATATGCCCAGGAGTGGTATGCCAGGGTCCTCTGGAAGTGTCATGCCCACTTGATTTGCTAATCTTAAAGGATGATTGCGAACAGTCTTGGGTTTTGATTCTGAGAACAAATAATTGCTGTGTGTATCAGTTCTGTTGTGCCATCTCAAGGCATGTCCACAGTGAGCACGATCAAGTCAGAGTGACTCCCTCTCTCTTCTCCTACCATCTCTATCCCACGTTCTGACTCTTCACAAGGTGATTTCCTGGAAGGTGTGGGTTGACATGGCTATGAGTGATGTGTGTTCACAGCTTCCATGAGCTATTTCTCTGCTTACACGTGGGTTCTAAGGGAGACCAGAAGGCAATCTGGGCCTCATATTCCATTTCAGAGTTGATCCTGGCATGAACCAGGTAGACTGTGAGGAAAGACACAGAACTGTGTCAGGTAGAAAAGTTCCCCACAGGCTTGATCACATAGAAATGGTGGTGTTATTTTATCCTGAATCCCTCCCTCCTGTTTGAAGAGAAATGCTCACCAGAGGTGCACAAGTCATGTGGTGTGGGTGAAAACAAATGGCTCCAGTCTGGAGACCTAGATTCTGGCTTCCTCTGTAGCACTGATGACCTGACGCCTCAGGACAGAGATCTGGGTGGCTGTGGCCTCCAGGGTCCTCAGGCCATGTGAGAACTGCTAAGCAGAGCCGAGAGATGATACGTTTTAACATCTTAGGGCTGCTGGTATGTCAATTTTAGAAGATTTTGGTTGTGTCTAGCTTTGAATTTTCTGGTTTTAAAATAACCACTGTCTGCAGTATTTCCTTCTCCTGAGACGTGTCCTTTCTCGTTCCAACTGCACACTGTCCACCAGGACAGTTTTGGTGCTAGTGCCTGATGTTTATGTCCGATAGGACTTAAGACACGGCACTTGTCAGGGGTAGAGAGACATGGGAGCCACAGCCTCGTTGGGTGGAATTCCCTGCCCTTTAAATCCTTTTAGCAGTATACTTCTTGTCAAATGCATTCTCCTAAAGGCTGTAATTTCAACTCACTTCCATGTCCCCCTAGTTCCTTAGGTTATTTTAATATGTTGATATCTCTTTGGACATCCTCAAAATGATTTGAGGCAGGTGTGGGCAGTTTGGGCTTTAAAATAAATAAATAAATATCTGGGGGGAAAATTATGCATAGTAAAATGGTGCCTATTATATGGTCCTTTATTTTAATTAAGGAAATTCCTAAGAAAATCAATCCTTTCTCACCCATTTAGTTTGCTGTCCCTGTGTTTTTTTTTAAGTTGGATGTAATCTTTTTTTTTATTGGATATATTCTATATTTACATTTCATTTCCCTTTTTCTGGTTCCCCATCCCCCAAAGGTCTCACATGCCCTTTTCCCTCCCCCTGTTCCCCCATCCACCCCTTCCCACCTCCCTGTTCTGGTATTCCCCTACACTGATGTTTTGTGAAAATTCCTGAACAGAACACTAATTGCTTATGCTCTAAGAGCAAGAATAGACAAATGGGACCTCATAAAATTACAGTTTCTGTAAGGCAAAAGACAGTCAAAAGGATAAATCAGCAACCAACAAATTGGGAAAAGATCTTCACCAACCCCACATCCGACAGAGGGCTAATATCCAATATATACAAAGAACTCAAGAAGTTAGACCCCAGAAAACCAAATAAGCCTATCCAAAAATAGGGTACAGAGCTAAACAAAGACTTTTCACCTGAAGAAATTCGGATGGCTGAGAAACACCTTAAAAATGTCCCTGTGTTTTTTAAGCTCATTAGGGTGAGGCTATGGGCACTGGTCAGTCTCCTTGTGGGCTCTATGTCTGTCAAAGCAGATGGGAAGGATGGCTATCCTGGGGTGATAGAGACAAGGGTGTGGATTTCAGAGAACTGAGTAATAGAGAGGAACCAACTGCTAGGTAAAACCTGGGAAAGGAGACAGTAAGTGGGGAAAGTAATCCACAACTTAATATTTAGAAGTAGATATTAGGGTCAGAGTAAGATTATGTAATATGCATTTAAGGGATGTTTTACATCAATTCCTATATAGTGTCTTAACAAAAAGATAAACTATTGTAGGTATTTGATTCTATTGTAGCTCACAGCAATCCATGGTCTCTGGTAGACCTGTGTCCAGCTGCACAACTAAGTGGTAAATTTAAAGCTAAGCAAGTACAACATATAAGGGAAATAGAAGCATAGTTTGTCAGAAATGCAAGATATTCCATGGTTCACACAGTACTAAACTCAAGATGAGTCTCCTGGCAGCTGGGGCAAAACGAGAAAGCAGAATGAAAGACTCCCAGGTATCTAACAGAAGCATTGCATTGGTTCCTCTGAGCGACATCCTCTTGGCACTAAATCAAGTGCTATCTGAATATTGGATTGCTAACAACAGGGATCCAAGCCCAGATGACATTTTAGTGCCCCTGTCAGATAATTTGGGCTTGGCTTCTCAGAACACTAACATAGAACACACAGTGACCTTCAGAACTGTCACTAGTCTGGGCACCCAAATCTTCCTTTCGTCCTATTATGTGTTTTTATGTCACTAATTGAATATGACAAAGCCACGCATGCAAGGACCTGACAAAGTATGCTTTGAGGGTTGGAAGCAGGTCCTATGTTCTGCACCTCTGGCCCATTCTGCACACAGTGAAGATAACCTCCTTTTGTCACCTATGCTGCCACACTGTGTGTAGTTGCTGTGTGCAGCTACCCTGGCTCCTGTAAGACTATAAGACTCTTCCTACTTTGTGCCAAGAGAAAGTCAAAGACACTTGAGAATCTCAAGTTATGGTGCAACTGGAGTTTTACCTCTTAGACATGTATAGAAACCCTCAGTCCTGAGTTCCTGAAGTCTTAGGTCCCAGAGCCTGGGTACCACTGCACCTTCTACCCAACATGCCCAAGCTGGCTTGTACGACTTGCAGGCGTTTAAGGTGCCAAAGAGCAGGTCTTCCTTGCATGTCAGCAGGTGTGTGTTTTTTTAAATTGGGTATATTCTATATTTACAATTCATTTCCCTTTTTCTGGTTCCCCACCCCCAAAGGTCCCACATGCCCTTTTCCCTCCCCCTGCTCCCTCATCCACCCCCTCCCACCACCCTGTTCTTGTACTCCCCCACAATGATGTTTTGGTCCATTCTAGCACCAGTGTCCACTCCTTTCTTCTTGTCAGACATCACTTGGTATGTGGATTGTGTCTTTGGTGTTCCAAGATTCTAGGCTAATATCCACTTATCAGTGACTGCATACCATGGGTATTCTTTTGAGACTGGGTCACCTCACTTAGTATGATGTTCTCCAGCTCCATCCATTTCTCTAAGAATTTCATGAATTCATTGTTTCTAATGGCTGAATAGTATTCCATTGTGTATATATACCACATTTTTTGTATCCATTCCTCTGTTGAGGGACATCTGGGTTCTTTTCAGCTTCTGGCTATTATATATAAGGCTGCTATGACCATAGTGGAGCATGTATCCTTACTGCATGCTGGGGAATCTTCTGGGTATATTCCCAGGAGTGGTATGGCTGGGTCCTCCGGAAGTATCACGTTCAGTTTGTGTTTTGATGAACAGGAAGTAGGGGAAATGGGACATTTGTAATTCACCAGTATGGCATTCAGCAAGTTGCTACATGGCTTCCTCCTGACCTCACCAAGCAGGTGAGGGCCCAAGGTTTAGCAACTCAGCAAGCGGCTCACCGCAAGCAGCTCTGCAAGCATAGAAGGCCCTGAATAGGTGTAAGAAGACCCTAGCGCTGGGCAGGTACAGGGGCGAACCTGTTTCTGGACTTTGCTGGTGTCCTCCCACAAACTGAAAGATGGTTCTTTGTGGCTGGATGGCAAATGAGTGAAAGGAACCACTGCCAGCCTTGGTTGTGTGAGTGCGGCCCGACTGCCTCATGGGGGGGCTCTGTCATTCTGGTGTGTTTATGAACCATCCCTGGGATACGAGCTATGAAGTCAAATGTCCAAAAATTCCCATAGAAATCTAGCTTTATTCTTAAAAAATCCCTGTTACTTTATTTTTATTATTTGTTTTGATTTTCCCAACAAAAGTTTGAAATAATATTAACTATAAGCTGATTTAAATACTATATAAGAGCTAGAATTTTAACTTTACTCACAAAAATGTTAGTACATAGTCTTGTAATGAATTAGATTTGCATGTGTATAAATGATTTCTATAAAAGCTTCCCACATCCCCAGGGGTGGAGAGTAAGGGGATCACAGCCTGGACATACTTGCTACCTGTGTGTCTCATGAGCCTTCTGGACTGATTTGAGAGTTACCGACTTTCATTTACACTGAACTCTTTCCTGAGATGTTGTTTAAATGAGTTATTAGTGAGGCATGGGCTCTCGCTTAACTAATAAGTTAAGCATAGCTTAGGGTTGCAGTCTCTGAGCACTTCACAGGCACTCTGAAGTCAGGGGATGAGAACAGCTATATTTCAGCCCTCGCCAATTTAGCAAACACTAAGCTAAATCTTTCAGTTCACATTTTTAAATTTACAGGCTTCAAATAGTAGCTTTTCTTTCTTTATTAGGAAATTACTGGATCCTCTCTAGCTTGTTGTGCATGCTCCTTGTTCAAATTCTCTTCCATTTCACGCACCTTTCCACCCACCAGCGTGATTGCCAGGGCAGCCGGTGGGTGAATAATTGCCTGTCTACACAGGAGCTTGCTTGGGAGCTAAAGTGGAGGGCTGGCTTCCTGATGTATGCACGCCTCATTTGGATTCTGCCAACAGCCTCAGGGTGATATTATTCATGCCTTGACAGAGAGCACTCACTAAAAGCTTTGGAACCCAGCCAGGTACTGGCTGAGAGATAGGGGAGCACTGCAGCTTGCAACTGAGAGGAGCATCCATAATCCAAAAAAAAAAAAAAAAAAAAAAAAAAGGAAGAAAGAAAAGGGAGAAGAAACAGAGAGAGCCCCTATCCTCTTTGCTTTCCCTGGCTTCATGTAGATAGAAATTTCATTTGCATTGAAATAAAACACCCTAAAAATAATTGCATTTTTCCCAACCACGCTTGAAAGTTTAACACAATTTTCCACGTTTAATTGCAAAGCTGATTTTAATTAGTAAGGCCCCGCATGTGAAAAATGAAGATCCACTTGGGTGCATGGATCCATTGCAGCGTCTGCCGGATGTTCTAATTAACGGCGGGGCTGCCTTGCAGCAGGGCGCGCCGTGGGATGTTTATAAGGGATTCAGAGCACACAGCCGCCTAGCCAGCCTCTCTGTGCTAACTCCCCTCCGTTCTTTATGAGGCATCATTGTGCCTGCCGTCACCTCATCCATAAGCTTTATGGCATGCCTGTCCTTTTTACTGTTTGTCACCAATTCTGTAAATCACGAGTTAGGGCATACATATTTTAACATTAATTTGAGAGCAGACCACAGCAGTTCAAAGAGGAAAAAAAAAGAAAACTGTGGAGACCTAGGGATTGATTTGGGTGAGGTAGCTGTCCCTGACCACTGCTGCTCGGGAGCCATACTAGGAGTTGTCTGTGTGCAGACACATTTGGGCACCATCATTTTGGACTGTGGTAGCAGTTAACCTTTATTATTACAGTAAATCTTTTATTTTAAAATGTCTCTTGGCCATTTTCCTAAGAAAATACTCAGTCTGCTGCTGTCTGCTACACATCTGGCCCCTGCCTCCTCTGTGACTTGGTGGATTTGATACACAAAACAAACATAATATGTTTATATGTATTCTTGATGTTTGACAAACGGAATATATATATATATATATATATATATATATATATATATATTCTAATAATTCTACATTCAAATAGAAGGGCCATAAATATTTTAAGATAAGGAGGTCATGTCCTGGCTCTAAGGGCTTTGATCTGAATATGTCGTTTGGATTTAGCAATTACCTCATTTTGACATCTTGCTTGATGACCAGACATATATGGATGTAATGACTTTGGAACACGAGCAGAATGTACACCAGAAGTGGATATGTAGTGTGGCTATTACTGTTGCTGGCACTGACCTACCAAAAGGTCCATGGTTCACTCTTAAACTCATCTGTGTAGGAATTACAGGAAACAGCAGTTACTTCTTATATCTCAATAAGCCCAGAGATGATGTCAGTGGAAGTCGTGGCTTGCTTATAGGCAGGTGTCAGAGGTGCTGGCCCAGCTGTGCAGTAAGGGACAGTGTCCTTCAGATCCTCAGTGTTGTGACTGTAGCCAGTTCTCACCTGAGAGGTGGCATCTGCTGACAATGGCATTTTTATGACTGGCAGTGTGACTCTGAGGGCTGGGTTAGAGGCTGCATTCAGAAGATGTTGCTAGGAACATCTTCTCAGGGCTATGTGTCCCTATTTATTAAAGAGGTAGGGAGATGGAGATGAGGTGTGGGAAGGTGGAAGAATTCAGGCTTCCAATCAGGCTGATTTAGGATGACTTGGATGCCTGCTCCATGACTGGTAGACTCAGCATTTCCAGTCAGTATCTTGTACATTTCATGTTGCTATTACAAAATGCCCTAGGCTGGACTTGATGACAAAAAAAATTGGTTTTGTTGATTGACCTTGTATGTGGGAGCCTGAAATGGAGACCTTACTCTATTAGACGGGAAAGGAGAGGCTGGAGAGAACTTAGCAGCTCAGGAACGAATCCAAACTCTCCAACCCCAAGGCCAAAGGGCCATGTCCCGAGTGGTTGTATCCCCCTGATGATTCCCTTCCTACAAGGCCCATCATCTCAACAGCATCAACAAAACTCCCCACCACAGTGCACCCAAGTGGAGGAAAAGCCATTAAACACAGGAGAGACTTTCACAGAACCTGGTATTAGTAGTGCTACACTCTTATTCTTTACATCCATGAATCTGTAATGCACCTGCCATCATTTATATTCACATGGAGGACCTGGAGGCGCCACCTAGACTCCTAACTCTCAAAGACCTGTTATATATTCTCTGTGCTCTCCCTTGCCTTACCATTGTGTCCAAAATTTCACATCAAGTAATGGAAAGACCATGGTTGACCGAACGGTCTCTGTGGAAAAGGAAACGGAGATGTAGAAAAGGCAAGGCAGCTAAAAAAGCTCGTAAGGTTCTCAGTGTGGACCAACTCAAACCAGAGCTTCCAAGTAGGATGCTCTGCCAAAGGCTCACCCAGGTTACCTCACAGTCCACCCAATCCTGATCTCATCTGAGATTTAACATGGAATGAAGATGCAAGTCCTAACTCCCTGATATGAAGTATATATGCAAGAAGAACTCACACTCCAACTATGGATAGGAACCCTGTACAGATGGGGTGAACACAGAATGTACAGCACACCCAGTGTCCTCAGTCTGCCCCAGCACCCCTACCCAGTATCACCACCCCAAGAAAGACACCTATACTAGTGACCAGGATGGTGACTCTGACTGCCAGTGACTGAGATTTCACTTTGATTTATACCACAGATACATTATATAGCTGAGCACTGAGAGTCAACAAAATGTGACTTCTCCCCTGGGGGAGGAGAGGGCAACAATCTTCAGGGAGGCACAGGATATGGAAGAAGCACTTTTCCAGGGTCAGTCACTCCCTGCTACCTCAGGTCCTACTGGGCCAACCCCACACATTGAGACCTGAAAGGCATTCTGCACACACCTACCATTTTTATACAGCTACTTGCACTGCTTCATAGAGCCCAGCGGATAACAAAGGAAAGGCATCGGAATGGAAGATGATCAGGATGCATGCTGGAAACCATGAAAACCCTTCAGGATTCTCTTCTTCCCCAGTGAGAAAGGATCCGTGTTGTCTCTGGAGCTTCTGCTGCTCTGAATGCATTGGGATAAGCCACCCTCCCTCCTGTGGAGAGCTCACAGTGCCACTGTGTCATTTCAGGCTCTGCAACTCTGCTCCTGACTTTTGGTGGTCATTCTGCAGGGTTGTCCAGCGTGGCTAAGGCTCCATGGGATAACAAGGAAGGACGCTGCCTGCACCAAAGGATTCATTTCCTGAGACCCCAGGGAGGATGGAGCAGGGATACAGAAACCTCTCAGATGCAATTCTCCCCATTAATAATTCATCTTACTGCATTCTTGCCTACTTTTTATCATCCCAGCCAATCAGGTAGCTTGTTGTACTCTGAATGTGTCCTTAGCTCCCAGCTGGCGTGACAAAGGCAGCAGGAGAGCAGGGGAGCTTGAGTGTCACATTCTCCCCTAGAAAAGCAGAGGGGTCCTGTGCCCACCAATCTCACCAAAGAAAAGAATTGGGAAATGAGGTACAACTGGGCCACGCAGCAATGTGGGAGGGTCTTTCCCACGTAGCCTGTGGCTCTACCTCTTAAATACGACCAGGACACACCCTCCCTCAGGCCTCCATGGCCACCATAATTCTAGAGCAGAAATTAGCATGGTGCTGAGGGACATCTAGCTGGTAAGTGACCACAAGAACCACATCTCCAACGTGTCCTCTCCTCTTCATCTTGGCACAGGACAGTCAGGATGGGGGCAGTGGGGACAGAAGGGCTGGGAGGAGTCAGCAAGGCTGAGAGAGCAGAGGTAGTCTCCTAATCAAGCACGCAGTAGAACACAGTCCACCTACCAAGATGTAGTCAGTTTCCTCCTCCTTTTCCTTCAGGATCCCCGAGTTCTTAGAATCCCCTGGAATAACAGTCCCAGGAATAGGGGCAATGGCCTCATGAGATGTACAGCAAGCCTACATCCCTGGGCTGTGTCCCTTCCTATTACTGTGACTCAATCCTTTTAGCTGCAGTCTTCCTTCCTCTGTTTCTTTCTACCCAATCTGAAGATGGCCTTTCTTTCCTCCAGCCCCATGAAATTCTCTATCTACTCCTACCCACTTACTCCAAAGGTGACTAAGAGGTTAGGAAAACAAGGACATTACTGATAATGGGTAAGGAAGGAACCCAATGACAAACCTCTTGCAGTAATCCAACTTGATTCTAACAAGTTTGAAAAGGTGGGGCTGGGGAATCCAGCCCCGAGTCTTCTCTTGCCACACCTGGGAAGTCCTGAAGCGAGTCTGTCCATCAGCTCTCATTGGGCATCCTCAGCCTTAGTCCAGGTATCCCAGGACACCAGAACCCACCCCCACCCCCAGCCATGGGACACTGGGTAAAGAAAAGACAATGGCACTTTCTTGAATATTTGAGATTCGGGGCAGCTGAAGAAGAGTAGAATGTGTAAGTGCCCTTTGTGGAGCCCCAGGGTAAAAGTGCCTACCATGAGCCCCAGGAGAATGCAGCTAGCAGGAGAATCTAGAGAAAAACTGAGACTTGCTCAAACTCGAATTTCAAATAAAGATTGAGCATGCTTCCTAAATAAGTCCTGGCACTCAGTTTCTATCACCTGACCTTCCCAGGGGTGAGAACACACCTAAATATTCTTGTTTGTAGCTTTTAATATATCACTACTCTTCTTTTATAGGTTAGCTTTATGTTGTAGTTCAATTTTATTTTTTTAAACTTTTACTTAATATGAGCCTTTCCTCTTATCATCCTGAGACTGCTGAAATTCATGAGATTTTCTTGTTGAAAATACCTGGTAAAGTAGTATTTTTTCTGATACCTTCAGAACTTTGGGTTCTCCTGGTGGTAGATTAGCTTCTCTGGCTGGGTAAAGGACATGGGGACTTACTGTTAAGACTGTAGACTATGTCTGGGTATATACCACATTTCTAGCATGGAAGAGCAGGAAGTCCTTATTGTTCCCTGGAGAGAGGATACAGTATAATCATGTCTAAAATACTTCTTGCTTATCCAGAAAACTGCCCATTTATAAGATTGATCACTTTATTTATAATATATCTGAGCTAGAACATTCTGGGAGACAGAAGGGTTAGCATGTGAAGAAATGCCAGTGGTCCCCCAGGGTACTTACTCTCGGGTGGGCTAGGTATAACTCTCTCCATAGCTGAGTCAAAGAACAGGTTACTGGGGAATAGGCAAGCCTGAATTCCAGAACTCACCATTCACCTGTCCAGCCTTGAGCTCTAGGCCCAAAATTGGGGGAAGGAACTGAGGGATCACTCTCCAGAGCCTCCTTAAATCAAAGCTACCTCAAATCATCAGCATGTCCTCTCGGCATTTTGCCCTGATTGTGATTAGATTGAAGCAATCCCATATGAGGCCCTCAGCTACTGGGTCAGCCACCCAGAAAATTCTCTTTATCCCTCCACCAAGCCCAGTACAAAGGAGAATTGGGCTCTGGCTACTGGGTGGAACATGGTCAAATATGTGAACAGGGGCCTGGAGGTTTTCACCAGAGGGCACCTGGACACCATGCTGAGATGCTGAACAGGGCCTGTCATATATATTGGCCTTTCGTTATATCAGATTCCTTCAGGTTAACTTCAGAATACAGGTGAAATTTTTTCTCTAGTTGGTAAAATGAAGCAACCAAGCTTTTTGCAGACTCATATTGAAGGGGAAAAGACCCCAGAGCAGGGGCTGCCCTCACCCCATCTCTTGGTACTCTCCGAAGGACTGGACAGCCCCTTCTTTTCCAACCCCCTCCCCTCATATTCTCTGCAGGCAGAGCAGCCTCTTCTGTCTGGAGGAGACTTTCTCTTATCACACCAGTATTTGGAATAAAGTCAGAGTCTTCCCAAATCCTGGAAGTCTGTCCTGTAGGTCATAGTCTGGAACCTGCCTCCCTGTATAAAATGCTTCCAGGTACAGAAAGTTTGAATTAGTTTATCTAGAAAATGAGCCCACTTTGTTGTTCCTACCCAGTTAAGCTGTTTCTGCTGACCTTCTCAGCATAGGCAACATTGGTGAGTGGCTGTGGTTGGGGACAGGGAGTGGGCCCAGAGCAGGCAGGGTCCCTTGTATCTGTCAGAGCTCCTCCAGGGATGAACCCTGTTTCTGACACTTCAGAGATGAGAAAGAGAGAGAGAGAGAGAGAGAGAGAGAGAGAGAGAGAGAGAGAGAGAGAGAGAGACAGAGAGACAGAGACAGAGAGAGACAGAGAGAGACACACATAGAGAGAGATTGTCACTAAATGTCCAGGGAGTATAAACACCAAGCACACTAAGGGCCAATCTTTATGTCTGAAGTCCTGAAAACCATTAGCATTTCATGTCATTAATGAGGACAACGGGGATGTATTTTTATATCACCTTAATACATAATGAAAATAAATGCGGGAAGTGAAGGGTTTTTTAATTAGAAAATGTTGTTCTTAAGATTTTCTAGGGAAGGGACCAAATCAAGAAAATAACGTAATCCTTGCAATTCATGGTGCTTTGAAACAATTAAGAATTAAAAGCAATGTTTGCCATTACTCAAGTTCTGGTTTTTGAAGTCAAGTTTGAAAAGGTATTGGGGATTCTGAATCCAAGAGCCAGTTCGTCCCACCTGTGCCTTCCAGGCACATCCGAGGGCTTAGTCCCACTCTGATGATAGTCAGCGCTCAGCTGCTCCATGCCATGCAAACTCTCCACAGCCACTACTGAACTTCAGTTCCTCTGGGGACAAAGACAAGTAACAGACCCGACACAAGGTGGTTCAAGTATAGAAGGGAGGGGCTGAGAAGATGCGGCCAGCTGGCAGTGCTGTGCTCCCAGGCAATGTCTCTGACTAGTTTGGAAACTTGTCTAGATTTTCATCTCAGAAATTATGGCATCTGGTCAGGAGTCACATAAGGCAGGTTTGAAGTGCTCACCAACTTCTGTGAACATGTAGAAGATGCTATGGACCTACATTCTAAAATAATATCCTGGCACACTACTTTCAGAAGGCTGACTGCATAGGCGGCCCTATCCCAGGAAATATCATTAAAGGTCAAAGAGATAGCTACTTGCCCTCAAAGATCATATGATACTTCAACCATAACATGTACAAAGACAGGAGCACACACATCCAGGGTGGCAGGCAGCATTTCTGAGTTCTGTCATGGCCCTGATTACCACAGAGACAGAGGCCGGCTTGACTATGAAGGCCCCTGGATCTGTTTCTATTTCATGCCCCTTAAAATGCACTCTGTCAAAAAAAAAAAAACCCATAGATTTTAATGTAAGGAAGCATCTTAACAGCAGTAGTCCAATTTTCTAACATGTTTTGCATCAGTCATTTTAGGAGAAACAAATTTAAAGTGGGCTATGCATCTTCACCCTAGGGTGCCCATAAAGGAAGCGTGAAAGTCACTGTATGGCCAGTCAGTACACAGGGAGGACATGGCATTTCCAGTGAAGCTAAGCCTCCCTTCCATGGGGCCTTTATGCTTCTGAGCCCAGCAGAGGCCAGAGCTCCAGTGTGCTCCCACCCAGACTTATCTTCAGAGCCAGATATACAGAGAGCATGGTGGGCATCCTTTGGCCCTCTGAGGAGTCTCCCTTTACTGGGCCAACTTATCTCTGGGTTGCATCTTCAGGACTGCATCCAGGGCCTGCCAAAGCTCACACTGGGTGATCATCACTGATGATAGAATGCTGCCCACTTCACTACAGCCTCTATCTTTTCATTCCAGGCTCTGATTTTGCTGTTTTGTTTGTTTTGATTTTCCTACTGATTGCACAATGCCACATGATTTTGATGTCATCATTCGTCAGAGCACCTATCAAACCCTGAGAAGCAAGCATGCCTAAAGGGGCCAAAATCTGGGCTCTATGTACTTACTCATCTTTCCCTAGTGCCCGGTATCCCTCCATATCCTTAAGTCTATAAAACTCACCTATCTATAAGAGAATGTGATGAGTCCATGGCAACAGAAACTGTTAGAGGAGACACCATGGAATTCAAGAATGAAGGGCCACCAGCCATCAAATGAGACATGGTTCTTCTCCATGTCTGTCTGCCTCTCTCTCCCTCTCCCTCTCCCTCTCCTCTCTCTTTCTCCCTCTCACTGCCCTCACACTTTCGTGCCTTCACAACGCACACTGTCCTTACACATACTAACTTTTCATACATCCAGCTCACAAGCCCTGTCCTCACATGAAGGATAAATTTTAGTTCCTTGGTTTTCTTATAAGTGTGTTCCAGGATAGAGACATAACTGGCATTCAGGCCTGTAGCTCCATCTTCTAGAAGTCATGGTAGTAGCACTGGTTAAACCCAAGAAGCTCCTGAGCCATGGAGACACTGCCACTTTGAGTACATGTGTGTGCTCAACACACTGTGTACTTTTCAGGTCAAGCATATCAGTTTCAACTTGAGCATACTTGTTTAGAAAGACCAGATGGAAATGATACCATATGCTGGCCCAGCTGAGTGAGTGAACTTTGTTTCCAGCAATTGTCTGTCCAGACATGTTCCTTTGAGCTGATGTAACCAGAGCATCTAACAGTGAGAACTAGAAATGTAGAGTGTGGCTAGGCCCTAGGAGACACTTTTTCCCTCTGAATAATGTACATGTCAGTTTTCATTTTGGCCAAGTAAAAAAGATAAATTTTGAGGCAGAGTCTGATTTGATGTGATAAGTCTGACCTTAGGTATGCCACTACATTTTATAGGTCAAATGTGGGTGGTTCCTTCTTTGTACACGTTGTGGTTTGACAGGCTAGTAGGTCATAATGAAATGGACACATCTGAAACTCCCTAGCCACCTGAGCTCTTTGGTTAAAATAGAATCTCACTTAAAACATACCCCTATTAGTCTAAAGGCAGTCACTGACCAGATTAATCTGCCAATCTTGCTGCTGAGGAGTGGCTTGGTTGTTGGCATAACCTCCATATCCTCAGCATTCTAACCTTACAAATGTCAAGGATGATCACTACTTATATGGACAAAAAAGAGAAGTTGTATACATTTTACTGAAAGATAGAAGCTGGCAGGACCAAGCATGAAAGCTGGTAGGCCAATGCCAAGCATTCTGCAGTCAAACAGCAGAAATAGAAGTTTTTAATGCACTCTCCCCTCTTGTTGTGATGGGAACCCAGAGTAATTGATATATGGCAGCATTTCTAATGCCTCTAAAACCTTACATTGATACAATAAGCCAGCACCAGCACACGTGAAGGAGTCTAGGTAGTTTACAATAGATATGAAATATCTCCCATGCAGAATATGAGATAAATACTCTTGAATCCTAGCCTGATCAGGACTGACTTGCTAGAGAATCAGGAACTTGAGATGAGCCTTACTGATGGGCAGGAGAGGAAACCCCAGCAATAGGACTCATGGATGAACAGAGAACTCTAGAATGGGAAGGATGAAGAAAGGATGGCTATGATAGTGGGACCTGATTGGACCAGATAGCAACATAAGCTAAAGTGGAATGTGAAGATGTAGACAAGTTAACACAGTAGCCCTTGCCCAAGTTCAAGGTAGGGAAAGTACACTAAAAGAATTGACTGCTTCGCACATCTCTCGTGAACAATTGCTGGGAATCTGGCTTCTAAAAGCAGAAGGTGCCAGGGGAGAATAACAGGGAAAAGAAAACTAACCACATTATAGTAAGGAAGCTATAAAAGTGATGGAAAGTCTTGTCTGACCCAATAGAGTCTTTGCCCCTGCTATAGGCTGAATCTTCTTTGGCATAGAAAGTGCAGAAAGCAGCCAAGAGTGCCTATTATAGGGAGCCTCTGAAGCTTGAGAGTGCATAGGAACAGGAGTCTCCTGGAAAGGGGTGGAGACGGTTAGAAAACAGGGATGGCTCTGCATCTGTGTAAGACACTTCTGTGCTCCATATGGGCAGTTCATGTGAGTGGTCAGCCTGAGCCCCACCTTCCAATGAGTCCAGCAGAATGCACCAAGGCACTGCATGGAAAATTTAGAGCAGGCAGGAGAAAAAACAGACCACAGTTGTGGAATCTGGGCATTGCATCTGTCAAGACTAGGCTTGCAAATGGGAGTTTGGAAAAAAAAAAAACATCCTCTGAAGAGTCAACCAGCATTCCTAAAGGAAAAAGTGAAGCCTTCAACATCTGTCTGCCGGGGAGGAGCAGCCTCTCATAGCTGCGTCTGGTGTCACAGTCAACAGTTTCACTGTGAATGGGACTGGACAGACAAGAGGTCAGACATGAGAACAACTTGATGAAACCAGAGTTAGGTATGAAGCAGATTTTTAAAAGATGATAATAGTCTTAAAATGCAAATATAGTTTATTTAGAAAATAATTAACTTCAAGAAATCATAAAAATAAAAGTGTAACAATTAAAGCTCAAAAAGATTGAAAACAAGCTTGAAAAAACAGCTCACTGGAATGATGAAATTACGAAAATATAGAAGAGCCAAGCAAGGGAGGTGAGAGAACTAGTCCAGGAAATACGGCCTCCAAACAGTGGTTTTACTAGAACGGAACAGTAGGCAGGGAAGAAGGTCGCCCCAGCCTCCCAGAACCTACTCTACAGACCCACGTGATAAAGGTAAATACACTGACCACCAAAAACCCGTGAGGAACCTCAGAGTTCACCCAGAGTTGAAGACAAGATCTAAAAGAATGTCAAATTCTAACTTCCCTGACAGCTACCCAGCATCACAGGACATGAGAATGCAGAGAAGAAATGAAGCTTTGGGGAAATGTCTTTGCTATTAGAATCACCCCAACAACTCTGTGCAAGGGTACAGCAAACGCATTTCAGACAAGGGCTCGGAATACAGCTCTCCATGCATCCTGCTTCAGCGCCTGAGATGAATTCCAGGGAGGACAGCTGGAAGTCAGAATGCAGAGCCAGCCCAGTGAGGAGCAGAAGAGTCCCCAGGGAGACACACAGAGCCATGACTGCAAGAATGTTGACCTTGTGTGTGTCAGCAGAGCAGAAACTTGTACATGGGAGTCTAACACACGCACAGAAAAATAAAAACATCTACAAATGTGGAGATAATATACTGGAAAGAAACCACAATTAGTACAATAGCCAGTACTGCTGCCTGGGCAGACCCAGGTTTCGTGGTAGTCATGGGAATATCTATGAACTGGCTACACACCTGTTCATCTGTGGAGGTTCGTGTGGAGCTCTTATCTCCCGAAGGAGCCCATTAGGCAATCCTTAAACTGAAAGCCAGGGCGCATGACATGAGCTCTTACTCAGAGACTGTTGAAGAAGCAAAGAAGACATGTGGAGGATTACCGGTTTTCAAGCTGTCTCCTTAAATGTGCAAATAAAAACCATTGTAAAAAGCAACCATTACAGTGTAAATAGGATAGCCTGGAGCAAAGCTAGTGAGGAAATATGACAAGCCAAGGAAAAGTTGTGACTCAAGAAAATGTACTTGATTTCAAATAGAACCTCAGCAATTGGAGCAAACACTTGCATATGAATCCTAGAGAACCAAATATCTGCCAGAGCTGGTTTAGAAAATGGCTCTCGTTCTGAACTGGGGTCCTGCAGTGACCACCAGAGTTGCCTCTACTTGTTTTCTTGAAATGAAAGCAATCAGGGTGTGTGAAAGAAAGTCAATGTTTACAGTTCTTTTAAACTTTATTTATGTCTTTGAATTACTGTTCAAGGCAGCATGTGTTTAACAGTGGACTGTGTCATATAAATGCATTTTTAAAGATTAAAAAAGTGTCTGACTTCTAGAAGTTGATGTTCTTTAAATCTAAAAGTAAAAATCAAATATACATCTTTGAACATTTTCTTAAATATTTTCAGTGCCTAGAATATTTATGATTTATGACAAGTTTAAGCTAACAGTGGCTATGAAGTTTTCAAATAAACTAAACATCTATTAGCCATCCTCTACAGAAGGTGGTGAAGAAAATTACAAAAACATAGTAGTATGTAGTTACAGCTGAATTAGTTTTACTTGTGTGTGGTTAAGTATATTGTGAAACAGTCTGAAATTCTAACTCTTTAATTGAATAATGCAGTTGTTTAAACTCTTTTGAAAGTATCTTTAAATGCACTTTATACTCTACAGAGAGTCTTGAAACCAACCTAGAATTCTCAGCATGGGCAGCTCCTTCAGGAGCCAATGACGGGCAGCTCCTGACTGAGTTAAAGAGCTAGGCGAGCAGTGCTGAGCCCTTGAGCAGTCTCCAATGAACCCACACCCTGCTTCGCCGCATTTGCAGGGCTCTTGATGCTATTTAGGGTCTTAGGCATGCTATGGCCAGCCTTCCATCAGGGATACAAGAGGGACAGGGCTCTGAGGCAACAGGCTCAGCCCTCCTAGCCCTGGGGCTTGGCTTTCCTCTCCATGATGCTTAGGAACTGTGTTCACTGTATCCTTAGGAGGATATATATGCTGTATATTTGCATGTCTGTGTTCTTCTCTCAGTAACTGGGACAGCTCAGAAAGCCCTGGCAGTCCTTGCTGTCCCTATGGCTCCACTGAAACCCTCTTGCAGCATTGTCTGTATACTAACATCCACGGTGCTGTGTGTTCTGGCAGGAGGGTGGTAGGCCATAGGTCTGGCTAGAAATGCTGTTGGGATGGGCGGCAGTGTGTGGTGACAAATAGTTTCACAGTATTGTTTTCCTGAGAAAAATGGCATGAGGGCCTTGGACAGAATCCCATCCACCAATGTCTACCCCAAACCTCATTTCCGGCCCCACCTTACTGAGTCCACCTGCCAGCTGAAATCTACGAGGGAACACAACTTTAGTACATTAGCCTTAGTTGGCTCTTCTCCTTCTAACCACAAATAAACTAGTAGAAGTCAGATGTTCCTCCTGGGTCCTCCCCATCAATTGTTGGCACCACTATCAGCCAGGGATCGAGGGTAGAAGGCCAGGGGGTGTTCTTGCCATTGTGCCTTCTCCTGATCACGAGAGCATGGCGCTTGGTCATCCCATGCCCAAGCTAGGAGAACGATGACTAAGGCCACTCCTCACAGGTTTTTACACCCCCCTGGGTCCTATTATATTATCTGCCTGTTCATTCCCCACACATGGCCATGCTTGTCACGTTTTACTCTCCTGGGGCCTTTCATGATCCTACCAGCTTATCCTGACCAAGAATGACGAGACAGCTAGCACCATCCCATCTGTCTATCTTCTTACTCATGGTGCAGCTCATAGTCCCTCTGCCTCTGCCCTCTATGTCTTCTCTCTCTCTCTCTCTCTCTCTCTCTCTCTCTCTCTCTCTCTCTCTCTCTGCTTTTTTCTTTGCCTTTTCCTGTTTTTGTCTTTTCCCCTCTCTGTGTCTGTCTCTGCATTTCCCTGTCTCTATCCCTGCCTATCTCTTCATATGTCTTTTTCTGTATCTACAGCTCTCTCTCTCTCTCTCTCTCTCTCTCTCTCTCTCTCTCTCTCTCTCTCTCTCTCTCTCTCCTCTTCCCCATAGTGTATCCCTGTGTATCCTTCCCTCCCCCAGGGACCTATCTCTGCTGTCTCATGACATTAGGATCATGTGCACTGCTCAGGAAGATGCTTCCTGAATAAATAAGCACACAAACTCCCTCAATCCTCATGCAGCAGATGCTTCCTGAATGCCTACTTATTATATAAAAGGCTTTATAGAGAAAGTGCCATTGTTAATGGTCCTTATAATAATACAGAAAGAAATTAGGGCAGAATTAGCAGATGTTAGAAGTCATAAATCCTGACATGGACAGAAAGGAGTTATAGACCCTGCCCAGAGGAGTGGTCCTAAGCAAGATGGTCAAAACATCCATCCCTTCAAGAGGGAATCAAAAGCCCTGCCTCACAAGGTCATTGTGAGGGTTTAATGGGAATAAATGTTTATAATTTCTGCTACTTGGGAGTCAAAGTCAAAGAGGTAGAGAATTCAGGGACATCCTGAGCCTATTGTGAAAACTGTGTCTCAAAAAACGAGAAAGAACATAGAATATAGAAAATAAAAATTAAAGAAAAAACGAGAAAGAAAAGAAAAAGAAAGGAGAAAGAAAAAGGACAAAAGAAAGAGAAAAGAAAACGGTAAAAAGTGAATTGGGAATGTAGCTCAGTATTGTACCAACATGTGTGAGGCCCTGAGTTCTACCCAGAGGGTCATAAAGAAATCAGTGTTCATATATGCAGTGAGTGTTCCATCACTGACATTCTGGACGGAGCTGCAGAAAACACCATCATCTATGAGTGAAGTAAATGTTCTGCTAGTGACAGTACAGGCAGAGCTGCAGCTAGAACTCAGGACTTCAGGACTGTGTTATGTATTACACAATGAAAATGTTAACAGCCACACAGGAAATGGCTACCTGTGGCCATAAAGAACCACTAGAAAGCTCTGGACTAGCTTAGTAGCCACTGAACACCTACTAAACACCGCTCTAGAGAGGCCATGATGTGCCTGTCCCCCATCCTTTCTTAACAGTGACTTTGGCAGAAACAACGAACAAAGGAGAGGTTGCTAAACTCATTTTCAGTTATACTGATTCTGTTCATGTTTAGTACCGATATATGGAAAGCACAAGTTAAAAAAAAATTCTAAGAACCCAGGATCCAGTCATTGAGAATCTGATGTTTTACCATTCAAGTCCATGGAGGGCATACCACAGCAAGTAACTCAACTTCTAGAAGAGCCCATCACAGAATACACAAAATAACTGTGTATTCAAACAACTTAAAGACAAAAGTTTATAAGTGTTGCAAAGTTAAGACACTCCTGGGGACCCAGAGACTGAGCTGGAGGCGAGTGGGGTAACCATTCTTGGTCCTCACTGGTGGCTTCATGTTGCTATAAAGAGGTTAAGACAAAGAGACCAGACACCCCATTTCTGATCAAGCATCATTTCCCATCTCTACCTACTTTCAATGATCTGTTCTATCTCTGGACGGAGATATTACAGACAGTTTGACTGCAGTTTGAGGCAATTCTAGTTCCTGGTTCTTTGAGGTGAGGCCACAACTACGATTGTCTCTGGTGCCTGCATTAAGAACCTGTTAATAGAAACACTGTGGAAAAATTATAAAACTGTTTCCATCAGTGCAATGCTATGAACTACAGTGAGGTCAGCAGGAAACTTAATTGCTAATTCCTTCATATTTCCACTATGTATAAAATATAAATGCAGTTGAATGGCAGTGTTCATACTGTATTTCATATGAACTGATGGGCCTGGAGGAGAGGGATAACAAGCACTAAAACTGAACCTGATTTCCAAGCCACATTTAGTCCTCGGGTGTGCAGTGCTTGCAGTCTAGGAAGGAAGCTTCAATACACACCAGACACCAAGTTACAAGACAGTTCTGTCTCTCAGGGGTGGGCATTTGCCCTGCAGGATACTCTTTCCTGTGCTCTTCGGGACTAGCAGGTCCTTCTAAGTTTGGCTGCAAGAATCTTATGCTGCCTTCCAAATTCCAGACCTCTCCACCATGGTCCAGCCTCCCCCTCATCCTCATGGTAGCCATCATTTCACTTTCTTCTTACACACTGAGCAATCCAGAAAGACTGTGGCACTCTCAAGTGAGTGCCCAGGGGCACATTTTGTGTGATGATGAGACTGTCTTGACCACATGATAACTACTAGCCCTATGTAGCCTTGAATACTTACAATGTGGCTATTAACACAGAAATTGGACTTTGAATTATGTTTAACTCAATACCTGTGTGTGATGAGGCTACTGTATTACTATCAGTAAAATGCAAGTTCTTCTGCTGCCGCACTGTAGAACAGAGGTAGTATGTGATCTGTAACCCCGCTAGGACATGCTACACTCTCATCCTTCACCAGTGAGGACATAGTGGATTGTCCCCCGAGTGTTCACTGGGCACCCACCACCAGACAGTTTTCACTGGATACTCAAGGAAGGTCTGCACCTTGTGAGGCTATACCATATGATTAAAAAAAATTAAAGAATGAGTGGCTGAGCTGATTTCTAAATAATAACTGCCCCCTGTTATACTCTCTGCATGTGGAACATGAGGAGAGAAGCCAAAGATATTAATTGTAGCCCTCACCTGGATGGCTCTATGGCTGCTTCAAGCACTTCGCCACTAATTCTACTTGGTTTTTTCAATTTGAGAACATCCCAGAACTGTGATTTTGTTGTCATCCAGACAGACCTGAATGATGGACAGAACCCCAGCTGTGCCAGTACACAGCACTCCAGGTGCATGTGTGAGGCTGAAGCTTCCCGCCTCCTCCTGCCAGGCTGCCACCCAGAAGCAGACGCGAGACCCACAGAACATGAGTTTGGCAGGATCGGCAGCCCAAACGCAGGCCCTGAGTTTCTCCAGGCTTCTGTTGACCTCAAAAGGCTCCCAAGTCAGTCTCTAAAATATGCTGAAGTATCTCTGGTCTCAGATTCTCTTGTTCCTTTAAAAGTGGACACCAAGAGCTAGCAGTCAATAAGAGAAGTCAGAGAACTTGCATATAACTTAGGTGAGACTACTCTCAGTGTGCATAAATGACAGAAACACCAGAGCAACAAACAAAATGAACTGACAGGAAATGTGTCTGATGCCAGTGAATTTGACTGTTATCACACTGAATCCATATTTTCCAAAATGCAGTTGAAGACAGCTAACACTTAGTATATGTACCAATAAGGAGAGTGGTCATCTTTGTTAGTCTTAATGACCTCATATATTAGGACTGTGACGGTCTCGTGTCCCCTAATAATGTAGATGGTGAATGCACGGCCTGCCATAGAGCCCAGGTGTGTTAAACACAGTGCCTAAGAGGAGCTCATGCCTCAGCACTCAGACCCATGCAAGAGGGTCCCATTACCAGTTTCAAGTTATGCTCTGTTCTTTTCATCTCAAAGAAAGAAATGTGGAGAGCTTAACAAAAAACTATTTTATTTTATTTTATTTTTATTTTATTTTAAACAAAAGAAGCAGAGGTAGTACCCTCCAGACAGCTTGAAGGGGGGCAGATGAGAGAGCCTGGATTTGTTACCTTTGCAAGAGACTTTTAGAAATATTTGTGATAATCCCACTTATGGATGTCTGATGGCCTTTTTCCCTTTCAAGGGATAGTGAAGCAGACAAATCTCTCTTTTAGGCTGTTTCTTCCTATGATCTTCTTACAAAGCCCACACATATGTTAAAACTACCATGTTTTTTAAAACCTCTTGGTCTTTTGAGGCTGTAGACTCTCCATTGGTGTTCGTGTCAGGCAACTGGGAAAGTCTTTAGTACCATAGTGTCTGATATATCAGGCAGAAACTGATAGTTCTTCAAGGTTGCTTATCCATAGGGGGACTTCTGATCATTAGGGGACACGGCTGTCAAGATAGAACCACATGTTGAGAGTAGCAGGTCGTTACGTTATCACTCTGCAGCAAACACTGTCACAGAATGAGGACCTAGTCTGGGCCAGACACTGAGCGCAACTCTTCATGGTTACTGTTGGCATTTCATGATTACAGTACCAGTGTGAGAAGAACACCGCTTTTTCAGTTTCAGATGGTAATTCTGAGGTACAAAGTTGATTATCTGCCCCAAATTACTCAACTGATAAGCCCTGCCCACAGGCAAGCTCTATTCATAATGATCCAGCATTGCAGACACTGCCCTACAGCCTGACTCCAGTACCCACCCTCACCTCTTTTCAAGGCGGGGGGTGGGGGGCGGGGGGCGGTGATACCTGTTACTACCATGGGGTCTCAGTTCCAGGGAGGCTTCCTCAAGCTATGGTATGGAGTATCTCTGGAGTCAGCCATCAGGTTCCCCTCCTCAGGGCCTAGCCCGTTCCACCGCCTAGATGCTACACAGGCATCCCTTTAGTGGCCATCTCCAACTTCACTCGCCTGGGCTCATCATGCTGGCAGCTTGCCATGGCCTTTCCAACACACGAAATATGACAGCATCAGCGACTGCCTGCACAACTGCAGACAGTCACAGAGTCAGCCCACTGAGTGGCTCTCCCCTGCCTGAGACATCACACAAACCCCATTATTTTCCTCTCTTGCCTCAATTACTCTCAGCTCTCCTGGGCTTGTGGCTCAGTTTTCTGAACTCTACTGTGCTTTCTCTTCCATTCCTATTGTTTGCAGAGGGTTTTGATATATGTTCCGGTATCTTCTTCTCTGCCAGATGGCACTTTACTAGCCTTCAGAGTTCTTCCCAGCATAGAACCTTCCTGACATTGATCATCTGCCAGGATAGTGAGGATCAGAAGTGATACTACTGGCATGTCAAAGTGTGACTGAACCTCACAGACCAGGAGCCAGGACTGTCCCTTTGCATCAGCATTTGTTGACGCGCACACAGGATTCACAGGATTCATAGGATGGCACTGGCTGACCAAGACCTGTGATCAGGTCATCAATCCTAGGTTCCAAACTTGAGGCAACCCAAGTCTGAAGGAATGTCTTATTGCACTGACCAGTTGAAAGGGGAGGTCACATGCACTCTAGAGGCATGCATTATTTCTCATAGCATGTTGGACATCTATCTGCTCCTTATTCCTTGAAGCACATACAGGCTTTATGATGATTTAAAAAGGAAAAACTAAACAGGTAACATAGTTTGGACAAAATACTCCTTCCCCAGGGAAAGGCTATAAACAGCTTGTATAGAGGGTCAGGCCCAAATTCATTTTAATTTAATGGTAACTGCCACTAATCACAGCTATTCTCTGGAAGCTGGGATGGAACTGACATTCTCCAGGACTGACAGAGGCCAGGTTTTACACATACTAACGATCTAGTACTATTTAGTAGACTGAATCTGGATGTCGCACTGCCTGAGAAGCATATGGAAGAAGGGTTTCAAGGCCCTCCTCCTGACCTAGGGTCTCCATGCCCCCTGGAATCACAGTAACCATGAGCTAGAGGACTCCGGTTACATCTAATGGCAATTAGACAAACACAAGCTGTATTTCATTGTCACGCCATTTTCATTAGCAGAACTCTGTGTGAGAGAACAGTAGTGCCCTGCCCCTCTGCATTTGCATGGTGACATTCATACTCAATCCCAAATATATGCAAGGCATCCCATTGCTCTGATAACTCAGGCAGTAACATAAATATTTTCTCTGTCCTTTTCTTCTATTTTCCATCAGTGTATATGGTTGTCCCTTGGCTAAAAAAAGAAAAACGCAAGATAAACAACCCCAAGAACCTGCTCCCAAGCGAAAACCATTTGCAGTAAAAGCAGATAGTTCCTCAGTAGACGAATGCTATGAGAGTGACGCTACTGAAGACATGGATGATAAGGAGGAAGACGATGATGAGGAGTTCTCTGAAGACAATGATGAGCAAGGGGATGATGACGATGAAGATGAGGTGGATAGGGAAGATGAGGAGGAGATCGAGGAGGAAGATGATGAAGATGATGATGATGATGAAGATGGTGATGATGTAGAAGAGGAAGAAGAGGATGATGATGAAGAAGAGGAAGAAGAGGAAGAAGAAGAAGAAAATGGTAATCTTTAAATACTCACAAAGTTTAGGCCATGCTTTGGGGTCAGTTTTTTTTTTTTTTGCATGAATTTTCTAGTGTTAATATCCTTGGCTTCCTAACAATTCTAGGATTAGGTCTGCTCAACACCAAATGGATAAAGTGCTTACGTGAACTGATGAGTTTATCTCAAATAATTACCTTAAGTTATGTTCTGGGCTTTAGATTTTTGTCAAATTGTTATTTAGATTTGTTGTCATGGCAATCTGCTGAACTATTTATGGGAAAATGTAGAAGAAAACTAGTCTATCATGTCTGATGTTTCAGTTATTCTGTCCAACAGGCACTATGACTGACTCAAGCATGGCTGTTGGCACAGCCTTGGCTTCCAAGCCTCTAACACATGAACAGAGGGATAGAGTTTGTCTGCTGACTGTCAAAGCCATACTTTGGTGACTGTTATATGGCATGGATAAAAAGAAATGTTACTTAAAAGAAATGGTTAGAAGATTGGTTTATGTTTCTATATTTGAGAACCAGGTTTCTGGTCGAAGATAGTATTTTGTGAGTTGTACAAGTAAAGTACAAACCTTCTGCACTTACTATACATGGTGGCCTCCATAATGCACACAAGAAGATTCATTTATGGATCTACTTTCCTGTTAGCACAAGACTAAAAATTATGATTTTTCAACCCTATCCCAAAGATCACTTCTTTTCTGGAAAGAAGTAATGGTTTTCTTGTGATCTTAGATAGAGCTTTTGTTGCCTTAGGGTTTGCTTCATAGAAATGCCAAAAAATGATGGCAATATGAGAATACTTTTTTTCTTACCCTTGTCCCTTGGGCTTAAATATTTTCAAGAATGTAAATTCCAAAACAGCTAACTTCCAGATACAAATCAGTTATCTCATCCTTTAGAGAGACCACACCAAATGATCGTGCAAGTGAGCCAGATGCCAATGCTGCTCTGTGCGGGCAGAGATGGATGTGCCTTGTTGCAAAGCCATGGCCATCTTGTTAGGAAGCATGAACTTTATTGGGCAGTCCCACATTGTTACAGAGCCTTAAAGTTATTATTGATATCAATTTGCTACTCACATTTGCCCCTAGCTCTTTCATATGAACACCATGAGTAGAACACCGTGAGTAGAAGCTTAACAAGTTACATCATAACTTGTGCCAATAATTACTGCAAATGCTACCCAGTGTGCTATAGACAAAGATGCTGATGTCACTAATGATCTTTTGGGAAGTTATTGCAGCCATGTGTAATGAAATGTGTGGAACGGCAGAGAGGAGACCAGTTAAGCAAATATTTAGGGACACAGTGTCAGCTGTGTGCAATTCTAAACCATATCTTTAGTTGTCAGTGCTGATGAGTGATTTGTTTGTATCTTGGCTGTATGGTATCACTGCAATCATATAAAATACTGTCTTGCATATTTTCATCATGTTTGGGAAGCAGGAGATATTAATGTTCAGGGTTATGAACATTTGGTATGCACAAAGAGTCTTGTCTAAATTTAGAATCTGCTCTACTTTTAAACTTAAATATTTCAGTTTTGTTTATTTAGGGTCATAATTTAGATAATACACCTTTTGAATATACAAAGTGACATGTTTTGAAAGGTGCTCAGAAGTCTTATTGAGATACACAACAATATGACTGCACAGGCTTGAGTTGTTCTGATTTTAGCACCTAGATCCTAGTTGCATAATGAGCTCAACAGCAAATCAGAACCAAGAAATTTTAGCTGTACTTACTCAAGCAACTGGGCGAAGGACAGAATCACCAAACAAGCAATTTCATCATAACCCCACAGGGACCAGATTTTTCAATATCAAGCATACCTGGCCTAGAACCTATACCCAGGCACCTGGCCCATGCTCAGTAGCACCATGTGTGGAAGCAGAAGCCCTTCAGAAAAGGAGCAGCACAATCCTAGATATGCAGTTAGTCATTGAGGAGCAGAACTCAACCACTGCTCCTCAGATAAGCGATCACCTATCAGGTGTCTTAAAAGACCCAATGAATTACTAAGGAGGAGAGTCAGCAAATGATCTGCTATGAGACTAGTCTGTGCTCCCCCCAGTGAGGCACGGATGCCCTTGCCCATGTCCTTCATAGAAAGTGAGGCCCTGCGCTCCTCTCAAGCACTCACTCCTGCGCTTCCCAGACCCAGTGGCTGCTTTTGGGGAGAGTCATTCCCCATGATCCTGAGTGTTGTGGCTGTTTTGGAGGGGACACCAAAGGCTTGTTTGATTTCTCAAATCTTTGACCATCAATGAACTTCCCTATAAGCCTCCTGGAGAATCAGTCAGAAGCTT
The DNA here is from genome assembly GCA_964023405.1 of Apodemus agrarius. Lineage (NCBI taxonomy): Eukaryota > Metazoa > Chordata > Mammalia > Rodentia > Muridae > Apodemus > Apodemus agrarius. Next base: position 94,379,680 of record OZ030011.1, on the reverse strand, counting down.
CTGCAGTGGGGAGAAGTTTCCATTGAAGAGCCTGAAGCTTGTGTTCCAAGACTGCTTAACTAGCATCATGCAGTGATGTCCCAGGGCTTTACCCTCTAGGTTATTTCATAACCCAGGACTGGTAATCTCCATCAAAGGAATTCCAGAGCTTTGTTGACAGAACAGCTATTCTTCGTGATCAGACTCTGAATTGTGCTTACAAAGTTATAAAAGAAGCTTTGAGAGGCAGAAATCCATCGGCCTCCTATTTCCACATCCTCACTATGCACACCCTTTTTCCTTTTTCTTTTTTTGTTTTCTTTTGTTGTGTTTTAGCATAATGTAGAAATCAGTGCCCAAACCTCTAGCAGTAAATGCAGACTTATCCCAGAGTAGCCTGCCATACATATGCAAAGTACAGAGATGCAAGATTCCTGTAGCATGCAAAAGCTACCACACTTTTTAATGAGTCACTGTCCTAAGATATATGTCTCTATGTTCCTTGGTGGTAGTATCTCTGAATCTCACGTTAAGCCTGCACCAGATTCCTCTAAGGTTGGCTGTGTCTCATTCTTGCCATATAGGCAGGACCTCAAATGAAAAACAAAGAAGACAGGGGGCCTCATGAGAAGAACTTAAACAGCCCATGTGTAAACCACAATTTGGACAAATACCATAGCAGAGCAGATGATGTTCAATGTGAGGAAGTTGGGGCAGTGATTTGAGCACAGGGAGAAAACTTGAACTGGCACCTGCCTGAGGACCAGGCATAAAGGAAGCCTCAGGTCATCCGTGCTGATAGGGTGTCACTGTGTCTACCTAGGAACTGTTTTCCCTTGACTATAACTTGAAATGTGAGGATCTTTTGTTTCAGATAAAACACACTTATACAAATCATCAGATTATTATGAAAGGAGCCCATTAATGGTAGATTAACATTTATAACATGAGAATTATTTCATTTCAAGGATCTTTAAGAATTGTAGTAGTCAAATGGCCCTGACACTGAGTTTCCTATGTATTCCATGTATTTACAAAAATTATATATTTTAGAAATTGGACAAATCAGAATATATAACACAGTACCTATCCAATTCTATATTTATTAAATAACAGTTATCTATCCTAAAAGTAAGACACCACTCTATATCTCTAATAGAGTCTTTATTAGCAGATTTGCTATGATTAAGGTCTTATAGAATCCCTATAATGAGAAATACAAACTCAGTGCATGGATAATGCATATAAGGTATAGTTTATTTTCATACTCCATCCACCAAAAAAAAAGTAGCCCTTTAAAGTATTATGTGTGTATACATATACATATATATATATATATAAATATACACATACATATTTATGTTTGTCCTTTTGAGCCCATAGGAAGGTGAGTTCTCGAGGAAGAACTAGACAGTGCGTAGTCTAGACTGAGCGAGACAAAACAACTATCCTCCTTATCTCACACTGTTTCTTTAAATGCTCTACTGCTATTGATAAAATGTCGGAGTCCCCATGTGACATCTGCCTCTGGCATCTCAGGACAACCCTGAACACTGAGCACTGCAAGCCTGTCCCTACAACCTTTTGGTGAATCAGTGCAGGTGCCACTCCCATTAGGGTGCCTGGCCTTCCGGATTCGACATCAGTTAGCAGCCATGGGTGTGGCATTCTTGCAAAGTCATTTGGAGGAGTAGATTGCTGTGAATGTCAATATTAAGAGCTTTCTCTAAGATGCAGGATATTTGCTCAAGGCCAGACAGAATGAAAACCCATGGCTGGAGGCAGAGTGGGAGGGGTTGCCTTTGTTAGAGCAATGCAACCTCCACTGCTGTCCCTGAAGTAACTGGGTCCAGGCCTGCAGATTCTGACTTGGGACCCTGTTCTCACAGTCCTCACTGTGAAGCAATGAGGTCTCCTTTATGAGACCATCTTTACTGGAGTGATCTCACTCTTCAGTAACTAAATCTCAAAGACCACACCATGTGAATCCCTCCCCACAGAAGCATCTTTCTAATTGTAAGATTTTCTGGTGTGTGTGTGTGTGTGTGTGTGTGTTTTCAAACAGAGTGATGTATAAGGTCCCCAGCGGCACTCGGTCCTGATCATGTGTGAGGCAGAGGCTGGTATGGTCGGTCACAAGGGGAGAGGATAAAGGTGCTGAGCGGTCTGCACTGAGGCCCCACAACTCCCCAGTCTCCCCTCAGGGTGCTGCTCTCCATATTGATTAGCCAATTATCCTTCTGTATCGTTCCCAGGGACAGGTCCCTGATGAGGGAAGCAAGCTGAAATGCAGACAGACTGTGAAAATCAGAATTAGCCAGCCAGTGTTCTACTGGAGTCAGCAGAAAAAGCAATGAGTTCTGAGACCAGCACAGCACAGAGATGATGTGTTTAGTATGCAAGCCTTCACCTGAGGAAGGCTGTGGTCACAGTTGGGAGGAAGAATATGGTGGATTTCATCTTCTTAAAATTAACCTTCCCAATATACACAAAAGCCTTTTGTGGGGATATTGGAAATGTATGTGTGCTGAAGTAGATTGTGCTGTGGCTTGAGAGGCCTTTAGCCTCTGGTAGGATCTTTCTAAGTCAGTCCATAACAACAACAACAACAAAATCCTGCTCCATAGCATCTAGTTTTTGCTTAATTATAAAATAAATGTTATTAAATTTCATGAATGTTTGAGTATTATAAAAGAAATCAAAAAACATGATGAAAATATAATGTCTCATACCCTTAAGATGCAACCACATTCATAAAGTGCTGGAGGCTAGCCTTCTCTACAGTAAGGAAAACAGGTTGTCACATGGCTGGTTGTAAAGTCCACTGCAGAAAATCAGCAGTGTGTTTGATGTGTCTTGTTCATTTCCTTTTTAACCCACGTGCTCTGTGGTCACAGTGACGTATAGTACCAGGGGGCTCTGGCCTCTGTCTGTGCCACTCAGCTTGAGAAGGTCATCCAGCCTCTTAGGGCTCTTGTAAAATGAGATCTAACCCCTCACTCTTTCCATGTCTTTCTCTGCAGCCTAAAGTAGGTACAAAACACAAAATATCTTCCCATGTCTGAACTGAAGTTTGCAACTGTAACATTGCAGCCATAATCAAAAGTGAGCATAAGACAATCTTTCCTGCACTCACTCAGTTCTGCAACACTCTAGACCTGTGGTTGTGCCTACCTGGAACACTGGCCTAGACACATCTGCCCCACCCTGGGGAAAATTAGTGCTCAAGACCATCCCCTTAGCTCTGATGGGGAAACGGTTGCCTGAGTGTCAGGCAGTGAGGAACAGTGCTCTCTGCTAAGGCTGCACCAGGAAGGACGAGGTCTCAAGATGTCTGCCCAACAGTCTTAAACATGGAGCATGCCTCCTGCATAGAGTTTACTTTTCTTTTTTGCTTCAACAAAGACTGAGTGATGTAAACAGAAACACACACAGGCCTGCAAGAATGCAGAACTGAGCATTGTACACCAAAGTGGTAGCTTTGCGAATTCATGCTGAAGCCAAGAAACACATTTGGATGCTGAAGATTAGTAACCATATTATTGAGAAAACATCCTATACCTCTGTAGGCTTCCTTAGAAGTGAGTCAGAGTCTCTCAGGGATGAGGAAGGAAAGACACGGGGTCCCCTCCCAACCTACCACATTGATGTAAGAAACCCACTTACCTAAGCCTGCTCTGGAGACGGAAGGGCCAGGATTGCTACACCTACCCACTTCAGCCGGCTGTGCAGCCACGCTGACACCTGCTCTGTGAACAAGTCGTCCTTGAGGTTGGCCAGTTGACCTGCAGAGGAGAAGGACAAACAGACAGAAGTGAGGAACAGGGCCAGACAATGAGTGACACTGCTGAGAGGAAACAATCAAGCAGAGTCTGGAGGACAGGAACAGCAGAAGGAGAGGCAGACGGACACTGAGAGTGGGACAGGAGAAACTAACTGCCCAATGTCACTGTCATCTCAGAGTGCTCATAGACGGGAGGATGTGACTATCCTATTATTTTTAAATTTTCAAATCTAGATAATCCAGCACCCAAGTGTCATTAAGAAGCCCATCAAACCCTTATAAATGAAATTTAATTCACATTCCATTAATTTAGTTCCCTAATGAATGAAAACGTTAAGAAACTGAGTTCACAGCTTTTACGTTAAAAGTGGCTTGGTTCCTGGTATAAATTATTTCTTTTCAACCTCCCTCATTTCATTGTATAGGAAATTTTGCTTTATTTACAAAATAGACAACTAATAGGTGGCTACAGTCAGTAGGAAGCTTGCCTGCTTCAGCCAGTGACTACTACTACCCAGCATGGAGAGGATGGTACAAGCCTGCGATTCCAGCACTCAAGAGGTAGAAACAGCAGGTAAAGCCAGCCTATAGGTTGCCGTTTCCTATAGGAAGCCTTGTTCCTCCATGCTGGTCTACAGCCCTAGAGTCAGTGTGCCTGAAAGTGAAGCAAGGATGCGGAGGGATGAATCTTCCCGCCTCAGTGTCCCTGCCTGGCTAGTGCCTGCCTCCCCCCATGGTTCATAGGCCCTGCAGAAGAAGCCTGTCAGCCGGGGAGAGGTCAGAGCAAGTAGCCATTAGCAAGCTTCGGACCCCAACCACTATAGTAACTCATAATATAGGATGCATGCCCAGCCTTATAACCTCCAGTTAAAGGACCAGAAATTCTCCTCATCTATAAGTCAGAGAATGGCATGCGGACTGCAGAGAAGTATCAGAAACCATTATAGGGGCCCTAGGAGACTGCCCCCTCTTGGAGCAAAACCACTGGTCCCAGTATTCATGAGACACAGCCACCTTCCCAGAGTTCAGAATAAGGCTTCTAGTACTGGTATCTTCACCTGGTGTGGCAAGTCCTGGCCATGTTCCCATCCTCTGTGCCCAGTTCTTCACTTACTATATTGGCCATAGGACCTTGGCTTTTCTGGAGTCTTGAAAACCTGGCTCTTTCTGATTCTAATTCTAGCCTCTGCAGAAGTTTCCTTCCTCGTGATAACTGCCCCCTCCCAGCTTCTTGTCTTCCCTATATTCCCATCCGGCATGCTGAGACTATGACGGGTATACTCATTTTCTATCTGTTCAACTATATGACTACAAAGATGTCATTTTTTGTTTCATTGTTGAGTTCTAAATGTGACATATATATACATACATATGCATACACACATACATACATACATACATGTGTGTGTATGTTAATGCAAGTCATGCCACCCAGCTTGTACAGAATGTGAAAACCACAGCCTTTGTCTTCAGTCTGGTAAGAAGGCTGGTCTGGTGCCCTTTCCAAGGGCTCCACCTTTTTCTGTTTAATTAGGAATCTTAGAAATGTCAGTTTTTAGTTGGGGTTAATGGATTGTTGCTAGAACTCCACAGACATCTCTTCATCCATTATTCTGTCTGTACCTCAGTGTGCTGGGTCAGACTTTCTGTGAAAGGTATATTCCAATGATCAACTTAGCTGCTGGCACCTTAGTATCTTGGGAAGTTTAGAGAATATCTAAATTCTTACTTCCTTTCAGAAGAATATAAACCTGAAGACAATGTCAGGAACCAGGATCATTTTTGAGCAGGTGACTCAGTGGAAGAGGAGGGTGTCAGATATATGCTGGTATGAGCTAGTTTGTGTTCTCTCAGTCCTGATTTGGTAGGCAATGCAAGACCATGTCAGACCTTGTTCAGGAGTGACAGAGGCATTGGCCATGCCACAAGCTAGATTGATTTACAAGGTTAGATTGACAGCAAAGTGCACACAGGCATGGAGCAGACAAAATCAAATACTGAGTGTGCTTGTCTTCAGACAAGGAGCTCAAGTTTTCAATGTACAGACATGGGTAGGATTAAGAATGAAGTCAGAACAACGTAGCTTTCAGAAAAGAGGCTGGAAATTCACTTGGAGCAATTGTGTGTGACACATCAAAACCATGTCCCAGGATTTAGCAGCAACAAAGCAAAAGGCTCACTGGAAGGGGCTGCTGGGGAGCAGAAAATGGACAGGGTCTATGGAAACTGGAACCGCACTTGTGTTCAGCGTCCTCCTGCCTGCCCCAGTGCTGCCCTCTCCAGACACCTCCTGCTTGTCCAGTATCCTCTTCTCCTTCAGGTGGGGATAAAGGGACTCCTCAGATGAAAGGAAGTAAGTCCTTGGATACAGGGATCAGCCTGTATCCTAAGAACCTTAGTCTTGAGAGACAAAAGCTTTACAAGTAGGACCCAGGAAACAGTAGCATCTTCCCCTTTGGTGACAGTTTCAGGCACAGGATGGCTTGTTGGTGACCTCTGAAACCCTTGGAAGGAATCCAAATGGAGCATCTAAACTTTTCAAGCTCTAATTTCATCTACTGACACAGTTAATCTATGGGGAGGAATTACTACCAAAATGTCCTACTGAGATTTGTTTTTAAAAGTCCCATCTAAGCCTATAAACTTCACTAACCATAGAAAGTCAGATGCAAATATCAATCATTCACTTTCAACAACATTCAAGAGAGAATGAATTTTATTGCTATCTGAAAACTCCAGTGTCTCTTTCCTCTCTTTGGTTCACTGCCTCAGGTGTCTCCTCCTAACCCACAGCACTGGCCCCTCTTCTGCTTGGGACCTATTAAGCACATGTTTCCCTCGTAAGGATGCTGTTCAGATAAGGCTTTGGGAGTGAGGAGAAAGGCTTGGGTGTGACACAATCCTGCTCTGAAATCCTCAGGAGAGCTACAAGTGCTGAAAAGTAACAGATGTATCCATAATAAAAAAAAATCTGAAGATGGTCAAAAAATCAGGTGGAAGCTAGAGGCACTTTGCCACTGAAGGCATGCTGATAGCAAGGAGGGTGCCTGCCTTTCTCCAAATGTGATGTGAGAACACCCCCAGGTTCTAGCAGTAAGAATTGTAATAGCTTGAAGTTAGCCCTTAAGATCTCAGAAAACCCTGCATGAGCTGTGAATATAAAACCCGAGTAACAAAGCAAACAGCAACACTTAAGTAAGGTGTAATTAGGAAACAGGACACATGTGACTACGGTGGCTACAGTTAGCACCATCTGGCTATGATGTGTCCATGCCTCTCTGTCCCATTCCCACCTTCCTTGTTGATCTAAAAAGACTTTTATATGTAAAAAGTGTCTGGGGTTGTTGTCTAGCTAGCTGAATACCTGTTGATCCACTTGGAGCAGGGCACTAAGATCCTGAGGGTAAAAGAAGGTCTATATCCTGAATTGGTTCAGCCTCTGTTACAGGAACACCAAGAGGGTGGGTCATGTCCCCATGCACTCAGTGTCTGGAGGCTCTGAAAGCAGCATCCTTTGTACCGAACAGCAGTGGGCTAGAGGTCAGCTTCTCTCCTTCTTGCATGGAGATGGCACATATGCTACACAATGTATCTGTGCTGGTAGAAGGAAGGCGAGAGGGGAGATGCATGCTGATCGTAGCCTGGTCTGAAGGAGTGGAGGGTGTGTGACACGAGCTCCTGTGGGCAGTCAAGATCTGCCCTCTCTTAGCCTCTTTAAGTGCTTTCCTGTCTCACTTGGTTAGCCCAGGACTGTCTTGAATATCCACCCAGAGTACAGGCCTTATCTAATTTTCTAATCTTCTGTGATGGTTACTCTTTATTTTTATTTTGGAATTTCCTAGGAGACAGACTCTGGATCTATTTTGAGAGAATTTCCAGAGATGTTTTAAGAAGGAAGGATGACCTACCCTAAATGGGGAGTGGGGATACATCTCATAGGGTAGAGTGCTAGAATAAATTAATAAAAGAAAAACAGCTAGGTGAGTGCCAACAGCCTCCATCCCTTGCTGCTTGAGTTGTGAAGGGTCCTACCTTCATGCTTTCACCACTATGGATTCTACCAACGTTCTCTTGCATAAGCGACTGCATCATTTTATTATGAGCCAAAATAAATCCTTTCCCTTTAACTTGATTCTGTCAAGTATCTGGTCACAACGATGAGAAAATTGATACACCTTCTCAAACCCAAAAGGACCTAAATTGTATTAGTCAAGACACTGGTCAGTGGCAGGCCAGCTGCGCTAGCAACCCCAGCACAAGTCTCCAAAGGTGGTGACTGACTTGTGTCCTCAATTCATGGCAGCACAGTGAGGAGTATCAAAGGGAGAGAGAGTCAGAAGACAGGTGCTGAGAATGACAGCAGTCACCCGACGGGGTGCACAGCAGAGCTCTGCCTCGGCTGATGAGAAAGATCTAGGTGTCTAGCTGCTTGTCTGCACCAAGCTCACTGTGTTCCTCTTCCAAGAAGAGTCTGCAGTCTGGTTGCTATGGAAACAGGCAGTGCAGAAGACTGGTAAAGCAAACATGCACGGCATCCCAGTATGGTCTTTCAGTTCTGTCACTTGAACACATGTGATCTGGGGCTTTCTGTTGGTGCCTTTCAGGAGTAGTAGCCACTAGAGAACCTTTCTTGGGGTCTCTACAAAGATTAGGAAGGACAAATAGACCATAAGACTGGGCTTTGTGTTCTGAATTCTGGTACACACACACACACACACACACACACACACACACACCCTGCTCTTCACTGTCTATGAGATGTGGTATGTGTAATGTGTATGTATGTGACTTGATCAGTACTAAATATTTTAAAAGTTATATCTCTGACATGCTTTGTAGAGACAAACTCCACTACAAAGCCAGTGCATGAAGTTCCAGCCATTCTAGGAAAATCTTCCAACTAAGTGATTCTGTCTGTTCTCTGTGTAGTATAAAAATACTTCTAGCAGTCAAGCTCAGAGGAGGCGAGTTGTGGCAACGGCATTTATAAAGCCCTCACGGGAAGAAAATCACCTGTGTGATACAGTTAGCAATGAGGCTGGTGGCTGAGTGGTGATCACATAGGCAGATCTGGGCTCAGCCACAAAAGTGCCTCTATCTCTAGGCTCATTTTCATCCTTTGGAAGTAGATCCACCTAAGCTTCTCTGATTTTCATTCCCATATGAAAATTCTGATTTGCCTGGGAACACCTGGCCCTGGATGGGTTGAGAGGTGGCCCCCGTCTCAGCTTGGCCCTGAGACTCTGTAAGATGACTAATCTCAAGCACAGTACAACAGAGGGAACACAGCATTCTCTCTTCTCTGCACACTGTGGTATCCGTGTTCCTACTTTTTACTGAGAACATAAACATGTGCATTTATTTCCCAGAAAATGCTTTGTTCATCACAAATGCATCCCCTGACTTTGAGAGAACATTAATCACTAGAGAGAAACAAGTAATATTGACTCCTAAAAGTTTTGTGAGTTAGAATATTTCTACCTCATTTCTAGTCCCTGACTGGTACAGAAAATCCTAGACTGTTTGCCAAAATCCATAGTTATGATGGAGTCTTTTCAACGTTAGCCTCAGCAGAAAGACAACAAGCTGGTAAATTATTTGAATATGGAAAACCAGACATGGGATTCTAAATACTTACCGTGCATGGCATTCTAGGCCAGGCTGAGGCAGAACACTTGTTTAGAATTGGTTTGCTAATGACTTGGAGCCTGTTTCCCTCCGTTAGTTCCCATAATTAGGAGTTAACTTTAGGGGATGCGTCGAAACAGTTAAATGCTGGTAACTTGAGGAATTTATTAAACTGTAAGGATTTTGGCCCTAAATGTCCTTTTCTCAGCCATTTTCACATTTGCTGCTGTCATTCATGAGGCCTCAGATGACACTGAGTATTAGTAACTTGAAGAAAGGCCAAATCGTGCAGCACACTCGGTCTTCAGATGCATTCCCTATCGCCTGTTTCCAGATTCTCTCCTTGAATAGGCTAGTTTTTCCAGGCATCTGCTCTGGGGAGAGAAAGTATCAGAAAACAGCTACCACCCATGCCAGGCATTTGAAATACATGTAGTCTGTGTGCCTCACTCGGGGGTTGCAGGAATTTGTGAGGAGGTGCAGGCAGATAATTATCCCTGCTTTACAGATGAGTTCATTATGACTCGGAAAGGTCACTGTCCTCACACATTCACTAAGCAGCGAGCGTGATGAGGCCAGTTGCATAACTTCCAATTTCATCTCTGCTCCCAAGAGCACCAGAACATGTGCAGTGTTCTCCCGATGTACTGCCCTGTGGGAAGCAGGCCTGCTACACGTGTTGGAGAAAGCCTGGCACTTTGCTGGTCCTCAGACAGAGAAGGGACCAACCCTGTCTCACAGTTCCTCGGCTTCATGGGTCAGCATGGCTGGGAGACTGTGTAGGGCAGCTTATCCATTTTTCTCTTCATCTTCTTGGGGAAAGGTGATACAGAACAACAGTAAGGGGCTGAGATGAACTCCTTAGCCACGCCACGTAGAAAGCAGGGCAGGCAAAACCCTGAGGATGATCCTGAGATAAGTAAATGGAGAGTCAACAGCATTACACCTGCCATGTGCTCGCGAGGGCCTTGTCATTTTCCAGAGCAGAATTCATTTTTGACCTTAGAGATGCAACAGGGATTAGACAGGATTTCCTCCCTGGTTATTACAGTCAATGACTTCCTCCTCCTTGTGTGTGTCCATGTGGGTATGTATGTGTGTGCAGGTATACATGTACTCTGCATGTACACATGGCAGTCAGAGCACAACATAAGTATCTTCCTCAGTAACTTTCCACCTGACTTATATAGACAGGGCCTCTCACTGAGCCGATCTCAGTACTTAGGCTAGGCTGGCTGGCTACCGAGCCCAGGGGATCCTCCCGTCTCCATTTCCTCGGTGCTGGGATTAAGGGCGTGTGCCACCACACTTGGCTTCCATGTGGGTGCTGGGGATCAAATTCAGATCCTTATCCTTTCACAGATCACTTTACCAACTGAACTTCCACATGGGGAGAGAAAGAGAACCTCGCTAAACTGTCCTCAGACCTTCACATATATACTGTGGCACAAGTACCGACACATAATCAAAGACACACAAATAAAATACAATGTTTAAGTTTTTTTAATTTTTCAACTTATGGCACACACTCTGCACTTCCAAATCTGGTTTAAAAATTCATCTCATGGTTGATACTGTACAGATAATAGTGACAATTACCCAAGACATCACAGTTGCTATGTATGGAGAGAATGGCTTTGTAGTTCCCCAGGGTGATCTAGTTATGAACATAACAAAGTATATAAATCAAAAGAATAGAAAAATCACATTTCCAAAAACTCATGAGAACGAGAAGTCCTTAACTCCTAAAAGCTAAGCTGCCAGTCACCAGCAAGGTGTGCATCTGCAACAGCAAGGTGTAATTATGTTTGCTGGCTCTGTTTTCTTTTCTTTTTTTCTGTTCTTTGATGACAACTTTACCCTTATAATAAGGAAAATGGTGCAGGCAGAGTGTGGAGGAATGAAGAGGTTTGTGTCCAGAGAGACACAGAATCTGGTTCACACAGCAAGCGATGCCCTCTAACTAACACACGCTGCTGTTCTGAGAGCGGGTCAGATCCTAAATATTTGTTGACTCCAGGTGGGATGCTATTTCCAGTTATTGCTATATTGAGCTCCAAATCTCTTTTTGCTAACATGAACCTTTTCTGCATAAAATCCATAACGAAAGCAGCAGAGGTTCAGGATCTCAGCTTTAGTCAGCTGGTGTTTGCAACTAGTCGACATGCCTCATTCCTCCAAATCATTATCAAACTCTGAAAGTTCTCTGGCATTTGAATCATGGAGACAAAGGACAGATGTGAAATGGCATCCATTAACCATCCAACCAAAGGGGAATGTGTTTCAAAACTCATTTATTATTATCTATGTTTCGCAATGCAGATGACAGCAATTGTGTAGAGTTGTGAATAGAGATTCAAATCCCAACTGCTCTCTGAGTGAAAGCCAAATGGGTTTCTGATGAAATTGAGGGTTTACGTCATGCTTAACATGGACTTTGAAAAACACTTTAAGTATTTTGAGGTTGAGTACATTTTATTCAAGTTTCTTCTAGCTGATGAGATGGGGGAATGTATTATTACCACAGGTCGAATTAAATGAGAGACTGTGAGTGCCGGAGTTAACCAGCCCCTTCTAACCCAGGGACATGTGGCCACTGCGCATGCCCCACTTGTCCAGACAGAAGAAAGGCAGCCTTTGAGCTCTTTCTTTCTTTCTTATGTCACTGTGGAGCTCCTGTCATTCACCATGGGCCTCCATTCATTCATTGACTGGAAGTTATCATATTCAAACCTCTCAATCCAGTGTTTATATGACAGAGTGTCCTCTCTGTGTGATTTCAGAAATCTAGGGTTGTCTTCTATATTGCCTAAATATGATTGGAAGTAAGTCACTTAAAGGAGGTTACAGAGAACCTCTAGAGTTAGTAAAAAAGGAAAGTTCAAGAACTTTTAGAGAGCTTGGTGATGGGATGTCTGTAATTGGTACACCAATTGTTGGTCGTAAATAAAGCCAATGCAAGTGGTAAATTAGGATAGAAAAAATAAAGATGTCTATTTTACATTATGTTTATCATATTTAGTGGCTAACTCTAAGATTAACTAAAGGAGTTCAGCTTCTTTAGTTTAGCTCCCCATAGATATCTTAAGTGGCTTCCTGTTCTTTAACATGATTCATTTTCTTTATGTCTACATTTTCTACCCAGCAGCAGATGTCTTCTAAGGTTTTCTTCTAGGCCAAACGGGGTTTGACTTTCTGTGAGCTTACTGTCCACACTACAGCAATAAACTTCATGGTCTAGCCACCTTTCTCTTTTCCTTTTTGTCTTCTCTATTTCTTTGCAGAAGACCATCAAATGAGTTGTACTCGAATAATGCAGGACACAGACAAGGACGATAACAACAATGATGAGTATGATAACTATGATGAACTGGTAGCTAAGTCGCTATTAAATCTTGGCAAAATTGCTGAGGATGCAGCATACCGAGCCAGGACTGAGTCAGAAATGAACAGCAATACCTCCAACAGTCTGGAGGATGATAGTGACAAAAATGAAAACCTCGGTCGGAAAAGCGAACTGAGTCTAGACTTAGACAGTGATGTTGTTAGAGAAACAGTGGACTCCCTTAAGCTGTTGGCACAAGGACATGGTGTTGTTCTATCAGAGAACATCAGTGACAGAAGCTATGCTGAGGGGATGTCACAGCAGGACAGTAGAAACATGAACTACATGATGCTAGGGAAGCCCATGAACAATGGACTCGTGGAGAAGATGGTGGAGGAGAGTGATGAGGAAGTGTGTCTAAGCAGTCTAGAGTGCCTGAGGAACCAGTGCTTTGACCTGGCCAGGAAACTCAGCGAGACCAATCCGCAGGACAGGAGTCAGCCACCCAACATGAGTGTACGCCAACATGTCCGGCAAGAGGACGACTTCCCTGGGAGGACGCCAGACAGGAGCTACTCGGATATGATGAACCTTATGCGGCTGGAGGAGCAGCTAAGCCCCAGGTCTAGAACGTTCTCCAGCTGTGCCAAGGAGGATGGGTGTCATGAGAGGGATGATGACACCACCTCAGTGAACTCAGACAGGTCTGAGGAAGTGTTTGACATGACCAAGGGCAACCTGACTCTGCTAGAGAAAGCCATTGCCTTGGAGACAGAGAGGGCAAAGGCCATGCGGGAGAAGATGGCCATGGATGCCGGGAGAAGGGATAACCTGAGATCCTATGAGGACCAGTCTCCAAGACAGCTGGCTGGGGAAGACAGAAAATCCAAATCCAGTGACAGCCATGTCAAAAAGCCATACTATGGTAAAGGTAATATTTCTACCTAACGTAAGTTGCTTCAGGCAAATGTGAGCTAAGAGAGAGATGTTGATGATAGTCTGTTAGACTGTAAATCTCTATAAATCCTACAATCCAAGCTCATTTTAAGAGCTTGTTCTAGAACTCTATCGTGTGATAATTTGTCTGTAGAACAAATGAAATATTTGTCTGAGAATTACATAAAACTACTAAATATCCTGTCATTAGAGCAGATACAGGAGATGACAGTGTAAACAACATTCATGTAGAAGTCAGGGCTAGTGCATAGGCATACTTGTGATAGAGACCATTAAGGGCCAAGCCATGCTGTTACAAAGGAACCATGATCTATGCTGGATGGTGACAAGGGTTTAGGTAACAATCAGTCAATCAGAGACGAGGCGCTTTCTTCATAAATTGGATTAAGTAGATGGCTTCATGATTTATAAAATTATCACCTTGTGACAGTTATTGATGAAACTGCCCCCACAGAAAATACCCAAAAGGAATTGAACAGCAACAAGATGACCGATGGTGTGAGATAAGGACAGTGACTGCACATTAATTATCCATGAAAGTTAGCTAAGGAAACCACTTGCCATGCAAGACACGGAGAAGACACAGCTGAAACCAATAGCAATTTCTCTAGAATATTCATTCCCCTTACTAGCTCCATTACATTATGAAAATAATTGTAACTTTTTTCAAATACCGTGTATTTTTTTTAAAAATCTCAAACTATCCAATATGATAGTTTAGCTGAATTTTATTTTATGAAATATGTGAGCACATATTTGCACTATCTATATATTTGGTTAGTGAACCAGATGGAACAATAGCATCTGTACCCATCTGCAACTAGGACAGACCTTGATTCAGCTGCACATGGCAAGCATGGTAGTGTGATTGAGTCCTCACAAGACTCAGAACTAAGAAAGAGACTATCCCAAAAATGAAATTGGTAGTTCCTTAAATCTTTTCTGTATTATTACCAAAAAGTTCCATTTTCTGATTTTCATTTTATGATGTTTATTAGGATTACTCAGTTTCCTTACTATGGATATCTGATCAAGAGATTCAGGAATTTAGTTTGAAAATCAGTTGCTGAACAAAGTTAGAGCAATCAGAAAAGCTACATCTTCCCCATCACGGCCCAGGTGTGTACTCCCTCTCAAGGTGTGCTCACAGTTCCACGGCTGCTAGGCATTGCTATCACCGAGTCAAAGCAGGCAGGAGCCTGAGCCAGAGCTCTGAGGGTTACTGATTGACTAGTGCCTGGATGTCTCTCCATTCACTACAGATGCAACCACATTCCACCAAAGGAGTGCATACATGGATGGCTCGGAGCTGCGGGACCCTCTTTAGACACTCTGACACATGGCACATGTGTCTTAAATAATGGCACTAGCATTGGAATAGGACATGATGCACTAAACGTTCTAACATCAGTTAGATGGTTGAGGATGAAAAAATTCAAACACTTTTAGAAAGAAATCCATGTGTTCCCATATGAGTGCTGGTGTTTATATTCTAGGCCTGGGTTTAGAATTCTAGGCAGTAGTTCCCAGGTCAGAGCTCTGACACTGAGAAGGAAAGTGAGTAACCATGTTAGTGAAGGCAAATAAGAGACCAAGGACACTTTTTGCTCTGTTGTTCTTTTTCTTTACTTTTATGCAAAAACATGAAATTTGCCCTGGTTGTTTCCCATCCATGAGAAAGGTCCATTTTTATGAGAAGGGGAAGGTTAGGAGCCTGAATTTTCTCATGAGATAGAAGGCGCTAGTCACCACATATCTAGGTTCCCAGGTTTACTTTGACCAAAGTTATTGGTGTTTTCCATCAACAGTTTCTAAGTTTCCTTGTCTCTATCTATAGTTACATTCAGAGCCAAATAGATGAAGCCAAGCAGACACACATGCACGTCCACACACATACACACAGACACACATCAAAAAACAAACCACAAAAGGGGCAAAGAGATTAAAGCCACCTTAAAAAATAACTAAATTTATGGGACCATATCTCACCAACATGCCTGAAGCTGCCCATCACCATGCTGTGCTGCGGCTTCTCTGTTTCCTCTTGAAAGACAACACGTGCATCTATTCTCAGTCCACACATCTTAACTGAAAATATCTCATTAAAGCACTAATGTGTAACATTCCAAAGTGTTAAGTTAATATGAAAGGCACTCTTTTGCCTTCCACACAACTCCCTGCACCTCCCTCCAGGGAGGAAGGGAAATGAGCTGAATTCAGCACACTTTTTTTTTTTTCTGTTAAGTTATTGCTAAGTTTCTGGTCCTTTTGTTTGCTTTGTATTTTCCTGCTTGTTTGAACATTGAATTGAGATTGCAAAAGACAAGGAATCGAGGGAGAGGGATAGTGGAGGCAATGGCGGCCCCATCTCATCTCAGGAGCAAAGCCAAAGCAGACCATGTTCCTAGTCTCCAGAACCTTAGAGAGTTTTGAGACTTTTTTTAATATGAGTCACTTAATTTCAAAACTGTTTCAACATCTGTGAAATCATGTTATTTGTAAGAAATAACTGGGTCCTATAAAGCAGTTACTTTATAATTAAATAATTAATAATAGTAATAATGGTTGTAAGTTGTGTTTTTTAATCCTGTACAAGTCATTTGTATCTAGTTAAAAGTTTCTTAATTTAGTACTTTATATTATCAATGCTGTCCTTTGAAACTGTTACTGTGTGCTTACTATTTTAAAATGACAAGGATTTACTTTTACCAGTATAATGAAATTACTCAAAGGGCAACACAATGCTAGGCTTTTCTTTGTATCTATAAGGTTTTAAAAACTGAAGTGCCAGGACTTACTCTTGGGTTTGTTTGCAGAGGCCATGAGGCAAGGGTAGAGGCAGGACAGCAGCTGGCAATGCCAAGGAAATGTTCTGTTCCACACCAGTGCTGGCTGTAGAGATTATAGCACACGACAGGAACATTCTACATATGACATGTTAGCAAAAAAGGCAAGGGGGATGTCCTTCACAACAACATAACATTTGTAAGATCCCAGGAGTCTTTTGTCTATTTCACATTCTCATAAGTGATACAAATAAGTCTCTAAGGGTTCAAAAATTCCAAAATCAGGCCAGGTATAGTAGTTCACACTTATAATTCCAGCACTTAGGAGACTGAGGCAGAAGTATTATCATGAGTTATATAGTTATATAGTCAACCTGAGTTATATAGTTGAGATCCAGGCCTATTTGGATTACAGGGTGGCATTCAGTCTCAAAAGACTGAAGCTGAAGATATTTCCTCTTATATAGAAATAATTCTTAACAAAAGGTAAAGTATGTATTTTCTACCAAGTACAATTGGCCTAATTAATGAGATGTTCATAGAAAAGAACTAAACTCCTAATGGAAACTTAACTCTAGTATTTACTGGACCAAGGCATAGTGACTTTTGGTGATCTAAGCAACTGGTTTTCAAATGCTTGTTCCAAAACAGTGTGTCACAATCTATAATGTATTATTCAGGCTGAGCTGACCGACCTCAGAAATACTTTCTAGAACTGTTGTAATGCATGGGGGTGAACTGTGGGTGATCTGGGTATAGAAAAACTCTATTAGGATATCGTTACATCTCTGGCATCCAGCATTCAATTCTGGACCAAACGTCTGCTCTGATTGGCTCTTGGCTGGCGCTGCAGAGAAGCTGGCAGCGCTCTAGATCAGCCCGACCTCCTACTTTGTGTATGCATGCACAGCATTACACGAGCCTTCCTCTGGTTCCAAGTACAGACGAAGAAATCAAAACAAATGGTTGCTCCAGCGGCTTCTGAAGCGTTTTTTGATTGCCCATCACCCTGCCAGGTGGGATCGCCACCCTTTCTGTCATTTGCTTACAGTGCCTTCTGAGAGTTCAGTTGCTTTTCCAAAAACGAGCTAAATCGCTCTGCTAAGAAACAGTGTGGCTTAACCACAGAGAGAAAAATCTGCAGGAAAATTGTGTAGTTTATGGCATATTGAGACCAGATCACTCCAAAGAGGGAATCTGGTGAAGGGTTTTTAGCAGCACCTTGCTCTGGTTGAATTGTATGGGAAAATCGCCAAGTGAAAACAATATGGAGTTTTGTTCTCTAAGAAGGTCACTGTCTCATCACTATTTACATTGATTTCTTTGAGCAACACAGCTTATCATGTAACACACGGGAAACTAATTAATCAAGAGTTAAGGGTAGAGATAGGTACTTTTATTTTCCTTTTGGATAAAAATCAAAATCCTTCTTCATTCCTGATTACACTGTTTAAGGTTGAAAATATCACCCACACCCAAAAAGATACGAAGCAAAAGCCTGATGTCCCAGCCTGTCCCTGACACCTGCATAATTTCTTTGTTTAGCAAAGGTCTCTTCAAGTTGCTGGATAACCGCATGAGTCTGCAGTTGGTAAACGTTCGTTTTCTTGACACCTGTTGTCGCTTTTAGATCCCTCAAGAACAGAAAAGAGAGAGAGCAAGTGTCCAACCCCCGGGTGTGATGGAACCGGCCACGTAACTGGGCTTTACCCGCATCACCGCAGTCTGTCTGGATGCCCGCACAAAGATAGGGTCCCTCCAGAAAGTAAGTCGTGTCTCGCCGCTCCTCGGGGCGTGCAAGCACTCTGGCTCTGTCAATCATCCCTTCCCCAACCTCATCTTCATGGCACCCCAGTGCAGCTATCACTGACCAGACTCTTCCTCAGCCTGGAGGGCACCTCAGGAAGCTTCCCCTATCTCCTGGATATCCTGGGTACCAGCTCTGAAGAGTGGCTCACCCTAAAGCTGACTCCCTGGAGTAGGCCCCCAGGCCCACGTGGGCTCTGGTCCTAGCCTCAGGTTTATTTACTCTGTTATCCCCAGCAGATTATTTCTCTATTTGGTCTCACATATTACAGAACTGCACTAGCCAGCCTCTAAAACAACCTATCCACACTGGTCTTCTAGAAATCCCAGGAAAAGGAGGCCTTGGGGTTCCTGCCCAAATTTCTGAGCTACTGTGAACTGTCCAAGCCGCAATCAGAACAGTTCTGTTACAGCCACTGCAGTCTGTTGCATATCACACGTGCATCTGCACACTAAAGATGTTAAATGAACAGGTTTGGATCTGGTGGGGTTTTCTTTTACACCTTCCTACATCTTTCTAGTAGACAGGTTCTGAAGTTATAAAATCAATCTGTGAAAAGTGTTTCCTTTAGATTTAAAATGATATATATCCTTTTTGTTTACCATTTTCTTATAGCAAGGAATATGCCAACTGTGTAAAATCAAGAGAATCAACTGTCCGAGGCGCGCGCGCGCACGCGCGCACAAACACACACACACACACACACACGCACACGCACACGCACACGCACACGCACACGCACACGCACACACAGGTTCAGGAGTGAGTGAGAGGTGATGGGTGCCTGCAGCATGCAGTGTCCTCCTTTAGCTTCCGGTGGGGGAGGAGGTTCATGGTATAGTTAGATAGCCAGCTGAATCGAAGGCATTTTGAGAAACATTCTGTTACCATGGGCACCCTTGCAATCCTTGAGGTGCACACCTGTGGAAGGTCAGGCAGCTCTTGGAGCAGGGCAACATTAGACATAGGGAAAGCTACATATTCTCTGGTGAAATATGTTCTGTTGCTATTGTGGCTCCAGGTTCTCAATGTCGACTAAAATGCATATGTTTTCTGTAACTGTCTTGAGAACAATTATGAAAAGTTGTGAAAATAAACAAATCCAGGTGTGTCTACAATCCCGTGTGTTACATGACAGGGAGACGCATGGTTGACGACAGCGGCTTCCACATGTGAGCACTGAGGTGGGTGCTTGGCTGGCAAACGCAAGCACTGACCCATCCAATGCCATAAACTCCCCCAGGGAGCACTGCCCTGTTTACCAGACGAAGAACATGGCAATCTGACTCCATCTTCTTTCTCTTTCAAGGGAAGCACACTGGCTCGCAATAGGTGGCTTAGTACCTTAAAGTTCATCTGAGCAGGAGCTGAACGGGTCTGAACTCAGCTGTAAATCCATGCCAATTCCCAAAGCCATCATCAATCTGAACCCTGGGCCTGGTGTCACCATTTCAGTTCTAACCTGCTTCTTGGCATCAGGCATTCTGCAGGTTCTCAGTACAAAATAAGGCACCAAGGCTGAGAGTTAATGCTTTAGGAGGGTTTCTTTATGGGATTTTTTTTTTCCAGGGCATAGGTTTTTGCCTTCAAGATCAATCCTTCTCAATGGATAAGAATTCTCATTGACTCTCTATTTTCACAGGAAGTGTCTAGATGTGGTTCAAGTATGGGTTTTGCTCTATTGAACTAGAAACTGACTAGGCCTGCCCTGATTGGTCACATGCAGACCCATCTTAGCAGTAAGGATAGCTCGGGTATGACCTGGTCTTAAAAACTCATGGTCTGAAGAAAAGCATTTCTAAAGGTAGGCATGGTGCACTCCTATAGTCCTAGAACTTGGGAAGTAGAAGTAGGAGTGTTGAGTTTGACACTAGCCTGGCCTATATGAGATCCTGTCTCATGATGGTATACCCGGCATGGAGGGGCTCTACTTTCTCATGAGTAGTTCTTTATAAACTGTGAAATGTGAAGGTAAATAGTAAGTAGAGTACTCCATAGTAGCCTTGTTTGTTTTTCTGGGCTGGCTTCCTGTCCATTTCCACCCAGATGAATTTAGTGAAGGGCTCTGCCCTGTAACATACTGACTAAAGGACAAAAGGGCAGTTCTGTGCATAAGGAGACCCCAGCTGAGCCAGCCAGAGTTTCTGTTACCACTCCACAATACAGACTTAAAGTGTGCTGGGTAGCGTGGTGGAATACCAGGAAGTAGGTCTAGTGGGTGGCACCCTGGGTGGCACCTTTTGAGCACCAGTAAAGCGGAAGTGAGTTGCCAGGGAAAAGCATGAAGTGGGAGTAAAAGAAAGGAGCCCAAACATAGGCTTGTGTGGCAAGGTGAGGTAAAGAAGAAGCTGCAGGGGCAGCAACCAGGTAAAATAGCTTTCCTCCAAAGCGCCAGGAATGAAGGCCATGGCTGAGGTTCAGAAGGAACCTGGGAGGAATGGTTAGAGGTCCCTGGGCTTCCTGTTTGAAAGTCTTCTATAGATTCTTCAGAGAAAGACTGAGCAAAGTAGTGAGGGGTGACGCCACAAACTGACGAAGGGGGAATGGTTTGAGACAGTTCACAGAGGCAGCCTGCAGACTGAGGAAGCAGACGCCACTACAGGTGTGGACTGAACATACGTAGTTTCTGTGTCTCCACTTAGCAGGACACTTGAACTCTACCACACAGCTAAACCTGAAAGGTGTTTGCTCTCTCCAGGGAGGATTTTATAATAGAAATATTTAGCATAAAAAGAAAAAGAGGCATGTGTTGAGGTAAAGAGGAGTGTGTGTCGTTCTAACAGAGCAATAGGCTAGTAAGACTGCAGATTTCAAGGGGAAGGGCATCTCTTCCTCTGAGATAGGGATTCCTCTGAAAGGGGATCTCCTAGACTCCCTCTGGGCCCTCACAGGAAATGAGCTGAATGCTGACATTTCCACCTTAATTCATATTTACTGAACTTCAGCCATATCTAAAGGAGCTATGAAAGCTTAAGAACAAAACAGCAATGGACTGTTTTGAAGAAATTCACCAATAGTAAAGACACTAAACACGGACAGGCGCAAGAGCAAGGGCATGTGAAAACTCCACACAGGGCCCAGCAAGACAATGACTGCTCCACGGGAGAAGAGCCATGGGCCATCGTGACAGGTGTGGGCAGACATGGCTGAGCAGAGCTCACAGGACCACGTGACCGAAGGCAGGCTGTGCAGACAGTTAGGACTGGGCTTCGCAGACATCGAGCTCAGACAGACAGAGCATGTGGCCAACAGGCTCTTTGAAGTCAGTTGTCTTGACTTCCCCAGCACTCCCAACCCCATGAGCCTCAGCAGACAGAGGATGGAGCAGTAAGGACCAGCCTCCCCGGATGCCAGGAGGCAGCATCCTCGTGCCCTGGGGACTAGCTCTCTCTTCATATTTGTTAATTTCATATGGTAAAAAAAAAAAAATGCAGAGGTCTAATTATTCCTGTTCATTCTACTGAAAGCACAAAAGATACTGATTTCCTAAATAAACGTGGTTTATTTAAAAAAACAAGCTTTAAAGTTTGGCTCACTTGCATCCGACTTTCACAATCCCATGTGTTTCCAAAGCACAGGCATGTTTTCTTTAAACGCCCAGGCTATGTGCTGTTACATGGCTGATCAGCATCCAGTGCTTATCTATGGGATACACTAGGGTGGCCCTTGCTTCAGTCCCACATGGGACTATTCAGTTATGGCGCTCTCTGACCCCCGTGGCTCCCTGCCAGTGCACCCTGCTTTGCATGCCTGAGGACAGTCATACAAACTTCTTTCTCTTCCCACATATACTTCCTGGTCATGCACATCACAGACGTTTGTAGTTTGTCGTAAACTTATCTAGCCTGTTGAAACAATTACATATTGTATTCTCATTATTTCTCTTTTAATGCTGGGCTATTTTTTTTCCTCTTCTTTGTCAAGTTCTTGCCATGCATGAAAATGTTCTCAAGTGTCCCACTCCAGGCTGCACAGGCCGAGGGCATGTGAATAGCAACAGGAACTCGCACAGAAGGTAAGCCACTCTCTGCCTGGGTCTAAGCTAGAAGAAGCCATCCACAGCCCTGCCCCGGTGGTAGCTCTTTACAGCTATGTATCTGTCACACGGTGCTCCTAAAGAGTTGGTCACAGCACACACAGGAATGTCAAAGGCTTGGCTGCCCATTTTTGAAGACTTAATTTCTTCAGTTATGTTGTCTCCTCTAGTGTAGTAGAGCACTGTTTCCTCACAAAGTCACCTACTTGGTACAGCATCTAAGATGGAACCCACAGCCACTTAAATGAAAGTGACCAGAAGGAATCCAGGAAGGTGCTCTAAGCTTCCCTCACAGGAGAGGCAGGGTTGTGAACTAGAACACAGCACGGCTAATACAGATGACTAACTTGGCTGCTCTTGGATTTGATGAATCCCCTGGCCATCAGTATCAACATCATTAAAATATGAGCAGATGTCCAAACGCATCTGGTAGGGGTACGCCAGTGAGGATGCTGTTCCAGGTCAATGGCTTTAACTGGACTACTGCTGAAAATACACATCGTCAGAACTGTACTCTTGGTGGCATTCCGGCTTTCTCCTGCATCCTCTTCAGACATTATAAGAGTCACTAAGTTCCTCTGAAAATCCAGGTGATACAAGATCACTTGTTTTGCAGCAGCAAAATGTAACTCTGTTAAGATTTGTCTTGGCGTGGCTTAGGTTTCTTCTTAAAGGAAGAAACCTAATAGGGGAAGGAAGCTGTAAAATCTCTCTTGATTTTTGTCTCACTGGTTAGTCACAACAAGCAGCTCAGTTACTGGTGTTAAGTTTGTAATAAAACAGACCACAGTGCTATGCCCTGCAGTGCCTCTCTGGTACTGAGTCTGCAGGAGCTGGCAGCGATGCAGGAGATCCCTGCTGAGCGCTGTGCAGAGCCTGCAGTGCCGCTTCCTTTTTCTGCCATCAGAACATGCATGCGCATGGACGGACACCCACACAGATCTAGAACACAGAGGCAAGCATGCAGATCCTATGTCTTCCTTTGGAAGCAGGCTCAAACAAAGAGGCCCCACTATTCTCCCTGCCATACTGACCCAGCTGAACTAGTTAAGAATCACATTTGACTGGAGTCCTGGAGGTATTCCCGCTGTACCTCCCTTCCTCCACTCCTTTGGTGAACTGAAGTCAGAATTCCCGAAGCCTTGTGGATAGATACCTCTGGCATCAGCTCAGAGTGCCACCCTCTGGCCTAGCCAACTCACTGTCACTACTGACTCTGTCAAAAAGCACCTTCCCTAGCTGCCATTGCCCGACCCTCAGAAACGGTCAGCACTCCAGAATTTCTGCCGGAAATTTTAACCAGCTTGTTTTGCGTTTGCTTCCTGGAATTTGGGACGCTCGCTGGACAGGTCTGGTGCTGTTGTAAGAGCTATTTGACAGGGCCTAGGACTGAGTACCAGGCAGACTGGGAAATTTTCCTAGCTCCATCTACCTCAGGGTCATCTTAGCTGGATGAAGGACAGAACATGGTAGGTGTTATCAGCATGTGGCAAGCCATTTGAGACCTTTCCATTAAATCTATCTTCTGTCCTTGTAGCCTCTCTGGATGCCCTATTGCTGCTGCAGAAAAACTAGCAAAGGCTCAAGAGAAACACCAGAGCTGTGACGTGTCCAAATCCAACCAGGCCTCAGACCGAGTCCTCAGGTACTCAACAGAAGTGTGTTTATCAATGGCTCTCCCTCAGAATCTATCCTGACACAGAGCAGAGCGAATACTGGAGACATTCCATGGAGTAGATGTGCTCTTGGCAGAGGGAAGATATGCCAGATTAGAAACTGAGGCCTGTACCCTCTATCGTGAAAGATCATGTAGAAGCCTGGTGGTCAGTGTAACTCCCAGGTCTCCAGTGGCTCAGTGTGACTTCAGCAGTGAGAGAATTGGATATAGTTATGTGATTTGTAGTCCTGACAACTCATAATTCTATGAATGCTAAATAAAATAGAAAAGTTTTAGAAACTTGTAATGTTAGTAGCCCAAGATAATTTTATCCCAGTTTGAAGTAAAGTACAGCACCTGCTTATGGGTGGCACTGGTCTTTTTGAAAATGCAAGAATAATGAATGCCACATTCCCTGTGCTTGGAAGTTTTCTGTATGAAAAGCCATCAAAGCTGTCATCACCCCTTATCCTCACACACCCTGAGACGTGGGTGGAAGTAGGTGGCATCACTGCCTTTTGACAGGCAAGACACAGCACAAGGGCTCACGACTACCTGAATTAGTACTGCAGGTTAAAGTGGGAAAAGTCCCGAGGAGCAAGACTGAACCCCATTTTCCAAAATCGGGAAGGTGATTATTGGTAGACGAAGACATCTACATTCCTCACAGACTCCACACACATCTCATGAAATCTGTGACAGTCCGTGTACATCTGCTTTCTTACTCAATCTCATGACAATGTCTCCCGGTACAAATGCTATCACCCTAGTGTTCTCATTTGAATATTCCCAGTTACATGGATGCCCTATCACAGCCATAACTCTGTGCTAGCTCAGAGGCATACAGGCTGGCTCTAAAGAGTAATGATCAGTAGTTTCCCATAGATACTGCATTTGCCCTCTGCTAAAGGTATTTCTTTGGGATAAGTTACTTAGAGAAAATCACTAGGCAAGAGATAGGAACATCTTGGTCCTCATTTATTATTTCATAGTTTTTTTTTTTTTGCAATAGAATTAAATTTCCTTTCTCCTTTGATAAAAAGTTAAAATGTTTATAGAAAATTTAAGATATTTAAACAAAAATAAGAAACTAAATATAGCTATAATCCCTCTATTCCAAGATAATCCCTCTCTGACTTTTGATAGTCTCTGCATTATGATGAGAACTTAGGTGAACCTCTTGTCTGCCTCTCAGTTCCCTACTGTCACCATCACTTTACAGATATGACTGAATACTAAACAAGCTGTCCAACTTCTTCCCCACCTCTCAGTCCACTAATCTTCGGAGGATCCTTGCAAACTCCCAAGGCTGTTTAAGGAAGCAGAGTCCTTAGCCAAAGGAAATGTGGGAAATTATGAAAAAAAAAAAAAAAAGCTCAGCAATGTAACGTTCTTATTCTAATACCACACCGCAAAAACTGCTTTTAAAATGTAAGCAACTAAAAGAAATGGCAAATGTCATGTGAAATCAGGGGCAAATTATGTCACTTTTTTGAGTATGAAAAAAAATTATACCAAAATTTTAACAGCTTTAAGTCTGAAAGAATTCTAGGTTATCATCTCTTTCGGCGGTTTTTATATTTTTTAAACATGTTTCCAATGAACTAGAGCGACTCTGAAAGGCAGACAAGCACACGCAGGCCGTGCCTCAGGGATACTACCCGGGTCCCAGAGAAAACGCCCTTTTGCACTCTGGCCTCCTACACAAAACCCTCACAGCAGTGGCCGCACGAGCCCACCCAACAGCTGCCATTGTACACACCGGAAGTCCAGGAAGTGATTCCCAGCCAAGTGTGCACGCCCGCGCGCGTGCGCAGAGTATTTCAGCCGAGGACAGGCCACGTGTTGGGTCGATGAGTCTTCTCTCCAGCTGGCTGAGGGCAGGCCATGTTTCCGGCGGGGACAGGCCATGTTTCCGGCGGGAACAGGCGGCGTTTCCGGTAGCAGTGCAGGTAGTACATCCGGCTAAGGAACGGGCTGTATTTCCAGCTTAGGAGGGGCAGTGTTTCCGGCCGAGGGCAGGTAGTATATCCGGCCGAGGAGCAGGCAGTGTCTCCAGCAGAGGTTCGGGCTGTGCGTCCTAGCCGGGCACAGCAGCAGTGTTTCGGGATGACGAACCGGCAGTATTTCCCAGTGAGGTACGGGCAGGATTTCCAGGTTTGAGTCCACTGAGCAAGAAAAAGGTTGTCGTCAGTGATTGGCCTTTGTAAATAGTGTGAGCCAACACTAGCACGCGGCCCACCATATTTTTGTTGTTTTGTTTTGGTTTTTGTTTTTTTCCCCCCTGCCATAACATCCATTTTTCTTGAGGCCTTATTTAAAAAAAAAAAAAAAAAAAAGGCATAAATTGGAAATAGAATGATCCATAACCCCTCCAGAAATTAGGGACGCTTTTATATACCGTTCAAAAATGGTGATGATACAGGATGCCTGCCTGTAAGAACTTTTAACAATATTTTACCTTGGAAAAAGTTTAAGACTTGAGATTGAGATGTGCAAACATCCCATTGATGAAAGAGTATAAGGGGACCACACTTCTTTTGTGTTGTAGTGATTTCCACTTATAAAATAAACACAGGACAGAACATCAGTAAAGGATTAAGAATCAAAACCTCCTCCATTTAAATATTTTATCCCAAAACCGAAGATAAAGGACTACTAGATAAAGAACATTGAAGGAACATGAATATTTATTTGATCATAGGTTAGGTTTTCTTATAATTTTTAATGCCCAACTGGATTAATTCAGATCCAGTTTTGTTTCATTCTATGTCCCTATGTGTGTCTATTTCTTCTTATTCTTAAGAGTTCAAGTCATTTGTTTGATTCCTCTACTCTTTGCAAACCCCACAAATGCAATGCCTATATATCAGATTTTTCCTCAACCACCTATGTCATATTTTACCACCATTCTTCCTGAAAGAGGGAGAAAATGATAAAATACATTTTAAGGATTCTATTACTTCTTTTTATTTCTAGTATTGACTTTTAGTTAGATACTTTATTTGGGATATATAATTAAATCGGCCTTTTTTTTTCCTTTTTTTTTTTTGTAGGGAACTAGGACTAAAGTCTAATCTATGAAAGGTCCTGAATCCTTGATAGATGAAAGAAATCATATGTACTATGATAAACATGAATCATGTTGCATGGGCAGCAATGAGAACACAAGCTAATGTTGGTTGTCTGTTTATTTGCAGGCCAATGTGCTTTGTCAAACAGCTTGAGATTCCTCAGTATGGCTACAGAAACAATGTTCCCACAACCACACCACGCTCCAACCTGGCCAAGGAGCTTGAGAAATATTCCAAGACTTCGTTTGAGTACAACAGTTACGACAACCATACTTATGGCAAAAGAGCCATAGCTCCCAAGGTGCAAACCAGGGACATATCCCCCAAAGGATATGACGATGGTAGGAGGTGCACACTCTTATACATGAGAGACACGTTGCCGTTGATGATGTTGTTGTTATGTGTATCCATGTCCTGCAGATCAGCCACTATTCGGGCTCACCCAGTGGGTGTCAGAGGCACAACACACTTGGCAGAGTCCTGTGTTGTATGCCCCAAGGCCCAAGGAGGGGAAGGTGGAGACACCTGTGGGCAGGAGGGGCACTGTTTCTCAATGACCCCAAGGCATTGGCCTCTGGATGCTTAGAGGGTATAGCAAACAAGATCCTGGGCCCTCTGTCTTTTGGGGTGTGGCTGAGCTGGTACCTTTGTCTAATGAGCCTTTTAAGAGGCAAATACCCAAGACAATTTTCACTAGAAGGAACAGGTTGAACTAGTTTGAGAAGTTCCACATTGGCAATGCTCTTCAAGGGTACATAGAAGCTGTTGAGGGCTTTGTTCAAGGTCTGTGCACAGGCTGCACCCTAGACTAATTAAGGTGGATCCCTAGAGATCTTCTGTGTACTAGTAATTTGTCCTAAAAGCTACCCAGCTTTTGATTCAGCCAGCCCTTTGAGCAAACTAGGCCTGAGTTCCTTCTCTATGGGATATCAGGAAGTCTCTATCTGGATATAAGATAGCAGGAAGTCTATCTGGATATCAGGAAGGCCATCTTCAGTGTGGGACATTTGATACTGAGCCTTGGGATCCCAGCCTTCTTAGAACTAATGTGCAATTAGCTTAAAAGTCATCTGATGATGTCAGAGTCTGGTTTGATACTTTTCCTGTACATGGAAGAAGAGGGGATTTTAAAGATCTAGTGCCCCTCTCTGAAAAAGATACTTAAAGTCATACACCATACACATGGAAAGTATTTAAAAGAAATGTCTGGGGATTCGAAAACATTGTAACAATCAACATAAGCTGCTATATATTTTTTAAGCTATGCTTTTCTTATAGAGACAATAAGTAATTTGTTTTGTGAATGAAATTGAATATTTCATTGACATTTCACATATTGATTGTCTATGTGTATCATCAGGTCTTTAATATTCAGACAAATAGATATAAATAGAACAAAAGTTAGATTACAGGTATCATGGAACTAAGTTTATTGGGTTTCTGTTTGGTAATAATTGCCTGCTAGTTTCAAGTCTCAAAATTTGTTCACTCAGTTGCAAATGAAGGATCAAAAAGAAATTATCTTCACACAGATGTAAACTCAGTTGATAGACTTTTCAATTCATTGACATTGCTTGGTGATTCAGCTAATCTCTTCATTAGATGTTCTTTTTCACATTCCTATTCCAAGGCTGTAGTCCAGGACACTGTGCTTTGAGAATCAACTTGACAGGCTTTCTCTTTTTACCTCACTGACTTTATCCTGGGCACATATGGAGAGTCATGGCCATGTCTTAGAGCCACATACCTTTTCCTGGACTGTAAGTGGATCTGTTGGGGCTACCTCGGCTTTGTACTTCATGAGCTACAGGGTCCTGGACCAAAGGATCTTCTAGTGTACTACTCCCTTGAGAGTAGAGGGGGACTGAGAGTTCCTGCTCAAGGCTACTGTGGAGAGCAATGGTGATAAGGTGGTTTGTGGGTGCTCTTTTTCCACCATAAAGGCAGGAGTGAGCATATTTATTGGTCCTGATTCTCCCAGGCACAGACAGATAGCTGTCTTGAAAGCTTGGACTATGAGCTTGGGATAAGTCATACTTTGCATTGGTTCAGCAGAAAAGACAAGACTATTGAGCATACTCAATTAAAGTAGGTATTAGCCGGGCGGTGGTGGCGCACGCCTTTAATCCCAGCACTTGGGAGGCAGAGGCAGGCGGATTTCTGAGTTCGAGGCCAGCCTGGTCTACAGAGTGAGTTCCAGGACAGCCGGAGCTACACAGAGAAACCCTGTCTCGAAAAACCAAAAAAAAAAAAAAAAAAAAAGTAGGTATTAGATTTCTAGGAAATCAAGAAAAAAAAAAAGAATAGCAGCCTTCCACTACAACTTTCTGAGGAAGCAAATAAAAGTTCTAGTTCTCTCATGTTGTCTCTACTTGCAGACAGTTACTTCTAAAAAGGGCCCACCTTGGACAAAAGTGCTGAATCATAAGGTTGTATAGGAAACCCTGTGCCTGGGTACCAAAAGGTAGATTGTAATATAGTTGACTATGGCAACACCCCCTGTTTTCCCCAAACTTCTTTCAGGCTCAAAAAGAATGTACCTCCTGCTCTTATAGAAATAGGAGAATCTGGCCTGACAGAATTTATAGTTCTTAAGGACTGGGAACACTGACTAGAGGTGCATTAGGTATATAGCTCAGCAGTAGGGCCTAGATATCAGCTCTTCAACTGCCAAGCCTCCCCTGCAGTGTTCTATCAACCATCTGCTTCCCCCAGACACCTCACCAGTGGTTGCTGTCTGCCTGTCTTTAGGCTACTTGATCTGTTATTGTCAGAAAGGTTCAGAGGTGAGGTGAAACAAAGAAGTGTGTGACATGCACTTGTGCATAGGGAAGCATGGCTCACTCTGTCTGAAGACCTCGATGAGTCCCACCAAATGGCAAATTGTACTCTTTGTTCCAGGGTTGGAGCAGGCATGGTGTTCAGGGATGCCCATGGATTTGGTGAACTAGGGAGACCAGAAAGGAAAACAAGGTTCAACCGTAGGGGCTAAGAGAACAGCTTCCTCATGTTGTCTGTCACAGTGAATCTGGACACCTCACACAGGAAGATGATGAGATGGGAACGGAAGAAAAGGGACAGCTCAGTCGATGAGTGTAAAATTATCATCTCCTTCCCCTATGTCATGGGCAGCTAAGAATAGCTCTTAGGTCTTTAAATGCTAACAAGAAAAATCAAAGGAAGGGTGTCTCATGACATAGGAAATATATCAAATTTTAAATTCCATTGCCGTGATGATGAGCTTTTGGTCACTCCATCTTGCTTGTGGTCAAGACCTATGTCTAGGTCAGTAGCACAACCCAGGACTTAAAATGAAGCCTGTGTGGACCTACAAGCCTCCAATGCTCACCACTAGGTCATTTGCAGGACAAATTGTTAGTGTGAGTGCTGCATCTCTGGGCACAGCTCACCACTTAGGTTTGCTGCTACCTTCCATCGTTTTACAACAAGTACCCATGTCCTTTGCAAATGCTCTACCCGCCTTCAGTGCAGCTCTGTGTCTGGTCTGTACACTCATGAGTACACCAATATGTTAGCTCTCAGTGGGCAAAGTGCCTGATCCTCAGAGTCTCCAGACCTTGCCATGGAGGGTGGGCCAGGAGGGCAGTGGGCATGCAGAGGGCATTCTGACAGAGGTGGTAATCGGGCCCTCTGAAGGCCTGGCCCCCCAACATATGCAGATACACTATTTTCCATAGAGAATTCTGAATCCTTATCTCTGCCTGCTTATAATACACAACAAAGAAGTTGAGGGCTCAGTGAGTTAGCCCCTCTTCTGAAAGCAACCACCTTATTGAACAGTGTCTTCTATATTCCAATCTATCTGGTTCTCATGGATATTGCTGATTGTATGGTCATTTGTCTATTCCCTGAAGGAAAATGAAAAAGAAACAGACATACTTAAAAGTATGTAAGAATTTCCACAAGTAGAGTAGGCTGCTAAGGAGGTGTTAGCTGCAGGTTTTGTGCTGGTTTTGCCACTAGGTTTTCAGTCTTTGAAGGCAGCATGTTTATTTAGCTGAGGATCTGCGATGA
This sequence comes from Apodemus agrarius, assembly GCA_964023405.1. Lineage (NCBI taxonomy): Eukaryota > Metazoa > Chordata > Mammalia > Rodentia > Muridae > Apodemus > Apodemus agrarius. The sequence continues at coordinate 94,348,612 of OZ030011.1, read as the reverse complement.
TATTCTGTCTTCTTCAGCCAGGGACAGAATGCAGTCTGAAGGCAGTAATCAATGTGGCTGCCTAGCTATCAAGCACTGGTGGCCTCTGGGAGAGAAGACTTCACATTCTCTTCCCATCATCTGCTGGTGCCTAGGATACATAGTTTCATCTGAAACAGACCATTCTGCTAAGGAAACAGAAAGTATAGTAGGCCACTGTTATTCTGATCAGACATGGGGGAAGACAGTAGCAGGGCATCCCAGGCAAATACCCTCACTTAGCAGGGTTTTTGGCCTCAGCACCATGAATGAACACCATGCTGTGGTGGCTTTAGTGACTCAGACCCACAGTTGTGTGGATGTCAGGCAGTGTTAGCAGGGTGAAAGACATCATTTACTTGAGATAATTGACGTGTAATCAGTGTTAATTTTATTTCACATAGAACAAAACTTACTATGTAGACTCAGTAAAGGGAGGAATATAGATGTGAATATGACCCTAGCTTATTAGCGATGGCCAGGCACATGTGGAAGCTGCTGGCAGTTCAGTCACCTGCTAGCCTTCTGCACTGCCCACTTGTCAGGATGCAGGCATCCTCTCCATGATGTAAAGGACTGGAAAAGTGCATGCCGCACCGTATCTACTTACAACTTCAAGATAATGGAACGTGATCAAAGTGCGATAAGAGAAACGCAGTCATTTTAAACATTTATTCTAGTAAATAGTTGCCAACAGATGTAGTGTTTCTGAGCAGATGAAATGCTAGGGCAAAATAGGACATATTCTTCCTGGACTGCAGCCCAGGTGCTTCTCAGTGCCTGCTGCCTGCCCTGAACAGCCCCAGTGTCTGTCTGTGTGGTGGGTAGATAGCAGCATCCACGGGGAGGTAGAAAGCTAGGATACTTGGTCTAAGAAGCAATTGTCATGAGGCAGGATGCTGCAGGACATAGCTAAAACCCCAGAGACACCTTCCAGCTGTCCTCTAATTCTGCGCCCACATACCTAAGTAGGGACACTCCACAGCACTGAGTAGAAATATCACCCTCCTGCTCTGATATAGCCTTACATAATGAGACCCTGTCTCAACAAAACAAAAACAGCAACAACAAAAATCAAACAAAAAATAAGCAATTTTTTTCCTGGACCACTAACTTGCTATCCCCATCTAAAAAGGAAAAAATTAAACCTTGTTGAAATGAGGAGGCAAATGCTGATAACACCACCAATTTGACTTAGTAGGTAATTGCAGAAGGTTCTTCAATTCTAGACCAGCCTATACTATATGGTGAGCTTTATCTCAGAGATAATCTCATCTATGGTATTGAGTTTTTCTACTGATCTCATGCTCTTATTATATTAAAAAAAAAAAACAAGCAAACAAAAAAAAATAAACCATGTAATGATGCAGAGTCATTAACTTGAGACCATATCCACAACATTTCTAATCATTGCAGATGTGGCCCAGTGTTACCCTCTAGGCCCATTTGCAGGCCTCTGCCTGGTCCCCTGTATTGTCCTCAGTCACACAGGGGCTCACACATACAGTTGTATAATCATGCTAATGGAATTTACAAGAGAGAAAGGAGCAAGAGGGAGGCCACTGAGCCCCCCCTCCCCAGTGCAGGAGTTGCCCCTGTGCCCCTCAGGCTGGTCAGCTAAGTAGCACTGTAGAATTAACAGTATGTCCAATTGGCTTCTTGTCCTACATGAGCTGTGCTGAAACCGTCATTCCTTAGAAGGACATCTAGATGAAACAGTTGCTTGTGCATTTTGTTTCCGAGTGTAATGGCTGAAATTCAAATGAGGTGATCAATATTGCTGCAGGATCTGATCATCTTGACCTTATCTGGAGTAACCTGGGTTTTATTAAAACTTTTTCCCAATACCCCGAGTCTAAAGCAGGCAACATTTAATCCAAACTCACATTACCAGTGAGGGTCATTTCACTCTTTAGTGTTCGGAGATAATTTTATAGTATGGATTGCAAAGCCTTTGTTAGTCATGTGAGGTTTATGGTTCCTTTTGTGCATTTCTTCCTCTTTGGAGGACAACTGCCAAAATCATGTTATGTACAGACCCTCAGGTCATAAGCCAGGAGCAGTGGCCAGCCATAAGGCCCCTCCCCTCAGTGCCTCTCTGCTCTCTTAACAATGCTCCTTAGATAACTCCTCATTCTGAGGGGGCTGGGCAGAGCGTCTCTGTGGAATATCTGGCCTTGGTGAAAATAAATATTCTGTGAGCTCAACTGGCTGTACGTGTTAGTGTAAGGGACCCATCCTAATAAATCAGCCATGACGGAGAGGCGGTGGAGCGGCTCTGGAATTAACCCTTACTCCCAAATACTTGCTGGTTGTATATAAGAGGGCTGGCATGAATGAATGCTAATGAGGGTATCTGTAAGGAAAGACGGCCTGCAGGCAAACGAAGAGCTGACCCAGGTGCCCTCTGGTGTCCCACACTCACCAGGGACAGGTCTCTGTCCTCAGCACAAGCCAAGCTCATCCTTCCCTCTAACTCCAGAAACCTAAGAATTATAGGACAATGGTGTTTGGTTCATAATAGCTGGTATGCATGCCCTGCCAGAAACTTACTTTACAAAGCCCATACATAGGCCTAATAGCCTCAGTGGTGGTTCTTGGCGATTCTGAGAATCTGGGCCAAGGACACAGGCGACACTGAATCCCAACTGGTATCCACAGCCATATGTGGCTAGAAAGAGTCGTCAGTGTTGCAGTAGCTAAGTCTGTCCTGCCCCAGTGGGTAGATGCTGCAGCATACATGAGTGGCCTGTCGAAACAAGGGTGATCCTCTCCCAAGGTCATCCTAATTATCTGTTCGTTCAAGCAGACAGTGTAGAAAGGGGCAGAATCTGGGCTCTTCATGAATAACCCCCATTTCTGTGTGTATAAAGACGGGTGGGTCAGGACCAATTGTGTATCCAGCATCCTGGGTGCAGGGCCTAACCACACTGTCCTCTGTCTCTGCAGCCAAGCGGTACTGCAAGAATGCCAGCCCCAGCAGCAGCACCACCAGCAGCTATGCACCCAGCAGCAGCAGCAACCTCAGCTGTGGTGGTGGCAGCAGCGCCAGTAGCACATGTAGCAAGAGCAGTTTTGACTACACACACGACATGGAGGCCGCACACATGGCAGCCACAGCCATTCTCAACCTGTCCACGCGTTGCCGTGAGATGCCACAGAACCTATCTACCAAGCCACAGGACCTGTGTACTGCCCGGGTATGCCCAGCACCCCAGCCATGACCCATGGGAACTGGCTATGAGTTTGTTCACTGCCAACCCTACAGCTCTGTGCCTCAAAACAAAGGGTAGCTGCCTCCAACCCTAACTTGTATCTGAGACATTAACACAGCCAACACCCATGACCTTTATGGTGTTTTAGTTGAATATTACACAAAATCAAAAAGAGGTACAGCTTGACATTTAAACAAGACAGTTTGGTGTGTCATTGTTAGATAAACCTGAGGCTATTCCTTCACCACATGCCTCGAAGGTCACACAGGTCAGGGAAGCAAAGAAGTGACATCTGATTGCACTCTTGTGGTAGTCTTTGGTCTCAGCCAAAACTGTTAGCTCAGAGGCACTCTTGGTGCTACAAGAGACAGCAACATTCAGGGAAGGTGTTTATTGTTTAATTTTTCATCTGCTAAAAGAAATTGTATTTATCATGAAAATTACTTATTATTTTTTATTTTGAGATCATAAAACACACCTAGACCCATTTCCCGTTTTGAGCTATCACTTGTATGTCTGTATGAATGTGGAGAGAAGCAGGTATGCCATGGTTCATGTATGGAGGCCAGAGGATTTCCAGCAGAAGTTCTCTCCTTCTACCACATGGGTGCTCTGCCCACTGCCATGCTGCTGGCACCCATAGCAGAAGAGGAGGCCTTTAGAATGGGTAGGGAAGAGAGTGAGCTGGCTCTCCAGGGCTGTGGGCAGGAAGCAGTGTGTCAGTAAGTGCAGCCTGTGCACTGACCACCTGCCTCAGTGTATCTGGAGGGGCTGGGTGCTGGCAGTAGTTGTCATAAGTCATTGTGATTGACGTGATCCAAGACCAGTCACCTTATGCTTTGATTCCTTTGATGGTTTTACTCCACAATAGTGGGATAGTGTCAAGGGACATGCATTCCTCATGGACATCTGGGCTACTGAAAGCTAGTGCAGAAGCCAGTCTCTGCAGGAATAAAGGTAGAAATCTCTACCAGGGTTGTCTGGTTTTTCATTTTTTAAGAATAACACTAGGATTAGAATAATGGCTCCAATATGACGTGGTCTAAATTAGTATCAAAGCTTGAAGTTCTGTCATAGCAGCACTGAAAAAAAATGTACAAAGTGTGCAACTCCAAGGCAGGACCCTTGTCCTGTGTGCCTTCTACCTTCCCAACCAAAGGGACAGGTGGCCAGACATCAGAGGCCACAGGGTCACTCAAGCTAGAGGTCACATTTTTGCTTGAGAATCTGACCTCTCCTGAGAAAATGGAGGTCTAATTTGATGTTGCTTGTCCACTACCATCTAAATGCCTTCATCAGCTGGGCGGTGGCGCACGCCTGCAATCCCAACACTCTGGGAGGCAGAGGCAGGCAGATTTCTGAGTTCGAGGCCAGCCTGGTCCATAGAGTGAGTTCCAGGACAGCCAGGGCTATACAGAGAAACCCTGTCTCAAAAAAACCAAATCCAAACAAAACAAAACAAAAATTAAATGCCTTCATCCCTGTCAGCACAGCAGACTCATGAGCTCAGCCTATTTCAAGGCATGCGCACATGCGTGTGTGTGTGTGTGTGTGTGTGTGTGTGTGTGTGTGTAATACTGTTTATTTTTTACCCATTTGGCACAGTAGCAAATACGGAGATAACCAAGTCAGCCCAGTCCAGAATCCCCATAATAGGCCCTTGGGAACTGTACTGCATACCGTCTGTCCTGAAATGGAAATCTCTTGTCCCTGCATTTCATGTCAGAAGGAAAATTCTAGCACCTTCTCCATTCTTTCTTCAACACTGAAGTCTTTTTCTTTTCCCCCATTCTGGAATTATGTCATCAGTGGATTGCCAGGAAGACAGTTAAGCTGCTGTATGATGGAAGGACAGAGGTGGATATGTGGACAGTGGATGGATGGGGAAGGACCAATGAGCACATGGCTGAAGAGATGGTGGGGAGGGAGGGAAAGAGGGTGGGTGGGTAGACAGATGGCAAATGGATGGATATATAGATAAATGATCGGTGGATGGATGAGTGAGTCTTCCAAGCGATTTCTCAGGTAGGCCTGTGATAGCGGCCATGCCTGTAGACCGTGCTAGTCCACCTGGGAGTTGATGGTGGGGCAGTAGTGGAGATAAACCCAGCCTCAGCTAATGGTCATTCTTAGTCAGGCAAGAACGGGAAGGCAGTCAGGCCCTCTGGGTTAAACATTCTTCTTTCAACAGAACCCAGACATGGAAGTGGATGAGAATGGCACCCTGGACCTGAGCATGAACAAGCAGAGGCCTCGAGACAGCTGCTGCCCAGTCCTGACGCCCCTGGAGCCCATGTCCCCCCAGCAGCAGGCAGTGATGAGCAGCCGATGCTTCCAGCTGAGTGAGGGGGACTGCTGGGACTTGCCTGTAGACTACACCAAAATGAAGCCTCGGAGGGTGGATGAGGATGACCCCAAAGAGATTACCGTAAGTAACTTAATGTAAGAGTACCTTCTTCTTGCCCTGACCTGTATTTTTTATGAGCCCTAGAGGGACCTTGAGGAAGAAGAGTCATTTGCACGCGCTTCAGGAGAAAATGCATTTTCTCCCTAAATTTGACCTTTAGCCAACAAGGACTCAGAGAATATTTTTGGTTGATTCAGGAGAGATATATAACTGATATTGATTTGAGAGAAACAGACTATGGGCTGTTTCAAACTTTATTTTCAGATAAATATGCATCATTAAAATTGTTTCTTCAGGAAATTAAAGAAAGAATCACATTATTTTATTTTCAAACAAAAAATATTGCATTTTTATGATACAGTATAGGCAGGAGGATTGGTGGCACATGCCTGTAACCTCAACGCCCAAGCAGTATAGACAGGAGGGTCAAGAGTTCTAGGCCAAGCCGGGCGTGGTGGCACATGCCTGTAATCCCAGCACTTGGGAGGCAGAGGCAGGTGGATTTCTGAGTTCGAGGCCAGCCTGGTCTACAGAGTGAGTTCCAGGACAGCCAGGACTACATAGAGAAACCCTGTCTCAAAAAACCAAAAAAAAAAAAAAAAAAAAAAAAAAAAAAAGAGTTCTAGGCCAACTTGAGCTGTATAGTGAGACCCAATTGCATTTAAAATAAGTACTTATTACTACTGTAATATAATACCACTTGAACTAAAAGGTATTTTCTTTCTTGGTGTACTTCTGCATATGGGTGTTAATGTATGGGTGTACTATCAGAGAAGGCAGTCAGCTGTCTTCCTGTGGCACTCTCTGCCTTATGTCTTTGGACAGCAGGGTCTCTCACAAAATGAGGAGCGCTTTGTCTGATGAGGCTGACTTGCCAGTCGTCTCTTGTGCTTCTTTTTCCTTTCCCAGTACTGAAGCTAACAGCACCCACGCCATACCCAACCTTTTATAGAGGTGCTGGGACTTCAAACTTTGGTCCTTGTGTTTGCAGGGCAAGTACCCTTACCCATCCAGCCATCTCCCCAGACCCAAGAACTTCTTTTCTTTACTGGAGACCTTTTTTAGTGCTCACTACTAAAAGGTCTCAAGTCTTTATACATTGTAGAAAAAAGAATAAAATTATGGTGGAATGTGGAACACTTATCAAACCAACAGTGCCTTAGAGTGGGAAAGGGACTGTTGTTGACAGGTCTGACATTGAGCCTTTTTGGTTTCTGTGCTGTATAGTCCTAGCTGACCTCAATGTACGGTGAACCCTGCCTTATCCCTCCCGCCCCCAATGCTAGAGATAGATATGCGCTGCCTCGCTCAGCCTAGGCGCATTCTGCCTTGGTTCCTCTTCAATTGCTGTCATAAAACAACATGGCCAAGGCAATTTAAAATTGTAAGGATTTGATTGGAGTCCACGATGGCAGAAAGGAGGCATGGCAGCGTCAACAGCTAAGAGCTCACATCTCAAACCCCAAAGCCCACCTCCACTGACAAACCTTCTACAGCAACAAGGCCACACCAATCCTTTCCAGAAAGTCCCACGGACTGCTGCCAGTATCTAAACATACGGTCCTATGGAGCATTCTGACTGAGACCACTACAGGCTCTTATCCTCAGTCTTCAAATGGAATAAAATACTTAGGCATTATATAAATGGAATCAAATTTGACTGTCAAGCTAAATGTAAGGGTTCTTTGTCCCATAGTTAAACCATGACCATTAAGAAAGAAGAAATAGTTTCTGAATTTATTTTAATTAAAATTAAGCCTCCCTCCAGTAACAAAAGCTTCTTCACAATAGCCCATTCAGAAGTAAACTTGCCTTTTAGCTTATAGCATGGAATTAGGAAATATGTATAGTGAACATTGTCCTCTCTAGGAAAATCTAGGTTACTTCTGCATGGAATCACCAAAATAGGTACTTTACTTTTAAAAACTAATTTAAATTTCAACATTAGCATAGTTGGTCTTCCATTGCCCTAATGTAGAAAAGTGCATATACATGGAATACTAACCATTGATTGGCCAGAAATCCACTCTAAAATTTTCTCAGGCAGAGTCCTGTTTAAGAAAGGTGTCTCTTCAAATAGCCATACACATGAATACTGTCCAGGAAAGTCCTGGATTCTAGATTTTAAAAAAAAAGACCAGGTAGAAAAGTTTCTCTGGTTTCTAGAATATCCACCGCTCCTGAGCAAGATCCTTGTAAAGTTTGAGCAGCCCATGGCAGATCATCTTGTGTCTTCTGAGGGGGCCTCATCAGAATAAAGATACATTTAGGTTTTAAATAATAGTTGCAAAAGAACAGACAGGGCAGCCCAGCAGCCAGGTGAGTTTGGTTGCTGTATGTGGTATTGAAGCTGTGTTCTGTCTACAGCCAGAAGACTTGGACCCATTCCAGGAGGCTCTGGAAGAAAGAAGGTATCCAGGGGAGGTGACCATCCCAAGCCCCAAACCCAAGTACCCTCAGTGCAAGGAAAGCAAAAAGGACTTAATAACGTAAGCATAGCACAAGGTGACATGTTGGTTCTTCATAAGTCTCCCTGCTCTGGCTTACTTCTAAAGAACAGACCTGCATATTCCTTGCTGTTTGAGCATGCACATTCGCGGTCCAGGAACCTCTCCAGCCACAGCTGAGCAGAGCCAGAGGCTGCCTGGTACCTGCTTGCTCTCCGGGATGCTCTGCTGTGTGGAGGCCCATTTCATTTAACCCTAAGCATTTCACAGCCTTCTCCGGGGTGCTTAACTCCCCTTGCAGACATTGCAGCTAAACTGGAAACAATGAAACTTTTAAAAAAGTTTTTTTAAAAAAATACTTACTATTTTGGCTGTCTTTGTTTTTGTTTGGTGGCAGATGTCCAACTCCGGGGTGTGATGGGAGTGGTCATGAGACTGGCAGTTGAAGTCACACAGAAGGTGTGACTTCATTTTTCTCATGGTGGATTCTGTCTTTTCAATTTATTGTTTTCAGCTTACCTCAACAATGCTGTCAGAGTACACATGTTGGACTCTGTGTCAACCCTCTGAGCGCTGTATGCTGCCCTTCAGTAGCATGCTAATTCACTCCTTACACACAGATTGTTAACCTTAGGCCACCCAAATTCACAAAACTTCTTCTCAAAAATTTAAACCAAAGACAAGGTGTTTTTTGTCTGATTTTTTTTTCTTAAAATTATGAACAGAAATGCTTTCTTAAACATGCCCTTGATGGCATTCAGAGTTAATAATCCAAACCTTCAGTACACAGCACTTGGCCCATTGCTCCTCTGCATTGAATTTTTAATTTCAACTTTGTGTTGTGTTGTCCGGGTGCTGCTGCTACCTGGGGGTCCACTCACTGTGTCTCCCGGCCTGTCTTACAGTCTGTCCGGCTGCCCCCTGGCGGACAAAAGCATCCGAAGTATGCTGGCCACCAGTTCCCAAGAGCTCAAGTAAGCATTCCGTTCACTAATTCTCTTTTAACAGTCTCTGCTGTTGGCTCACAGAAAGCAGTGTCCTGACTGAGAGTGGGTTGTCTGGGAAGGGGTCCCAGTGGCATCTGTGCCTAGTGGGGTTGGATGCTCTCTAGTTCTTTCATATCACGCCCTTTCTCTCTGGAATTTTTTGTCTTCAGATATGCATGTACTCCCAGGGAAAATGTTTCCGTGTTACTTAAATGTTCAGAAAATTATTGTCTAACATTTTGAAAAATGGACGCCAGAGATAAAAATCTACTTGGTAATAGCCAGTCCTTAAACTTGTATTCTTCATTCTAAACATTGCCTAGGCCAGTGATAGTTCACCTCAGGAAACTGTGTGGTGTTGTCACTGAAACACACACACACACACACACACACACACACACATACACACACACACGCCATAGCTCCCTCTGCTCTCTCTTGTAACTTTTAAACATAAATCTGGCATAAGTATGAGCCCAGTGCTAGCACCAGCAGACTGAGACTGTTCTCTGTAATCGTGTGTACAGCACTCATTTCTATGAAAGGAGTCAGTGAAATTATGAAAAGAACATTGAAACCTTACCCACTCCATTCAGTGTGGACTTCAAGGTGTCTGTAAAGACAAAAGGCCAAGCTTGACGGCACAGCGTGATGACAGCATTTGCCCTTCAAATGACAGCCCTTGCTTCCCTGACCTTCCCTACCATTCTGTCCTATGCATGGCTACGAAGACGCTGCCCCACCCCCACCCCTCCTGTTCCCCCAACCCCATGATCATAGTCTAGGGGTGACCTGAGCATAGCCTTCTGTTTGACACCCATGTCATTTTTTTCAGGCTCCCTGTCCAGGGCCCTAGTGCCATAGACCACCTGCTCATGTTCAGTGACTTCCTGAACTAGCCCTCCTGTCGCACGCAGGACTCTGGCCTTACCGTTGTCTTCCTGAACTAGCCTTCCTGCCAATTGCAGGACTCTGGCCTTGCCGTTGTCTTCACAAACTGTGAACAGCTCGAGGGCTTCCTCTTGCCTTACAGTCTAGCAGGATTTAAATCAGTGCCTGATGGACAAATAGCTTTAGCAGCTCAAAGCAACACCCTTAGGAGCAACAATCCAGCACACTTTGCTCAGGCGTCTTTTTGCTGTGGCTTCAACTCACATTTCCCTCATGATCAAAATGTAACCAACTGCACTTGGACCTTGGCCAGCACATCAGGATGGGGCAGCATTCCTTTGAATCCCTTGATGAGGAATTCTTTGCAAAAGCCTGGTATTTCTCCAGTTGCAACAGGCTACCTGCACACAGGAAACTAGCTATTGTGTGACTTGCACATTGCTTCTGACTGCTTAGTGTTTTGAGACCTGGGACCAGAACATTTCTCTGATGGCGTAGTTCACATTGTCTTACATCTTTTAGTGTTGGGTTTGATGTTTTCAGGCAGTCCTGCCGGTTCTCCAAGCCACAGTTCTCCTTGTCTCATTTCGTCTTCGGAGATAGCTGGTCTTCTCGTCAGCATCCTCAGAGGAAGTTGTTGCCCTCGCATCCTCCAGACAGCGTAGTCTTGGCCAGTGCCCTCCTCTTTTGCTTCCTGACAGAAGGTTGTACCATCCTGAAAACAGACAGTTGTGCCTGGTTTGGGCTCATCTAAGTTATACTTATTTTCTGTTTGTCTTTGCAAATAAGTCCTTTGTCTGCTTGACCCCTGCTGGGAAATCTTTGCTTAATTCCTGCTGGGAAATCTAAACTTGACTAATTTTCTAAAATGATTTGTTTCTGTTAATGGGACTTCAAAACTAAAGATTTGGTGACTTCTTTAAAGAGACTAAAACTTAAACAGCCACTTTTTACTTGACAATATGTTCTCTACACACAAAATAAATAAATAAATAAATAAATAAATAAATAAATAAATAAATAAATTCACCATCATGATATGATAACCTTTTCTCCAGCTTTTTCACTGATGGCTCTCAGTCCATCACTTCCTTGTAGAAATCAGGAAGGTTTGCTGTAAGCTTTCCCAAACAGAGCAGTACAAACCATCCTTGAGAGATACCACAGCTTAGAATAATTCATGATATGCAGTTGTGTTGACTCTTTGGTCAGTTGTACAATAGCATCTCACCTGAATGAGAAACTGAGTCAAGTCCCAGGTTATTATTCATACAGCACTCTCTGCTACCAATAACTATGTTAGGAAGTGGATCCCAGTGACCTCAACTACCAAATGAAATTAATTCCCTAGAAATTTTCCTCTTATCATTTACAACAGTGAATGTTGTAAATGTTATAGAAGAGCATTAGAAGCAAATTTCTTAGCCATGGACAAAATCAAAGTTGCCCAATGGCCCACTGACCAAAAACTATCAGACTCCTTAGGTCTGCTCAGTCATCTAGAACAGCCACTGTGGGATAGTTTTAAGAAGAAATCAATAATTTGTGCCTAATTATGTACACTATGTAAACTAAACATGCATTAAAATGTTTCATGAATCTTACCAGCACTGTGGAGTAGCTCCTGGGCCCCTTGTGTCTGTTGTGCATATCACGTGTCCTGGGGGGAGGGAGACCTGAGGCCACAAGAGGAAAAGGGTGGAATAAGGAGAAGTAAGGAGGTGACCTTTGAGGAGGAGCTCTCCTAATGTGAAATCCAGTTCTAAAGGACATTTCTCCTCTTTAAATGTCATTGTCTAAAATTCTCCAAAGGCAGCTATAGCCATGGTGGCCTCCGTGAAGAGTCATAGCCTGCCTCCTGACCGAAGAACCTTTCCTATATAAAAGTCATATTCAGTCGCAGACACTGGCAGATGCTAGCCTGGGTTGGGTTTTAGTCATCTCAGGAACCAATCTAAGGCAAGAAAATCAAGTTCCACTGAAGGGAATGGTAGGGGAAAGTGTTCATATATCCTTCCCTGTCCTGTTAGGAAAATTGATTTGTTCAGCAGCCGACTTGGCCCTGAGTACCTGGGGCACATCCTCTTGAGAAGACTGTGTCTCGGATGTAGAATACAGTTGTTCTTTTGCCTGTCTCTCAGTACACAGTCTGTTAGGACTTAGGCCCTGCTGGCCCTGAGAATTGGCTACTGCTCGCATTCTCTGTCCCTAAGTTTCAGGACAAGCTATATCTTGTCACAGTGAAACATATCATGCTTGTCAGGCTTTTGACAGTGGATTGTGCTTCTTCAGTTTGTCACCTTTGTGAGAAAGGCTTTAAGCATGCTTGAGCCCATTGTACAACTCTAGGAACCCAGCTACGGTAAGTAGGCTGTTTTGGTCAAGGGACACACACACACACACACACACACACACACACACACCAACACAAATAAACTGTGAACAGAGATCAATGCTATGCAAACCTCAGAGTTGTCCAGACACAGCTTAGTTTTGCTATGTGTTTGTGCCTTACCACCTCCAGTGCAGATTATAGTAAACTTCAGAGTAAAACCTCAGATTCACATAATATAAAGAAAACAGGCATTGTGACCAAGACTTACTCTTTTCATGATAAACCTGCTACAACATGAAATTCAGACCATAGACCCTCTAGCCTAGCAGTAGGTATACTATACTTGCCTCAGTTTTTTTTTTGTTTTTTTTTTTTTAATATCTGTAGGTTGGGCTAGCGCTGGGCCAGCTCAGAAGGTATTTAGTGAATGCCAGTATAACTAACAGTACCTAGGTCCAGCAATCCCTGGGTCTTTAGAAAACATCCACCAGCTGGGAACCAGAATGGGAAAATGGTCAAAGTAATTGATGTTTCTAAAATGACAATATCCCTAGGGAAGAATATGCAGCTGGTTAGAAATTGCAGCAAATATGTAGTCCATGGTAAGGTAATGAGGTAGACATTGTCCTAGTACTCAAGAGGGAATAGCAGTCAGATCTACAAGTAGTATCCTGGGATGGTAGAGCCCAGAGGCTGAACTATAGCAGAATGATGGTGGAAGCTGCCTGCTGTAGTTCAAGTCATCTCCACAGAGACCACTGGAGAGGGCAGGGTGATGGCTCAGGCTTGGGAAAGCCAGAGGTTAGATCCAGGAGCTCCTCCAGCTTTCTTCCCCCCACAGAAAGGAAAGGGAATATGCACTACAAAAATATCTCCTGCCTTCCAGCACTCCTACTACTACCTCCACATGTCCAGAGCATATGTGTAGCCATCCTAAGTCCGACCGTGGTCCAGTATTGAAATAATGACTTCTCATAGGAAACCAACAACAGCTGTCCTTGACAGGAAGGTGGTTTTCAAGCTAGGATGAAAGTTGAGCTGTTCCTGTGCTCATGGAAGATGCCTTGGCACTATCTGGGGGGAGGAGGGGCAGCAGGGTTAGCCAGACTAAGAAGGCCCTCCTTCAAACCCTAGTCTTTATCGTACACTTAAACTGATAGCCTTAAATTTTTCACTAATATCTCATCATCCTTTTAAAAAAATTTATTTTTATATGTATAGATGTTTTGAATCTGTTTTGTTCATGTACCATTTGTGTACCTAGTGCCAGAGAAATCCAGAAGAGGGTGTCAGGTATGCTGGAACTAGAGTTATAGACCACCCTGAGCAGTGATGTGGGTGCTGGGAGTTGAACCCAGGTCCAACGACAAGCAGCCAGTGCTCTTAACTGCTGAGCCCTTGTTCTCCATCACCATTTATTAAAAACAAAAACAAAAAAGAAAAATATTAACACACAGGATCTCCCCATGCCTTACACATCTATGAAAAAAATCAAGCAAAAATTAAGCCATTCCTGGCTTTCTCAGTAGGGACCTGCCTTCCCAGGTTGGCCACTTGAAATATCAGCAAGTTCTTGAAAGAGAGTCTGGCTTCAGCAGAGACTGCACCCTGCTGACCTTTAATTGGCTGCATTTCCTGGGTACCCACTGTGAATATCTGCACTGCAGCAATTCACCCGCTAAGCCTGGACGTAGAGAGGGAACTGTTGGGTCTGCCCTCCACAGGCAACAGAGCTTGTTCTCCCTCCTCACTTGGTGCTTGCTGGGGATTGTAATGATAGACTTGGGGAGTACCTTAAATTATGAGTGAGACCTTGAGGCACACGTCACTCCACACATAGAAATTAGAAAGTGTTTAATTCAGATATCAAAAACTACGGAATGATATCACAATGATAATACATTGATTTCAAACTAAGAAAATAAGTAGCATTAGGTGTTTCTTATTTGAAAGGGGTAGTAGTATTATATAGTTTATTTGACACATATTAGCCAAATGACAATATCCTATTCCTTTTCATTTTGAGTATGTATTTTAGAAGTATTTCAATTACATTAGGATTTTTATTGTTATACGTATATACTGTAGATTTATATTCACATGCATTCAATGCACATACACATGCACACGCTTTGTGATTATTGGGCTAGGCATTTTCCTTTCATGACATACAGTTATCTGAATGTTCTTCATAATTCATTGTTAGTTAGATTTAGCATTATTGACATGAATTTTGGAGAATATTTTTTCCTGACATATTCAGGAGACACCATGTTTCTCTCTAGTTTTTCTGGATTGGAAATTTTTGACAGACAGGACAGAGACTGCTTGCAGGTATGAGAGGACAGGGGAGAAATGGCGGTGCCACTGGGTTTAACTTGTCAGCACGTCTGATATGCTAAACCCCATATTCTTACCCATGGCCTGTGCCCTCCCAGGATAACAGTCTGAGGATACTTACATACCATGTGTTCCAGCCCTTTGATGCATTTTTGCAGATCTTTCCTCTAACTACTGGATTTCATCTGACTCCATCCCAAGTTACATAAGTCCCTTGAGTTCATAAATTATTTTGTATTTATAATTAAGATATGTAAACATCCTGTTCCCTATTTAAAAAAATGATGAACATCCTAATCTTACAAAGCGATTTGATATGCTAGTCCTACCTGGTATTTTGAAAGGAAAAATTCAGTGGGAAAACCTTATGATAAGATGGACATATAATTTTATAGAACTTTCTGGAATGACAGAAGGTTCATTGTACACCAGAGACACATGTATGCACAGTGGACACAAGCCACCTAATTTAGGCTACTGTGCCTGAAGACTGAGTACTTAGTTGTATTTAATTTTTAGAGGATTTCACTCTCTTGTAGAGTGCTTGCCTAGCATACATGAAGGCTTGGGTTCATTCCTCAATGCTGCATAAATAAAGGATGGTGGTAAGCAAAAGGATCTGGAGTTCGTGGTCATCCTCAGCTACATAGCACACATCTATTAATATAAATACTCATATAGATCAAGTAAAATTCACGTCATCACTGCTTCTGTTACCTTGTCCTTATTCATTTTACATTCTAGTCAAAATGTAGGAGCATCTTATTCCTGCAGCTAACTTAATCATTGTTTGCCATCTTAGTCCCCGATGTCTTCCTTACACTACTAGTGAATGGCAAATTGATTAAGGAGTTGTTTGTTTGTTTGTTTGTTTTATATGTTGCTCCAGGCAGATTAAAACTGAATATGACATGAGTTTCATGGTATTAATGTTCTCAGGGGGTTTCTTGTATGCCACGTTAGAAAAATGAATGAAAACACTACGACTTAGGACCTATATGAGAGAAATTCACAACTCAGTGTGAAGCTCAGTTCTTTTATTTTTGGTTTTGTTATCCAACTTTATTGTGTTCAGACAGGTACAAATTTCTGACCCAAGCTAAGGAGTTGTAAGAGGCTTCAGGCACCCTTCTAGTGAGAAAAAGTCTAATGTAATTAGTAAATGTGTTGACGAACGTTGAGGCTTTGCTAGAAACTAGTCTCCCACTCTTGAATATGTCCTTTGGAGCTTGCTTCAGCTAGTGATATGTCTTCCTGTAGGAACAACTCTGCATGAAAAGGGCAATGATGCCCATGGCCCATTTTTCATTTCTGTTTCAGTTATGATATATTTATAGATTTTAGAATACAAATATGCATGCTTTGTTTAATCTAGCTTTTTATTTTTATTTGTGTGTGTGTGTGTGTGTGTGTGTGTGTGTGTGTGTGTGTGTGTAGAGGGCATATATGAAGAGATCAGAAGTATGAGTCGGTTCTCTCCTGCTGTGAGTTCCAGGGATCAAACAGCAAGTACATCATAGTGATTGAAGTAAATCTTCAGATGTAAAGTAACTTTCAGTATCATAGCCAGTAGGGAGCAATTGCCTGTGTAGAGGTTTAGTTAGGCATGTTCATCTAGGCATCCTAGCCCACCCCAATCCCAGCACCATTACAGCACAAATGGCTCCTTCTAATTTTGTCTGCAGCCATCCTTCATGTTGTCCTACTGTGGTCAAGTATGGGTGATATTTTACTATTCATTTGCTTGGGATTAAAAATTACAGAATGTGTATATGAAAGACTATGGGGACTTTTGAAGTTGGACTAAATGCATTTTACATTATGGTATGGCCATGAGTCTGTGGGGGCGAGGGGAGTAGAATGTGGTGATTTGAATGAGAATGGCCACCATAGCCTCATATATTTAAATACATGGTCCCCAGTTGTAGAACTATTTGGGAAGGATTGGGAGGAGTGGCCTTATTGGAGGAGGTGCATCACTGAAGGCAGGCTTTTAGGGTTTTTTGGGAGGGTGGTTTTTTTCAAGACAGGGTTTCTCTGTATAGTCCTGGCTGTCCTGGAACTCATTCTGTAGACCAGGCTGGCCTCGAACTCAGAAATCCGCCAGCCTCTGCCTCCCAAGTGCTGGGATTACAGGTGTGCGCCACCACGCTCAGCAGGCTTTTAGGTTTTAAAGACCTATACTATCAACAATTTCTTACTCCCATCCCTCCTTCCTTTTCCCTCCCTCCTTCCCTCTCCCCTCCCCTCTCCCCTCCCACTTCTCCCTTTCCTTCTCCACTTCTTCCTCCCTCCCTTTCTCCCTCCCTCCCTCTCTCTCTCCTGCCCCTCCCTCCCCTCTCCTCTCCTCTCCTCTCCCCTCCCCTCCTCTCCTCTCCTCTCCCTCCCCTCCCCTCCTCTCCTCTCCTCTCCTCTCCTCTCCTCGTACTTGAGAATCAAGATGTAAACTCTAAGCTACTGCTCTAGTACAACACCTGTCTGCTTGCTGCCATGCTTCCCAACATGATGGCCATGGACTCTAACCCTCTGGAACCATAAACCCCAATTAAACACTTTTATAAGTTGCATTGGTCATGTTGTTTGGCCACAACAACTGAAAATTAGCTAAAGCAATGTATAAAACTACTAAATACTGATGTGAGGGAGAAAATGTACTGTTCAGTAAGCAAGGAAGTTTTAAATGAATCTTGAATGTAAAACTAATACAAATTTAAAATGATAAAGCAAGAAAGGGAAAATACTAATAATCAAATGTTAGTGTTTGGATGAGTCACAGTCTTGCAGTGTGCTTTTCTACGTAAAGACCTATGCCATCTACAATTCCAGTCTCTTACCTTTGTGGTTATATAAGGTAGGACCACATAACCAAAGCTTTCACTCTAAGAAAGCACTGTGAGAAACATAAACACTGATGCCTAGTGTTGCTTTTGCAGGTGACACTGGTAAAGGCTCCTGCCTTATCTGCGTGGCTGGTACATGATGCTCTTCTCTGTGGCTGAGACTTTTGTGGGTAGATCCTAACCATGAGTATGCTATATGGTATGACATAATGTCCTAGTTAGCTTTTCCTTTGCTGTACTAAACTGACCAACAGCACCTGGGGATAAAATGGTTTATTTATAAAATGGTTTATTTACAGGTCTTTGAGGAAAGCAAAGAGCTCAAGTAGGATCCCAGAGGCAGGAACTGAATCAGAGGACACAGAGAAATGCTTATTACTGGCTTGCTTTCCCTTGGCTTTCTCAGCTACCTTTTTTTTTTTAATACAACCCAGGCCTTCCTCCCCAGAGATGGTAATTATCAAGAAAATGATCCCACAAATATGCCCACTGGCCAGTATGATGGAAGCAAGTTGAGATTCTCTCTTCCCAGGTGTCTAGGTTTAAGTCAGGTTGACAAGAATCTATAACTAGTACCACAGGTAGTCGTTTATTTCACTGGTGTTCACATCTGGGCTGCAGAAATGACAGCAGAAATCTGACTTGTATCTTGGGATTCATAAGTCATAACTGTTTTTAGGAGACTCACTGTCATAGAGTATAATCCAAGTCCCTCTCTCTCTGGTTTCAGACATCTGAGAGACCACAGGTGGATTCAGCCTTCATACTTAGAGCATACCAACAAAGCCAGTGCAGAGGGTCAGGAGAAAGTTCTAGAACATAACAGCAGTTGGATCCACTAAAAGATAGTCTTTTTAGGAAAGCTTTCAGAGAAAAGATGCCACTGCCTGATGTGGCTTTCCTTATCCCCCTTGTGGTTGGAAAGCAAAGGATCTTCAGGGTCATAGGACGTATGCAGTGGAGTAGGGGACAGCCAATGGGAGCAAAGGTGCTCCAGGAACAAGGGCCCATGAGACAAGAGGTATTGATGGAATACCAGCCTCCCCTCAGCACAGATGTGGGTCAATCTGTGTTCCAAAAATCAAAATTGGACCTTTGGCACTCTTAAGACACCAAAACCATTGGGGATTGTGTAAGTGTGATTGAACCCTATGTTTCCTTAAACTCATAAAGATCAAGCTAGTATCCAATATTGGGGAGTCATGAAACAGAACAAGAGAGCAGCATTATGCTGAGTCTGCCCTATGAATTCTCTCTCAGACTAAAATTTTACCATCAAAACCATAGGACAGAGGGAGTGAAAAAGGAACATTTTTCTGAAGATTGGCTCATGGAATAATAGATCAAATACTGGCAGTATGAGCTTGTGTTGGGACTAATGTCCATCTAGAGTTAGTCTCTTATTGCTTGATTGATGCATGTAGAGGGAAAGAAAAGGTGAGTACCCCAAACAGAGAGGCAGGCGCAGAGATTCAGATTATTTTACCTTTAGGTATGAAGTATTGTAAGGAACTCCCGGTACCCCTTAGTTACTCAATTAACCATTTAAATTGTATGCAACCTTGAGAAATGGTATGTTACTCTTTGTACCCTTGCCATGCAGGCATATATCCTTGAAATGGTTTTACAGTGTTCTCTTTATAGTAATCTAACCTGTCAACAAGAGCACAACAGACTGATTTCTACCATCAACTGCCTCTCTCATCATCTTGCACTCATTCTCCTGAGAGTTCTGGCTTCTTCCAGGAGACAACATTTGCCCTCTTGTTCTGTAGACATCTGTGGCCCATGACATATACAAGGAAGTAGGGTCTATAAATGTGGTCATCTTTCCCCCATGTTCAGTCTATCATTAGAAATCCAAGGACTAGTAGGTTAATGAGCCAAATGAAACTATTCTTATTGTAGAACTCAACTTTTTGAGTCTCCAGATAATTGTGAAGAACTCTTGAGAGCAATAATGGATGGGTCAGTGTATAGACTAGCCAGTCTCTGGGATTGCACCCATTTCTAAATGATAAAACTTGGAAAGATTATCAGGGAGGTTCACCGAGATCTTGTTGCCTGGGTAGAAAAGGACCCGAAATTATGGGCATCATGATGGCATTGCCTTCTGAGACAAAGAATAGAGTAGTGGCCATGGTGGCAATCAAGTGGAACCCAGATGCAGTGTAACCAAGAGATGACGAAAGGGTAGCACACAGGAAATAATGTCACGTCATATTCTGCTGCCACATAAACCTCTGAGCTCTGAACTAGGATCAGCAACTACTGAATAAAGAGCAGAGGATACACAGACATTCTCGACTCCTAGACCAGACGCTGGAATGGAAGGTGTGTCCTTGTCCATCAAGAAAACCTACTTGCCCTTCAGCGTTGTGCCCAGGTCTTCACCTCCAGTGCTTTACTATGCAGACAAGGTAGCCAGTGTCACCTGAAGTCAGCAGAGTGATATCCCTACCAAGATGAAATCAGTCTTTAAAATGTGAAGAAGCAACAAAGCATGACTCATCTTCCTCTGTGAGTAGCTGACGTGAGCGGCTCTGCAGAGCAGGAAGCTGAGACTTCCTGGAGTCAGCCACTGGGACCTTTTTTGCAGTGAAACTCGCCCGGGTGTGCTCGTCAAGTCTCAAGCACTGGGTTGTTTGTGGGGAGCAGTGTAATGAAATTCCAAGTATTTTGGACATTCCCTCTACCTTGGGGTGAGTTGAATAACCTCTTGGCTTTTCCCTCTGTCCTCTCTCCACATCCTACATCTTGGTTGAAAGTTCCTGAGTGCTTGCTTTTCTTCCTACGGGATTATTCAATAGATCCCTGCTTCATACCATCATTTGCATGATACTTACTAGGTTGAAAATGGCATTCAGGTCAGAGATTTTCTGCTTAAAACTCATCAGACCAAATAGCTTTGATATATACTACATCCCAGAACCTGTCACCCAACACTGAAAAGTTTATCTGTTGTTGGGTATCTGGCTCTGTTGTTTTAGATTAAACACACATTATTTTTAGTTTAGGTTCACATGTGTGAGTCAGTGGTTCTGATAACTCAGTAGAGTATAGGATTTCTGACTTGAGGATTCCTGGCCTGCTTCCCAAGTGCTCTACACTCAGAACCCACACAGTGCTAAACCATACTGGACACAGAGTGGAATTTAGAGGATGGTCAAATTGCCACTTCTAATTGATTTATTTACTCTGGCCTACCTCAAGGGAATTCTTTTCACAAATGATGATGTTATGTTTACAGTTGAGTTGTGGTTCTGCCGAATCTCACTGTCACAAGGATGCCACTGTGGCTGATTTCTGTCTTTGGGTGGCCTTGGGGGACTGTGCCATCTCCCTAGGGAATGTCTCGTTTTCTTCCTTCTATTCATTACCAGAGCTGTTGCCACAGAAACTGCTGCAGTGCCACATGGGTATCAAAGAGACTAGCTGCTGAGACTGAGTAGAGACGGTTTCTACTACTGCTTTTTTTTTCCTCTGAGTATTTTAGTCCAGATATTTAAATTGCATTATTAAGATCTCCTCAAAGGCCTAGAGGTATATCTGAATGTGGGTAATATAAGAGAAGTTGCACATTTATCCCCTAACACACACACACACACACACACACACACACAGAGAGAGAGAGAGAGAGAGAGAGAGAGAGAGAGAGAGAGAGAGAGAGAACATCTGTGGTCTAAGTTCCTCAGCTGAAGGCCACAGTGGGGCAGGAAGCAGAGCCAACGTTGGCACAGACCAGAATGCAGACTTTGGAGGTCAGACCGTGGCTTGGCCATCTCAGCCCTGTAACCCTCAAGCTTCTCCCTTTCTCATTTCCATCTGCAAAGTGATAGCAATCCTGGCAGACTGCCTTAGATCAGATGGAGCGTCTAAGATTGTCATAAAGACCAACCCAGTGATGTCTGCCCAGTGCTTGGAAGGGCATCAGATGCCCACGTAACTATGCACATTAGCTCACTAAGTTCATGCTGCCACATGGTGGGGGGGTGGGCTGGGGGGTGCAGCAGAACCAGCCCTGAGTGACTGAGTAGCCGGTCAGAGAGGCCCTGAGACCATTCAGAGGGAGAAGACAGGTGATATCAGGGAAAAAATGATAATTAATATACCAAGATGATTAACACACTAAATGTTAACCCATCTCCAACAAGGATTGAAATAAAACTTTCTACATTTGAAACTTCAACAACCAAGATCAAAATATTTCAAAGATAAAAGAATTCCATTTCCTAATATGTCTTTTTCTCACTCTTGTCTAATATAGTACAATTTTAAAACTCTTATATCAGACTTGCAAATCAGATTTAAAATCATCAAATAAAAATGCCCATCAGCCCGTCAAATTCACTTCAGATCTAATACTCATTTACCACCACCCCACCCCAAATTCAGAAACGTTCCCCAACTGGCATATTTTGATCATCTTTAGTCTCTGTCATATCTTTATTTCACTATCTACTTTGAATTCTTGCTTCATTTCTCTTCCTTTTTTGGATAGAGAACATAATAGAAACTGAGGCAGTTTTTGTTCCCCTGCGAATCAGATCCTCTTTTCCTAGTGTTAGAGTCATTGTGAAACTATGTCTTTGGTTTCCACCTTCGGTAGATTCTAAACCATTCTGGCCTGGCCTCAGGGTTATTCTATTTGATGACAGATTAACTTCTTAGCCCACCTTTAGTACCTTCCAGAGCCTGGCCTATTGCTGCCTTGGTTGGTTGTCAGTAATGCACAGGACAGGCTACCCGCATACAAAGCCCACTTTCCTTCTTCCTGTGTTTCTCAGCTGCACTGTCACGGCAGTGTCTGGGACTCTCACATGTCAGTCTCAGACACAGAGCTCGTGGGAGAAGATGGCCTAGGCATCTTGCTTGCTGTTCTTTTTATTACGTGTTCCTTGCCAGTACTTCATCTGTACACCCAGCTCAGCCAGCAGTTACTTACATGCCTGCTTTGCACTGATCCTGATGAGGGCAGGTGACTGAGAAAAGTGGCCTTCTAGGCATTATAGCCCAGCCGCTCAGCTGTCCCAGATACTCGCCGTTTTCTAATAAAGAACAAGGGACCTAGAGATCTCAAACTCAGATGCGATGCTCCCTGACTACATGGGCCTTAGTGAGTTAATGGTGCTTTCCAGATTTCAGTTTTCTTATCTAGAAAAACCAGTAATAAGATCTGCCCCCAGCTTCACGAGGCTCTTGTGGGGCCAGATACACACGTGTCTGTTCCTCTGCAGAGGCCGGAGATTGTATTATGATCAGCAGCAGCAGGGAGCCGTGGCCTGGGAACCACAGTCAGCTCAGTCCAGCCAACCTACAGTAACTCAATTGGTGGCCTGCCCAGAACCTTCTCTGTGGCTCCAAGTTCTTCTGACAGCTTGAGGGTCAGCTTGGAACTGAGGATGTTGCCTGAGCAAAATGAAAGTTTTGGTTTGAACATATAAATTATCTGATTTTCTTCCTATCCTCCTCCACTGCCTCCTTCTTCATAAATCTTAAACAGGTTTATTTATTTTATTTTATTTTGAGACAATGTTTTCCTGTGTAACCTTGGCAGTCCTGGAACTTGTTCTATATACCAAGCTGGCCTTGAACTCAAAGAGATGCCCCTGCCTCTGCCTCCAAATGCTAGGATTAAAGGTCTGTGTCACTGCTCAGCTCATCTAGCTTTCTGTTTATACAAATTGTGGCCTTTCTTAGAGCTTTGTTACATACATGGGAATTGTGCTAACATAGAGAAGAAACAAGAGAGCTATTTCCTTTGGGTAGGTGGACAAATTCCTGGCTCCAGGTGGCTCTTGTGGGCCAGTCAGATGCCTAGCCCCTCTTCTGTGGATACTGGGCACACGGTTGGTTTTTAGTTTGTCCCTTTGGCATCCTATGGCCTGTGGCAGAGTGGGTAAGGCAGAAAAGCTGGTGAAAGAAGTAGGAAAATAGTGCACGCTCCTACACCATGCACACTATTTCACAAGCAGCAAATTGTCACAGAAAGGTGACTCTCTGAGGCCATAGCTTTCCAAGGCAAGCATTGCACTCAAATAAATTTGCTAATGCTGCTGTCCACAAAGATGTGATGTTAATTCAGTCTTTCATATCCAGAGGGAGAAGTATTGCTGGACTCCTTCTCAATCTCCAGTAGGCAGCGCTGATCTGTATGAACACATACATCCCTCTAGAGCAAAACAGTGTGGCTTCTACAGTGGGCCTGGCACAGTATGGTCTTACCCCCAGGAGAGACATTATGCTGTGCAGCCCAGATCTTATGTCCTCCCCAGATGGACAAGAGGCGGAAGACAGGCTGGCTGAATAGGAACTTCAAGTCTGCACTCCCTCCATCCCTTTACAGTGAACTTATAGAATCGGGAAAGACTATATATATGTGTGTGTGTATATATATATATGTATATATATGCATACATACATGCATATATGTGCATAGAGGCAAAGCCACACATACCTCATGATGCATACACCCATTTGCACACATGAACACACATGTATGTACATGTCACATGTACATGTTTAATGTATACATGTAGTATGAATGCACATACTATTGCATATATGCACTATGTCATATATGATGCATACACATATCACAAACATAAACACATACATCATGAATATATGACTCATAGATGAGTGCACACACACACTCTCATACACACAGAACCAACACATGAGGACAAGCCTAGAGTGATTCATCGGGTTGATAAGACCTAGTATCTCATGAGACCCTCCTCCCAGTGCAGTTTCCGGAAGGCTTTTCACTGGTTCCCTGGACCATTTTTTAAAGTGACCATAGGGCAGTCCTTAAGCACCCCAAAGCATAGAACTCTGGTATACATGCTTTAAAGAAGACACAGTGTTACGTGCAAAGAAACGTGCCCCAAATGATTTGGACCTACACTTGCCACAGGTATGCCCTCAGGTCTCTGCAACAAGGTGACTGAGACAATACCCTGGTGGCCTGTGCCACAGTCTATCCTATCTTACAGGATGACCTCTTTGTCTAGAGGCCCCAGAATCTAGGATTCTATGGAAGCCTGTAAAGGCAAGCGCTGGGGTTCATACCTGAACTTAAGTGGACCCAAGCCTAGTTTTGTGCTAGAGACTGCCCTGCCTAGACAGGGAGGCTGCAGAGCCCAGGATTCTGTTAACAGGTTCTGTGTTTGTACATTTTCCCCATTCTATATGCTCCTTATAACATGCAGTGAGCTAAGCCTACTTGATTGGCATGTCTCCACCCTCCCTGGGGCACGAGGCCACCTACCCCTAGAGCACCTCCCCATCTCTTAAGTGCTGGCTGCTCAGCACCTAGGAACCTCATCTCGCCTTTAAAAGAAAATGCAAAAACCTTGCACATTGTAGAATCAGTCTGCACCACGGGGATGACTGAGAAAACTGGGAGCCTGGCAACCAGGTTGCCATAGCAACTCACTCCCTCTTCCTGCTTCCCTTTGCAGCCTCAGGGCAGGCCTAGCCTGGCACAGTGTGCACAGAACAAGCAGGATGTAGAACGCCCCCGCTGCAGCAGGAGGTTTCTGAGCCTTCTCTCAGGCTGGCTGCATCTGCCAGCATCCTGAGTAGAAAGGAGGCCTTGAGGCCTGCTCCACACAGGCACTGACCATGTTACCACTACAACCTTGTCTTCTAAGAGGATTCCCAGGCATGCAGGATGCCCCTCCCTCCCTCCCTCCTTCCTTCCTTTGTTCTCTCCCTCTCCTCCCTCTCTCCCTCCCTTCCTTGTCTTACCTCTTCTTCCCTTATAGCTTACATAAGACAAATCTTTGTAATGATGTGATTCTCTTCCTAAGAGACATAATTTTGGTATTAGCAGGTGACACTTCTGTTAATATTCGTACTGGGGCAGGCACATCTTGAAATGATTATCTTAAGAGTAGCCAAAGCCATTAAAGGGTCAGTAAATAAAAACACTGTTAATATTGGCGCTTGGCATGTCAGCCAGCCCACAACATGTTCTTTTATTCAGAACAGTTGAGAGTCTCATATTCGTGGAATATGATGAATTCAGTAAAGGCTGTGTACAGCAAGCGCCTGCGCCTATATGTTTACGTTAGTGGGGATCTCTATATTTAATCACCAATTTTTATTGCACACAGATCCTGCAGTGTGCTGGAAAGCCTAGTGCTGCCCGAGGCCAGCCCTCCCCTTTCGCACCTCCCCCACTCTGAGCCTCTGAACCCACTGCCTTTGCCACCTGCCCCTCCTGGCCTGACCTCCTGCCATCATTTCCTGACAGAGTTCACATCCTCTCCCCAGATGTGCTGCTTTCCCCTTGAGGACAGAGTGCTTGTTAAGACTGGATTGTTGGCAATTCAGAGTAGCCTGGCAGATGTTTGAGCCAAACTCCCAACAGTGGAAATCCTGATAGGGAGGGGAAGTATAAGAATAGACAGTGTGAACCCCAAGCCAAGACCGAGTGCCTCCAAGGTCCTGTTGTGTGTCATCTGATCCCTGAAAGTCCCTCCTGCCAGTGCCCATGCCTCCATAACATTATACCCAGGGTCTGGAGAGTCTCCTTGCGACTCAGCAGGCTACCCTCTTCCCCTGTGTGACTCTTCTGCTGAAGTAGGGTCCCCCTCTTTGCCCACCCCTTACCCTTTATCATTGTCATTATCATTCACAGTGAGGAGAGCCTAGGCATAGATGCACATGTCTATAGCACTCCCGCCTTGTCCTGGCAACACTCCCATTGTCCCGGCTCTCCTCCTAACCCTGTATTAAATACATGCTCTTAGGCACATATCTATATTCCAATATGTATTCTTCTACCTGGACTTGCTCCTCCTCTCCCTCGGTTCCTCCCTTTCCACATCATTTTTTTCCAGATATTTGATCTTGTGCTCCTTATATTTGCCAGCAGTTCCCTATCCGCACCCCTCTTTCCTCTCCACTTGCTCCCCTCCCGTGCACATACACACATGCATGATGAGTAATACCTGGACTCTCAAGCTAGACAGGTGGGCACTCCTCATCTTGGGAGACGTCCCTGCATGCTTCTTTGCATCCTCCTTGAGAGAAGGCAGAAGCTCTGAGTCAGGAAAAAGAACAGGGATCTGGTAGGACATGGACAGCTTGCCTCAAGCATAGTGACATGGTCTGAGTGTCTGCTTGTCTGGATGGTTATCCAGACCATCACAAGCTGATTCCCATATTCCTTCAGAGGTCACAGATATCTTTCTGCCCAGGGAATGCTAGCTGGGTTCTAAGCAACCACCAAAGGTCACTAGCTACAAGAAATGCAGGGATCTCAAAAACTAGCTGATCTTAAAAAGTGAAAACCAAAACGAGGATCTAAACTAGCACACCCCTGAGTTCTGTGTCCCTAACTATAATCCTGTATGCTGGTATGCATGTAAAGATGGATATAGAGCTAGGGAAAAAGCTACTCTGAGAATAGGGTACCTCAGCACTAAGTAGGCTTGTCGGGTGTGTCTGTATTTCCACAGTGCTGTGAGCTCCACAAGGTCAATGAGCCTGAAAGACTAGGTAGGGTTTCTGTTGGGGGCCAGGCCCTGGACTGGACAGACATGTCTTACATCCTAGCATCCACATGGCAAATTGTGAGCCGATTCCGCTTTCCTCAAAACAGGAGCAGAGCCATGTTGGTTGAGCACGCCCAGCACAACCCCTGACCTAGATACCAGGAGCCGTTCTGGGACTCCGTGAAGGTAGCCTCACTGATCAGTGAGCTGGCATACTAGAAAAATGGCCCTCAGCCCACCGCTCCTGTGAAGGTGGTTTCAAGGACAGCACACTGGGCACACAGAGCAAAGATCCCCAGCAGATATACAGTGAAGGCTCTGGCTGGAAAGAAAGCCAAGGGTGAAGCAGGATGTGGCCTAGTTATGGAGGAGACAGCTGTGCCATGACCTGAGTTCCCCTGCAGTCCAGTAGACCATAGGAAGGACATTCCGTCAGTTATATCCTAAGGCCACACGTCGTCTGCACTTTAGGTTAGGCCTGCAAGTCAGAAAACAAGAGCTTGGTGGCTTCCCTGGAGTTGATGAGTCCTGGCAAGGAGGGGTCTCACTATACTTCCTACCTCCCTTTGGTCCAGAGATCCTGAGTGCCAGTGTGGCAAGGGGAAGGAATGGAACCAGGTGGGAAATGTCACTACTTAGCCTTGTCCTAGGGAGCAACACCATAGAAAGTAGAGGACAGATGGACACAGCTGCTCACATGGGTGTGCATCTGGAAGCCAGAGAGGGACTCCACAGATGGTGGAGAGGGCAGGGCTTTATCCTAAAGCAGTGGTTCTCAACCTTCCTAATGCTGCAGTCCTGTAATAGCAATCCTCATGCAGTGGTGACACACAATCATAGTGTTGTTCTGTTGTTAGTTCATAACTGTAATTTTGCTACTGTTAGGAATTGTAATATAAACAGCTGATTTGCAGGATGTCTGATATATGACCCCTTCCCCTGCAAAGGGGTTGTGACACACTGGTTGAGAACTACTACCCTAGAGGTCATTGGAGGTCGATTACTAGAAGAGAAGAGCAAAGGGGCAGAGTCACTACCTCCCCTCATAGTGGCTGTTCCTCCAGATGCCTGGAAAAGGATTCTATACACATCTATCCTCAGTCATCAGAACCCTTGGGCTTTCTAAAGCATGTCACAGACAGACATGAGTATTTGCTGTGGTCAGCTGGCCTCAGCTCAGCCCAGAAGTTCTCTGAGATCACCAGCAGGTGTCACTTCAAACCACTCTGAGGGGAGCTCACAGTTCTTTGAAGTTGCTAGTCTGCCCTCTCGTGGCTCCAGGAGAGAAGATGCCCTCTGGGTTAGTCAGCCAGTGTTGGAATACTCTTCTGAGGGCCTTAGCCTTTATGAGCAAGTGGTAAGAGGTCTGCCTTCTCCTCTTGAGATTTGCTTTTCAAACATATCGGTGACAGTACCTGTGTTCCCCATGAGTCCTCTTTTCTCTGAACTGACTCCCAGCTCTTCCCATTCAAGCAGCATATTTGAGTTCTTATACATTTCTGGTCCTTTTGGAATATGGTCTACCTCTTGCTCTGAGGGTACAAGAGGGGCGGGTATTCCAAGTTGTTCTGGAAGAAGGTGTCAGGCACAGATGTGGTCTCGGGCCCTAGGTCTCCACGCGTCCTCCTTCCAGCTCTTTCGGCTACGGCCTGCTTCCCAGCATCTTCGTGTATGATCATCTCTTCCTCATGCAGCCTCTCCTCTCAGTCCTCTCTTCAGACAAACCCTAGATGAGGAGAGCTCTATATTCTCTGGCAGGCCCACAGTGGACAACACGTTCTAGAGTGTCCCTAGGAAGAGGATGCCTATCCTTCCAAGCCCAGATCCCCTAAGTTGCTGTCTTTGGTCAAGGCACCTCTAGGGCTTAGAAACTTTGAGAAGGATCATTGATCGTCTCTCCAGGAGGTAGAGTAGGGACTGAGCCCTGGAGTGAGCAGAGTGGACATGGGCCTCTGCCTGCTGGACATACCTGAGAGAGCTCCCAGTCATGGGGGAGTCCATGCAGTAGCATCAGTGCTGTCTGTTCTTAGCACTCAGCACTGCCTCCTACCTCCTCCTCCTCCTTCCCTCCCACTACACTCACTCACCCTTATTCTTGTCTTTTCTCTGCCATTGAACACCCATTGGTGGAACATGAATCACGCAGTCCAGGTTTAGGGCATGGTTTCTGTGGTAGTTGCACTGACTGCTGACTCTCTCTGGACAGCCGTCCTAGAACTCAAAGGGAAGGCACGGAAATTGGAAATTGAGCAGAGCTTGGTGTTAGACATCACCGATAACTCTTGATAACATGTCCATACAAGCTCACTTTCTGTTAGCACAATCTCTCTCACTCTTCCATAGGCCCTGAGAGGTCTGTAGGAACCAGAGCATGAAAGGTGCAGGCAGTGGAGCATAGGAGCAGGTGCAGGAGGGACTGCACACATGAAGCAGTGATGTGTGGAGACATTAGAAAGTCGCTCATGACCCAGCACGGGGAGTACAGCTGTAATCCAAGAACACAGAAGGCTGAAGCAGAAAGATCACAAGTTCAAGGCCAGCCTAGGATACACAAGAAAGACTTTGTCTCAAAGAGAAAAATCAAAAGAAGCAACAAAAAGATTATAATCGAGGAAAATACCAGGAAGGGCGAGGGTAGAAAAGAACTTTCTGTAAAACCTGTCTCACTGCCATAGACTCTTTCCTGTAAAATAAGGAATTTGATTAATTTATTTCTAAACTTTATTATAAAACCAAGTCTACAGAAATGCTTATTGATTTGAGCAAATTGTCTCAAGACCTGGGAGAAATGTTGGTTGTTTTGGAAGAAGGGTAGATATTTTTCATGCTAAGGTACTAAAAGATAGAAACTGAACAGAAAAATGAGATTTAAATGAGGACAAAAAGAGGAGGAAAGTGGAGAGGCAGGGTCTGGGCAGAAGACATCAGTTGTGCCTGAGCTGAGTGCAGGACAGCATGTCCCTGGGTGTCATGTGAAGTCAGCGAGGGCCTTTGGAAATAAAGGATCCTGGCTGGCTGTGGTGATGCCTCCCTCTCCCTAGCACTCAGAGACTGAACCAGGAGGATCTGGGGTTTGAGCCTAGTCCTAGAAACATAGAAGAGCCTGTGTAAAAGTTCCAAGTAAGTAAATAAATAGTCCACAAGTGTAGAAAGTATGCCAAACAAAAAGTAGGATTAAATATTAGAAGTGACCATCTAGTTCCAAAGAAAAACCAAGTGCAGCACCCTACCTGACTGGAAAGCCTGCCTGTCTTAAAGGCTGGGCTCAGAAGCCATCAGAAACTAACCTGAGTCTAAATGACTCAACCTCCTTCTGCCTGTAGCTGAAAAGAAGCATTGAGCCGTCTGTGGTCAGAGAAGTGGAGCTTACCTCCAGCGCCTGTGTGCACCCTGATGGCTTGAGCAGTGGCTGGCCATGCAGCGTTCCCTTGTTCATCTACCCCAAAATCCGGGTGGGAACTAATGGGGTGGATCTCTCCTACACTCTGAGCCTTGGTATTCTTGGGAAACCTGTCTGGTACATTGTCCACCATGACTCTATGCGTGAACAAATGCACACTGTTAGTAGTGGTTGGCGTGGAAGAGCACTGTGGATGAGTTAGACCGTCTGTCGCTCTGTCTGGTATGGGGCTCAGTTCTCCATGGATTGAGCTTGGGTGTTAGCATGAGGAACTCTGGGCATGGGACTCCACGCCTCCTTCCCCGTCTCTCTTCATGCACTCCCACTGAAAGACATCGTGAATATTTAACAAATCTGCTTAAAGATTATTGGATGCATTCACTGGTGCCTTTTGATTCCTTTGTGAGAACACTTTTGGACTATGTAATTATGTGTGGAGTAGAGTAGATGTGGTTATGTTTACATACCTCCACCCTGCACCTGGGGCCAGAGAAGCCCAACAAAAGCCTTCATAAAACTCTTTAACTATGGCACTAACTTAGGAATCAGTGCAGTCAACTAAGGTGAGTATTCCTCTGTCCAGCCCCACCTTCCAGCACTGGATGAAATCCCCCTGCATGTCAGATGTGGAGCCCCGGCACCCACCATGAGCTGAGTGGTGTGATATGTTCTTGCTCACCATAGATGGTGAGACGTTAGGAATGGTGGTTTCTGTTGCCTTGAGCCCGCTGCACTAGTCACCTTTTGTATTTTTTTTTTTTTTTGCATGGGTTCTGACTGCGGCTGCCCCGCCTCTTGTTTAGCTGGTCCCCTGCTGCTGGACGTGCATGTGCTCTGGCAGCAGTTTCCCATGGACACATCCTGTTAAGTGAATGGGACGTCAGGATGTGCTAGGTACGTTCTGCCGCCCTGACAGGAGCCCACTGCTGATGTTCCTGGGATATCCTCCAGTCGTGCAGTAGGTCACAGTGTTGGCCACCAGAGGTCTGAGTTAGACGTCTTCCCACAGGCTCGAAGGGCAGCATGATCCACACACATGACTTTTGAGTTAAGACCTATAGCTGCATGACTGAGGCACAAAAAGCTGCATGCAGCATGCCAGTCCAGCTGCCGTGCAGCCTGGGTGCCGCCCTTGGGCCACACCTGAGCTCCAGTGGCCCACAGGAATGAATCAGACATGGCCAGGCTGCTGGTCAAATCTGAGATGAGTCCCCTATCCCTAACACCAGGGGCACTGTGGGACCAACAGAGTTGAGTCCATGGCTAAAGGTTGCATCTACACAGTGCATGTTCGAGGTAACCCCATGCTGATAGCAAGCTTATGATATCCTCCTCAGCATTAGACCAACTTTGAAAAGTTCCTATTCCCAAGGGGCTGTACCATAAGCCTGAGATCTAAATACACTTTAGAGAATGTCTCATACAATCTATCTAGGACACTTACTTCCACACTGCTTAGCTCTGGCTAGGTCAGTGGTGAACAGCATACACTACGGTGGGCCACAGGACTATCATGAAACTTGGATATATTTTTAACATACTTTGCACTTTGGCATGTTTAGAATAGTGGTACAATGAATGACCTGTAGTACTCTAACATACCATACAGGCTTAAAACACTGGAACTGGAAGTTAGAACATGCATATGCCGTAGAACTTGGCATGTAGCAGGCTACACCACCTAGGTGTGTCTCTGATGTTGGTGTAATGACATACTGCCACTGATGCATCTCAAAACATGCTCCCAGGGTTAGGTGACCACCATATTGGGCATCACAGAACTAGTGAGCTTCTCCAACCATCAAATGCGTATCCATTTCCCTCCTGGAGCTGTAGGGCTCCCTGAATCTGTCAACCAGGAGTCACTATATCCATGCTTTACAGTGTCTTTCACATGATATATCTATGCCAGAGGCCTAACCATCTTCAACACTTTAGCTAAACATTATGTGAAGGGCATTTACACAAGTACTTTCTATTTATTGGTTTGCTTTTGAGTATAATTACAAAAGAAAGGACTTAGAACCAAAAAAAAAGAAGAAGCATTGTGTTTTTATGTGTTATGTATATCAGCAAATCTAACCCAGTGACCACTAATACTCTGGAATGTGCAGGTTTTCTCAGTATACATGCATCCTGAGTGTAATACTATGGAAAACCCTCATCTGCCTCTGGAGTTTCAGAATAGAGTTGGGGCTTCTCTGCGCAGACTCAGGGAGATGCGGCTCCAGGCCCAGGGCCTGCATTTGTTGCCAGTGCTCTGTGATTTCAGCATCTCTAAATAACAAGCTGGTCCCCCACCCACCCTCCCCAGGAAACCTTGCAAAAGGCAAAGCAGGGCAGGGCATAGCAGAGAGGGACAGTGTAGAGCAGGACTTCTGGGAGAGAAATGGGCTCCTGGAGGAGGAAGGGGCTCCACCCAAGGAGGAGGCATTAAGAGGTGACCTGCCCAGCCCTGGGGCCAGATCCCCTGAGCTATGTTACATCTGAACAGCATTCCAAGTCTGCACAACTCAGTGAAATTACAAATAAAGAGAAAGTTACCACACAGCGAACAAATTGAAAAGCAACGTAAAGATTTTGTCTTCCCTTAAAGTTGAGGTAATGTGTTTAAGAAATGTCAGATGCCCTGTATACTCCTGATAAGTCACCTGCTTTCTTTCTGTTTGTGGGGAAAAAGAAAGTAAGGTTGTAACCTAAGAGTAACCATGTGGCATTGCGACATTCGTCCATTTAAAAATGTCTTTATTGTACTTTCTCTACATTCCTTTATTGTTTTCCTTTTATGTGACAGAAAAAGATGAAAAAATATACCTTTAGAGCCACATCTGTTTAGAAAGGAAAGCATTCTTACTGGAATTTCTGTGTAACCTGGCAAAAGCATGTGGCCAGAATCATTGCACTTTATACTGGAGTTAGCACCCAGAGACAGGGCCTGCTTTTACACTTGCATTTCTTTTAAAATTGAAGGTACTGAGGAAAGAGTTTGTTTTGTTCATTTTTTCTTCTCCATGATTTATATTTTACTAAAACAGAGCTGCTACGAAGCAGGAACAAGAGAGGTAGTGGAAAGGGA
Source organism: Apodemus agrarius (assembly GCA_964023405.1). NCBI lineage: Eukaryota > Metazoa > Chordata > Mammalia > Rodentia > Muridae > Apodemus > Apodemus agrarius. Next base: position 94,315,148 of record OZ030011.1, on the reverse strand, counting down.
ATCTTGTGAAGTTCTTCAAACCATCCAAGGCCATCTGTCCCATGTCGGGTGCTGGGGGTCTAAGCATTCCCCCTTCTCTGCAGCTTGGCACCTCTGGGCCAGCTCACCCTGAGGGTATCAGTCGAGGGACAGCAGCCAAGGGACAGCAGGTCCAGGCAGGGATCCACAAGGATGGCAGTATTAGACCCCTTTGTTTGAAGGTTTCTAAAGCAAGTAGTTGCCTCTCTCATGAGAACTCATCAATCACTTGCAGACCCGTTCCTGCAGTGATTTGTGAGCCCACTGAATACTGATGGGTTCTTTCTCATCCAGCAGGGGTGTTAGGTCATGTACCAGTCACACACTGTCCATACCGTACTGGAACACTGCACTTGGAGTGTTGTGACATCTGTCTGACACTGTGTGTCCTTTTCATGTACATGGAGGGAGCTGGCCCTCGTGTTAACATGTTATGTCCAACCAGAACATGTAGGCTTAGGTGACCCCTGCAATAGAGATATGGGGTGATAGTTGAATTGGAGAGTTGCTAACGTATATCACATGCATGACTTTGGCATGGAATGGGGTCCCCTTTTAGTCCACAGTGATCAGCAAATGTGTTATACTGTGCATACTCACTTGACCAGAGGGTGTATCTCTCATAATGTCATGTACTCCATTAACCAAAAGGCATCTATCATGACATCACATACCTAACCAGAGGGCACACCTATCATGATGGCATGCTCACTTAACTAGGGGGATACCTACCATGATGTCACATCCTCATTTAAACACCTATCATGATGCTACATATTTGCTTCACCAGGGGACATGACATATTGTCATGCTTACATGTTACTAGAGATGTTATCATGACGTCATACTTTATATTCCTTAACATAATTCTAACCCTCATAATATGTCTTTTTAAAGAGTGTGGGGATAATGTAGAGAAAGGATTTTTAAGGCACTTCTGAATAATTAACTAGGAAGACAGTGGCAGGCAGTAACTGTTCCCACTCTCTCTCCAGGTTGCGGTTCTATAAAGAGGGTACCACGTGGGGCTGTGTAATGGGGCTTGAGTTCCATTGAGGACACATTCATATTACAATTGAGGTGTGCTGGATACTATCCCATCTTCTTCTAATACAGAGCTCTCTGACTTTAAGATTAGATATTTCAATACACTGATTTCCATTCTTTTTCTATGTTAGAGGGCATATCTGATACTCTGTGAGTAGGTGTGGCCAATGGCTGTTCTTTAAGAGGTCCTGTGCTTACTTGGTGGTAAATAGGTAGAAAAACAGAAAGCAGAGTGGCCAGGGGTTTCAGACTCCAGTAAGCTGCGGATAGCTTCCCCTGCAAAAAAGGGCCAGGCCCTGGGATCAGAATGAAGGGTCTATGAGAACTTCTGGATTTCCCCTGAATCTGCATGACTCTCCAATTAAGCACTATTTAAGAAATTTTAAAATTATTTTTCTGTCACTGTTCGTCAAGACCAATGTTCACAGCCAGAGAGCAATATGTACCACCAAAAATTATTTTCTCTTAATATCACAAAGATGAAACCAAGTTATAGCAAGAAGACCAGGGTGTTTTGTCTCACAGTCTACGAAGCAGCAAGTGTGAAATGAGATTACTTATTCCTCATTTCCTTTCTGGGTTTTTTTTTTTTTTTACTCATATCCCCATTGTAATGAGAAAGAATATACCTATAAAGTGAAGCGCTTTAACAAACTTTACATCCTTAACTATAAAAGCCTAAAATTAGCACCCCCCCCACACACACACACATACTGCTGGCCATGGCGGCTATTAGGAAAGCCAGAAGGGCCATGGAGCAGTGTCCTTTAAAACCTCCCTTGGCCTACCAGAAGCACTTCAGTGTTGACAGCCAAGCTATTGCCTCCCCCTAGGGAGCTGAGGGCCGTTTCCATGGAAACCCAGCCCATCTCTTCTGTGGTTTCAAAAACCCAAGCTGTGCACACAGGCTGCCTCTGATTGTCCCACGTGGGTCTCCCTTCCTGGTAAGATGTGCTCCTAGAGGGATGGTTACCAGCGTGACAGGGAAAAGTGGATTCCACGCACCTCCCCCAGGCCCCGAGCGGAGAGGCCTGAGAAGCAGGTCCCTTTTTTTTTTTTTTTTTTCAGAGGAATCTTCATCTCCTCACTTGAGGCTGCAGAAAATTGTGGTTTTGAATATTGAAATTTCTTAAGGCTGGGAAAATTTGTATGTAAATCTATGAGTTTAAGAAAGCCTTAAAGGCTTGACTAGTCAGATAGGAATGAATGCCCAGAGCCACTGCAGGGGGGGAAGAGCAGGTGAAGCGGACTGCGCTCCGTCTCGGCCCAAAGGCGCCACCTGCAGGCAGAGAGTGGCAGGCCGCAGACACTTCAGCAGTGAGGAGCTCCAACAGTGAGGGGCGGAGCAGGGCAGTGGGCCGGCCTTCTTTCCTCCTCACAGGCGGCCCACAACCTCCTGGCTGACAGGTGATCTCACCTGACCAGCTTCCAGAAAGAAAACCTGCAAAATAATGAAAACCCTGAAAGTGAGAACATTCTTTGTTTTGTTTTGTTTTGTTTTTTCTTTTGTGGTAGAAAGAGCGCATCTTGAACTTCTTTCTTAGTAGGTGATGAACTATACCTTTGTAAAGGACAGCCTAACACATAGAACTTGCTACAAAGGTCTTGTGGGGGGAGGTAGGAGGAGCCAATTATCATTGTTCTTTCTCGGTTGTAAGACCTCACTTTCATTTGGGGCTTACTCTTGTTAAATGAGTAAATTCTAAATTAACTTTCACTAGGTCTTAAATTAGGAAGGGCTTCAAAATCTCCCTACAGTGGAAACTAGGGCTGAGTGTAGGGTATCAGTGGGCAGGAAACACCTCCAAACAGAACTGTTACTACTTTCAGTATCTCTCAGGGTGAGTTCTCTCGGGTGAGTGAGTACCTCAGCATTGGGAAAGTCAACCACTGAACAAGCGCACTGAATTACTTCTCAGAAAATATTCTCTTAGCTGTTGAATGACAGGCCTATCACCACATGGGGAGTGAGGGTTAACACAGCTAGTCTGTTCAGACCCAAGTCCCCAGTCGGGGACGGAGCTGCTATTGACAAGTAGGGTTCATTCAAACCTCCTCAGCCTCCCTCTGTGGCCACCGCCGATCTCAGAGATCCATCTCGTCCTGCGTGGGCCCGAGCACTCCGCAGACACTTCCACGGCCCTGCCATTCACTTGGCTTTGCCCCGCCCCTAATCCAGGCCATAAATTAAACTCTGTCCTTCCCTGTGGTGTGGAAGGCACTGACTTCTGTGCCCTGAGATCTAGATGCACATTCCCTTTCATGGGGCCAGAGGGAAATTAGAAAATTTCTAAACCCTGAAAGTTGTTTATGCATCCAATTGTGGCAATGTGCCATTCGCACATGTGAAACGTGTCCAGTTCCTGTGCGCCCACCTGCTCCTTGGCACTGTGTCATCCAGTCTGGAGAAAGCACATCTGTGAGGGACTAGTCTGCCAGCCACAGTGCACCGGGCTTGTGGGCTAGCCTCAGCTGTGCACAGGTAGCCTTCCAGTCTCACCTCTATACTTAGCTAACATGCTGGCCCAGCCTCAGCGTTGCTAAGCAGAACCCTTTCTGAACAGAGGGAAACTAAGACCTTTGAGAGCATCTGCTGACTGTCCTCATGTGTGGCTTTGTTCTTGACCTGGGTTCAGGCTTTCCCTGGGTCTGGACAAGTGCACAGAACATGGTCTTCTCTTCAATAACAGATGGTATTTTGTTCACTGGATCACTAAATCTGGTAGTTAATGGAAAGGGCATTTCTTTCCCTTGACTTCCGTCCCTTAGTTTTTTTCTTCATGGTGGTACGAAAGCAATGCAGCTGCTTTGAGAAGTATGTTTTTGCATTGCTATCTGCTTGTTCTTGGGATGGTGTGTTGAAGAACTTGTGCAGTTGACTGGGAGATAGTTCCATGGTAGAAGTGCTTGCTTTGCAAGCATTAAGACCTTAGTGTCACCCTCTGAACCCACTGTACAAATATAATTTCCAGGCGGCCCTGTTGGCACATGCTCGTATTTCCAGCACTAGGAGATAGAGGCGGGTGTATCCCTTGGGCATCTAGCCAGCCTAATCTACTTGGTATGTTCCAGGACAGTCAGGAGTTCTGTTAGATAGATGATAGATAGATAGATAGATAGATAGAGGAAAGGAATGAACGAAGGAAGGAAGGAAGGAAGAGAGAGAGAGAGAGAGAGAGAGAGAGAGAGAGAAAGAAAGAAAGAAAGAAAGAAAGAAAGAAAGAAAGAAAAAGAAGACAGCAGCTAAGGAATGATTTTGATGCTATCCCTGGCTTCCACATGTACATACCCTAACATACACACACACACACACACAAACACACACACACACACACACACACACATATTATTATTATTATTATTATTATTATTATTATTTAGAGAAGCATAATTGTAAAAACCCATCAACAATGCAAGCTGGCATGAACAGACTTGGTAGAGATGCCTTGGCTAATATGAGGTCCCTGTCGGCATGCAGATGCACCTAACATAATAGACTTAAGGTAAAGCAGACTGTAGAGGGGCCCACGCCTAGGGACTGGGGGTCTGCCTTGCCTCCAACCCCCTCACAGGTTCCAGCTGCTGCCTCACCTGGACTCTAGGGTCCCCCCATCTAGACAGCATTGTGAGGACATGGAAGGGATCCCTGTGCACAGCTGGCTCACACTATCCCAGGCCCGTAGCCATGAAGCGTATCTTTCCACATTTGTATCTTGTCCTGTGTAGACTGGGATTGCAAGCACTATAGTAACTGGCCTTGGCTACATTCAAAGAACAGTAAGGGTACAGAAAGGCCATTTAGGGGTCCACAAACCTAGTGACAGAAGACACGAGGTGCTTGAGAGACTTAAAAGAATTAAGAGGTCACAAAAATTCATGGACATTTGGACATGTCCTTGTGCTGGGAAGGAAGGAAGTAGACATGGATTTGTATGTGGTAATGATCGTGAGTGAGCTAGAGAGCTCCCAGATCAATTTAGTCTCTTTTAGTAGCAAGGGTACACAACAAAGAGCTTGCCTTTTGGATAAATAAAGTCAATTACCCAGGGGGGTTGATTTCCTTCAAGTAAATTACCCCATTTGCATTTGTACTTGTAGGTGCCCCACCCCTGGCTGTGACGGTTCTGGACACATCACTGGCAATTACGCTTCTCATCGAAGGTATGTAGACTCATCAGAACCAACCTCTCTCCCCAGAGTAGCAGCTCCTTCCTGCCGGGGGTGCTGCACTCTCTGATGAGGTACAGGCTGGCTATGTGCCCTAAATATATATATATATATATATATATATATATATATATATATCCCCTCAGCTAAGGATACTGACTTGGGGTCTGCTTTAATGGTTATCTATCCTGGGTCTGTATACCACCCTAGAACAGCAAGAGGCCACCAAAACATTTCCAGTTCTCCATTCTAGAAGAACAAAGGAAAAAGACTCATCTCTAAATATGTAATATCTGAGAATACCCCATGTAGGCAAATATCCTCAGAAACACACATGCTGCTAGTCCCCTTAACATTAGGATTTGAAGCACAAGGCTGTGCAGTTACTATACTCAGGACTGACTACCACAGAGGCTTATTTTTAAATTTCAGTATCTCACAATGAGAACAGAGAGGCTACAGTATGACACAGGATTCCCACCACATGAGCTAACAGAAGGCCCCCACTACCTGTCATCCCACCAGCACAGTGGAGGTGCACACTGTATGACAGGCACTTTGTGGAGAGTTGAAAGAAAATCTTGGTGATTCCATCACAGAATAAGAGTAGGTGCGATACTTGGTTAAGATGGCAAGGCCAAGCTGGGCATTGGTGGTGCACGCCTTTAATCCCAGCACTTGGGAGGCAGAGGCAGGCAGATTTCTAAGTTCAAGGCCAGCCTGGTCTACAGAGTGAGTTCCAGGACAGCCAGGGCTACACAGAGAAACCCTGTCTCGAAAAACCAAAAAAAAAAAAAAAAAAGATGGCAAGGCCAACTCTCCACAAGGAGCCTGGTGACATTTTCAGGAGTTCTACATCAGAGCCTCCAAATTAGACACCTGTAAGGACAAGTGGGGATCCACAGTCCGGGGCAGGCCATCAGTAGATGGCAAACCATTATCAGAACTAATGGTTCCTTAATGTTAGTTACTGCTGAGGGTAGGCAGGGTACATTGTGACCATGAGGCAGGCAGGGTGTAAGATGACTGAGGCAGGCAGGGTGTAAGATGGCTGAGGCAGGCAGGGTGTAAGATGACTGTGAGGCAGGCAGGGTGTAAGATGACTGAGGCAGGCAGGGTGTAAGATGACTGAGGCAGGCAGGGTGTAAGATGGCTGTGAGGCAGGCAGGGTGTAAGATGACTGTGAGGCAGGCAGGGTGTAAGATGACTGAGGCAGGCAGGGTGTAAGATGGCTGAGGCAGGCAGGGTGTAAGATGACTGTGAGGCAGGCAGGGTGTAAGATGACTGTGAGGCAGGCAGGGTGTAAGATGACTGAGGCAGGCAGGGTGTAAGATGACTGTGAGGCAGGCAGGGTGTAAGATGACTGAGGCAGGCAGGATGTAAGATGACTGAGGCAGGCAGGGTGTAAGATGACTGTGGGGCAGGCAGGGTGTAAGATGACTGTGAGGCAGGCAGGGTGTAAGATGAGTGTGAGGCAGGCAGGGTGTAAGATGAGTGTGAGGCAGGCAGGGTGTAAGATGACTGTGAGGCAGGCAGGGTGTAAGATGACTGTGGGGCAGGCAGGGTGTAAGATGAGTGTGAGGCAGGCAGGGTGTAAGATGACTGTGAGGCAGGCACTGGAAGTCTTACTAAGCTGCCGTGGCAGGGTTCTTGCTCATACTTCATTCTGTGAGGACAGAGGTGGAACCCACAGTGGGGTTCCTCAGGCATCAGTCACAGAGGATGATCTCTACCACATTCTGAGAACTTGGGAGTTTTGCAGGGCTGCCCCTGTCTGTAGAAACAATACGCACATGCTTCCGTGGTGCAGAGAAGGCCATGATCTTCACCAGGCTTTCCCGGGTGCAGTGATGCTGACATTAGTGAATCCACAACCCTTTGTTATGAAGTCTCCTTCAAACTGTAGGCTGCTGGATGGTAGCATGATCTCCATGCTTGAGAGCCAGCCAAATGCCTCCAGACTTAGTCCCACCAGGTCAGGAGAGTTTCTACCTTTCACTTGTACTGCCAGGTGTGCAAGAGAGACTGAGATCTTTCTGAAAGCATTTCCAGAGTAGATGGTTGCTTTATATTAAAAGGAATTTAAAAACACTCAAGTTAAATGTATAAAGTTGGGTACATTCTATTCTAGTCTTTATATTAATTTACTTAGAAGTAAATGCCTGTAAAACATTCATCATTTTATAAGTCTATACAGCTGAAGATGGAAGTTTCCTGGTCAGCCCACAGCCAATGTCTTGTTTGTTACTTTAAAAACATGGTGTTGTGTATCTACTTTTGACCATGATGAGTGCCAGCATCTTTACTCATTTGGCTTTTGATTTAGAATGTTAGGTGTCAGTAAGATTCAAATGTATCCTTAAAATGATACATTTTAGAGCCAAGTATGATGATTCACATCTGTAATCCTAGCACTTGGAAGCAGAGGCAGGAGGATCACCAAGAGTTCAAGGCCAGGCTAGGCTACATAGAGAGATTTTGTCTCAAAATAATGTATAATTAGTATTTGAGTATGTATGTATGCGATATTTGTGATATATATATATATATGTGGTATGTATGAATATGTGTATGTGTATTGTGTATTTTTGTATACATGTACAGTATGTGTTTGCATGTGTATGTATATGGTATGATTGTGTGCATATGTGTAGTATGCATATATGTGTTCAGGCTATATATATTTTTGTTGTATGTCTTTGTACTCATATGTGGTTGTATTCATATGTGTTTGTGTGTGTGAGTTTGTATGTCAGGCTTATATTTAAGCTATAATCTGTGCTGAACGAAATTCAAGCTTTATCAACAGAGTTGCAAAGCAAATTTGGTTTTGAGGAGAAAACTTTGGGCAAATATTGCCTTGTACCAGTTTTAGCAAACAGAAAGTAGAGTGTAGAGAAGTGTTCTGTAGTAACAAGTTTCTTTACATAAAAGTTGAAATAGAGTGAAGCATATTAAGCAAAAACATTGCATTGAGTTCACAGTTCTTATGTAAATTTTCCACTAAGGAAAGACTGAAGTCATGGCTCAATAATCAAAGGTCAGTAAGTTGAATAAAGACAGAAGCCAATGGCTAGATGATCGTTAGGAATCATTAGGAGTATTCCTTCGCTTTTATGTTCCTGAATCCCTTCCCAGGAACACAGCGATGAGATACTTGTACAGAAACCATAGAGGAAAGTTTGCCTAGGCAGGGATAACACTGGGTTCCCCAGCTATCCACAGTTCAGCTCAGTTTTGAGTTCCAAGCATCTCCCTGCCACAGTAAGAAGCAAGGACTCAGAGCAAGGATTCTTATTTGAACAGTGATGCAGCTTCCAGGCAGAGTGTCAGAGCTGAATGCCTTCGAACTTATCTTAACAAATCTTTGCGGACCATGATGTTTTCTGAAACTTTCATCCATTACTCTTTCTCCCACTGTCCTCTGATGGGCCTTTCATAATCTGCAGTCATCAGCTGAGTTTGTCTTGGAATTCTTGATCATTTCCTCAGCTTCTCAGGGATCTTTTGTGTTCTTTTCCCGTCCTTCATAGGAGCCTTATTCATCTGCAGGGTGTTTGTTTTGTTTTGTTTGTTTGTTTGTTTGTTTGTTTGTTAACACAGTAGTGCAGTGGCTTCTGAATGCTCGCTCCTACCTCACAGGCTCACAGGGGTTTCCCTTGTTCTCTGATTGAGCCCTCTGTTTGCCTTTTCGGCAGGATCATACAATAGCAAGATACACCCAAGACCCCTCTGCTCCTACTTTGTGTCCCGCAGGGGATTCTGGGCCTCCCATGTAAATACTTGGACATCTTGAGGGTCAACGGCTAACCTCCCAAAACACAGTGTTGCACCATGTGAGCTCAGGATGCACTGAACTTCACACATACGTGGCCTCAGCTCCTGTGAGATTATTTTACCGTGGTGGGAATGAGGGGCTGAGGCTGGAGTGCAAATTCGCCGTTCTGTCAGCTCAGTGCGTTCCCAAGCCCTTTCCTCTTGTTCTTCTGTGAGGTGAAAGACCCAAGGCTGCAGCCAGAAGACTGGCGATACCTTCTACAGTTTCACTGTGCTCTGAAAAGTCCAGACAGCAATCCCAGAGGTCTCAATGCCCGTGGGTGTGTCTTCCCTGCTATTAGGAAAAGCATCACCCCATGCAAAGATAGGGATACAGCAGCAGGCTTGCTGGTATCTAGAAGCACAAAGAGAAAGGCTTCCTCACGTGTCACAGAACCCAAAGGCTGTAACCTTCACTAGGGAGCTATGGAAACCACATCATGGAACTGCTGACAGAAGCTCCTCATACGCTACAGGGAAGCCCTTCCCTTACCCGAGGGAGGCTAGCAGAGCAACATTCTGGCCTGGAGGTGACATTTTTCATCCAGACAGCTCCCAGGTGCTTGCCCTCTAGCCCTCTCACCTCACCTGAGCTGGCTAAGGCCCACCCTACTCTGTCCCTCTACCCTAAAAAATCAAGTGTTGCAACAGTTTTTCTAGTTTAAAAAACAAACAAACATACATACAACAATTCAGTAAAAGCCCCGAATTGGCTGTTCTCAATTTGAGGACCATGCAGCACCACACTCCACAAAGCAGCAGCCACAGGATGAGAAGAACACCGGAGGAAAGCAGGCGCCCCAAACGTACATCCCTTCTAAGGCAGGAGACAGAGCAATAGGCACATTTTGAGGACATCAATCCAGGGGCTTCTGGTTCTTTCTTTGGGGTGGATTTGAACAGGGAAGTTTGTTGTTATGCCAGATGAAACTGGCCTGCTTAAGAAGTTGGCTGTCACCTGTCTGGCCTTTGTTTGCTTAGAGATATGAACATCAGTGTGACATGTTGACATCTTCTACCAGAACCTTCTGTGGTTGTCACATATTTCAAATGTATATGGTTTCAACTAAAAATATAAATATCTAATGAGTCTATGAGCCAAGAGCAGTGAATTTTGGGACACGTAGTCTCTGGAAATACTTAGTAATTTATAGCCTGATTCCAAATGTCAGCTCAAGATCCCAGAAATTTAGAATTCCTCAGATATTTATTGAGCATGTACTATATTCTAGAGATCAAGAAACAGTGATAACTAAGAAAGTTCTATCCTAACCTATGAGGAAAGAGATAGAGAGTTGCACAAACCTTGGTAGGGCCTTGGGCAGCTCCAGGCAGAAGAGGGATTTGGATATGGGGATTGGTTTTCAGGATGAGATAGGTCCTGCATCCTCCAAGCTAGGAATGGTGGCACACTGGTCATTTCCCCAACATGAGCCCTTTGAACATATATACAAATATATTGAGCAGAGAGAAAACTCATATAGGAAGGAAAGTGGCAGTGGCCAAAACTGAGTGGCCACATCATGATCTGAGTCGTGACACTGCCAGATAGGATGGGGATGGGTTCTGCTCAAACATGTTGCTTTGAGATTCTTATAGTCAGACCGCTAGGGAAGGCAGGCTTGGGAGGAAGAAACAAAGCCGTCTCACCGGGCAGGAGAAGTCTGCCTTCATCGGTGGAGTCAGTGGAGAGAAAATGTTTAGGTGCACTATTTAGAGAGGACAGATGGGCCCAGAGGTTGGTGTTTGCTTTCCTGCGAGGAGTGGCACGTAGAGCCTTAGACTTCCCTCGAGGTATCTGTCACTCACCTAGAAAGAGAAGGCAACTGGTTCCTTGTGGTTGCCAGTTTGGGTCCTAAGACAAGATTGCAGATATTGAGGAATCTCCGTGCCCTCCCTGGCCTTCTGTGCTCCTGGCCTTCCTATGGAGGGTCCTCTAACATGTGGCTCCAGGAGCCATGATCAGAGGCATGGCCAAGTGCTACTAGTAACAAGACCCCTCAGTGGCATGCCTGCCGCCATTCCCAGGCTAGTAAAGTCTCCATGAGGAGCTCCTGAGTCCATGAAGAATAGTGGGTTCATGTCCAAGCTTTACAGCAAAAATAGAGAGCATTAAGTCTGGTGTTACAGCTCAGTTGGTAGTCTGTTTGCGTAGCATACACAGACCCCTGACTTCAGTTCTCAGCAACACGTAAAATCAGGTGAGCCGTGCACACTGCCTGAAATCTCAGGATCACAATACTGACAAGGTGGAGAGTAGGAGTGATAGATTCAAGATCATCACAGGCTACAAAGTAAATTGATGCCAGCCTGAGAGAGAGAGAGAGAGAGAGAGAGAGAGAGAGAGAGAGAGAGAGAGAGAGAGAGAGATATGAATCAAGCAAAAGAAAAGCCAAAATGAAGAGTACTGAGTCACTGGAAGTCCTTGACTGTGGCCTTGTTGGAAGTCCTTGACTGTGGCCTTGGAGGCATTGGGGCTCATCTGTGCGTAGAGATCCATCATTCCCATCATACTACTGTGCTCAGCAAATACTTGACTGTCACAGGCTCTGTACAAGGCCTTGAGTAGGTGTTACCCAAATTAATACAAGGTGGCTCACACATCTTTGGGACCAGCCTCTTAGAGGAGCCTGTGGTGAGGGACAGGTGAGCAGGAGAAAGTCCAGGGCTTCTTCGTAGATGTGATTTCCATGCAGAGGCCAAGTTCGGGAGAAGGATGGCAGACCAAGCCGACATGAGGCTGAAAGGAAGGTGAAGGTCCAGGGAAGAAAGCCAGCCGTCATGTGGCACTACGCCAGAGGCGGCAGAGGAAGGAGCTGGGGCAGTTGAGGCAGACTCCCAAGCTATGCATGGTCCAAAGCCACAGCGTGTGTCCCAGCATGAGGTGTTTAGATGTAGGGAGAGCTCCTCAGGGTCCTAGCATGTGAACATTCCTTGAGAAAATGTTCAAAGCCTCTGTGTCCGAAACCTGAATGCGTTCATTCTCCAGCAAACGCGTTCCGACTCCAGCAGCCTTCTGCACATACAACCAGAAGTCCATTCCTGAGTGAGGTGGCCTGGCTCCCAGCACTCACCTGTGCTGCAGGGCTCTTCCCTGCAGCGAGAAGGGCCTGGCTGCCCTTCTTGTCACCTTACCCTCTGTCCCTGCCTCTCTTCCTCCCTTCCTCCCTCCCTCCCCACCGCTCCACATTCATCCACAGAAACACCACTGTCCCCTTTTCCAAGCTGGCCATTTCCCATGTCCACAGCACCTAGTCCACTCAAGCTCTTAACCTCCTCAAGAGGCAGAGATTACAGTTGAGAAGACATAGGGCTGTGTCCAGTACCACCACCCTCCCACTACATTTTTAATTCACCCACAAATCCCCGGCTGTGAAGGGACCAAAATCACTGGTAAGGAAGTGTTACCCAAATATCTGTGTCTGAAAGCTGTCTCTCCTTCAGCCTTTCTGGGTGCCCACGAGCAAAGAAGAGTGGTATCCGGATAGCACAGAGCAAAGAGGACAAGGAAGACCAGGAGCCAATCAGGTACTGGGGGAGGGGCAGCAAGGTACACACCCACTGAACAACCCTGAGAAAAGGGGCCGGCAGGTCCTAGAAGGCATCTGCTGAGGTTTAACTAAGTGACTAGCCAGATGAACCTAAACCAAAGAGCATCTGCTAACTAGCCTCGAAGTGACAGGTGTCCAGCCACAAGTGATGGTTCAGTGACCCAAATCTCAGGAAACACTCCTGCCCCCAGAATATAGGTATTCTGGGGACTGCAAACATAACACCAAAAGCAAATTCCCTGCCAGCATGCAGCTCGTTAGGACCAGCAGAAGTACCTTTCCTCCCCTGAGGCATGCTTGGGAGGGAGCTGCCTTGCACCTTCTCTGCAGCCCAAAGGGCTGGTGGCTCTGCTGGCATTTCATTCTCATCTTCTGTTCCCCTGCTGTCCCTCCCGCCCACGTTCCAAGCATCACACAATCAACCTGGTGGGTCTGTATTAAATTTCAATTACAGGTGCTTTTAGAGATAACTTTTACCCCAAATAAAAAAATCAGTGAAGGCATAGGTCATTGAGATAAACTACAGTGTTTCACAAGAAACAAAAGCATGGATTCTGTGGCATCTAAATTTTGCTATTCAAAAAAAATGTGGATTAGCAATAGAGCTTAGTTGGTAGAGTGCTTGTCTAGCATGTGTGCGGCTCAAAACTCAGCACTGCGTAGATGAGAATGGGTGAGGAGACCTGTAAGATGCAGACAGGAGAGCCAGAAGTTCTAGGTCATCCTCAGCTATATGGCTAGTTCTTCAAGCTAGCCTGGGCTACAAGAGACCCTGTCAGAAGGAAGAAAGGAAGGAAGAGAGGAAGGAAGAGAGGGAGGGAGGGAGGAACAAAGGAGGGGTGGGAGAGAAGGAGGGCAGGAGGAACAGGGAAGGGGGAGAGAGGGAGAACGGAGGAGGGGAGGAAAGGGGGGAGAGGGAAGAAAAGAGAGAGGGAAGGAGGGAGGAAGGAAGGGAGGGGAGGGGGAAGAAAAATGCTAGCAGACACACAGCCCTGGGCAGCAGAGGCCAGGAAGTCAGCCTTGGCCCTCTCTGAGGCACACTGGGACACTTCGTGGGCTGAGTCTGGTCTCCTCCCATATAAGCAATCAGCAGTACAGTCCCAGATGGAGACCTAAAGCTCCTCTGCTCCCTGCACCTTCCACTCTAGAGCCCCACATGCTGCGCCTGAGGTATGCCGTCTCATCTGACAGGATACTTTATGTCACCCAAGAGCACAACCACATAGGTACTTCCTGACCCTAAGAGAATGCAGCTTGATGAAACTGCCTTTGGTTAGCATGTAATAACTGAAATCCTATACTGATCCATTGGCCTTGCATTTCACCACCAGAAATTGCCCAAAATTGGCATTTTCTGTGGACACCTGTATCTCACCAGAGCTCCTGTGTGAGAGCCATATCTTCTAAATCTCAGGACATAGTCCCAGGTCTATCCCTAGTGTCCATTCTAAAAGAGCAAAATGCCACATGTCACCACTAGGTGGTGTCTTCCTGGGTATTTTGTTGTTCTGATCCTCCTGCCACCTAAGACCATGGGCATGTGCCACCACATACGGCTCTTCCTGTATCCTTCTTGCCTTCTTTTCTCTTGTCCAGGAGAGCACTGGTGGTTCGGGCTTGTTGTGTTTTGTTTTTCCTTCATGTGGGGTAACTGTGTTGCAGAGTCCGTGGCCCTCAGGTGATAACAACAGTGAAGGTTTGCTCCTGTCTGTCGTTCAGGTGTCCGGTGCCAGGCTGTGACGGCCAGGGACACATCACTGGGAAGTACGCATCCCACCGCAGCGCCTCGGGCTGCCCCTTGGCGGCCAAGAGGCAGAAAGATGGCTACCTTAACGGCTCCCAGTTCTCTTGGAAGTCGGTCAAGACGGAGGGCATGTCCTGCCCTACCCCCGGGTGTGATGGCTCAGGACACGTCAGTGGCAGCTTCCTCACACACCGCAGGTAAGTCCCTCTGATGTGGACAGCACACTGTTCGGCCACACTGGCTGACTCTGGAGGTAACAGGTTTTTCCTTCTCCCTCAACACCCATGATAAGAAAGCAAGACCAAAAGTCCACCACATTAACAAAACGTAGAGATCTGGGGAAGATGTACAAAATTGCAAATTTATCTCAAAAGCACAAGTGTCTTTACTTCAACTCTGTCTACCTACTAGGACCATGGTTTGTTTTCCTTCCTTCCTTCCTTCCTTCCTTCCTTCCTTCCTTCCTTCCTTCCTTCCTTTTTTCTTTCTTTTTTTCTTTCTTTCAATTCAAGATTCACAGTAAAGAGCAGACTTTATCTTACATGAACCCGAGGAACACACACATAGATATCTGTAGACCAAAATACGTCTTACTTAGAATTCCAAAGCAGTCCCCTCCTGGGAAAAGAGGCTGGTGCTTGTTACCAGCAGACATCAGGACAATAACAGTGGCATTGTAGTAGGTCCCGGTCAGGTGCCCAGAGATTCTGTCAACCCCATCCATTTTTATTTGTTTAATTTAAATAGAAACATGATTCAATTATTGTGAAAGAGGCCTGTTCTGTGGTGTGTCCTGGGCTCCTAACGGGTCTCAGTGGTAGCCAGACTTACAGGAAAAGTAGCAGGAGCCATTAATCTTGGTATCTGAGTGTCAGAGACCCACACTACACAGTGTCAGTGCCTGCCCTTTGGGGAGGAGTCACAGTGGTTCCCTTGCTGATGCACACACACACACACACACACACACACACACACACGGTTCTGTATAAAACTATAAAACTACCTTAAATAATAAGCAGGCATTGATATGCAGGCCAAAGAAATAATGTTTCCTTCAGAAGTACATGACATAGAGCCTGAGCATTTTGAAGTATTTTTTGTTACTGAGTAAATCCTGGACTGGAGAGATGACTCAGTAGATAAAAACACTTGCTGTGCCAGTATAAAGACCTGACTTTGAGTCACAACACCCATGCAACAAGTAAGGCCTGTGGCTGTGTGTGTGTGTGTGTGTGTGTGTGTGTGTGTGTGTGACTGCACATGTGTGTGAGTGGTATATGTGTGCATGCATGCATATGCATATGATCACTGGTGCCGGTTCATTGTCAGCCTGACTTACTCTGAGCTCCAGGTCCAGAGAGAGACCCTGCCTCAAAGTAACAAGTGGAGAGTAAGGGAGTGGGACATCCAGGGTCCTCTGGCTTCTGTGTACTCCAGGTATGCTCACCTTTCATATTCATATACCACATACACATGCACATGCACATACACACAAAGGCACACACACACACACACACACACACACACACACACACACAGAGAGAGAGAGAGAGAGAGAGAGAGAGAGAGAGAGAGAATTAAAAAGAAAAAAGATAGCCTGCTCAAGTAGAAAAGCTCAATGGCCTAAATACTTTATAAAAAAAAAAAATCAGAAGTATTTCTCATACTATACTTAGCCAACTACCTTCCAGGGCTCCAAGGCTAGTGGTTTTGCTTCCTCTCAGAATTGCTCTTATACAACAATATATATAAAACAATATATACATATACATACATACATGAATACATTCATACATATGTACATACATAAATAAAATACACCTACAACCAGGTCTGGGCAGCTCATTCTCCTGCTTATACAAACAGGTTCTTGTGTAGACACAAAAGACTCATTTGTTCACAGCATACCTGGGGCTCCAGCAGATATCAGGACATTAGCCCTGGTTGTGCCAGCTGCCTTCCCTCTCCAGGACCAGCCTCTCCCACCAGGTACCACCACCCACCACCCTTAGATTCAAATACTGCCAAGAAGGCTAAGGACACTTTCTTCCCTCTTCAAACATCTGTGTGTGTGTGTGTGTGTGTGTGTGTGTGTGTGTGTGTGTCTGGGGGGGTGTAAGGAACATTGCAGGATCCAGTCTCCAGCAGTGGTATGTTGTTGTAGATATTTAGTTAGCTCTATTAGTTCTATTTTTTTTCTTTTTTTGGTTTTTTGAGACAGGGTTTCTCTGTGTAGCCCTGGCTGTCCTGGAACTCACTTTGTAGACCAGGCTGGCCTTGAACTCAGAAATCTGCCTGCCTCTGCCTCCCAAGTGCTGGGATTAAAGGTGTGTGCCACCACCGCCTGGCAACTCTATTAGTTCTTAATATGACCTGGCCAGGCCCCAATAATGGAGACTGAGTCCTATAGATTCATGTAATCAGCATTAGCACACTTACTGGGCAATTAATGCTAATCATTTTTTCTTTATGCTAGACTGCTAATTCCCAGCTGTGCTCCCCAAATTATTTGCTGTTTGAGTGCTGGGCTACCGTCTTGTTCCATCAGACTATCCTCAGGATACACTTCTCTTGGCCACCTGCTCATGGTCCATCTCCTCTCATGGCAGCCTCTTCCTCTCTCTTTCTTCTCCTCCTCCCCTTCTCCCCCCCATGATCCTTACCTGGGCCCCCCATCCTGGTAACCAAAACCCCATCCACCTCTGTTTTCTCCAGTAATTGTCTGTAGCTACTTTTATTTAACCAGTCAGAGAAAATTGTAAAGTTTATACAACATCATTTGGTATACATGAGAATGTACTTATTGGATAGCAACCAGAGCTTGAGGGGTGGGGTCAGTATTTAGCATTTGAATACATAGCAGTACCAGACCCACCCCCAAAAGTAATATGTTTATGAAATTTGGCAGTGCCAAAATGCCCTCCACAAAGTTCCTCATCCCATAACTTCAGCTAATAGTAATATTTTAAAAAGGTTAAAAGGTCCTATGTGAGTCATAGCATGTTTGTAGCATGGCAAAGACAAAGTTCCATACCTGGACTGAAGCCAAGCATCCTTGGTCTCAGACAGGCCTAAGGAGAGGTGGGATATTCTGTATGGCCCGCCCCGAGAGGAACTTCAGTCTTAGGTCTATCCACTTTACATTTAGTAGCAGGCCTGAGGCATAGGTGGGTGGGGTTAAACCCATTTCTAAGGTTGCAATTCAGTTCACACAATAAAATCTAGACAGTGCCTGCTGTTCACAGAGGGCTCTCAAGGCTCCTGAGGGAAGGAGGAGCAGGGGACTTAGGCACCATGGAGATGAGAAGCATCCAGGGAAACAGCCTACCCACTTCTCCTTGGAGACGCAGCAAGTGTCTGCTGTCGGGCCAACTCCAACTCACTCACCACCTCACCACCTCTTCTGAATCTCCCCCTCCAAGGTGCATGTCCTTTGGGAGCTCCATGGGGCTCAGCATCTTCTTGCCCCTTCCTCACGGTGCTTCTCTGAGCTTGTTATTGACGGAGATAGAGCTGTGGTGTGGCGAAGCACACCATGACCATGCTGATATGCTCACTGTCACCATAGAAGCGCTTTTCCACAGGGTCTTGTCCTCATGGGTCCATCTGTGGTCAGAATATCTGACTGTTATAGCTAAGTGCCACTGGCAGGACAAGAGGTCCATCTGTGTCCTGAGATCCAGTCTACGCTGCTGGTCACATGATTCCTGGGGCCTCTGAGTGCTTGTGAATTTGTGATGGTCATTGTCAAAGCTACTACCATGAGCCTCTCAGTTCTTTCTAAAAATGAAGGCTGTACTTATAGACAAAGGGGAAACCTCCAAAAGGAAGTTAGGAGGTAATACTGTAATGGCAGTATTATCAAATATCAATGAAGAAAATCATAGCTTTATAGAGGAGGAAGTACAGATAATATGGGCAGAAAAATGATTTTCACTGGTTCTGGCAACCTTAGAACCCAGTCCTAGCAGGAGAACCAGCCAGACCACAGTGCAATACAATATATATATATATATATATATATATATATATATATATATATATATATACTGTGTGTGTATATATGTGTGTGTGTGTGTGTGTGTGTGTGTGTGTGTGTGTGTGTGTGTATTAAGCCCCATCAAACCAGCGTTCGAAAGCTCACCAGGGCCAAGCGCCATGCAGGGTACAGCAGTAAGATATGGACTCAAGGACTCACCTCAGAGCCACCCATGAAGGTCCTGGACTCAAGGCAGATAAAGTGGGATACAGGCAGAGAGAAGGCAGAGCACAGCTGACTTGAGGGGCGAGCCTGAGTAGAGACTGCAGACTGCAGAAGCTTCAGGGGAAACCCAGGCATGTGAGAACCCCGCCCCACCAAGGAATGTGAGCCTGCAGCTGCCCCCTCTCTACCTCTGTCTCTTTCTGTCTCTGTCTCTGTCTCCCTCCCTTCTTCCCCCCTCCCTCTTTCCTGAACAGCAAATGGTGCTCGCTTCACACAGGGACGTAAGTGGAGAAGTGGAGATGCTTCAACAGAAGAGCGAATGGAGTTCAGGTGTGGCCTGCAAAGCTGGGACTCAAGGTGTGCACTCTAGAGAAGAGATTATACTAAGAGGAGTGGAGTTATGCAGCAACAGGGTAACCCAGGCTCCAAAGAGAAAGTTCTCATCCCCCAGGGGTGTGTAAGCCAGGATGAACGCAGAAGATGGAAGAGGTCACAGTAGGAACAAGAAAATACATTGAGGGCTTTAGATGAAGCCTAGATTTTATAGTTCCATAGAAGGCATAGCAGACTAGCAGAGGGTTGGGAGGCAGGAGGAGGACTGAGGGAATGCTGTGGAAGAGGCTATGGGCCCAGTCCCAGCAGGACAAGAAAGACACTGAGCATAGGATACCGAAATCAACTAAGTTTTAAGGTTTGGCATATTGGTAGACACTGGCAATTGTGACAAAATGTTAAACCAACAAAAACCATTCTCTATGCAATGGAATCGAGGCCTGAAATTGAAATTGAGCCCATTGCCTTGGGGGCTGCTGGTGAGAGCCATTTCCTGGATTGCATTGTCTTCACAGGGTAGATAGAGAATCTTAAATCCTCTTTTTATAACACTAATCTGATCAGGTCAGCGCCCACCACCTACCTCATTTAGCCTTAATGGCCTCATTAAAGAGTCTGTATCCTGATATAGCCCCATGGAGTAGGTTCGTGGATGTGGACTTTGTGAGATGGAGAGGCGGGGATATAGTTCAGTTGGTGCCTGTTTGACTACATAAACTGGGTGTGGTGGTACACTCCTTTAATCCAAGCACTCAGGGGTAAGAGAGATCAGAAGTTTAGAAGTTCAAGGTTACCCTCAGCTGTATATCAAGTTAAAACCGGCCTAGAATACATGAGACCCTGTCTCAAAAACAAAAATCAAAATCCAAAGGGATGCAAACTGAGATAGAGAGATGGATCAGCCCTGGAAGTGCTTACTGCTCTGTAGAGACCTGAGTTCAGTTCCCAGCAACCACATCAGGGGACTTAACCACTGCCACCTGGAACTCCAGCTCTAGGGGACTCAATTCCCTTTTCTGGAGTCTGTAAAGACCTGAAGTCTACAGACAGTGCAATCCAGGAAATGATTCTTACCAGCAGCTCCCAAAGCAATGACTCAATTTCAATTTTAGCATGCGTGCACACACACACACACACACACACACACACACACACTTACTTACTTAAAACTAAATCTTAGTTAAAATGTGAACTTTGTGGCACACAAACTGAGACTATTAGGGAAGATATGGTAGCTTCATCTTAAATGTGTTGCCTTGAGATTTTTCTGTCACTTGAGAGTAGAAATGTCTACCAGACAGCTGGAAAGTGGGAGTGAGAGAGAGAGAGAGAGAGAGAGAGAGAGAGAGAGAGAGAGAGAGAGAGAGAGAGAGAGAGAGAGAGAAAACCCTTAGTGAGACAATCCCTGGTCACACCGAGTCTGTGGTCTATAAGGAGCAGAAGTAGCAGGGAAGAATGGTTCTCAGGACAGCTCTAGAAAGCAGCTCGTGGCTATGGGCTGCTGAGGTCGAGGGCCAAGATACAAAGGTCACATCGGTCTTGAGACCAGCAGGGCCACCAAAAGAGACTAGTATTGCAGAGGCCACATGGCTGAGAGAGCCTCAAGGTGGAGTATTAGATGATAGTTAAACTCTCAGACTGGAAGGGTTTCAGCATGGGCCCTCCTATTACTCTATGTAGGGCTGAGGGTCAAAACAAGACTGGGAAAGGTTTGGTCATTAACAGGGTCAAGGTAGGACAGTGGACATTTCTTAAATCCAGATCAAAGGGAGGGGAGAAAATGAAAGGATGAGGGACATTTGCGAGAAGAGAGGAAAGAAAGAGAAAGGGGGGGGGGAATACTGAGGACATGATAACAGAGATCAAGTAAGACACAGTCTTAGTGGAGGTCAGGAAGCCAAAAATGAGGAGGGAGGAGTCATGTGAACATCTGTAGGAGCAGCCAATTAGAGGAGCAGTTGGTGGGGCATGGGGGCGGGCAGATAAGATGTTCAGATGTTCTGAAATTTTTTTCAGGAATGAGTGGGAAGACTTCAAGGTGAGCACACAGTTCCAGTTCAGTTCCTTGTGTCTGGGTGTATGGTGGGTCACTGCTATCTCCTTCACTTTATCAGTATCACTTGGTGCTGTACAGAACTTTCATACATCGAGGAAGGGATATCTGAGGAAAGGACTTGGGTTTTTAAGACAGGACACTGTGTTCCCTCTCACCATGCAGAGCTGAGAACCTGAGATGTATAGTAGCCAAGAGAGCTTCACTTGATATGTGCAGGAGAATGGGAGGGAGGAGACAAATGCAGGAGGGACTTCTTCCAGGTCTGAGCTGGCTGGAAAGCCTCTATCCTCTAGGAAAACTTCACTAGATCTGGGCAGGAGCAGGAACAGCCAGGGACATGCATACAGCAGCCTACACCTGCAGC
Source organism: Apodemus agrarius (assembly GCA_964023405.1). Lineage (NCBI taxonomy): Eukaryota > Metazoa > Chordata > Mammalia > Rodentia > Muridae > Apodemus > Apodemus agrarius. The sequence continues at coordinate 94,293,848 of OZ030011.1, read as the reverse complement.
AGAAGGATGCAGAAATAGAGGAGGGGTAGGTAGGTGTCTTAGTCAGGGTTTCTATTCCTGTACAAGCATCATGATCAAGAAGCAAGTTGGGGAGGATAGGGTTTATTCAGCTTACACTTCCATGCTGCTGTTGATCACCAAAGGAAGTCAGGACTGGAACTTAAGCAGATCAGGAAGCAGAAGCAGATGCAGAGGCCATAGAGGGATGTTACTTACTGGCTTGCTTCCCCTGGCTTGCTCAGTCTGCTCTCTTATTAAACCCAAGACTGCTAGCCCAGGGATGGTACTAGCCACAATGGGCCCTCCCACCCTTGATCACTAGTTGAGAAAATGCCTTACAGCTGGACCTCATGGAGGTACTTCCCAACTGAAGCTCCTTTCTCTGTTATAACTCTAGTATGTGCCAAGTTGACATACAGAACCATCCAGTACATTAGGCTTCATAACATCTGGAACCTACTTTCCATGCATGAATACAAGCAGTTTCTCCATCCCAGGAGTCAACTACTGCAGGTTGTCTGCCTTCATCCCAGGATCCAACCAACTGCAGGTTGCTTCTGTTCTGAGTGTGTGTGCATTTTTTCCAGTCATTCTTCCTAAAGCACTGCAGTATAATACGAGTTTTTACAGCAATTACATTGTTTTGTCTTTTGGGATTTGTTTTTATTTTTTATTATGTGTGTATGTGTTTTGGCGGGGAGGGACTCTGTGCATATATGAATGTAGATGTCCATGGGGTCCAGACATCAGATTTTTTGGAACTGGAGTTACAGGTGGCTATTAGCATCACAATATAGGTACTGAGGACTGAACTCAGGTTGTCTGCAAGAGTAGAATGAATGCCTGACTAACTGAGCCATCTCTGTAGCCCCTCATGCACTCTGAAACAGTTGGATTGTCCTGAGGAATATAAAAGCTCTAGAGGAGATTTAAGGTGGAAAGGCACAGCTCTATGGTAGAAAGCTTGTCATATGCTTAAGGCCCAAGGTCCAGTTCTCAGTACCATAGGAAAGGAAGTTGGAAGGAGATTGAGATAGCACATGTGAATACTATAGACTTTCATAAAAGGAAACTGAGTGTTTGTGAGTATCCATGTCTGATTGGAGCTTTGAATAAAGTCTCCTCAAATATTAAAGGATAAGTGTCTGCAAAATAAGTGTCCTTATTTACTATCACCTCAGTTTAATTCCACAGGGAAACTTAGTCTCCAAAAATAAGTTTAGATTCACACCACCAATGTTTTCTTTGAAGCAATTGCTCAGCCCTCCCTGGCCGTGGGCTCTGCAGTCTCTACAGTGTCTATTTGACTTTCCCAGAACTATGGCAAAGCAGGCTCCCACTGAGACCTTTACTTCTCTCTCCAAATGGCAGCCTGGAAGGCAACAGGAGAGCGGGTTTCAGGTGTCTTCAGTGTTTCCAAGGGTTGCTGCATCCACAGCAGAGAGGGTTGTGGTGGGTTGTACTGTTTATGGTGGCAGTGGTTGGGGTTGTGTGACATTTGTGGTGGTGTGCTGCTTGTAGTGGTTGTGGTACTCATTACAGTGGCAGTGGTCATGATTGTGGTGGATGCTGCAGTGTGGGGGTTGTTCTGGCTTTGGTGGTAGCAGATGTAGAAGTTGTGTTTTTGCCTTATTGTGGTTATTATAAGGCCTGAGACTGCAGTTATTGTGGTGACTGTCATTGTGGGATCTGTGGTTTGGGTCATGGGGTGCTGTGGAGATGCTGGTTGTATGTTTGTGATGGTGTGGGCTCTGGGGAATGACTGTTGGAGTGGTGGTGGTTGTGATAGTTATCGCAGGGGTGGTGGTAGCTGTGACACAGTGGTGGTAGTGTTGCTGTTAGTCACCGTAATCATCAGCATTGCTGCCGTAACTACCATCATTTCAAAATCATCATTATTCCTGCAACCACCACAGCCATACTACCTGATGCCTACCATCTATACCTGAGCAGTCTCTGCAGCAGGGGAACTCTCATTTTACTGCTCTTCCCACTGGAGCAGAAGTAGCTTGTATGTTTAGACAGGAAGAAGAAACTGAGAGCATGGGAACTTTTTGCAACTAACCTGATGTGTCACCAGATGGGACTGCACTGATTTTCAAAGGCCACCCAATGGACCAGTGTGCACTGGGAAGTTTCCCTCCGTGGCTAGAGTGGAAATATCAGAAACTTTGAAGGCAGCCTTTCCTAGCTCTAAGGGCTCTGTCACCCCCAAACTTTGTTCTCATACGATATGAATAAAATTGTATTAAGGGTGGCACTAACTTGATCTCATCCTTAGAGACCCTATTTCCAAATAATGCTCACCACTTAGACTATCAGGTCCCTCTATTTGGAGATCTAGCAATCTAAATAAAACCTGAACAGGGAAAGGTAGAAACAAAGGGGACTGCTCTTGCTGTCTGTGAGAGTCATGCTTAGGGACAGCCTGGGAGAACCCCGACGAAGACTTGTCCAGAGACAAGCTCTTGTTCTGCAAGTGCAAACACTTGGAGCTGCTCCTGGGCCTCTGGGTCTTGTTGCTGTGTTTTCTGATACTCTGAACATCCCTCTGTGGTCAGCAACCACCCTGCCTTGGATAAAGAGACTCTCTGAGGTCAGTGAACCCACTGGACCCATGCATGGCCACACTTAGGCCAAGGTGTACAAGTAGCACCTGACTAAGTACATGAGTCACACCCCCTTAAAAGGGACCAGCTCTGTCAGTTAAGAGAGGACATAAACAAGCTCTTGGGCCAGTATATGAACTTAAAGGTACACATTGCCCAGCAGAGAGCTTTATGTATCACCTCTCTTGAGAATCCTGGTGAAACTCCAAAGACTGATAGACGTTTGTCCTCACTGAATCTCATGATACCACTAACATGACCGATTTTCACAGTGAACCTGCAAAACACAGTGCAGTGCAAAGAAAGAGAACATGTCCCACCCACTGACTCGGGCACATGCGAAGGAGAGACAAGTTCAGGCTCCACTTCCTGTTGACAGTTGAGCTGGGAATGGGGAAGTAAGGAATGGAAGGAGAAGGAAAACGGGGCACATGCTGACATTCTCCCACACCACATGCCTCCTGCAGCCTGGCAAAGCAAGGGCAGAGGACCTTGGGAACAGTGCTCTGCAGGCTGCAAACAGCCAGATCTCTACAGAAGGCAGGCCCAAGAGTCACTGCGGAGAAGCACTACCTCCTCCCTGGCCTGAGTCCAGCTGACCACTCCTATGAATCTGTAGTCTGCCAAGTCCAGTTCTCTGGAAAAGGAGCCTGGCTTCCCACTAGAGCCAGCAGCCAGGCAAGCAGTGCTGATGGTCACGAGCACCTATGAGAGGTGACAGAGCCAAGAACCACAACCAGCTGGGGGGGGGGGGGCGCGGTGCTGCAGTTCTTGACAGAAGCTGAAGCAATCCAACCCAGAAAGGAGAGGGGAATAGAAAAACACACACACACACACACACACACACACACACATACACACACATACACAAAACCCAGAAATACCATGGAAACAAAAGAAATCTGTTCAAGCTTATCATTTGTCATCAGGCAGGAAAGATGAAAATGGTATTAAAGTATATTGTATTTATAACCCAAGGGGACAGAGGGTAGATTTATCTTTAAAACCTAAGTACAAAGGAAGGATTACGTGTTAAGTTAAGATGCCAAATTGAAGACATAAATTGTAAAGAGATAACACAATGGCATAACTATATTTCAGAAGAATGACTGGTTCCAGAGTGTTAGTAACAAACTACTGAAGAGTTCCTGGGGGGAGGGGCTAAACAAAAAACAGAGAACAGGGAGTGAAAGAAAGGATGTTACCAAAGAAATAAAGGAAGGTTCACAGTGCGTCACAGGGGAAAAGCCTTGCTGAGAGACCAGGAAGTGAGGAAAGTTCCCAATCATGCTTTCTCCAAGAAATGGCTGCAGTAGGAGATATGGATGGGACCCTGGCAAGAACGGGGTTCCTCCGCTGTGGTGGGAAGCTTGGTACATCCATCCAGGCTGCTGTGGCTTCAGCCAAGTTCTCTCTCTGGGAACCTGTCTTTTCTCAAAGTCTCAAGTGAACTTGTCCCTCACCTCTGCTGAAATCAACTGAGGTGGACATTGGTCACTCTAGATATCCTCCCAACATAGAATGTTAGATTAAACAGTGAACAGCTGGAGACTGCAGCCTTTCCATGCTGGCACATAGAGCTGACTGTCACAAACAGAAATCCAGGAACAGGGGAGGGGAGGGGAAGGAACTCAGAGAGAGCCTGGGAAATGAGAAACAGTGGAGTGCCTCTCAAGCCTCTGGGTGGCGTTCTCTCCTGTACCCCAGCCCTGTTGTCTCCCCAGACCCCAGCCTGCTCCCCGATACCAGCAGCCACTGCTCTCTTCCGTAGCCCTTTCCATGTCTTCTCCATCATAGAGGCAGCAATACAAGCTTCAGGGCACTGTCCTCAAATCCAGTGCCCCTCGCAGTTAAGTCAGGTCCCCAGCCATCAGCCGCTGCCTGTCTCTGCGGCTACGTCTGTCACGTTACCACTGGCCATACCCAAACTCAAGACTATCGAGTTCCACCTCACCCGGGACACCTGCCCTTACTCAGCAACGAAATACTCAAAGGGAAATAGCTGCTATCTCTACTTGGACAAAGGTGTTAGATCCCAAGTTAGGGAGACAGTGGTCAGCGCAGTCTGGACTCCAGATCTTCTAGGAACCCTGTCAAAATCATCTGTCACTCACGGAAAGTGCAGACAGCTACAGAGGACAGAGGACTCAAGCTGGTGCTTGGCACCTGCTGTAGCACAGCATCTTGGAGGGGCCTGTCAACCACTTCTGCTGCTATCTGTAGGGGGCCTCCTTTTGTCTGGAGAATACTGCTCCACTCAGAACTGCTACAGGGTCTGCTACTGTCAAAAGAATAGATGGGGCTATGAAATTCAACGACTATGCAGGGGCTTCTTTTTCCTTAAGACTGGGCCTCTCTGTAGCCCAGGCTGATCTTGAATTGGATGGAGATCTGCCTGCTTCATGTGTGACTATACCCAACTCATAGCAAGGTTCTAGACGCTCTCATAGTGTTTCCGTGATCACTGCTGCTCAGTAACTCCACCAATGGGACCTCTTAGGCGAGCAGCAGTCTCTTTAGTGTCCCCAAGTTTTGGAGGAGTATTTGTTTATGAGACTGAGGAGGCTGGCAGGGTTTCCAGAGACTTAAAAGGCTAAGCCACTTAGGGAGCAAGAACTAGCATCTGGGTGGTTGGTCACAGAAAATTCCAAGTCTATAACATACAAGTTGGTAAAGGCTCTTGGAAGACAAATGTCTCACACAGACAATGGATGCTGGCCCTCATCTCTGGAAGCCTCTAGAAGTCTGAATCTAGAAGAAACTGGTCTTGCTGAGCAGATCCCCAGTAGACTCTTATTGCATGTTCCCTGGGCTTTCTTCCAGATCACATTTTCGCTCCTCATGATCATGTCCTGCCCACTTTCATCACACACACCCTTGGAAGTTTAGCTATCTATATGCAGATGAAGGTTCTCCTGGAAACCAATGTCCTGATAAAGACTGGGGATCTTCCCTCCTCCTTGTGCAGCCAGTGAAATTCTTGCTGCATCCTTAAATGAGGTCTGGTGCCAGATGTCTGGGACCCCACGCAAGGAAGCATGGGGGAAATGGGCATTAACTATGGGTTCTCTGAAACTACACATGGAAGCTCAGGAACTGCCTGCCTTTATTAGAAAGAGCTTCCACAACAGACGGAGCCCCTTTGCTTGGAACTTACCTTCTGTGGCAGGGAGGCTGGCTATGTGTTCCTTCCCTGAAGCTGATGGGTGTGTATCCCTCAGTATCATCTTAGGGTCAGTCTGACCCACTGCCAGGCAAAGAGGAGACTGTGCGAGTAACCAGCAGATGGCAGTATGTCTGCAAGGAATCGGACACTAGCCAGCAGTCTGGGCTAAGAAGCGCAGGGCTCAATTCCAAGTGTGATCCCTAAGGAGATGCACTCACGGCTTAGGAATGGCAGGAACTGAATGGGATATTGAGCAGGGCGCAGCGTTCTTTGGATCTGCTGTTTCCTGACAGTGTCCCAAACTCCTCCCCAGGCTTCACCTCCTGATGTAATACTGTTGCTTACCTTCCTGTAGGTAGGTTTAGTCACTAAATACAGACAAGCGACATAAACTTGTCATTTCTAGGACTTCTGTTCAATGTGAGATGGCAATTCTTATTTGCCTTTTATTTTCCCTTACAAATGTAAGAAGGAAGATTTTCGGAATTCTGAGCAGTGAATAGACTGAAGCCCTGTGGCCCAGAATGCACCTGGCTTTCTCCTGAGAACTGAAAAGAAAGAAGCAATGCCTTGAGTTAGGAAGGCTGGAGCTCTACCTCAGGGCTCCCTGAACCAGCTGTTGGCAGAGCAGAAACACTGAGCAGCGCTTAATATCTGTTGTGGTGACACAATATAGGTCAGACCCAGGAACTCACTAGAAAGGAGTTCTATAGTCCTCATTATAGAGAAAACAGAAGAAACTGGAGACATTCTCATGAGTACAACACAGATCAGGTCCCATGAAAGTGGAATCTTGAGGAGGAAATGTCATCTGGTGTCATTTTTCCCCCATCATTGTCTCCCTGCAATTTTACCAAAGTCTGCAAATACATTCCTAAATGGTGTGGTGTGCTCTTGGTCCAGAAAGAGCCTGAGATGCACAGGTAGGATGTCTGGGGATGTGATCCCTGAGCTGCAGATATTCTTGAGTTGAGAGAAGCAACCTGAGCTGGGTGGAAACTGTGCCAGAGGCATCCGGAAGCACATGCTTCTATTTAATAGGTGGAAAAAAGTTGGGTAGTCAATACACAGTGCTGAAGCAGAAATATAAGACCTGAGAGTATCATGAGTAAATATAGAAATGCAGAAAGGAGACACCGGTGTGCAGACCTTAAGCTGACAGTGGGATATTTAGGAACCACTGGTCTTGAGCTAAAGAAGTGATCTGGGATCCCAGGATCATTGCCCAGGATATATGTGGTTTGTTGGATTCAGCCCAAGTAAATGCCCTGCAGTTCCATTAAGGGATGGACACATGGGCCCCAGAAATGGTGACTGTGAAAAACAATATGTAGCTTAAGATTCTTCCTGAGGCAGCAGCCTGGGTACAAAGGAAGGAAGGGAGGCAGGCCCCTGGAAGCCAGCACTCCACATTCTGAAGCTCTCTGCCCAACTTCTCGACCTCTGAAAATCTGCTGCAAGAACGGCCAGAGGCTTTCCTGGAAAAAGAATAATCCCCATACAATCTCCCATAATTTGGGAGATGCATTCTCTGTGGGGTTGGGGCAGGCCTGGGGCTGGAGCAAAGTGCTGTTCTGGGAGACACAGTCCTGGGAATGTGTGCAGGATGTTCAGACAGCTCCCCATGCTCACAATCATGCCCAACTTGCCCTGGAAATGGTGATGAGTCTAGCTATACCCTCTTGGGAAAACATCAGCCCAGAAGCTCTTATTTCAGGCACCTGACTAGCACAGACAACTGAAGCAATATGCAGAAGTTACTAAAGTCATTGTATCCAATCCTAATCTGACCTTATGCTCCTTTCACTAGTAAACTAGTTCAGATCTACACAGCACATGCCCCTTGGTGGATCCTAGCTGACAGCTAACAGAGATCCTACAGACCATACTGTGGCAGAGGACTCTTGTCCCTGGGATGTTATGCATATTACATTGGCACATCCCAAGCATTACATGTATGTTGTGGGCAGAGCTGTAAACAACACCCTACCCCAGCAAATCTGGTCATGTCTGAGCTCAGCGTGATTATATACAGAAATGATGCTGATGATATAAATTCGAGCAAGAAACTACTACAGAGGCTGGCGGTAGGAGACGTCTGTTAGTTCAGAGTGAGGTCCTTCTAATTGTACAAAAAGACTGTTAAGCAGTTATGGTATTCCATGACAATAGCCTCACCATCTTATGTTTGTACAAGTATGCAGTGGTACACTTGCTAGCACAGATCACCCCCAGTTGCATTTATCAAAGATTACAAAGGAGCTATGGGACTAGGACTCTGTCCGTTCCATGTGAAGCAGCACCAGGTAAGGCTGTGCGAAGGTGGGTTTTCAGGAGCAAAACATGGCAAAAGCAGTCTCCTGCCCTCAGGTCCCTGTAGCTGCAGGCAGGCTCCCAAGAGGGCTAACTCTGGCAATGGACTTAGTCTGGGTTTATTTCCAGGGAGAGAGAAGTGTGCTTTGTTTTATTTCCCAAGAGGTCTCATATAGCCACAGCTGGCCTGGAACTCTTTGTAACTGAGACATTTCTTGAATTTCTAATTCTTCTGCATCTATCTCCCAAAGGTTTTACTCCAGAGGGTGGAGGGGGGTCAAGGCTGTGGAGGTATAAACTTGCTCACCCTGCTCACACCCGGGTAAATTGGAGGTGTAGAGAAAGGAGAATGCTAGCATTTAGCTTATTTCCTCCTTTTAACCCCCTTTTTAATTAGTCTAGAATCCTGATATATGGAATGGTTTTGCCCACATTTGGAATGGCTCTTCCCTCCTCAGTAAAAACTCTTGGGGAATAACCTCAAAGACACACCAGAAGTGTGACTTCTAGGCAGTTCCAAAGCTAGCAGTGGAGATGATGCAGAAGTACATTACATTTCATCAGGGGCCACCTGAAAGCCTGGCTGAGTAGCAGGTCTGCTTTCAGAGATATTGGTGACGTTATTGTAGTTGACTTTATACCTGCCTCCATCCCATCCAGTTGGTGGGAGGATGAGGTGAAGGGGGTCATGCTGACTAAAGCTGGGAGGATCATTCCTACTCTACCCTGTTTCATTGTGTTAGAAATCGAGTTGAACCTAGTTGTTATGTAAGTTTGATGCCATTTCCAAGAAGCAAGCTTTTAAGGAATATAATCACTCCATAAAAGGTGCACTAACTCTGTGAGTTACACCATGAAGAGCATGTGTTCCCTTGTTTCATATACCTGCTCTGGAGACCCTATTCCAGGGGCCTCACTAAGTGCACACCCATGGTCAGCCCACAAGCATGCTTATATACCTATAGACCATGTCGCCCTTGTATGTATTTGCTGGCACACGGCACCACAGACATGTATTTTTTCAACCTCCCTGTGATACCAGTTGAACTGATAAACACTCTGAGATACCTCACCTGCCTCTGCAGGGCTTGAGTTCTCTTGAAGCCCATGACTAACAGCCATTTCTTACCAACAGCTTGTCAGGATGTCCAAGAGCCACATCAGCAATGAAGAAGGCAAAGCTGTCTGGGGAGCAGATGTTGACCATCAAGCAGCGAGCTAGCAACGGTAACTACACCCTGGAGTCTCAGCACTCCTGCGGGTCAGAGAGACCAGCGATGGTAACAACATCCTGGGTCACTCCTGCTGGTTAGAGAGGTGGGATGTCACTGCATGCCAGCTCTGTGTCAGTGACTTAGCCCACTGTCGTGAGACCACAAAAACAGAGCTCATTAGGCCCTAACCACATCCCATGTCCCATGTCCCATGTCCCAGGATCTCCAACACTGGGTCAACTTGCTCACCAACAACCACGGCACTCTTTCCTCCTCTTTGGGCCCCCATTCCTAAGTCTATAATCCAGGAGCAGCTATAGAGCACTGAGGACAAAAGGCAAGGATAGCACCTCCTTCCTGTCTTCTCCTCTGTCTCAGCATGTTCAGTAATGGAGTGTCTTGAATTGATCGTCAAAGTTTGTCCAGTTCAGGGCTGGAGAGATGGCTCAGCACTTAAGAGCATTGACTGCTCTTCCAGAGTTCCTGAGTTCAACTTCCAGAAACAACATGGTGGCTCACAACCATCTATACTGGGACCTGATGCCCTCTTCTGGCATTCAGGTGTACATGCAGATAGAGCATTCATATACATACAACAAATAAATTAATCTTTTTTTTTTTTTTTTTTTTTTTTTTTCTTTTTTTTTTAATTTTATTTTCTATATTCTATGTTTACATTCCAAAGGCTTTCCCCTTTCCCAGTTCCCACCCACCATAGTTCCCATAGTTCCTCTCCCCCCCATCTGTTCCCCAATAATTCCCCCTCCCCCCTCGGTTTCTTTACTAAACTGGAAGCAATCTTTACAGGCCCAGGGTCCTCTCCTTTCTTCTTCTTGGGAATCATTTGACTTGCTATTTGTGTCTTGAGTATTTAGGGCTTCTGGGCTCATTAATATCCACTTATCAGTGATTGCATTTCAGGTGCATTCTTTTGTGATTGGGTTAATTCACTCAGGATGATATTTTCCAGGTCTAACCATTTACCTACAAATTGCATGAATTCATTATTTTTAATTGCTGTGTAGTATTCCATTGTATAAATATACCACATTTTCTGTATCCATTCCTCCTTTGAGGGATATTTGGGCTGCTTCCAATTTCTGGCTATTATAAACAAGGCTGCTATAAACATAGTGGAGCATGTGTCCTTATTGCATGCAGGGGAATCCTCTGGGTATATGCCCAGGAGTGGTATGCCAGGGTCCTCTGGAAGTAACATGCCCAATTTTCTGAGGAACCGCCAAACTGATTTCCAGAGCGGTTTTACCATTTTGCAATCCCACCAACAGTGGAGGAGTGTTCCTCTTTCTCCACATCCTCGCCAGCACTTGTTGTCTCTTGAGTTTTTAATCTTAGCCATTCTGACTGGTGTGAGGTGGAATCTCAGGGTTGTTTTGATTTGCATTTCCCTGATGACTAATGATGTTGAACATCTTTTAAGGTGTTTCTCGGCCATCCGAATTTCTTCTGGTGAGAATTCTTTGTTTAGCTCTGTGCCCCATTTTTTGATAGGGTTATTTGGTTCTTTGCGGTCTAACTTCTTGAGTTCTTTGTATATATTGGATATTAGCCCTCTGTCGGATGTGGGGTTGGTGAAGATCTTTTCCCACTTTGTTGGTTGCCGTTTTGTCCTTCTGACAGTGTCCTTTGCTTTGCAGAAACTTTGTAATTTTATGAGGTCCCATTTGTCGATTCTTGATCTTAGAGCATAAGCTATTGGTGTTCTGTTCAGGAACTTTTCCCCTGTGCCCAAGTCCTCCAGCGTCTTCCCAAGTTTCTTTTCTAATAGTTTCAGTGTGTCTGGTTTTATGTGGAGGTCCTTGATCCACTTGGAGTTGATCTTAGTACAAGGAGATAAGAGTGGGTCAATTCGCATTCTTCTGCATGTTGACCTCCAGTTGAACCAGCACCATTTGTTGAAAAGGCTATCTTTTTTCCACCGGATGGTTGTGGCTCCTTTATCAAAGATCAAGTGACCATAAGTCTGTGGGTTAATTTCTGGGTCTTCAATCCTATTCCATTGATCTACCTGCCTGTTGCTGTACCAATACCATGCAGTTTTTAACACAATTGCTCTGTAGTACTGCTTGAGGTCAGGGATATTGATTCCCCCAGAAGTCCTTTTATTGTTGAGAATAGTTTTAGCTATCCTGGGTTTTTTGTTGCTCCAGATGAATTTGAGAATTGCTCTTTCTAGATCTATGAAGAATTGATTTGGGATTTTGATGGGGATTGCATTGAATCTGTAGATTGCTTTTGGCAAGATCGCCATTTTTACTATATTGATCCTGCCAATCCAGGAGCAAGAAATATTTTTCCATCTCCTGAGGTCTTCTTCGATTTCTTTCTTCAGGGACTTGAAGTTCCTGTCATACAGATCTTTCACTTGTTTGGTTAGAGTTACGCCAAGGTACTTTATGTTGTTTGTGGCTATTGTGAAGGGTGTTATTTCCCTAACTTCTTTCTCAGCCTGCTTGTCCTTTGAGTACAAGAAGGCTACTGATTTGCTTGAGTTAATTTTATAACCAGCCACGTTGCTGAAGTTGTTTATCAGCTGTAGAAGTTCTCTGGTGGAGTTTTTTGGATCGCTTAAGTAGACTATCATATCATCTGCAAATAATGATACTTTGACTTCTTCCTTTCCAATTTGTATCCCTTTGACTTCCTTATGTTGTCTGATTGCTCTCGCTAGAACTTCAAGTACTATATTGAAAAGATATGGAGAGAGAGGACAGCCTTGTCTAGTCCCTGATTTTAGTGGAATTGCTTCAAGTTTCTCTCCATTTATTTTGATGTTGGCTACTGGTTTGCTGTAGATTGCTTTTACTATGTTTAGGTATGGGCCTTGAATTCCTGCTCTTTCCAAGACTTTTAGCATGAAAGGATGCTGAATTTTGTCAAATGCTTTTTCAGCATCTAATGAGATGACCATGTGGTTTTTTTCTTTTAGTTTGTTTATGTAGTGGATTACATTGATGGATTTCCGTATATTGAACCATCCCTGCATTCCTGGAATGAAGCCTACTTGATCGTGGTGAATGATCGTTTTGATATGCTCTTGGATTCGGTTGGCAAGAATTTTATTTAGTATTTTTGCATCTATATTCATAAGAGAAATTGGCCTGTAGTTCTCTTTCTTTGTTGGATCTTTTTGTGGTTTAGGTATCAGCGTAATTGTGGTTTCGAAGAATGAGTTGGGCAGTGTCCCTTCTGTCTCTATTTTGTGGAATAGTTTGAAGAGTATTGGTGTTAAGTCTTCTTTGAAGGTCTGGTAGAATTCTGCACTAAAACCATCTGGTCCCATACTTTTTTTGGTTGGGAGGCTTTCTATAACCCCTTCTATTTCTTTAAGGGTTATGGGACTGTTTAGCTGGTCTACTTGATGCTGATTTAATTTTGGTATTTGGTATCTGTCTAGGAAATTGTCCATTTCCTCCAGATTCTCCAGTTGTTTTGAGTATAGGCCTTTGTAGTAGGATCTGATGATCTTTTGAATTTCCTCTGTTTCTGTTGTTATATCCCCCTTTTCATTTTTAATTTTGTTAATTTGGATACTATCTCTGTGCCCTTTGGTTAGTCTAGCTAAGGGCTTATCTATCTTGTTGATTTTCTCGAAGAACCAGCTCTTGGTTTTGTTGATTCTTTGTATGGTTCTCTTTGTTTCTGCTTGATTGATTTCAGCCCTTAGTTTGATGATTTCCTCTCTTCTACTCCTCCTGGGTGAGTTAGCTTCTTTTTGTTCCAGCGCCTTCAGGTGTGCTGTTAAGTTGCTAGTGTATGCTCTTTCCAGTTTCTTTTTGGAGGCACTCAGGGCTATGAGTTTTCCTCTTAGCACTGCTTTCATTGTATCCCAGAGATTTGGGTAGGTCGTACCTTCATTTTCATTGAAGTCTAAAAAGTCTTTGATTTCTTTCTTTATTTCTTCCTTGACCAGGGTGTCATTGAGTAGAGTATTGTTCAGTTTCCATGTGTATGTGGGCTTTCTGTAGTTCTTCTTGCTATTGAAGACCACTTTTACTCCATAGTGATCCGATAGGAGACATGGGATTAGTTCGGTCTTCTTGTATTTGTTGAGGTCTGTCTTGTGACCAATTATATGATCAATTTTTGAGAAGGTACCGTGCGGTGCTGAGAAAAAGGTATACTCTTTTGTTTTAGGATGGAATGTTCTATATATATCTGTTAAATCCAATTGGTCCAAAGCTTCAATTAGTTTCACTGTGTCCCTGTTTAGTTTCTGCTTTCCTGATCGGTCCATTGAGGAGAGTGGAGTGTTGAAGTCACCTACAATCATTGTGTTAGGTGCGATGTGTGCTTTAAGCTTTAGTAAAGTTTCTTTTACGAATGAGGGTGCCCTTGCATTTGGTGCATAGATGTTCAGTATTGAGAATTCTTCTTGGTGGATTTTCCCTTTGACAAGCAGGAAGTGACCTTCTGTGTCTCTTTTGATAACTTTAGGTTGAAAGTCGATTTTATCTGATATTAGAATGGCTACTCCAGCTTGTTTCCTGGGACCATTTGCTTGTAGAACTGTCTTCCAGCCTTTTACTCTAAGGAGGTGTTTGTCTTTGACACTGAGATGTGTTTCCTGTATGCAGCAAAATGTAGGGTCCTGTTTCCGTATCCAGTCTGTTAGTCTGTGTCTTTTGATTGGGGAATTGAGTCCATTGATATTAAGAGATATTAAGGAATAGTAATTATTACTTCCTGACATTTTGGGAATTGTTATTATTATTTGTATTTGAGTGGTTCTCTTCTTTTGGGTTGGATGAGATGGGGTTTCTATCTTGTTTCTTCTGGGGTGTTGTTTCCCCCCTTGTGTTGGTATTTTTCCCCTATTATCCTTTGTAGGGCTGGGTTTGTAGATAAGTATCTTGCAAATTTGGTTTTGTCGTGGAATATCTTGGTTTCCCCATCTATGGCAATTGAGAGTTTCGCTGGGTATAGTAGTCTTGGCTGAAGTTTGTGTTCTCTTAGGGTCTGCATAAGGTCTGCCCAGGATCTTCTAGCTTTCATGGTCTCAGGTGAGAAGTCTGGTGTAATTCTGATAGGTCTTCCTTTATATGTTACTTGTCCTTTTTCTCTTACTGCCTTTAATATTCTTTCTTTGTTTAGTACATTTGGGGTTTTGACTATTATGTGATGGGAAGTATTTCTGTTCTGGTCCAGTCTATTTGGGGTTCTATAGGCTTCTTGTATATTCATGGGCATCTCTCTCTTTAGGTTGGGGAAATTTTCTTCCATAATTTTGTAGAAGATATTTGCTGGCCCTTTAAGTTGTAGATCTTCATTCTCATCTATCCCTATAATCCTTAGGTTTGGTCTTCTCATTGTGTCCTGGATTTCCTGAATGTTTTGGGTTACCAGCTTTTTGCATTTTGCATTTTCTTTAATTGTTGAATCCATGGTTCCTATGGTATCTTCAGCATCTGAGATTCTGTCTTCTATCTCTTGTATTCTATTGTTGATATTTGCATCTATGACTCCTGATTTCTTCCCAAGGTTTTCTATCTCCAACATTGTCTCCCTTTGCGATTGCTTAGTTGTTTCTACTTCTGTTTTTAGATTTTGTATGGTTTTGCTCAGATCTTTCAGTTGCTTGTTTGTGTTTTCCTGTAATTCTTTAAGGGATTTTTGTGTTTCCTCCTTTATGACTTCTACTCGTTGACCCATGTTCTCTTGTATTTCTTTGGGTGATTTTTGTTTCTCCCCCTTATTGGGATTCACTTTTTGCTCTATATTCTCCTGGATTTCTTTAAGTGATTTTTGTGTCTGCCTTGTATGGGCTTCTAGTTTTTGATCTATTTTCTCCTCTATTACTTTAAGAAATTTATCTAAGTGATCCTCAATCTGCATCTTTACCAGTGATTTTAGATCTGAGTCTTGTTTTTCTGGTGTGTTGAGATATCTGGGATTTAATTGTGTTTGTCTTGCAATGGCTTCTAGCTTTTGATCTATTTTCTCATGTATTACTTTAAGAGATTTATCTAAGTGTTCCTCTATCAGCATCCTGACCAGTGATTTTAGATCTGAGTCTTGTTTTTCTGGTGTTTCGGGGTATCCAATATTTATTGCTGTTGGAGAACTGGGTTCGGATGCCGCCATATTGCCTTGATTTTTGTTAGTAGCGATCTTACGTTTGCCTTTTGCCATCTGGTTAACTCTGGTGTTAGTTGGTCCTGTAGATACTAGCTGGTGCTTGACCCTCCTGTGGGGTTGTAGGGCTATTTCCCAGTGACTGGGATACCTGAATCACTGTCCTGCGGGGGTCTTGCTCACAGATTGCTGACAGGTGGCCTGAGTCCCCCTAGGTCTTAACCTCAGGATATCCCAGGTATTTGGTTCCGCCTGTTGGGCGGCTGCTCTGCACTGCTCCTGCTCAGGGTTCGCTGTCTGATATCCTGTTTCCCCAGGGGTCTTAAAGTTGGGATATCTCAGTTATCTGGTTCCGCCTGCTGGTCCCAAGCTGCTGGGAAGCTGGCTGGGTCCGGTTTCCAGCTTCCCTGCCACTGGCTGGATGGGAGGCTGGTTCGGCCTCCGGCTGGGTCTGGGTACCTGGCACACTGGCTGACTCTGGCTTTCTCACCACCAGCTGGACGGGAAGCTGCAGGCAATATGGCAGCTGCCTGCAGGGAGCTCGGGGTCCGCCCCGCGCGCGAGTGCAGAGTGCACCCGCTATTCTGTGCCCAATTCCCACTCCAGGCCTGAGTCCCCGAAGGTCTTAAGCTCGGGCTGTGTCGGGTACCTGGTTCTGCCGCCGCCGCCGGATGGTTCTGAGCACCTGGCACGCTGGGTGACCCTCCGGCTTCCCCACCGCCAGCTGGGCGGGAAGCTGCAGGCCAAATAAATTAATCTTTAAAAAAAGAAGAAGAGGGTTTTGTCTAAAGGCTAGAGAGATGGCTCAGTGGTTAAGAGCACCAACTGCTCTTCCAGAGGTCCTGAATTCATTTCCCAGGACCCACATGGTGACCCACAACCATCTCAGATGGGATCTGATGCTCTTTCCTGGTGTGTCTAAAGACAGCTGCAGTGTACTCATATACATATAATAAATAAATCTTTAAAAAAAAAGTTTGTCCAATTCAAGAGTCCCTATTGCTGGTGATTGGTTATTATGTGTATACAAAGTTTACCAAGGAAAATCAGAGGTCCTGGAAGAATTTTGTAAGTAAGTAACAGCTAAGCCATGCTAGCCCACAGGTCCTAGACATACTCTAGTCTAGTCATAGTAAGGTCAGAGGAGAGAATGAAGACACTTCAAGGACAAGCATGCATGTGCTAGAGGAGGGAAAACTCGCACTGGCCAGTCTATGCAGAGAGAGTGGGCAGCCAGCTCTATTCTCATGACTCTTAGACCCCATATGCATAGTTCAGCCAGTAGCTAAGATTCATTTGCAAGCATAGAGTCAATGCTATGACACCTTTGGAGTTGTCCAAAGCCAAGGGCAGAGAGAAGCAGTAGCTAAGTGCCAATGGTGGTCCCAGCCAAAATGAAGGGGTGTTCTGTCCTATTGTCTTAGGTCTCAAACTGTAAATGAATTTCTACTCGGAGTATAGCTACCTGCTTTCTTTGTGTATCTGCTAGTGATTTTATTGTGGGAACAGGTTCCCAGGCATAGAGGTGACGCATTGTCTAGTGTGTCTGAGAGTGTGAAAGCATGATGGCCCTTGCAGAAGACAGGATTGTATGGGGATGCCTCCTTCAGGGAGCATTCAGGTGCTTCAGGATGTGGGTTTGGTTTTGGCCAATGGACAATGGAGTCTTTGTTCAAGAGCATGGAGAATAGGGCTGGGGAGCTGGCTCAGTGGGTCAGCTCACTGCTCTTGAAGCATGGGGACCTGTACTTGGACGCCTAGGACTGACTGGAGAAAGGCCAGGGTTGGCCGCACGATCCTGGAACACTAGAGCCGTGGGTTTAATTATGAAGAAACACATAGAACATATCAGTTATTGAGGAGCTGACCAAAACCAGATGTCAGAGGCTGGCAGCACCGCCTCTATCTCCCCAATGCCCATGGCTCAGCACTCACCCAAGCTGCTTCCAGTAACCAGTTGGCAGAATCTGTGAAGTGGTGTGGGCATCCCCACCAAGAAGTTCTGCCTATACACTCAGCATGTAAAACCCAGAGTCACACTGAACCAGAAAGGTAGGATCCCAGGTCTCCTTTACATAACACATCCTAAATCAGAGCTCTGGGTGCACTTCACACATAGAGGCCATGGCTGAGAGAGCCTCACCTCAAACTGGTACATCAACAATGGCGTGTAAGGCCAGGTCCCAGACCTTAAGTTATGGCTGGTTAGTGCCCTTCTCCTTTAACCCCAGCTGAAGGCCAATTGCAGTACACAGGCACATGCACTCTAGTCATGATCTTTCTGTCTGTCATATTAATTAATATCCTAAAGGTAGTACAGTACAGTGCCGACAGAAGCCTTTTCTCTGCCAGAGACAGATAGGAATACTAACATGTGGCCCATCAGTTTCCAGAGATACACTGATATATGTGATACAGGCTTAGAGCCTTGAGGTTCTGTGACCAGTGTCTAAGGGATATGGAGATCAACTAGAGTCTCTGCTTCCCAGAAGACCCTGGGCCCATCTGCATGCTCCCTCCTTGGAGCCTTAAACAGTCAGCATAAAGCGCTTGCTTTGAAACACCTGCAGGTGATCCCCACCACCATCTTGCCCACTAAGCCATGTTTTTTGACATTGAACTCACAGCAGGCAGTAGGCACTGACAAGGTACTTAGCATTGCATCTTTCCGACCAGTCGTGGGGCCAAGGCAAGTGCCTCTTGGTAGGTCGCTCTCCATCTGTCCCCCCTGTATGCTCATTAGTGCAGGAGCTAGCCACGAGACAAAGATCCGTTCAAAGGAGGAGAGAATGAAGACACTCCAGGGACAAACACACATGTCCCAGAGGAGGGACAACTCAGGAGGTTAGCCATGAGACAAAGTCAGTTCAGTAGAGGAGAAAATGAACACTCCAAGGACAAACATGCATGTCCTAGAGGAGGGACAACTCGCACTGGACAGTCTATCCAGAGAGAGTGGGCAGCCAGCGCTCAGCCTCAATCATCCATCCCTCAATCAGCAGCCTGGGTTTATTACCCTCTCTGTTATGGCAAAAACAGTTTTGCTTTGTTTTGTTTTCTACCCACTAAAAGCAACTCCTAAGGCTCAACCACCACAGACCTGTCTCTTTCTCTTCTCTGTTAGAACTTTCAGTCCAACACTACCTCTCTTCAGCCAGGCTTCATAGTGTTCTGGGGTATCTCTGGGCCCATCTGTCTGCAAAGCTGAAAAACAGATTCTGCAAGGCCTGGCCTACTGCATTCTTGCCCATTGACCTGCAGAAGGAACCCTCACTGGGGAGGGTGACCAATGCTACCCACCAGCCCAGCACTGTCATATTTGAGGATAATGGCCTTTGTAATTCACGTGTCCTCAACCATGTAAAACCAAATAACCCCAAACAAGAGGATTCTCATCGCATTGTTATTGATGACACAAAGTTGTCACCAGCAGAACACAGCAGAGCAGATGTTGAAAATACCCTTTGTAAACACATAGTTAGCTATGTACCTGGGTTTGCCAGGGCTGGCCTTGGGAGCTACTTAGGCTCTTGAATAGTGGCAGCTGCTGGCCTGGACTGCTCAGCCCAAGATAGTCAGGTTCACCCCAACTTCTGAACAAGTCTGAAGTCAGATTCCGTTAGGACTCATTATGGAAGCCTGATGTGCTCCTCACAGCAGAACAGGAATTGCGCATGGGAGGGCACGAAGTGCAAGGAGTGGGAAGGAGGGCGACGTGGCGGGTCGAGGGTGCCTTGGTTACAAGGCACGCAGGGCTGGGGAGATGAAGACATACAAGCTATGACTCTTTATAGATTCAACGGTACATTGAAAATTCAACTCCAAAATGGAAAAACAACAGAAAACACAGTATTTCTCCTGCAATGTTTTCCAGCACGTGGCCCCTAACATAATGATTTTGCCGTTACAGGTATAGAAAACGATGAAGAAATCAAGCAGTTAGATGAGGAGATCAAGGAGCTTAATGAGTCCAATTCCCAGATGGAGGCTGACATGATCAAACTCAGAACTCAGGTAACAGTCTGTGAAGCCGCAATCCAGCTCCAGTGCGGACCCCTGCTCCTTGTTCCTCTGTGGTGGCTGCTCCTGCTGTTCTGGAGGGGTGTTCCTTTGTGCCTAAGCTGGGTGCGGAACTCCTGAGAGCCGCCTGGGCCTGCTTTCAGAGCATGGGGCTCACAGGCCTGGGGCAGCAGGCCTGGCTCCAGTTCTGCCTCCAGTGTGAAGCTTCTCATTCCGGTTCTCACAGAGTCTCAAATCTCACACCAATGTCAAACTGGAGCTCTGAGCCTATGACGGTGCCTCAATTCTAGTATTAGCAATTCAGCCTCAATTCTGGGTCTGTTGTGGAGCCTCTATTTTAGCTTTAATAAGAAGCCTCTTCTCTGTTGCAGTTGTAATGTTGCTTAGAGAGAGACTGGAATCAGCTCCTGGGAGAAGTGCGGTTTCCTTGTTTTCCATCTCTCCCCATTTGTCCCCCCCCCCCAGTGGGTGACTTTGCCTTTTGCAGAGTCATTGCATGGCAACATTGTTATAGCACAGAGGCCGGGTTGTCCACCTGCCTATGTGTGCTCCTGTGTTCAACCAGATCATTTGTGAATAGTCATTCCCATAGGATCAACTGTTCTATGAAAGATGGAAGATGTGAGCTTTCTCTCAAGGTGCTTAGGCCCTTGTGTTATTCCATCATTTTGCATCCATCTACAGTGGGAGCGGCAGCCCTAAGATTTCTGAGAAGCATTGCCTATTGCTTGTGGCTCCAAGCATGTGGGCCGATTGGAAGCTGAACCTGAATTTCTCTGTGAGTTCTCAGGGGTTTGTGGCCAGCTGGGAAGGAGAGGGAAAAGCTTCTTGGAGCACTCAGATGAATGTCAACTAACAGAGGAGCCCTGTGTGACAATCACCATGGCACTCATTGTACCGAGTGTCACCATGGATATACATGACACACATGACATGCCATGTCCATTCAGCTCCTGGGTGAAGCACCCAGGGCCAATTAATACTCTTAGGCTACACATTAACAGAGGACTTGAAGCAAACCAGAGACAGGCTATGGCTGAAGTCATTTCTGTCAGGATCACACAGGAACCAGGAATAGAGAAAGTCACAGGCAGTGCCCAAGGGCTATGGTTCTACCCACGTGACTGGAGTCATGCTCAGGAAGAGCCCAAATTTAACGTTGGCAAAAAACTGGACAGTGAGGCCTATAAATTAAAGGGAGAGGTACATGTAAGCATTTCTGTGTCTCAGATACTTGCTAATTAAAACTTACTTCCCCTGCCATGGTGAGGGCTGCCATCCACATTAGTCTGTATCTGTTGCTGATGCATGCAGTGCTGTAGAAGAGCATGGTGTGAAGAAAGCAGGTCCACTGTCACTCATGGTTCTGGAGATCCAAGGCGGGGCCCACATCTTGGATAGCCTTACTGACAGAATCCCCAGATGGTATGTCCTATCACATAGTGAAGAACACAGTGTGTGTGTGTGTGTGTGTGTGTGTGTGTGTGTGTGTGTGTTGTGTGCATGTGCCTTTTGCTCCTATAAAATCACCAGGCTCCTAACATCCAGCTATGGGTCCACCTTGATGCCACTGACCTTTTCTAATTCTGATCCACCTACACAGGCTCCATTGCTAATATCAATATTTAGATTAAGTTTTCACCCTTATCACTCTTCACATCAGAGTAGGTATTAAATATCAACATGTAAAGTCCAAGGACACTCAAATCCCATCCAAACCATAGTACTTTCTCTAATCAGAGACCACTGGTGTTAAATATCCAATGTTCAGTTCACTGTCCACTGTAAGAATTCAATTTGAGGAACAAATTGTCGTGTTACCATGTAACTGAGCAGGTGAGCAGTGTTTCTTCTGCTCAAGTTGGTACAACCAAGATGGCTTTTATGAGCCTGACTATCTTAACTGTTCCTGTGTTTTGCAGCTCTATACAGAAAGGACTCTTAGTAGGACTTTGGACCTATACAAACTTGGGCCAAAGGTCTTGACAGCTCAGATAACTCTCTGGGCCAGCAAAATGACCAAAGACAATATACACTTCACTCCAATTCAGTTGTACTCAGTGCAGCATAGATATTGGGGCTCAAGGTATGGTGAAAGGGGGAGATCATGAGTGATCAGAAGGAAATGTTCTAGTACAGAAAATATAGGAGCAGAAGGAAGGGGTTCAGATTACACCCTGTAAAGACCCTCTCCCCTGTGGTCACCAGTTGGGCTGAGCTGCTAGAACATGAAAGAGAATCATAGTCTCAGAGCAGACTGCTAATGAGAAATTACCTGGCATCAGGCCCCGTCCTTTCTAGCTTTGCCTTGACTAACTTGGCAGGTGTCAGCCCTGCAGCTGGTCTTCAGCTGCTGTGTTTCTGTGCTGCTCATCAGATTGTGGTTTATGCTCTCTGTGATCTAAAACTCTGTGTAACGCAGTCTCAGTCTTGACCCTAAACACCTCTCTTGATCCCACTTCAGTCTCATGTGGTGGTAGATGCAGAGGACCACATGGCTACAGAGCTGTCCCCAAGTCTTACTCCATCAGTGGCCTCCTATTGGGTATATGCCCCTGCCCTGTGCATCTTCTGCATGTGTCTGTGATGTAAGCCACACTGGTTTTGAATCTCAGTAGCCAGGAATCAGAGAACAGATGAGCTGGCGTCTGGACCCCACAGCCTTTGTCATCACAGTTCTTTTCCAGGTGAAAGTGGTTTAAGACTCGTAGCTGCTGCATATAGCTCTGTGCAGTACTGCACATGAGTTAAACAATGTGAATGCATCACAGGATGATGTCATCCTTTTGGGTTTACAGTAGCCATTGAAAGAAAAAACCAGAAAGAGGCTCACATGTCTCTCAAAACTGGGCCTTGAACTGTCTTTGATCTTCAGTAACTACTGATAGAGGCCATCCTAGAAAACATTTAGGCCTGGAGGCAGCTGTAGTCAGGTGGGCAGAGAGACAAGACTTACTTGCTCAGGAGGAGTAAATATGTGGTGTGTGCTTATCCTTTGAAGACCTTCATCTTGGCTTATCCTCATAACCTTCCATCATGACCACAGGGGATCTGAGGGCCCCTATAATTCAGATACCTGGGCAAAGTGCCAGTGCTCCCAAGGAACAAAACAGGCACATTCCGACCCAGCCCTCCGCCTGCAGCCTGGCTCTGGAGGTGGGACAGCCTCTCCCCAGAACACGGTTGAGGACCAGAGCTCTTAGGAGCCTGGGGTGGAAGTAGAGATGCCCTCTGGATTCTCTTCCTGTAGCACTATGCCTCCGAGAATGACCACACTTTGCTCAATGGCTTTGACACATTCAATGGAATTAAGTACCTAGAAAAACAGAAATCTTGATGCCACTGTATGTAGAGGCTCTTGCTGATCTAAAGAACTATAAAAATAAGGAAAACAACTAGGGAAGGCAGGGCTCCCCTGGTTTGAGTGGACTTCCAGGTTCACAGTACCTTATCCTAGGCCTCAGGCCTGCAGATCTGAGTTCACAGGAGAAACTGAATTCAAGCACCACTTGGAAGTTGGAAAGTCAGATAGTCGAGAGGAAGGAAGCCAGGCTGTGAGACCTAGAAGGTCCCACAATTCTGTCTGTATATCCAGACACCCTCAAAATGTCCCGCTCACTGTTCTTACTGTTCTCAGTACCTTCTAAGTGGCCCAGAACCATCTGAATGGCCTGGGACAGGGTGGTTTACTCCACACCTGGAGACTGAAACTTCCAGACCACACTTGCCACTTGAGCTCCCTTTCTGATTGGGACTTGCACTAGACATTCTACAAGCCCCTTAGTTTCCTCAACTGCTTAGTGGCATTGACGCATGGGATTTTTTGTCTTGAAAGCAGTGTAGCTCAAGTCTCTATAGGTTCTTCTTGGAGGGTGGATGCTCTACACAGCTCCTGGGAATGATGGGGCGACTTTGGCTGGAAAGATCCTTTAGCCCTACCTCTAGACACATGAGTGGGAAGTGCAGGTTAGAGGGGAAATGTACCTGAAACAGCCCATGAATGCTGGAAGCCACTATCCACTTAAGAGGAGAGATGGGGAGCTGGCCTGGGCTTCTGAAGCCTCACAGCTTACCCCCAGCTTACCCCCCAGTGATACAGTTCCTCCAGCAAGAGCACACTTCCTAATCTTCCTCAAGCAGTCCCACTCCTGGTGGCTTCAGATATGGGAGCCTATGGGAGCCATTCTTAGTCAAACCACCACAGGTGGAAACATTAATTTGACAGGAAAAAAAATGTTAGAATGTTGACCAAGATGTACAGGGGAAGAAACCATATGGAGCATCAAGAGATCCCCACCCCCCGCAGGACAAAAAGAAACGTGTTCTTTCAGTCAGTGGAGACGTCCCACTAACAGTGCTGCCCTGCTCAGTATCTCTTCCTAGGCCCTGACTGTAAATGAGAGGTGAGAGCCTGGAACTTAAACCAAGTGCAGTTAAAGGATATCAAGAAAAGAAGTCAAGGAGAGAGCAAGAGAAAGAGGGCTACAAACACTCCGGAGGAAGGAACTCGGTAGAGGGGGCCCATGGCAAGTCTCCAGCTCTCCCAGACTTCTTACAACAGTGTTCTTACCCTGTGGGTCAAACAAGACTCTTTTGGAAATCAAATGACACTTTCACAAGGTTGCCTGAGACCATCAGAAAGCACACATGTTTACATGATGATTCATAACAGTAGCAAAATTACCATTATAAAGTAGCCACAGGAATAATTTTATTGGGATCACCACACATGAGGAACTGTATTATAGGGTCACAGCATTAGGGAAGTTGAGACCCACCGAACCAAGAGACCAGTCAGACTTCTACCTGCATATATTTACTAGTTACCTACAGGGACACAGAGCACCTATCAGAACAGACAATAACACCACAAAGAAATTAACATAATTAATTCTAAAGAACTAAAATTATCCCCCACAGGACACAGGGACAGATGGGGCAGATGAGAGTATCCAGACCTGAAAGCATTCACTGAAGGGAGAGCAGGCAGACAGTCCGGATGCCTCCATGGTCGCTGTAGCTAGCACCATGTGTTCATATGTGAAAAATCAAAGACACCAATTCAGGTCCCCACAGTGCAGCCTCCACTTGAACAGAAAGCCTCTGTCCCTGTCCCTGTCCCTGTCCCCTCAGCCGGTGTGCATGCCCCCAAAAGCCAGCCTTATGTTACATGTCACCCAAATGTGTGATTTCAGATCACCACAATGGAGAGCAACCTGAAGACGATCGAGGAGGAGAACAAAGTCATCGAGCAGCAGAATGAGTCGCTCCTGCACGAGTTGGCCAACCTGAGCCAGTCCCTGATCCACAGCCTCGCCAACATCCAGCTGCCTCACATGGTAAGTGACTAGGCGTAGGTGAGCGCCTCGGAGCCTCCGCAGTCCACCTCACTGAGTAGATGTCTGTGTCATTGTCTGTGTTCCTTCAGCTTTTGGTTGTTTTTGGTCACCACCCTGACACCATACCGTTAACCACTAGAAACATTGGTGGGGCAGATCGCATAACGTTACGTGTGCTCTGAGTAGGCCTGTTAAGTATTATAGAAACAGTGGCTCTATGCTGTGATACTGTTTTATGCTTTTGTGAATATACTATTCAGAAAATAAAAGTTGTATATGAACTACTATTTAATATCTCGTAGGATCCAATCAATGAACAAAATTTTGATGCTTACGTGACTACTTTGACGGAAATGTATACAAATCAAGATCGTTATCAGAGTCCAGAAAATAAAGCCCTACTGGAAAATATAAAGCAGGCTGTGAGAGGAATTCAGGTCTGAACAGCTGCTCTAGTGGTGACTCATGCTTAAAAAGGATGCCTCTTGTTTCTTGCTGCTGTAACTTCCCAGAAAGTGTTATATATTTATTTCTGTCGGAACAGTGTTATGCTACAAGACTTCATAATGGTTTTGTGTGCTCTCGAGAGAGTACCTGCAGACTAGTTTTGGATACATTCACATTTTGTACGTTTTCATATAAGCTGACATAGTGTGATTTGCCATGTAATGTTTATAGCTGCTGCTGTCTGCACATTTGGGGGTCTCTATATTTCTGAAGAGGTAAGCTGATGAAAATAAATAGAGTGTAAATTCTTTTTAATGCTTTAGTGATTAAATGTTTTAGTATTTTGAACTGAAATGGACAAAAAAAAGAAAAAGGAAAAAAAAAAGCAGGTTTGATCACTTTGTGGCCTCCTGGCCACTTTTAGACATTATCATTTTGCCTCAGGTTGGAGGACTTTGTGGAATTTAAGAAATACATTTTGTGTGCATATTGTTTCATAGCAAGAATTGGTTGCAAAAAAAATGCTTTATTTTTGAACAATGCTTGGAAATATTATGTGACTTTTTTGTTTGTTTGTTTTAGGAGGATGGTGTATGGTGGGGGCAATAAATGAGGTTTTTTGCATTCCAAGGAAATGGCATATGGATTAACTGTAAGACATGAGATAAGTAATTTATTGTAAGACAACATCAAGCCATGGAAACTTGGCAGAAGATTCAAAGCAGCTTAAACAGCACTTTTAATTAACTCCTAAACATTACATGGTGGGACTGTGGAGACTCCGTTAAGACAGGAGCTTATCAGAGGTGGACAACACGAAGATTTCCTTTGCGTTTTCAGTAACCTTTGGAGCACACTTCTCTTATTTCTCCTAGAGCCCTGTGCCCCTCTGAACTGTTACCACAATCTAGCTTACCTAGCAGACCTTGATTTTTTTTTTTCAATTTGAGCAAACAGGTAATTTAAGCATTTATCTCCCCCTTTCACTTTCAAAAAGCATCATCATTGGTTATTCTTGTTTCACATCTGAGGATGAAGGCTAACGGTTGTGCTTGCCCTGGTTACTGGATGGGATTCTCTGCTGGGCGGGCGGGAAAGCAGCCCCTCCCTTCCCTTCCCCTCCCTGCCCCAACTCTGACTTTGAATAAGCCTTGGTCCTATCCAGAACACACTGGACACCAAGGCCAAGGATGTTCATGTTCCACCCTCGCTGGGTCCAGCTGACTCTAGCGTCTGCACAGCCTTGTGTGACTCGTGGTGACCTAACCTGAGAAAGAGTGCAATCAGATGTTAAAGTAACTAAATAGACTGCGGCACTTTTTTGCTTTAAACTAGATCATCTTAGATTTGTCGATACCTTCGAAATTTGATGGTTTCATTCCAAATGACTGCACTATATGTATGCATACGGCCACTTTTGATTGCTGCGCCCCTTCTGAGTAGTCTTTGACAATGTGTTGTGTTCCCCCGATGTCGACTTGGTTTCCTTTTAGTAGCATCTCTCTTCCATGTCTTGATGTTATGCAGGAAGTACAAAAGTACTTTAAAATTTTGTTATGAAATAAAAAAAAAAAGGATGGGTTTTGTAAAAATAATAAAAAAATATTTTTAGCAGAACAGGACTTACAGGGTCATTGTCCCCACAACGTGCCAGTCGGCTCTTTGCACTCGCCTTGTCCTATATATCCGCACGGAGGTGTGCAATCCTGTGTCAGCCGCCTCATGACACTGAAGTGGATGGGTTGTAGAGGAAGCCCTCGAGGCTGACCCAACACGGTTGGTTACTAAGGGAGACTACAGGGACCTCACGACAAACATTCTGATACAATACTCAACCTCGGTATATATATATATATATATATGTATATGTATAAATATAAGAATATCCCAGCGGCACTTTATACTGTTCACTGTACAAAAGCTTACAGTTTTCCACAAGGACTTTAATAACTAGCTGGGGAAAAGCTTATGTAATTACTTGGGGCTCTGCAGGACCTTCTCTGTCCAGCGCCCCCTTTCTGTTGTGCAATTAGCTGTAGCTGCCACGCTCAGAATTGCCTTTTGAGAGCTGAAGCAAGGTGCTTACTGTCACCTGACGCCATACACGTGGTCCCAGGCCCACTCCCGGGGGATGGGGGCCCTGTTCATAGCGGCACATGCATTTCCCCACCGCGTCTTGTCTGCAGCTTCTTGGCCAATGTAGTAATGCTTTTAGTAGAGTAATAGGTAGTATCAGTTTGGATTCTTATTGTTATCACCTATGTACAATGGAGAGGGGTTCTAAGCACAAATCCGCTGCTCATGTAACGTCGGTAATAATATCAGATCAAGAGTTATCTGTGACTATATATAGGGATCACACAGTGTCACATGTTAGAATGCTGACCTTCCACATGGGGTTATTGTGAGTCATCAGAGCATATTTATTATAACTTATTGTTCATATTCATTTCTAAGTTAATTTAAGTAATCATTTATTAAGACAGAATTTTGTATAAACTATTTATTGTGCTCTCTGTGGAACTGAAGTTTGATTTATTTTTGTACTACACGGCATGGGTTTGTTGACACTTTAATTTTGCTATAAATGTGTGGAATCACAAGTTGCTGTGATACTTCATTTTTAAATTGTGAACTTTGTACAAACTTTGTCATGCTGATGTGAACACATCTTACTCTGAATAAAAAGGTGTTGCCACGTTTGTAGCACGAAGGATCTCTAATGGGTCTGAGTCTTCACTGGGGGGGGGTGCATCCGGGCTCCTGGAGCCCAGCCCCCCCCCCCATCTCCTGCTTTTGGAGCAGCATGGTGGGGTTGAGCTGGAGCTTGGGGCATGTGTGGATATGCACGCCCAGGCATCGTGTTTGCTGTGCCTCCCATGGGACAGTTTTTCCTCCTTTCCCGTAACCCCTGCCCCTCCCTCACCGCTGCCCCAGCTGAGAGCCAGCCTGAGCACCTGAGGTTGCTTAGGTGCAGATGTCCACAACTCTCACACTTCAAGCAGCACCGCTGCTGGGGAACGGAGCCATATCCTGGAGGGGCTTCCCCAGGCTGTCCTTACCTGGACAGCAATCTGGGACCACATAGGACATCAGGTCCCTGCTCTGCCCATCGTGCTTCCCCTTCGCTACAGTTCCATGTGTCTGCCAGGACACAGAGGCTTCAAGGGGCCAGCACGGGCGCTTCACAAAATGTCCCGCGTTGGCTGTGTGATTGCAACCTTCTGGCTGATTCATTTTAAAGGAATGCTTTGTTCTTATACATAGCAGAGCACATGACATCACCTGGCTGTTATTGGTTATCAAACTCTGGGGCTCACAAAGGATGGGGTGCTGCTTTCAGGCCATTAGTCAGGAGCCAAGCAACAAAGTCACCTATGACATGTAACTGACCCTTCAAAGGTGACACACACACACCATCCTATTCCATTAATAAAAATCACAGTTTAAAATTCCACAATAGCCTCTTATAGTGCACAGTTCCCTAACACGTAGGACCTAAGGAAGCAGCCCCTGTAATGGCTAAACTGGAACCTTGTTCCCAGTGGTGACTTCTGCCGCTAAACACTGTGGGTCAGGTGAGCTCCTCAGGCCCTGTTCCAGCAGATTGCTTCTTGGAGAGCTGCCAGCTGCAAGACAGTGCCTGGAGCTGTTGCTCAGATCTCCCATTGCCAGCAGCTGAGCAGTGAACCTTTCCCCAGGTTCCTTCATGTCTGCCTCAGACCTGCCTGTAGAGTTCTATTAACTCCTGCCTTTTGAAACAAATAAAGCTAATGAAAGGGCGGCTGTCAGTGTCTCAGATCAGCCAACCTTGGAGCAACTCTAGAAGCAAGGTCACTGTTTAAAAGTATCCAGATAAAGTTCAGAATAGTGGGAAATACAATAAACTAAACTCACTTGTCCCCAATGTTTATTCTGAAAATATAAATAGATTTTAAATAATCCTAAAATCCTATGATGGAGAAATGAGTAGACAAATCTCAGAAATGCACTTTGCAGAGCATCGAGACGTGATAACGGCACTTAACCAGGTGAGGTCATCGGGTAAGTGACCAGAACTCAGGGGGGCAGCATCAGGGTGGGCTGGGCACACACAGGTAACAAAGAGGCAAAGCACAGCATTGGCGTGGGCCCAGCAAGAACAGAGCAGGAGAATAAGGCAGGAAAATAGTCCCAGGCCACTGCACTAAGAAAATCAGAGGACGAGGGACCCCTAGAAGGCCACTGCTCCCAGCACAGAGCCTCTGAGTAGGACAGCAGAGTGGTCTCCCTTACTTGTATCCCAGAGCCTTTTGTCTGAGACTTCCCGATCTTCCCAGACTTCCCAGTCTCAGGTCTCAAGGAGAAGGGTTTAGGCATGTACTTCTTGTGTGTGTGTGTGTGTGTGTGCGCGCGCACGCGCGCGCATGTGTGTATTTCAATGCAAGAAATATGTAGATATTAGGGGATCTCTCTTTTTGTATAGCCCTGGCTGCCATAGAACTCATTCTGAAGGCCAGCCTGGCCTCAGACTTCAGGGATCTGCCTGCCTTGGGCTCCCAGATGCTGGGATTAAAGACAGATGTTAGCCGGGCAGTGGTGGCGCATGCCTTTAATACTAACACTTGGGAGGCAGAGGCAGGTGGATCTCTGAGTTCGAGACCAGCCTAGTCTACAGAGTTCCAGGACAGTCAGGGCTATAAAGAGAAACCCTGTCTCAAAAAACAAAACAAAACAAAGGCATATGCCACCATTGCCTAGCTTTAAATTTTGATTTTTTTTTTTTTATAACAACCATACCTAAGCACAAGAGCTGGGAATGATGAGGGAAAAAACCAGTCTGTGGCCACAGCAGATCTCTAGAGTGCCAAAGGACATCTTTATAATGTCCCTCCCTCCACAGGTGTTAAAACAGCTTCACAAGCACAACAGAGGCAGGGGCAGGGAGGAGATCAGTTGACAGCAGATAATGGCAGTCACTCCTGGGCCTTGGCAATAGGAACTGACAGCACAGGGTCCTGCTGTGTGCCTAGCCACGCCTCCTTGGCTGGCCTCATCACTGGGAGGGGCAGCACCCTTTCCCAGCCCTTCCTCAGCACAGCTAGGACTGGGCTTCTCTTCCATTCACTACGACTGACCTGATATTCTGGCAGCAGGACACATCTGCCTGCTCCCAGTTGATGTCCAGACAGACAGACAGACAGACAGACCCTGTAGTGCTTGAACTCAGTAAGCTTACACAGAGGAGCCAGGATCTCTACCAACACGCAGTTTAGCTATGTCCCAAGGAAAAATTCAAGCATTACATTTTGTCTTTCTATTTCAATTGTGTGTGTGCATGAGAACACACACACACACACACACACACACACACACACACACACACAAAACCATCCTTACTCCAAAGCTCCACAGGTCCTCTTCCTTCTCTTCTCCAAACTCCATGGGATCTGTTTCCCACTCCACTCTGTAATATTCCTATCATTTATGTTGCCTCAAGTCATTTTTCTTCATGGGGGCAAGGTAAGAAAACAAAGAATATGTGAGTCTCAACAAAATCCGTGGGTTACATGGGGGGGGGGTTAGTGGCGGAGGGTATCTAGTAGTTGAAGGGAAACAGAGGGAGGAAACGGACATGGAATTACCAGTCACCTCCCGGGATGTGAGAAGCGCCACGGGCTCAGGTAAGTCACAGCTGTCTTCTCTTTGTCCTGCCCTGGGGTCTGTGCTGGTTGAAAGGAGGGATGTGCCCCCTAGGCTACTGTATTTGGGCACATGTACCAGGTAGTGGAGCTGTTTGGGGAGGCGGTGAAGCCGTTGGCAGGTGGGTCCTTGCCAGAGGAAGTGTGTCGCGGGGGACGGACTTTGGGAGCTCAGAGCCTCACTCCGTTTCCAGATTGTTCTCTCCACTTCAGATTTTCCGTTAAAGATGTCATCTCCCCGCATCTTGTTCTTGCTGCCTGCTGCTGTGCTTCTGGGGCCATGATGGACTCCGCTTCCGGAACCCGTAAGTCCAAAGAAGTTCTTTCTTTCCTAAAGTGCTTCCGCTCATGGGGTGCTAGCACAGCAACAGATAAGTAATTAATGCAGGGTTTGGGTTTGTTCATTCTGACCTCATGCTGCGAAAGTGTGTCGTGTCAGCAGAAATCTCGGAGAAATAAGGCTAAGTGCGGCCCGTAGCTGGGGGGCTTAACAGGCTCAGCAACTGTTTGTTCTCGTGATGTTTCAGAATAATTATTTTTCACTTCCAGTCATGTGTGAGATAGAGCCAATAGATGCTAAAATAAATGTTTTCATCTAATATTTGGAGACACAAAATCACATCTAAGACCATGTGGGGAGTGGGCTGGGAAAAGGTCTTCCTAAATTCCCCAGTCACCAACAGAAGCTTGGTCTTTCTGCAATCTCATTAACTTAGGGTCCTCTGGACCCCACAGTGACAGCCACTCCAAAAATCAGGTTTGCAGAGACCTAGCTGACAGTGGCCTGCTTCTTAGAAAGCATCCCAGGAGAGGACCCTGGCCAGGGGACCATCTCTCTCTCTCCACCTCCCACAGTAGAGCAGAGTTCTACCCATACCCTGGTGAGCAGAGTGCCGCCACCTCCCTTCTTCCTCTACTCAGATGACCCCTGATAGACACGAAACCCAAGTAAACACAGACTGAGGACCTACCTTCCAGGAAAGGATAAAAAGGCCAGCCTTGCTCCAAGTCCACCTTAGCACAGAGACTAGCCAGCAGTGACCCGGAGAGCGCTGGCTTCCTGAAGGACAGATTCCAAGCAACTGCTCAGATTTGGGCTTCCCGGCAGCACCCAAAGGAGATTTTGTGCTTTACCAGCTCCCAACCCTGTCCTGGGTCCATGCCACTCTCGTGGTTAGAAACTTCTGTAGACCAGGAAGGAAATTTCCCCCAAGAGATTTCGGAAGCTCCAGACTGGGAATTAGTGGAGAGCCGGGATGGGAGTGATGCTGTGTGTTTGGAAGCACTGGACCCTGGCTTTGGCTATGATCCCTGCTTCAGAAGGACTCGAACAGGTGAACAGCAGAAGTGTCTTCAGGAAGGGAAGGTTCCCGAGGAGCTGGATGGCAGCGGCTAGTCTTAGGAGGCAAGGAATGGCCCTGGGTTTCATCCCTAACACCACATAAACTGTATGTGGTGCATGCGTGGAATCCCAGGACTCAGGACACAGAGGTAGGAAGATAAGATGTTAAAGGTCATGTTTAGGTCTATAGTGTGTTTAAGGCCAGTTTAAGCTACAGATGGGGTGGGAGGGAGGGAGATGGAAAGAGAAAAAGGGAAAGGGGAGAAATGGAAGAGAAGAGAAAAAGAAGGGAAAGGGAGAGGAGGGGAGGGGAGGGGAGGGGAGGGAAGATTAGTTGGGACTTTAAAGCCCACAGTGTAACTTCAGAACACACCAAAACCGTACATACGGCTACTTCTAAGACTCCTGAGATGCTCACAGTAAGCTTCCTTCAGAAGCCTACAACCGTCCTTGGGTGTGTCTCATCTTCTCCCTCAGCACCACTCCTTTTGGCAATGCCTGTGCCTAAATGTAGGTTAAAATCTCTTCCTAATACATTCCAATTCTACATGGACTCTTCCTAAAAAGAAACACCAAAAGCAAGCAAGCAAAACCACATAAAAATGAAAAAGAAAGAAAATTCTGGCTTTCCTTGAGTGGAAAGAAGTTCCTGGGCTCCATGCTCCAGGGGGCGGCATGGAGCTGGGTCTAGCTCCTGCGCTCACTGCCTCTGCTACTGAGGCTTCGTGGCTCATCACTGACCTAACCGACCGCTGGAGGGGACAGGTGGGGAACAAAGCAGGAAGGCTGACAGTGAAGTCAGGAGTGACTTCAGGCGCAGCAGTGAGTCTGGTCTGGCTTTGGAAACGGAGTGACAGTAAGTGTCACTACCCCAAACCCACTGACTCACTCTCCAGAGAGGAAGGGACTTTTACCAGGTCCTTTTACCACGTGTGTCTCTAAGACATCCTCTTCAGAGGATGCAGAGGTGGGAGCCCTGAGCCAGAGATCTCACTAGGCAGCTAGTGAGAGTGGCGTCCGGGCTAGCGAACTGGTGGCGGTTATAGACAGAAGGGTAGACACATTGTGGGGAGCAAACAGAGGCCTGCAGTTAGTGGAAATGGGGTACATAGATCTGCGCTCAGGGCACACAACCAAGCCAGCTCACTGCAGTGCAACTAGAAAAAGATGCAGGGAAACACCTCAGTTCTGGCAGAAGCTTGGGTGGCTGGAGCCTAGAAGTAGGTGGCACCAAGTCCTATGAAGGCAGTTGCAGGTAGAAGTTAGAAGTGGCTTAAGGGAGGCTGCTGATGAAGAGAGAGGAAGAAGCTTGGGGTGTGTGTGTGTGTGTGTGTGTGTGTGTGTGTGTGTGTGTGTGTGTGTGTGTGTGTGTGTGTGTGTGTGTGTGCATGTGTGTGTGTGTGTGTGTGTGTGTGTGTGTGTGTGTGTTGTGTATGTGTGGAGAGAGAGAGGGAGAGAGTGGGGAGAGAGAGGCAGAGGAACAGAGAGAGACTGTAATCTGAAATAATCCCAGATCTGGGTCTCGGGACACTGCCCAACTCCCTGATACTAAGAAAGCAGTGTCCCTGGCAGCCTGAAGGCAAACACTGAGCTTCTCGCCTTACCCGCCTGGGTCCATGGTGGGAAATGATGTTTCTGACCTTCAGTGTGTAGGATAAGAAGGAGCTGTGCTGTGTGGCACCTGCCCGTGGTGGGACAACTCTGAAAGGTGCAAGCACTCTGCCTCAGGACCCTGGGACAAGCCGGCGCACACCGTTTGACTGTAGAGCTCCTCCTCTGCCTGTTAACCAACAGCTTGGCCCAGCTGGTCCCCGGCCTCCCTCCATCACCGCCTGATACCAAAGGAAGGAAGGTAGGGTCATGATCCATCTTCTATCTCCCGGTTGCTCAGATTAAAGGTGTGGGCCAGTGCACCTGGCTTCACTGTACCGTTTAAAGAGTCTGATTCAGACAGGACCAGAGGCTAGAATGTCTGCCATTCATTGTGAATGCCTGAAGAGCCAAAATGGATATAGAAGAATTCAGGGAGACTCTGTTGCCGATATGAACACTGTCTGAATTTTCTATAATACATTGAATTACTCCTCTAATTTAAAATTTCTACATGGGGCTCATGGGACTCTTCAAGGCACTCTGGTCTTGGTCACAGAATATAAGTCCACATCTAGAAGGTCTGAAGGGAATGGTATCAGTTTCTCACCTCCCCTTCTGGATCAAGGGCTTCTGTTCCATGGCAGGGCATGCACAACCTCTGGCATAATCTCTGTGAAACACTGTCACAGGAGGGCTGACCGTCCATGGCAATGGGAAGTCAGAGGCCTGTATTCTACAGCCAGGATAGACAGGCAGGCCATGTAAAGTAAACCACACATCCCAGCCCACAGATGGCTGGGGGAGTTGGAAGCAGATAGGAAGCTCACAAAGAAAGCCAGGGAGCACAGCCCTCCACACAATAATGTAGCTATTCCTTTCACCATTCTCCAAGGCACTATTTCAAACAATGCAACCAACCTTCTGTCAGAGTGAAATCTCACCACCTCAGAGGTCCAAAGTCTAAAGGATCAAAATGGAGACCATGACAAGGTGACATAGCTCACACAGGTACCTTTGTACTCAAGACCTTGATTGGGACCTGCCCTTTATCTCCTAAAATGTGAGAGTCAGAACCTGGCACAGGCTTTGCGTAGTCACTGTGTAGGTTCTAGCTCTGGTCCCACTCACCTAAGATCCTGCTAGAGAGGAAGCCCAGAGCCATGGCATGACATATTCATAGTTGGAATTCACCAACAGGAAGGAGACTTCAGTGCCAGTCTCAGCGTTTGAGTCTCTCCTGTGCACGACCATTGTCCCGTAGCGTGTCTCAGGCATGATCTATATGGAAAGTGTTTCAAAGTAAGGAAATACAAGTCATCCAAAAATAATGGGCACTTCTACTGGCTAATGTTAGCAAAATACCCATAAGCCAGGAGTTCAGAAATTCCAGCTCAACATTGTTTTGTACACATGAGAGATAAATAGGGGCTTAGGAGGTAACTTGGTGGGTAGAACACTTTTCTGGCATGCATGAAGCGTGGGATTAGATTCCTAGCACTATGTGAACGAGCATGGTAGTGCAGAACTGTGATTCTAAGCACCCAGGGAGTGGAGACAGGAGGATGAAAAGTCAAGACCGTCCTTAGCTACAATGTGAGTTTGATGTCAGTGTGGCCTAGAGACCTGTCAAGGAATACCGAAAGGAAAGGGGAAGGGAGAAAAGGAGGAAGGAGGGAAGGAGGGAGGGAGGGAAGGAAGATGGGAGGGAGAGAGGGAAGATGGGAGAGGAAGAAAGCAGAGGGAGATAATAATTTACCCAAAGGGAATATGTCCCACGCATTATTATTGGTGCAGAGAGTTGGGTGTCTGGAAACATGCAGACTGATCTAGGGGCGCACTCTCATTGCTCCTCACTCTCTATTTCCCAACAGGGATGCCTTCCAGGTGGTTCTCTATTTCCCGCCATCAGTCTCAAGGTGCACTCTTACAGTTTCACAAATGAAATGATTCTTAAGTTCTGCTAGTCAGTTTGTCCAAAGCTAGCAAGCTGGCCTCATCAGACCTGCCTCTGGTGGCAGCTTGTTTTGGTTCTGAACTCAGATAGAGAGGAAAGGGACCTCGTTCTTTTACTGATCACCACAAGATAACTTTTGGCAGTGACAGGGCAGGAAGCTTGGGTTCTACTCCTAGCCGAGCAGAGGTTTGGAGCCCAGTACTCAAAACTTCTAAGTTGCTGTGTGCTGTGGGACCATCAAGAGCACTTTCTGAATTTGTGTTAATGTACAAAGAAGGGTTCTAGAATTTTCTCGTAAAATAATCTCATTGCGTTTTTAGCTGGGAGACATGCCACTAGCCGAAGTCCCCATTTCTTAGGTGGTGTGTGCTTGGCATTCCTTGGTTGTTTGGTAAGAGGTGGGAGGTAAAAGTGCCAGGTACCTTGAGATGTTGACAAAAGCTCCTGACAAGTTAGAAAACATGCCTGCAGGGGCCACCTTGGCACTTGCACGTCAACAAGTGCTTTGCTGGGAGTGGCGACTGCCCACTCTCTTCCTAGAGGGCTTACCCAGGCAGCAGATGGCAGTTTCACTTTAGGCAGGACCTGATTAAGACTGTCACTCTGTGACTACCTGAGTGCTTGGGTGGAGAGTCAGCCTCTGTGGAAATGGATCCCTGGGCACTCTGTCGCGTCTTCCCACTGGAGTTACAACTCTTAACACTCTTTGTCATTTTGTGAAAATCATTAATCTAGAGAGATGCGGGCTTTTCTGTGTTTCTCAGAGCCTCAGTTTACCTTGTGGATTTGTCTGTGGTTGTGTAGCAAGAGACAACCTATCCCCCTCTCCCCTGACCCCCCCCAAAAAAAAGTGTTAGCAGCCTGAGGAGTTAGTTCTCTTTTAAAGACCTCTCTACTCAGGTACAAAGCTGCATCTATGTTAAATGTTCTCCAAGGCCAGATGGCTGAACTTCATCCTTGTGGATTTAAGTGTTGCAGAGAGAAGCACGTTACCTTAGATTATTTTTAGTCCCTGGAAAGCCATTTTCACCCACCCCTGTATCTGACCTGACATTGGAGAGCTGTAAAGTGTGTTCCTAGCAAGCTACTAGTTTACACCAATCCAAAAGCTAAGAATGCCGTCAGAGAACAGCTAAAGCCTGCCGCAGGGTCTCCCTGGCTCGCAGTCCCCACTAATTTGGTAAATGTTTTGATTGATAAAGTTCTTTGTTCTGTAACTGATAACCATCTTAGTGTAAAATCTGGGCACACAGCTCAGTCTGCAGGGCATTCAACTTAGCATTAAATGATCCACAAAAGGTCTCAGGACCTTTTCGTGGCCTCTTTGAAGGCTGCATTTAGCTCCAGTTCTGGCCCATTTTCAGGCTTGGAAGTGTTTCTCTCTCTCTTAAAAAACTATTTCCTAAAAAAATAAAAAATAAAAACAACAACAACAACAACAAAACTATTTCCTTTCCTGATAGTATACACATCTCTATCTAAATCATTATTCAGAGACATAAAATCTGGAAATATCAGTGGCCTCCCTCCAAACTCAGATCTGACCTTTAATACCATTTTGGGGCTCTCAAGTCACATCTTGACAGGTTGCTAAGAATTTGCTTTTTGTTGTTGTTGTTGTTGCTTGATAAAGTGAGATTATCCCTTGTGGCTCTGTAGGTCTCTTGGATACAATTACAATCTGATAAGATAAAATCATCAGCCTTAGGCTGCCCAACAGGATTAAAGACATTTCTGTTACTATAAATGGAATTTCTGGTGAGATTCCTAGCTACAAAAGGAATGCCTTATATACTTAACCCTTAAGAACTGTCACAGCTATTTTAACATTATTATTTTACATAGCTTTGTATAAACAAGTATTGTCCCTATATAAACAACCTTCACAGCAAATGTTACCAATTGTGTTAGAATTACTGGGTTTCAGCTAGACTCCAGGATACAAAACTCTCTCTCTCCCTACATCCCTGTACTTACCTGCTTTCTATCCTTCTTCAGTTCCATTGTATTCTATTTATATTGTCTAAGTAACCATCTTGTCTATATTACATGGTGCTTATCTATACAAAACATTTCTTTCTACAACATAAAGTCAAGATTGAAACAATCCTTCTTGCTAATTTACTTTGGATTTCTAAGGCCCCAATAAGCATCATTTTGAAATGATGATGAATTCACAGAAAGTTGCAAACTCAGTGCTGAGGCCCCTGGGTTTTCCCCAATGCTTGTGCATGCATGGATGATGCTTTTCAAAGCCACAGCCTCCAGTGAGGCATGTGTTAACCCTAACACTGGTGGTCATCCGCATTCTTCTTATTGTGACTGCAAAGGGGCCTGAGCCAGCACACGGGCAGGGTCCACCCACTTGTAGGTCACCTTGGACATTTGTTTCTTTGGAAAAGCAGACCCTGCTGTTCTGTCTAGGCTGGCCTCGAACTCCTGGTCTCAAGCAGTCTTCCTGCTTTAGCCTCCTAGGTATCCAGAAAGATAAGACATACGCTAAGGCCAGCAGCCAGCTATGGCTGCTTATCTTTTGAGCCGTGTTGTTTCTCAGGCACTGAGACCTTGCCATGAGAGCTAGCCAGTAGCTCACTTCCCAGGGACTTTGTGCTGCCCGAAGTCTCTTCCCTTTTGGTTCCAAGTTCTGCCCTGCCTTACCCATTCTGTACTTGGGACTGATCTGACATGGTGAATTGCCAAATCTCATAATCAACTGTCTGCTGTCCAGTGCCACCCAGCACCCTCCTTCCAACCCCTGGTTTCTCAGAGCCAGGAGTGGGCAGTAGCAGAACATCTATGTGATGGGTATGGTCCTCTTCGACTCCTTCAAAGGTAAGTTTGGCCAAGATGAGGGTAAATGTGAGCCCTGGAATAGGGTTATGGAATGGAGAACTTGAATACTTCCTGCTTCTGTTGACAATGGGGACCCTGTGGAGTTTTCCTTAGCTAGATTCCCAGCTGTACTTCACTTCCTGTTGGGCCTTAAGTGCAGTATGAATACCTCACTGTCCTTACCAAGGAGAAGGTGTGTCCATTCAGACACAGGATCCTAAGAATGGGGTAGAAGATAGATTTACCCTGGGGGAGTCACCGGAGAGAACCAATCTTCCTTCTGACTCAGGATGATGGGAAGGAACATTTCTGATGTTTGAATTACTTTGTCTATGGTTCCCAGGAGGCTGAGAGCTTAGTTCCCACCCTCTCTGCCTCAGGCACCTAAGGTCACCCCTAACCTCCTGGTATGTTGTATGTATGTACAATGGCTAACTTTGCCTGGGAGTCAGGACAGCAGGTGAGGCTGCCTTACTAAGGATTCTCAGGCATTCCCACACCAAGATCCAGCCTACACCAGAAGGCTGCCAGGGGGATTGTGTTCGGGGCTCACTGCCTTACTTAACACAGCCCACAGGATGAACCAGATACCTCAAAGCTGTCCACCTACTCCTCACTGATTGTGGGTAGCAGCCATCTTTGCTTTACAGATGGAGAAACTGAAGTCTAGAGAAAGGAAGAAGGTTGGGGGGGGGCGGGCGGGGTCACAGCATTGGAAGCTGTGACAATGAGGCTGCCTCTCTGTGAGCCCAAGTTCAGTTTGGTGGAGCAAGAGAAAGAAACGTGCTATCATA
The DNA here is from genome assembly GCA_964023405.1 of Apodemus agrarius. Classification (NCBI taxonomy): domain Eukaryota; kingdom Metazoa; phylum Chordata; class Mammalia; order Rodentia; family Muridae; genus Apodemus; species Apodemus agrarius. The sequence goes on along the minus strand of OZ030011.1, from coordinate 94,254,448 downwards.
CTGAGGCTGGAAACTGAGATGTGGTCTGTATCTCACAGAGAGGTAAGTAAGGTGCAAGACTGCACAGTAGGCAGTAGGTACCTGGGGTGGAGCCCAGTGCTAACTGGAAGATGATAATCCAAAGAGGGATCCATGCTCCTCCCTTTGGATATAAAACTGTTGAAACAGTGATCCCCAGGAGCTGGAATTTCCCCAGGAATCTCATGCTGAGCGAGAGAAAGGCTATGGCCTGCATTGCCAGCCAGCAGGGGAGCAGTAGGGTGCTTGTCACCACGTAAGAGGTCTCACACAATTCTGACAACTTGTCAGACTACCTTGCAAGAAAAAGCAGAGCTAAGACAGTGGTGGGTCATTGAGGGGTGGGAGCACACCCACCTTGGCTAGTATTATTTAGTTATACATTGCTTCTGGCCTTCTATCGAAGCCTAAACCTCCCACCAGGATCCTGAAGGCGGACTTGTGGACAGGAGGGAGGTTAACGTGGCCTGCTTATTTTTTTTTCCTCTTCATCTATTTGGTTGACTTATTGAGGACCCATGGCTGAGCCTATCCTGTTGGGGTTGTCAGAGCCCAGGCTCTCTGATGACATTTGACTCAGAGGTTGTCATGAGTCAACCTGTACGGTTGAAAGAACACAAGATAAATGGGTGTTGTGGACCCGGAATAGCTGGGAGGGGAGGAGGCAGTGGGACGGTCACTGTTCACATTGTGTCAGTGCCTTCGCTGGGTGGGGGTGTCAGAACACACCGTCGCTAAGCATTTCTGTCTCTTTGCCTGAGAATCTGCACCAGAGAGAAATGCTTGCTTGCTGTGGAATAAGAAACAGGTTGCGGGGCAGACGGAAGGACTTGGAATGTGTTTAGAAGAGGGAAATGGGAATTCACCTTGGTCAGAAAACTCACCCAAAGGTCAGTTTTGGAGATGTTAGTCTCCCAAGAGCCTCCAGTAGTCACACGAAGGAGATGATGATCAAAACATGTGTGAAGGGGTCCAGTGTAAGAACTTCACTGGGAAAACACAACCTTTCATTCCTTAGTCGTGGTCCTGGCTCTGAGTCTCCACCATGCTTCACTGTGCAGAGCTGGAAAGTTGACCACTATTTCCTCTGAATGATCCTCCAAGACCCAGAAACAATGGGGGAGGGGCAGGGAATGGATGGCTAAATGGACAGGAGGTGAGTGGGGTGGGTGGGTCCGTGAGGAAGGGAAGGAGAAACTGAGGAGGCGAATTGACGAGTGGATAGGGGGATAGGTAGGTGGATAGATGAATTGAGTGGTAAGTGGGTGGATAGCAGGGGGATGCTGAAAGAGCAGAAAGAAGGCTGGACACCACTCCATGGATAGGGAGGTGAGAGATAGGTAGGTAGGTGGATGATAAGCAGGTGGATGGATAGTAGGCAGGGAGATGGGTGATAGACAGGTGGATGGATGGTAGATAGAGGACAGATAGGGTGGTATATATGTAGACAGATTTTAGGTGGATGGACGGTAGGTAGATGGATGATAGGTAGGTAGATGGAGGATAGACAGGTGGATGGAGGATAGACAGGTAGACAGATGATAGGTAGATGGGGGATAGACAGGTGGATGGAGGGTAGACAGGTGGATGGAGGGTAGACAGGTGGATGGAGGATAGACAGGTGGATGGAGGGTAGACAGGTGGATGGAGGGTAGACAGGTGGATGGGGGATAGACAGGTGGATGGAGGGTAGACAGGTGGATGGAGGGTAGACAGGTGGATGGGGGATAGACAGGTGGATGGAGGGTAGACAGGTGGATGGAGGGTAGACAGGTGGATGGGGGATAGACAGGTGGATGGAGGGTAGACAGGTGGATGGAGGGTAGACAGGTGGGTGGAGGGTAGACAGGTGGATGGAGGGTAGACAGGTGGGTGGAGGGTAGACAGGTGGGTGGAGGGTAGACAGGTGGATGGAGGGTAGACAGGTGGATGGAGGATAGACAGGTGGATGGAGGATAGACAGGTGGATGGAGGATAGACAGGTGGATGGAGGGTAGACAGGTAGATGGAGGGTAGACAGGTGGATGGAGGGTAGACAGGTGGGTGGAGGGTAGACAGGTGGATGGAGGGTAGACAGGTGGATGGAGGGTAGACAGGTGGATGGAGGGTAGACAGGTGGATGGAGGATAGACAGGTGGATGGAGGATAGACAGGTGGATGGAGGATAGACAGGTGGATGGAGGGTAGACAGGTGGATGGAGGGTAGACAGGTGGATGGAGGATAGACAGGTGGGTGGAGGGTAGACAGGTGGATGGAGGGTAGACAGGTGGATGGAGGGTAGACAGGTGGGTGGAGGGTAGACAGGTAGATGGAGGGTAGACAGGTGGATGGAGGGTAGACAGGTGGATGGAGGGTAGACAGGTGGATGGAGGATAGACAGGTGGATGGAGGATAGACAGGTGGATGGAGGATAGACAGGTGGATGGAGGGTAGACAGGTAGATGGAGGGTAGACAGGTGGATGGAGGGTAGACAAGTGGGTGGAGGGTAGACAGGTGGATGGAGGGTAGACAGGTGGATGGAGGGTAGACAGGTAGATGGAGGGTAGACAGGTGGATGGAGGGTAGACAGGTGGATGGAGGGTAGACAGGTGGGTGGAGGATAGACAGGTGGATGGAGGGTAGACAGGTGGATGGAGGGTAGACAGGTGGATGGAGGGTAGACAGGTGGATGGAGGGTAGACAGGTGGATGGAGGGTAGACAGGTGGATGGAGGGTAGACAGGTGGATGGAGGGTAGACAGGTAGATGGAGGGTAGACAGGTGGATGGAGGGTAGACAGGTGGATGGAGGGTAGACAGGTGGATGGAGGGTAGACAGGTGGGTGGAGGATAGACAGGTGGATGGAGGGTAGACAGGTGGATGGAGGGTAGACAGGTGGATGGAGGGTAGACAGGTGGGTGGAGGGTAGACAGGTGGGTGGAGGGTAGACAGGTGGGTGGAGGGTAGACAGGTGGATGGAGGGTAGACAGGTGGATGGAGGGTAGACAGGTGGATGGAGGATAGACAGGTAGATGGAGGGTAGACAGGTGGGTGGAGGGTAGACAGGTGGATGGAGGGTAGACAGGTGGATGGAGGGTAGACAGGTGGATGGAGGGTAGACAGGTGGGTGGAGGGTAGACAGGTGGATGGAGGGTAGCCAGGTGGGTGGAGGGTAGACAGGTGGGTGGAGGGTAGACAGGTGGATGGAGGATAGCCAGGTGGGTGGAGGGTAGACAGGTAGATGGAGGATAGACAGGTGGATGGAGGATAGACAGGTGGATGGAGGGTAGACAGGTGGGTGGAGGGTAGACAGGTGGGTGGAGGGTAGACAGGTGGATGGAGGGTAGACAGGTAGATGGAGGGTAGACAGGTGGGTGGAGGGTAGACAGGTGGGTGGAGGGTAGACAGGTAGACAGATGATAGGTGGATGAAGGATAGACAGAGAGATGGAAGATAGGTAGATGGACAGGTGCAACTGTTTTAAGAAAATGGTTGGTGTGGCCTCTAGGGAACTGTGAGAGGCTGGAAACTGAGGCAGGAGTGATTGCCCAGCAGAATTTTTCATATATATATTGTCTCTGTGTATGATGTATGTTTGTGGGTTTTGTACCCATGTAGGCATGTGGCAGCTAGAGGCCGACTGGTTAGACTAGGTGGACAGCACATTGCATGGAGACACCTGTCTCCCTCCACTCCAGCCAAAGCCCGCAGGCCAGGGTTGTAGACCTCCCCCACTATACCAGGCTAAACAATCACCTCTGAGGGCCAAGCTTCACTCCTTCTGCTTGTGCGAGAGGGACTTTCCTGGCCAAATCATCTCCCCGGGCTTTTGTTGCAGAATTTCTTCCCTGGGAAAAATTCAGGTTTTACTCCCAAGACCTCAGGTGATTTACTAAGACCAAAAGCATTTGCAAGATTTGTCTCCCTTATCCAAGCCCACTGGTCAACTTTAACCACATCTACAAAGTACCTGCAGGGGAACATCTAACGCATACGTAAAACCAAGCGTCGCAGATGGCTTAGGAAAAGGCGGCCATCCTGCACAGCACAGCTGTACTCTGTGACACCTGGAAACGGGGCTCTTGCTGTGGGCGCTAGAGATTGGGAGTGTTTCGGATGTCAGGAGTGGGGCGCTGGAAACATGGATCATAAGCCTGGTAAGAACTTACACAGGAGGTGACTGCCTGAAGAGATAATTTCCAGATTGGCCAGCTATGGAAAAATCACAGTTGGGGGGGACTACACAAGGGTTAAGGGGAAAAGTGCTGATCTTAAGGAAGAAAGATTATATATATATATATATATATATATATATATATATATATATATATATATATATTTGGTTCCTGGTATCATACTAAGATTTTTTAACAAGTTGGTGAGGCATGTGAGTGGTGGCCTCAGGCTTGACTGTCCCATCTTATCCGGTGCTCATCTCCTCTGCAATGCCTACCTGGAAATTCTGCCCTTATGGAAATTTAGACCTGGTCCTGCAGGAGCTCAAGGCAGCGAAGGTGTGCAGCCTCTCAGGAGGCTTTGTGGTTGAGCCATTCTTACTCTCAGGAGCTACTACTCAAGGGAGTGCAGCCTGGAAAGTGAGAGCATGCTGGCAGGTTAGCAGGAAGGCCTTAATCCTGATCTCTCTCTGGAATACGTGCTGCAGAAGGTTGGAGGTATGCCAGCCATGGCGCAAGCCCAGTGATTAGGAACCGGAGCCTCCTCCAACAGCCTCAAGTTCCTCCAGGGTATAGCCCGCCACCAGCAGTGCATCGGAAGCCTCCTGACAGTGCCCGAGTATGACCCCAACCCTGGGCAGTACCCTGAAGCTAGACCCTCAGAAACACCCCACTCCCCAACCCCCAATTCAGAGCAGAAACAGTAGTTTGCAGGTCAAGATACATCTGGTGTGCTGTTTTTTGTTTTTTGTTTTTTTCAACAAAGTAACAAAACACAGAGGGAAAACTTAAGGGAGAAAGATCTGTGTTGGCTCAGAGTTTCAGAGATTTCTGTCTCTGTCCAGAAAGGCCTGGGTAACTCCCTTTACATAGCCAGAAATCACAGAAGGAACACTTGGGCTGTGAGCTTTCCTCTCCGTCTGTCCTGTCACACTACCAACCTATGGGTGTCACTCTGCTTCTTAGTAGGTCTTCTTTTAGGTAACTTTCTGTAAATTTCCCAGAGTTGAGTTTTATAGTTTCCTAGGTGCTCAGTTCAATCACGTTGAGACTCAAGATCAACTGTCACACCTGGGCTCCATTTCCAAATCTCACATTCAAGAACTCTGTTCCCTTGGTTGTGTTGCCTAACCTAACCTCGATTTCCTGGTGTGAAGAACGGAGAGAATGGAACCCTAGAGAGAATCAGAGAACCGTATAAAGTGTCAGCGTTCAGTCTTTCAGAGCACACACTGACGTTAGCCTCGGCACGTCCCTTGTCTTAGGCGGTCCACGCAAAATCCATCAGAGGTTGGCCACAGGTGTTCTCCGCCTTTCCCACAAGGAAGGCTACCCGGTGGGCAGGTGAGTCATTGGCGGTGAATGTTGGAGGCCTCAGGCACTCCGCCCTAGGGAGCTTCTAATTCTGCAGCACAGCCTTCCTACAAGCTGTGCACCAAGGGGCTGTGTCTCAGTTTCTCAAGTAGGAATGAGGAAAACTAGAGATAGATGTTTTTGTGTGGGAGCATGGTGGGCATGGAGGAAAAAGAGGCAGAGCGAGCAAGCTCACTTCCTAGAACACAACAACCCTTTTAAGTGTTCAAAACAAGACATCACCAGCAACAAAACCCTTGCATACAGGGAGAACGCATGGTTAAGGGATGCCGAGTAACTTAGTTGTGGCACTGCAGTTTTAAAAGCAGAATCAGGGATCCAAACTCTGTCCCAGTCCACGCCTCTGCACCTTCAGGAGACCCCCACAGAGCCTGTGTGCGCTGCTCCTGCAGTCCAAGGAGGCCCGACTGCACCTCCGAGAAGGGTCGCTAGGTTCAGACACCAAGGCCCTGGTGATTGCCCAGCCCCCGCCCTCTGCGAGACTGAGAGGGGGCGGAGCCACGCGCATGTGCACAGCTGGCGCCCCCCCCCGCCCCCCGCGCACAGCTGGGACGTGGGCCGGGGACCTCAGGGCTCAGTTGGGAGCCGGCGGTGGACGCGCCCGCCGAGGCCTCCTCCGCTGCTGTCCACGCGTGCCAGCGCCCGTCCGCGCCGTCTGCCATGGCCGTGCGCCCCACGCGCCGCTGCCTGCTAGCGCTGGTGCTGGGCTTCGCCTGGTGGGCCACGGCGGTGGTCGGCTCGAAGCAAGGGGCAGGCTGTCCAAGCCGCTGCCTGTGCTTCCGTACCACCGTGCGCTGCATGCATCTGTTGCTGGAGGCCGTGCCCGCCGTGGCGCCGCAGACCTCCATCCTGTGAGTGCGGCCCGGGGGCTGGGGGGGGGGGGACGCTGGGGTCCGCGGGGCGTGGGTAGCTTGGGGGACCGGAGGTGCTGGTTTGGAGAAGTGGGGTATCCCGGCGTCCGGCGCAGGGCGTGCTGGGCCTTTTGTCCGTCCTGGCTAAGACGCCAGGGGCGGACCTGAGCGCTTAGCGCGCGGCCTGGGGAGCCGCCTTTGTTCAAACTCGGAATCTCCCGCTGGACCGGGAAGTGGTAGGGAGTCGCCAGGGAAAGCCCCGCGCGTCTCCTGCGCCCTCCCTGCCTGGCCTCCCCTCCAGTGTCTTCTCAACTTTCTCTCCACCCGGGTTTCCTCTCTCTTCTCTAAAGCGCAGGCCTGGGGTTGGGTTGTCCCTCCTCCGACCCCTTCTTCCTCCCCATCAGTGTACCTGCCCCCCTTTCTCCTTCTGGAGCGAGGCCCACCCCACACCACCCTGCGCCAAGGAAACCTCTCTTGCTGATTCTGAGTCCCGCGGCGCCACAGCGCCAAGTGTTCTCCCATCCCATTGGCTTCTGCGCTAGAGCCTTCTAGTTCGCTGGGTGTCCTGGGGACTCTGTTGGGCGCAGCCCTTGGAGGGAGCTTTTTCTTTGCCTGGAAGAAGCCTGGCGTCTTAAGTACCACGGAGGGCCCACACCGTGCGGGTGGCCAAGTTCTGGGCAGCTCGGGGGACCCCTCTTGCTGTTTCTACTCAGCTGGTCAGTTTCTCAGAGGTCCTCCACTTCCTGGCTTTCACCTGGAATTGTGCACATCTCTAGCTTTCCAAGCTTTTCCCTGAAAGCCCCCAGATCTGAAGGAATTCCAGTGCTGCAGAGCTGGCCTCAGGCCTCTGTGTGTTCTGAGATTTGGTTCTGTGAAGGCAGGCATGCGTGCAGGGGCCAAGTGTAATTCAGGTCCTGCAACTGCACTTCTGCATTCCAAAAAAAGTTTTCACTTTTTTTTTGTGTGTGTGTGGCTGGGCTGGAGGACTTTGGCATCTCCGAGGATGCCTGCAAAAGTTATAAAAATCTGAGGGAACTATTCAAGGAGTGGGCGGTCAGTGTTCTCACTTCTCAAAGTGCATGGGTGTCCTACTTCCTCTGGGGGAGACTGTGCAGGCGGCGCGGCCAGTCTGGGGTGGGAATGCCTAGCCCAGTCCTCCGAAGAGCTAAATAAGGCTTCCATTCCAGAGGATGTGGATGGTCAGCCAGGGCTGCATCTGAGAGGACAGACAGTGTGCTGTAAAGCAATAAACTTTTTAAAACTGGGCCAGGGTGGAACGTCTCCAAACACAGAGAATTTCTGTAGTGAGTCAGTGGCCAAAATTTGGACCCTAGAGCCATTTCTCACATCTGGGCAAAGTCAGATTCTCAGACTGTGTGTTCCCAATGCTTAATTGCTTTCTGCAGCAGGGTTTTAAATGAGTACTGTAGAACAGGAGTCCTTTGCTCTACTTTGCATGCTACCATGCCACATAAAAATGCGGTTGGGGTGGGGGGCGAGCTTAGTGGTTAGAGACGTGGTTTGTTTTTTTTTTTAATTTTTTTATTGGATATATTCTATATTTACATTTCATTTCCGTTTTTCTGGTTCCCTGCCCCTCAAAGGTCCCACATGCCCTTTTCCCTCCCCCTGTTCCCCCATCTACCCCTTCCCACTTCCCTGTTCTGGTATTCCCCTACACTGATGCTTTGAGCCTTTCCAGCGCCAGGGTCCACTTCTTCCTTCTTGTCAGACATCATTTGGTATGTGGATTGTGTCTTTGGTGTCCCAAGATTCTAGGCTAATATCCACTTATCAGTGAGTGCATACCATGGGTATTCTTTTGAGACTGGGTTGCCTCACTTAGTATGATGTTCTCCAGCTCCATCCATTTGTCTAAGAATTTCATGAATTCATTGTTTCTAATGGCTGAATAGTACTCCATTGTGTATATTATATACCACATTTTTTGTATCCATTCCTCCATTGAGGGACATCTGGGTTCTTTCCAGCTTCTGGCTATTATAAATAAGGCTGCTATGACCATAGTGGAGCATGTATCCTTATTGCATTCTGGGGAATCTTCTGGGTATATGCCCAGGAGTGGTGTGGCTGGGTCCTCCGGAAGTATCGTGTCCAGTTTTCTGAGGAGGTTAGAGGAGTTTGCAGCAAAGCTTAACAACCTGAGTTCGATTCTTACATGATGGAAGTAGAGACCTGACTCCTTCCTGCAAGTTGCCCTCTGACTTCCAGACGCATGTCACATACCCCTCCCCCCTCCCTCTCGTCCTCCTGCCTTCCCTCATCTAGAGGAATAAGCGTTTTACATAGTAATTTTTAGAAAAATTAAATGCAGCAAAGGGCGTATAAGGTTTCCGGAGAAACACCAGAGATGGTGTTTGAAAGATTTCTCCAGAAGGTATGCTCGCAGAAATTCAAACTTTGTACTTTTATGGATGTCTGGAGCTTCCTGAAAGGTTTTGTGACAATAACACTTGGTATCCCAGAATTCCAGTGTACCAGGCAAGCACTTGACAGAACTCCTGCAGAGTTAGCTTCATTTTGTGTCTGGGTCCAGGCTGGTATGCGTCTGGTGGCGCTTCTGGGCTTGGGGCAGCCACACACAGAACACTGCTTTCTTTCAGCTTCTCTGCCCACTCCCTGCTCTGTGTACATGTTGATACTTTATATCTTTCTACATAGGAGACAAAGGTATATATATAGCTCAGTGGTAGAGTGCCTTAGCATTGGAGGCCCAGAGTTAGAGCCCTCATTTAAACACAGCTGAAACACAGGAAACAAAAGAACAATGGATAAGTAGACATCGGACATAAAAGATGTTAATTTGCAGAGTCCCAACCCCCAAGTCGGTGGAATGACTGCTTGTTGCCTAAAAGCCCCACCCCCACTCAACCTCTCCAAAGACTAAATCTGGTTCTTCCCTCCCCCCATGTTTCATACTTAGGTTTTGACTCTGGAAAACACCGGATTGTTTGGGGCTTCACAATGGTCTCAGGCCACCTTAAGGTTCAGGTTAGAACTGGCTTTGCTCCCTGCCATCTGACAGTTCTAGGGAGAGCATCAGTAGTGCCCTGCGCCTCTCTGTGTGGCTTGGAAGGCTGGTAGAAACACCTGCCTGTTTCTTGGATAGTGTACTGAAGAGCACACTCAACTAGCAGCTGCTTCTTCGATGATGTGCCCCTCTATGTGCCTTCGTGGGGAAGTAGTCTTTAAAACAGCACTGGCTGTCTCACCTGACAGCCTGCTCTTTTCATGTCCTTTTCTGTCCCCTGAAGCCTCCATCACTGAGGTTATGGGAACTGAGCCTGAAACCATCCGCTGGGCATTCCAGGCCACTCCAGTGCCAAGGAGTTGTTATAGACTGGTGGTGTGGCGGAAGCCCTGGTGCAGGAAGGACAGAGGCTATGAGTTTGGGAGAGCACTGGATTCCATGTATAGACCCCAGAGCAGCCAGGACCCGGCCTGCTAGACCTCTGTCAGTCTGTCAGAGACCTGGGGCTCATGCTTGGTTTCTGATTGCCTCTAATGTGTTTGGACTTGTGATATAGTCTAGACTAGCCGTTTTAGTCAACCTTGTAGGCTAACAGCTTTCCTGAAGGAGCAGGGGGTAATGTTTGTTCAGGTGTGCCAGGCCTGTGTGGTGTGGAGGAGGCTGCAGAGCTCTGGTAGCCTTGCACATGGGTGAAATTCCCAAAGAATGCTGATGCCAAGAGACACCAAGAGGGACCCATAGGTATGGAGATGGAGTTTGTTGTCCAGCATACTTGTCCCGTTTGTCATCTACCCGCACAGCATCTCCAAATAAGGCACCAAGGAGAGCAGCTTCCTACAGGCTTCCCGTGTAGGCTCAGTCACCCTTCCCCCGGAAGCACAATCACCCTTGCCTGAAGACTGGAGTTGGGCCTGGGGTGGTGGTGGTGTTCGGCGGGCTCTCCATACCTAGCATTGACAGGAGTGTATAAAGTACACAGAAAGTTCCCTGGCTCCTGACCATGTCCTGGGGACACCCCTGGCTCTGGTTTCTTAGCATGTTCTCTCTTCAAAATGGTCACAACGGGTGAGCTCATGGCCCTGGTCTCAGAGCCGAAGGATGCTCAGAGGGGTGAGCTTGATGTTTCGTTCCACTGCTCACAGCTCAGCCAGGGCCTGTGAAGATGCTCTTCATCCTGGCTTCTTGGGGTGCTAGCCCAAGAGGAGAACCCTCAGTGTCCATCCAGGGCTCAGTTGGGCCTGTGTCTGCACCACTAGACTATAACAACTCCTTGGCACTGGAGTGACCTTGTCTAGGTGACATGCATTGAGACCATTGGGATGCTCATTAGGGTTTATTCTGCTGGGACACCATACTGCCTGTACGCAAGATCTTGGATGCTTGTGTGGAAGATGCCGCCCCCCCCCACCCCGCCCCGTGGGGAAGCCATGTTAGTTTAGTCCTTCTATTTCTGCTCATCAAAGAAGAGGTGTGAAGACAGTCAGTCTACCTAGGACCCTGGACCAGGCAGCTCTGACTGGAAGTTTGATCCTAATGAAACCACCTTCCTGTAGTTTTCTCCCCATGGACCACTAGGCTTCCTTGTCTGTTAGTCGACTCCATTGGTGGTAACTGGGAGCTCTGGGTTCCCTTCCAAAGGAGCTTGGGTGTGATGCAGGCTTTGTGGGAAGAGCCTTCCTGGACCATCTTGTTTGTGCTCAGCTTGCTTCCACTCACTCCATGTCTCCAGTCTGTGCTCCCCAACATGTGGAGCTGAGGAGGAGTCTGGGGGTTGGGGTAGGGTAGCTGAAGTTTTGGATGTTGGGCAGGCTGGAGAAGAGGTGTTCTCTACAGAGATCTGAGGCCCACCGTCAGCAGATAGGCCTAACGTGTATCTACAAGTGTGGGCTTGAAGAATCACTGAGAACTGTGCTGGTTCCCATTGACAGGCCGTGCTCTTCTGCATGTCCTGTTGGAGAAACCGGCCTTTTCCTTCGCTCTTGGCAATAAGGAGAATCGAAAATAGATTCAAATGGATAAAAGTAAAGCTAAGGCTGTTAAGGAGCTAGGAAGTCAGGACTGTAGGCCTGGAGCTAGAGATTTCTCAGGGGCCAGGAAATTAAGGAAATGAAGAGGCGCCTGCAGGCTGCTGGCCCGTAGTGCCACTCAGGGAGACCTCTTGAATTTCACAATATCCAGGACACCCACTTGTTTTTTTACAATGACAGTTTTGTGGGCTTTGAGGGTGCCGAAGAAAATTACTTATTTAAAATATCATTGTTTTAATGGATCCAGTTTAAGAGCAGTTTAACTTTAATATGGTGCTTAAGTAGCGGGGACTCTGTCTTAGTCACTTTTTGGTTGCTGTGGCAAAACGACAACACCGAAGCAGTTTATAGGAGAGTTTATTTGGGCTCATGGTTCCAGAAGGATAAGAATCCGTCATGGCAGGGAGACAAGGCAGCAGAAACAGGAAGCTGGGAGCTCGCATCCTTATCTGCAGACATAAAGCAAGAAAGACAAACTGGAAGTAGGCAAGGATCTTAACTCAAAGCGCATGCTCAGAAACATACTTCTTTACGGCCACACCTCTTAAACCGCCTGGGACAGTTCTACCTATTGGAGGCCAAGGATTCAAATACTGGAGCCTACAAGGGACATTCTTATTCAAACCACACTGATGACTCTTTCTTGGGTTAGTTAGTCTCTGTGAGCCAGGAGTCCTTTCGATCAGGCTGGGGCTGTTTCCTTACCAAATTCCAAATGCCATATACCCACCACATGCACCTAACACACCAGGTATGTGGAAATACCTGGGGAGGGGCATTTTACTTCCCTGGTATCCTGGAACTTGCTCTGTAGACCAGGCTGGCCTCAAACTCACAGACATCCATCTACCTCTGCCTCTCTAGTGCTGGGATCAAAGGCGTGTGCCCACCACCATCTTCCAGAAATGCTTTCTTGTTGCTTGAAATGACACTGGTGATGGTTTAACATCTTTCAAAGTGGATAATTCTAGTACTTCGTGCCTTTTTGTCTTGTATTGCTTTTGAGAAACAGGAGTCCTGTGTCATCCTGTCCTACCCTATGTGTTAGATCTAATTTTATTTCTGGCCCTGGGACAAATACCCTGATCAAAACCAACTTTGAGAGAGAAGTAGTTTATCTGGCTTGCAATTATAGAGCATTAGGCCATTACTGAGGAAAGTCAAGGAGAAACCCTACTAGGCAGGAATTTGAAGGAGGCCTCCTAGCCACTCCACCCAGCGTTATTGCAGACCAAGGAACTCACTTCATGGACAAGGAAGTGTGTCAGGAGCCAGAGAGGGTATTGATGGCTGGACATCAGGCAGGCCTTAAACTTTTAGCTAGCTTTCTAAGCTGGCTAGTTTTATGTTCACTTGACACAAAGTACTGTCATTTGGGTACCTCAGCTGAGATGTCCCCACCCGATTGGTCTGTCTGTATGTGGTTTTTGTATGTGCCTATGGATGCTGGAGGTCTATACTGAATGTCTCCCTCGATCTCTCTATTTGTTTGAGGCAGAATCGCTCACTGAACCCAGAGCTCACTGATTTAGCTAGATTGGCTGTCTGGAAAGCCCCAGGACATTGGGGCCCCATATTCCTGTCTGTACTTCCTGAGCACTGGGATCACAGGCCTGGACTGGACTTTTTATGTGGGCGCTAAGATCTGAACTCAGGTCCTCGTGCATGCTCGGCCAGCACTGAGCTTCGCTTCCCCCCTTCCCCCCTCCCCCTCCCCTCCTCTATTCCCCTCCCCCTCCCCACACCATAGTATGTTTTAAAATAGAACCTAGATATCAAGAACCTGACCTTTTGGAGGACTGGGTAATTGTGTCCTGTAGTCAACCTCAGCTTTGTCCTCCTGATTAGATAAGCCCAGAAAGTCTAAAAGTCAAATGCCTTCTTCCCCAACCTGTGCATCTCACTATCAAAGACTGGAGGCAGGACTGGTGGCAGGACTCTGACTTAGACCAATTGCTGTTAACCTTTTGGGTCCCTGGGACTTTGCCTTGTGATGGATGCAAATGGACACTATCTGCCCTGGTCCAGTGTGAGGGCAGCCTTTGAGCCACATGGGTGGAGGCAAGCTGCCAGGATCGGCACACTCTGCAGCTCCCACGGTCGTCTTCGTTCTCTGCTCCTGGGGTGTCCTGGTGTTTCTGGCGTCTCTCCTGCAGGTTTTGGCTGCCTCTGTCTCTCCAGACTCCTGGCATTATCTTCTTTCTCAGGCGGTTTGCTGGGTCGGTTGCATGCTCACTGCACTCTCTGTCTATCTCCAGGTTCATCTCCAGTTTTGACAGAGGTATAAACCATGAAAATAGTTGCCCATACATTATCTATTTTTGGTTGTCTTATGATGGGAGAGTCTTGCCGGTCACTCCATCTTATTTGAGATTTATTTATTTATTTATTTATTTATTCATTCATTTATTATTTGGCTTCTTTAAATTTTTTTTGCTGCAAGGTGTGGTCAAAACAAGGAGTGGTCAGAATAAACTTCTGAGCTCACCACATTCACAAGTTCAGATTTTTTTTTGGAGGGGGGAATTTGAAACAATTGAACTATAGTGCTTTCCATTTATCTTTGGAGCATTTAGCCTGAAGTATTCTGAGGAGGAGTGGCAGGGTCCTGGTGTATTAGACGATGTGAATTACCCACACAGATGCTCTTGGCTGGACAGCTTCCTGTTGGCAGTTCTGCTTAAAGCCGGGGTTACCAACCACAGCCTGTGGGTAGCCTGCCTGTTACAGCTTGAGGTTTTGGGACAAGCCAGGACGGGGGGGGGGGCGGGGGGGCCCACTTACATTTTGTCTGTGGCTGCCTGCTAACCACAGAGGCAGAATGGAGAAGGTATCACTAGCTAGAAGTGTTTACCATCTGGCTCGTTTGCTTCTGTCATGTTGGGAACGTAGGCTCGAGGATGTCTCCTCTGCCTCTCATGAACCTGCCTCTCTTCCGTGGCCTCAAGGTTGCGATGGGAGCAGAGAGATAAGAGAAGGGGGTGTTGTTGAAGATAGCCCACAATGCTAAGCCTTCTAAAGGGAAGCCGGGAAGCCACACCTCTGCTCACTGTATTGGTGGGTTCTGGCGGTGTGTTTCACCCTGCTTTGGGAGTCCAGGGCAGTGGATCAGACATGTAAGTATAAAGAAGCGGCCTCAAGCAACTCATGTTCCCCAGCCGTGGAATCTTCAGATTCCCTTTCACTGACTGACATTCCCTTTCACTGACTGACTTTCTGTTCTGTGTACTTCTTGATAGGGAGCTATGTGGAAAGGTTGTAAACACTGGTCTCTTCTCAGAGGTGTGCACCAGCATGGTGTATGTGTCCCTCTGTTTCCATGTACTGTGATCCGAGGCGAATTTTACCCTCACCCCTAAGAGGAATGTAGGAAATACTACCATTAATCACAGTGGTCTTAAGACCCCCTTCCCGTGAGAAGCAGTGATGTGTACTGCTTGGGGGTTCATGATGGCCTGTTCATGAGTGATACATGATTATCTGTGCTAAAGGGTCAGTGGTCTCAGTGCTGGTCTTTCCTGAGTCCTTATAACAGGAGGACTGACCAGCCATTTACATAATGTGAGTTCTCCAAGGGATGAGAGCAGTGGCTTCTATCTTGACTGCTTTCAGGTAATTATTAAAATGATGAGTGATATGGTGAAGGACCAGAACAGAGAAACACAGGGAATACGTAATCCTCAGGTTCAGACCATCAGATTCTTGGGGCCAGGAGTCAGCTGCATTTCTAAACAAGCTTGGCTTCTGGTATGACCGTGTGTCTTGGCCCACAGTGTGCTAAGGATGTGTGGTTTCAGGCTGCTTAGGTTCTTGTCCTCTGGCTGGGGGGCTTTCATGCCTTCCTGTTTATCTACTGCAGCTCTAACACTGCTTATAAACCGGCAAGGTCTTAGGAAATCCGCCCCCTTGATATCTTCTTCCCTAGGGTCTCTGAAGCAGTCATCTCTGGGAGGAGTTTGGTTCAACAAACAAACATTATTAAATTGGCCTTTCCTGTTGGAGAGGGCTGAACAGCAGTCCTCACAAGTTGTGCTAGGAGTTATGAAACTAACTCCCTAACCTACTGATCAACCATTATTCTTATACAGCATTTAAAAATGTTGTTTTTTGAAAATAATACATTTTTGTATTAAAAATATTTTAAATACAGATAAAACAAAACAGCTTGTATTCTATCGTTAGATCAGATGCCTGTGTGTATGCTCAGGCATACATTGATATGTATGTTTCTTATGCTTGTCTTCAAAAATTATGGCATGATATATGTCTAGTTCTATAATGTACTTGTACACTTTAGCATTTGCCTACATGTTATATTGTGCATGCAAGTGTGTGAGTGTGTGTGCATGTTATAGGTGTGTGTGAATGTTATGTCTCTGTATGTGTATGTTTTGTCTTTGTGTGTGTGTCTGTGTGTGTGAGACCTATGCTTTGTGTATGTGTATATTATGCCTGTGTGTATGTTATCTGTGTTGTATGTAGTGTGTGTATGTGGTATATGTTAATGTGTGTGTCTCTGTATTTTGTATGTTACATATGTGTGTGGTGTATGGTATGTGTGCATGTGATATATAATGTATGTGTGTCTGTGTGTGTGATGTATGTTACGTGTGTGTGGAGTATGTTGTGTGTGTGTATGTGTTTTGTTGTTATGTGCATATGTGCGCAGAGGCCAGGGGTCGCTATGAAGCATCCTTCTTGCTTGCTTGGCTTATGTCTTTTGAAGGAGGGCCTCCCACTGAGCCTTGAGCCCACTGGTTGGCTAAGCTGGCCGGCCAGTGAGCTCTAGGGATCCTTGGTTCTCTGCCTCCCAGTGCTGCTGAGGGACTGACATCCACTGCATCCCTACGGCTGCAGACTCAGACTCATCCTCACGCTTGCATGGCAAGCGCTTCACTCAGCCATCTACCCAGTCCACATGCTTGCTCTGATCCTGTGTCTACTGGGTAATTGGAAGTTGTTGTTTATAGATAGGTAGATGAGATAGATAGATAGATAGATAGATAGATAGATAGATAGATAGATAGTTGATAGATTTATATGTAAGTTGATTTGTGGTTTAAGTGGGAATGTTCCCTCCACCCCTCATTGATTCACGTGTTTGGATACTTGGTCCACAGTGTCTTGGAAAGGATTAGGAGGTATAGCGTTAATGGAGATGTATCACTAGGGACAGATTTCATGGCTTCAAAGGCCTCCTATCATTCCCAGGATGCACTCTGCCTCCTGCTTGTGGATCAAGATGTGAGCTCTCAGCTGCTGCTCTAACTGCCTGCCGCTATGCCTTCCCTCCTCCATCATAGACTCTCTAACCCTGTGGAACTATAAACCTAATTAAACTCTTCCACAGGTTGTTTTATAACAGCACACAGATGCACATACTCACACTTGCATATATATATATATATATATATATATATATATATATATACACATACATACATACAATGGTAGGAATTGAATCCAGGACCTTAAGATACACCGACAGACCTTACCTTCAGGCTTGTCTTGTCATTATAATGAATAAAGTATTTGCTTCTGTGAAATCACAAAGTTTAACCAAATTCTTTTTTTTTTTTTTTTTTTTTTTTTGGTCTTTCGAGACAGGGTTTCTCTGCGTGTAGTCCTGGCTGTCCTGGAACTCACTCTGTAGACCAGGCTGGCCTTGAACTCAGAAATCCACCTGTCTCTGCCTCCCAGAGTGCTGGGATTACAGGCGTGCGCCACCACGCCTGGCTTAACCAAATTCTCATTACAGACTATTTCTCTCTCTCTCTCTCTCTCTCTCTCTCTCTCTCTCTCTCTCTCTCTCTCTCTGTATCTTTGTTTGTTTGTTTTTGTTTTTGTTTTTTTTCTGAGACAGGGTTTCTCTGTGTAGCCTTGACTGTCCTGGAACTCACTCTGTAGACCAGGCAGGCCTCACTCAGGCCTGCCTCTAACTCAGAAATCCGCCTGCCTCTGCCTCCCAAGTGCTGGGATTAAAGGCGTGCGCCATCACCGCCCTGCGTATCTTTCAAACCTAAACAATACTTCTAAAATACTCAGTGTACAGTTTCTGTGCGTATCAGTCTGGGTTATTTTTAGGGTATGGTTCTGTAATCTTCTGTGTGGCTTTGTTCTGCTTGGCATCTGATATGGTCCCTCCTGTTTTCTCCCTTCTCATAGTTTTGGTTAGAAGAGATGAACCTGTTAGTATTGATTGCTTGGGTCCTATAGGGCTGCACAAGTCGCACTGAGGTAAGCCTGTAACAGGGTGACAGTAAGGTGCAGAGGGGACAATCTCAGAACCGTGATAATAAGACTGAGTAGGAACCTGCATTTTTGTGGGGTGACTACATTTTTTATCACCATGGTTGGCTTTCTTCCCTGGTGCTTTGCTAACCAGCAGACTTTTAGAACAATTGAGGGTTTGCATCTCTCATTAAACTCTTGATTTATTTTTAAGATGAGTTATTTCTGTGTAGTTGAGGAGGACCTGGAATTCAACATATGGCTCAGAATAGCTTGCACTCTCAGCAATCCTCCTGTCTCAGACTTCTGAGTGTCAGGTTACAGACCCGTGCCACCATTCATGTGTCTGCATTCTTTGGACAGCTGTCTTTATTCTGGATTCTGATAGGTCCTGTTCTGTGGCTGTTTCTGGGCAGGTCAGAGGTGAGAACCTACATTTAAGAAGCCTGATCTTTTGTCCTCTGGTCCCCAGGCCCTGTTAATGACTATTTCTCAGTGTTCCTGGTAGGTATGTCCAAGACACTGAATAAAGGAAATTCCTGCAGTCTCTTGTCACAGCCTTATCACCGAGATCTACAGATAGCATTAGTTTGTGTGTGTTCCAGTTTGAAAGTGTATCCTGTGTGCATTTCATCTATTAACCATATATTGGCGGCTAAGAACTCTGCAACCCATTCCCAAATGGAACCGACAGGACTCCATCTGATGCCCTGTCTTGTCTGCAAGGCCCATCACAGCTGCCTGCTTTGAGACCAGGGCACATACTAACATCCTGCTCCATCAGGAATGTTTTAACAGCAAAATCAACAATACAGAATACAGAACCAACAAAGCTGTGGAACTCACCAAAGCTGGCCTCAGAAGGGACGCCATAAGGGCTGGAGCAGGAAGGCCACCTGTCCACGCTCCTCATTTGAAACAAATGTCTCAGGGGGCCTCAGGTTTTCCACCATTCTGCACCTGTCTACCACTGATGGCTGAATTCCAGATATTGGCTTTGGGGTTTCACAGAGATGGCATCTGCAAACAGCCATCTTCTTGAATTCCAGGAATGAACACTGTCCCAAACTCAGGGGATCCTGGCCTAAAGTGAGATACTGGCCCAAAATTAAAGGACTCGACCTAAAGTAAGGTGCTGCTGGATCTGAGACTCCTGGCCCAGCAGGTGGCCCTCTGTAAAGCCACTCCCAGCAGTTCCATAGGTTTTCGGGCTTATGGGAACAACCTGGGACTCTGTGCCTCAATCAGTTGAGGACAGGACAGCCCTATGCAAAGCAGTAAGATACTTAAAAGTTTCTTGGGGGAGATCATATCTTGCCCCTTGAAGATACAACCATCTTAAAGTTGTTCAGTTTCCCTACTCTTACAGAGAACCTATGGGGTGGAGATACAGTGTACAAAGTGGTGTGTGTGTGTGTGTGTGTGTGTGTGTGTGTTTGTGTGTGTGTGTGTGTATGTGGTAGTCTGACAGGAGACCCACTCCCCGCCTGATGTGGGATGTGATGGGTTAGGGCTGGATGCTGTGAAAGGTAGGACTTGGATATTGAAGCTGGGCTCACAAGGTAGGCTCAGGAAGGCCCCATCAGAGAACACTGGCCAAGGTGTGCTGATAGTTCTGTTGGTGAGTGGGCTATGAACTTGCAGGGCTGAACCCTCTCTTTCATATGTTGACTTTAGTGGACACAGAGAGGCTGTAATGCAAACAGGAAATTGCCTGAGTATAGTTTTCCATGTGTGCTTCCATGGGTTTTTTCTAATGAGCCAAAACAGATGTTTAAGAAACATCTCATTTTTCCTTTTGAGGAAGGGACATGGAAATACCTTGAGACTGTAGGGGCCGTTCCCAAAGCTACTTTAATTTGAGAGACAACTTACCTTTTCTAAGACACTTCAGACCTCATGCTAGTCACTCACTAAGAAGAAAGGACAGCAAAAGTAGAAAGCCAGACTCACTATGAGAAGGCTGTCAGCAGAGATGGGAAATTTCGATTTAGCAATGATTGAACTTAGGCTAATATCCTCTCCCTTTTAATAAGTCCATCGCCACTCAGGAAGATGTCTTCACACAGAAACTTAGGAGAGCTGAGGATGAAGCTGAGCTGGAAAAGCACCTACGTCAAATGTAGGAAGCCCCAAGTTCCACGCCCCAGCTGTGATGCATAAACTGGCCTCGGTGCTACATGACTATAATCCCAGAACTCAGTAGGATCTGATATTCAAGCTTATTCTTGGCCACATCAAAGGTTTGAGATCAGCCTGAGCTACACTTAGCCCTTTCTCAAACAAAACAAGTCATAGGAAAGAAGCATGCCCCTCGGATATAATGCAAGAGACGGCATTGTGTTTCTCCAGTGGAAAGCAAGGGCTGCAGTGTGTCGGAAGTCCTTGTCATTAAAGTCACGGCCCTCCTCTTCCTTGTCACCACTGGCCTTCCTTTAGGGAGGAAGATTGGGCTCGTTGCTTCCTGGAGTGAAACAAATGTTTCTCATGATCTATAACCAAAAGGGCTGCACTTTTAACTTTTAAAATAGCAATTAAAAGAGATTAATGGTCACTGTTGTTGCCTTTTCAAATGTGTGGGATGTTTGTGTTAGCATAACAACAAGTTGACCAGAGTTAACCTGTTGTTTTTCATCCTATGATCTTCTTACATCAGTGTCTGGGTCATCCCCTGCGTTCCACCTACCTCTTCACCCTCCCACCTACCCATCTGCCTATCCACCACCTGTCCACCCACTCAGCCAGCCAGCCACTCATGAATTTACCTACCCACCCACCTGCCTCAGCTCACCATCCCTTACTGGCTCACAAAGGGAGTCCCTGTGTGTCAGGTGCTGGTGTGTGTGTGTGTGTGTGTGCCCTGTGGTCAGGCCCTTGTTGTAGGGGAAGGGCTCAAGTCATAGGGCACAGCCAGTGGTATCAGAAGATTCGGCTGTGTTTCCTATTCACCGTCTCCCACCATGGTTTAAGACCAGGGCTGGGATCAGGCAGAGCTTGTGGAATCTTATGGAAGAGTGGGAGGAAGGATTGGAGGCCAGAGAGGTCAAGGACACCACAAGAAAACGTACAGAATCAACTCACCTGGGCCCTTGGGGTGCCAGTCCCAGGCTGCTTTCTCTTCCTGAGTGCCCCTCTGGGACACAGAACCTTTATCATTTCTACCTGGTATATGTGTTTGTGGAGTCCATTTCACTATTGTTTCCTCCAACCTTAGGGAAGCAGCACAGACCCGTCGGGGTCAGCAAGCCTGGGGTCAGCTCTTCCCTGGGTAGGGTTGGCCTGTGGCCTTCTGCTGGCTGCCTGACTCCTGGATGGCCGCCCAGTGGGATAACATGATTTATCCATCCACTTGGCTGCACCCAGAGTGTTCTGGTCTCTGTGCAGAGCAACCTTGCTTAACCCGCTCAGTTGTTTAGAGAATTATGTTTTTGGTACACTACTATATCCACTGTGTAAGCGGAAGAAGGGTGGCCTTTCACCTCCCTGCCTGCCTATCTGTCCGCGATGGGGGTTTTCATGCGTCACTGCCGTTAGATCACAGCTCCCATATAGGTGGTCTTATATTTCAGATGCCTCTGTTAGGGTGTTGAGATGAGACTGAGATTAAATCAGTAGTCTGTAGCTCCGGGAAGTGGCTGGTGAGAACCCCCCAGAAGAGCAGTCAGCTGGGAGTCTGCTGAGAGGAGCCTGGGCAGCCACCTCTGCCCCTGTTCAGCGCCAGGACTTGAATTCCCGGCTATTGCTTGATTGAAAAGGGAAGGAAGGTCAGGAGGGAAGGAAGGTTCTTAGTACGAGAGCCAGCCCATTGATAAAAGATTTTAAACGTACTTTAATTAAGGAAACTTGCTAACCATGGCTCTGTAATCCACAAGACATACAAACGCAGTCCCCCGCCACTCCGCCCCCCTCCCCCCCCCCCGGGGATATCTTTTTTCAAGTATTTTCTCAAGTATTTCTTTTCAAGTATCTTCTAAAGGAAAACCTGTAATGCCCACGTCCCTGTGTCTTCCTTCACCGTGCTCTCTCTGCGAGTGTGCAAGTTTGGCCATGTCTGGTTCTGTGTGTTTCCTTGTGTACACTGTGCATGCCTGTGTGCGTGCTCTTCGGCTGAGTGTTTTTGCATGTAGAGGCTGAGATCTCCTTGTGTACCGGGGAGCTCTTCTGAGGCTTGTAGCAGGTCCCATCAATCGCCTGAGGGTGTCTGCTATCTTGAGTCCTCTGATGGAATCCCCACCTCAGACCTCAGACCGTGGGAAGCGTTGATCTTAGTCTCATTTTCCAGCTCCAGAAGCAAACTGTGGGAGGGCTCTGAATCCTGGGGCTCACGGGGCAAGAAATGAGCTCGCCATCACACAGACCAGAGCTGGAAAACCGCCTTCCCACAGAATACCAGAGGACCAGGGGCCTCTGAAATCTCCTACCCTGAACAGTGAGTCACTCCTGTGTCCTGGGAAGGGGAAGGCACCACCGCTGCACCAGGGCCTGTTCTTTGAATTAGAAGATGCAGTCACTCAGCACCTGTGTCCTGTTTTCATAACAGGAAGACGTGCCCAGTCCTCTTCCAGCCTCAGAGGACGCTCCTCTAGGCCAGTGCTGGAACTCTGCGTGACTCTGCCAGGCGCGGGTCCTCTGATGGTCCTCTGCCGGCCGCTGCTGTTTTCTCGGCTGGTTCCGATTAGGAAGATGTCTGGCTGGCTGGGTTTTCACCGCCACACTTACTTGGAAATGATGGGTTTTATGCTCTATCCTGTGTTGTTTCTTTCCTACCTCCCCGTTTCCTTAGAATAAGGTCTTGAGACCTTCTCCCTCTTGATTGGGATGTTGTTCTCACTCTTGACTCCCAAATGCGGGGCCTTTCTGGAACAGAATGAAATGGCCTTGACAGAAGTCTACAAGTATAGCATTCTGGCCAATTAATCAGGAGGTGGGGAGAAGACTGCCTTCAGTTTTCAGCATCCATGGGAGATGTTTTGGGTTTGTTCCCAGGGAAACAATATGCATGGGCTAGCGTATTCGAATTGTTTATTCATAAGGCGGAGCAGAAGGCTTTGCAGTGCTTGTGTTTGCAAGGGGGCCTGAAAAACAGCTCTGTAGTAAACAAACGCTAGAAATGCATTGCACTTCTGAGCCCAGCAGTTAGCCGGGCCTGCAGCATGCTAGCCCTGCCTTCTGTGTCCTAACTCCCTGGGACATAGGGACAATTTGAGTCTAGTTTTGTCCACCTAAGCATTTTACACTTTTAAGTGACTGAGTTTACGCAAGAGTTTCATGAAATTGACATTCAGTGTGGCGAGTGTTGGTTCACTGGTTAGGGAATCGTAGACCTGATAGAGGACACAGTGGGGAGACACTGACCCTAATACTCAATAGCCCGAAGCTCTTCCACAAACAAGCAGACCTCTCTCCCTGTTCAGCATCCCTGGGCCCTGCACGTGTTTCAATCCCTGTTGCTATGAAAAATATCCTGACAAAAGAAGCTTATGGGAGAAAGGACTTATTGTAACTCACGGTCCCAGGTTCCAGTCCATCACTGCAAGGAGATCAAGTCAGCAGGACAGTCTGGAACAGTGAGAGAAGGAGTGTGTGTGTGTGTGTGTGTGTGTGTGCGCTTGTCAGTGGTTCAGCTTAGGTTTTCTTTTATATAGTCTCAACCCAGGGAATGATGCCATGTGGTTCTGGTCTGAGCTTTTCCATATCCATTTATGTAATTACAACAATCCCCCACAGAGATGCCTACAGGACCGCCTACAGGACCACCTGGTCTATACAGTCCCACATCTTTCCGGGTGATTTTAGGTTGTGTCAAGTGGACAATTAAAACCATCTACAGCCAGAGTCCTCTCCCTTTCAGGCACACATGGCCCTGTCTCTGGAGCTATCTCTGGAGCGCGCACATACACACACACACACACACACACACACACACACACACTAGAGCTCTCTGCTTACAGCTGCGGCTTGCACAGGCATCACTGCAGGTCTAACCGTGCTCACCTAGTTACCCAGATCACTAGGGAAGCTGCCCAGTTAACCAGTCATGTGAGAGCCTCAGTACTGGGTTTTATAGCTTCCATGTCCTCTTCCTCTTCCATTATTAGTGCAGCACGGCTGAGCACAGTTCCCCTTGGGCACCCTGGGCACCCTTTCCCAGGGCAGCCTCTGCTTGCATGGGTAGCGTTTGAAGAGGTAAGGAAACTAGAAGTAAGCACACATGCGTGCCCATGGCACCTCGACATGCGTGCCGTTCAGGCCCTGCTGTATTTTATAGATGGGTCGGCATCCAGACCCGTTCGGGCTGAGCAAACTTAGCACAACCGACTTTCCCATACCGAGCCGATGCTCAGCCGCTGACTCAGTGCGCTCACGCATGGCTGCACAGGAAGGGCAGCCTGGATAGGATAGGACATGGGCATGTCTGGCACTCCCCCGGTTTGGTGCTTTAGGAGGGAGCTCCTGGCTTGTTAAAAGCTGTGTGGCTTCTATCCCAGGAAACAGTCCAGGCTCTGAAACAACTGTTGTGTTTCTTCAACCGTCTCCCACCCCCATCTTCATAAGTCAGGTTGCTCTTGTGTCTGTCACTTTCTTTGTTTTCTTAAGTGAGGAGGAAGTGATGAACTAGACAGACACACAAGAGTGAGAGACAGACTGACAGACAGACAGACGTGGGGGCAGGGAACTCTCATGGGCCATCCTCATGAGGCCCTGGCTTATAGATCCCTTTGAGATACTTCTCAAATATATTCTCCTTACTACCACATAGTACAGTGTAGTAGAGTAGTAGAGTAGACAGCAACTCCTCAGCCTGAGCTTTGGAAATGATGTGGTCAGAGAACTTGAGGGAGCTCTCTCTGGTCTGTGATGGAAAACTATATTCTTCAAAGTCACCGGGAATCTAGATTGTAGCCCCCATCCCCCCAAAATACCCTATATCAGGGTTTATATTGGAAAACCATCTCTGAAGAATAAAGCAGGCACTGAGGTGACTTTTCTGGCCGCCATTTTACTGTGTGCATGCCCGGAAGTGCTGAGCCTCTGCTCACTGCCGGCACAGCGGGTTCCTGTGGGCACAGGGAGAACTTTTAGCCCCAGCCCTCTGAGCCTGGTGTTTATTCATGAATGGTGTGTGTGTGTGTGGCTTTCTAAGTATGACATTTGGTATAAAGTTTCACAGAGTTATGTTTGTGGAGACAAGATGTCCGTGGATCCATTTTGGGCATTTGGGGTAACTAAAGTCACTAGAGGACAAAGTGGCTTCTTAGGAGTTTTGTGGCTAAGAAGGTAGATAGAGTCTGTTGTAGAGGTTGTTGGGGCACCCAAGATGGATGGCTACTTTGACCTCAGAGGAGCCTGGGGGCTTGCCTCTTGCTTTGGTGCAGTCATCCTTGGTCAGTGTCCTTCTTTGCAAGGGGCCCAGGGATCATGGTGAGCAAGACTTGTGAGAACCCATCTGTCCAAGTGGGGTTTCTATAACCACCCATATGCATAGTTACAGTGTCAACAGGGAACCAGCGTGGACACAGGGCAGGACCTTCATGCTTCTCAGGATGTCATTTCTTAGTGCTGATCTATGCCAGTTTTAATTTTAGTAACTGATAAAGGGGAGTATGTGTCTATGTGTGGTAGGGAGAGCATTCCTAAGGAAGTGTGGGCACCTGAATGCCGAGCAGGGTCCCAAAGGCCTCTGGAGGCTGGAATCCTGAGCCAAGAAAAGTGAGGTGAGGCTCATTAACTAACTGTTCCTGCTGTGCTGTGCAGAATCGTGCCCTGGGCCACAGGGATGTCAGAAAAGCTAGTAGACCTGCTATTGACCTGCTCGGCTGCTGAGTGATATCGTCGATGGTTGTAAAATGTTCCCGTTACCTCAAACTCAGCAGCGGAACTCAGGGGCAGTTACCCCGTTACCCCCATTTTCCCTAAACATGGTTCAGTGTTGTTCTGGGACTACTGATTTTTGTATGTGAGCAGATTTCCTTTCTGTGCTGCCTGCTGGGACACTCAGGCCAACCCTTTGTGTGTGTGTGTGTGTGTGTGTGTGTGTGTGTGTGTGCTCTATACTGCCCTAATTATCACAAGAGAGCCACAAACAAGGATGTTAAGCAGAGTACAGCCTGTCATGAAATCACCTCGTAACTCTGTTAGCCATTCTGTACAATCAATGTGACTAGCTGTTCCTTCACAGCTGCCCGGCAGATGTTGGGGTAGCTTCTACTCCCCTCCCCTCCTCTTCCCTCTCCTCTCCTCCCCTTCTCTTCCCTTCCCTTCCTTTACCTTCTTTCTTTTCCATTATTTTAGTTGGGCTATATCATTAATGAATTTCATTTTCATACAATACATACAATCACTTTATATTTTTATTTTTAAACCTGTGTGTGTATGCGTGTTTTTGTGTGTAGGTGCACATGCCATGTACACTTCTGTGCAGGTCAGAGGATAGCCTTGGGTGTTGGTCCTCAGGTGCCTTTTCAGTTATTATTTAAGGTAGGGTCTCTTCTTGGTATGGAACCTTGCCAGTATACTAGGAGTACAGATGCACCTCACTGAACTTGGCTTTTTACCTGGTTCTCTGGACAGAGCGTGGGTCTGCACACGCGACTTACCAATCGGCCCTCTCCAAGCTTTGCATGTTTTTCATATGGGCTGCATACATACATATCACTTTGGAGCTTTACTAGTTACTTTTGTGATGTTTTGACAAAATTGTGTGACAATCACAATAGAGGACAGGTTTATTTTGAGTCACAATCTCAGAGGTGCAGTCCACCACAGCAGGGATCCCTGGCTCATGGTATCAGAAAATACAGCCCATCATTCCTAAAAGGGCATAAATCAGGGTCTCAGAGGGGATACAGTCCATCTGGCAGGGAAGACCTGGCTCACAGGCTCAGAGTGGTCCAGTCCATCATTGCAAGGAGGGCATAGCAGCAGGGCTTCATTGTAGAGCTTCCTCATGTCACACGGACTATGAAACAGCAAAGGCTTTGGAACTAGGGGTGGACTCTAAGCTCTTGTCTTATGTAACTTATTTCTTCCAGCCAGACTTCAACTCCTAAAGGTTCCAGAGCTTCCCAAAATAATGCCACCATCCTAGGAACAAATGTCCAAAATGTAAGCTTTGGGGATGTTTCAGATGTGGGGGTTAATTCGCAGCCATTCCTATGGGTACTCAACAGTACTGTCAGTTCAAGCCCAGCACAGCCCGCTGCGGCTGCCACAAAGCTTCACATGGTTGCCCATCGTCTATAGGAAGAACCATTTTCAGGCCAAGATGGATGTAGGTCTGCACGTCCCCTCATGGATGCTGGCCGAGATGTGAGAGCCTCAGGCTAGAGACACAGGATGTTGTTGTCTTAGAACAGCACTTGGCATCAGATAGCATTGTTTGCCCAACCTGTATTCCTTGTGGTAATGCTGGCAGATACAGCTAGTTATGGGAGAGGAACACTGAGCCTTGGGACATCACTGCTTCCATAGAGAACGGTAGACAGTCTGTTCTTGGCAGAAGAGTGATGCTGCCCCATCCTTCAGGGTTGCATACTGCACATTCAACACAGAGGAATGGCTCAGATCAGTGGGAGCCCAAATCTTGCATCCTCTCAGGAACATGCATCGAGGCTTGGACTTAGGAGCACCGACAGCCTCTTCCCACAGCACAGCCAGGACACACAGCTTTCTCAGACCAGGAGCTATGGCTGGGGCAGGACCTATCTCTGCTGTCAAAGTGTGGAAAGATATCTCTAGAGCTCCACGCTCTCTCCTGAGGCCCAGATACATGGCTGTCACTTTATTCTGGGCTCCCAGGCTGGAAACCAGAGATTTCAGCGCTTCTCCATTGCCCACGCTCTCCCTACACAGTTCCCTCTGCGCTGGTGTGGTGACTCTTCTCTTCAGGGTGGTTCTGTCAGTGTTGACTGTTGGACAGACAGCCCCACAGGTTATGCTTCTCAGCCCCCCTTTTCATGATGCCAAAGTCATGTCTGATCCTTATACCTGACTGTGCCTTTCCTTTGCTCATGGCTTATGTTACTTTGGGAAGGAGCTTGGGTCTCACCTCCTGGTGAGCAGCGCCATGCCTTGTACTCCTGATTAGAGCCGATTACTGGATGCCACCATGACAATGAGACCGATAAACAAGCATGTTTGTAGATACGATGGACATCGCCTCCTAATGTCGCCAGCCTATTGTCAGGGCAGAAGATAGACGGGAGGTACGGTGGGGTTAGCAAGGGCAGAGGTCACTGAAGTCCTCCAGTGGACTGGCAGGTCAGAGATGAGGTCCGTACGGTTGAGAGGAAGTGAGGAACTCTTCCATCATCCTAGCTCCGCGAGCCTTACACTCTGGCAGAAAGCAAGGCACATTTCTCTCCCACTGAGCTCTCTGATTGGAACCATGTAGAGACAAGAGGATGAGCCTTTCTTTAGACAGTCCAGGCCTTTGGAAGTTCTCAGCAGGACAGGGAATTCAAAGCAAATATTAGCTCCTGGGTTTACACACAGCAGAGATGGGAAGATAACT
The DNA here is from genome assembly GCA_964023405.1 of Apodemus agrarius. Lineage (NCBI taxonomy): Eukaryota > Metazoa > Chordata > Mammalia > Rodentia > Muridae > Apodemus > Apodemus agrarius. The sequence continues at coordinate 94,226,287 of OZ030011.1, read as the reverse complement.
TGAGAAGGCCCATTCTTCCCAGCCTAGAAGCCTGGGTGTGCCCCCTTGTTCCCAGGACAAGGCGCATTGTTCTGGCTGGGGCAGGGTTCTGGTGGGGGTTCCTGGGTCATGTCCATCCCCAGGCTTTGTAGGAGCTTCGGCAGCCCTACGAGCTCTCTCAGTGGCTGGGCAGGGAGGGTACCAATTATTCTCAGGCACCGAGTCCCCATGTTCCCTCTCTAATCTAATCTTCCTGGGAATACACTGGCAGATGGCTGCTTTGTGCACATGGACACTTTTTTTTTTTTTTTTTACAAAGGGTACAAAAACCTTTGGCTTCCCTGCTGTGTATGACACAGAGTCTTCCCTTGCCATACCCAGGTATCCTGGCTGATGTAGAGGGGGCCCCTCTGCGGGTCTGGGGCTCGCTCTTGTTTGTTCCACTGTAGAAATCTGGCAACACTGCCAGGAGACAGAGTCTGGAGAGACCCGGGGGTGTGGTGTGTTATCTAACAAGGCAGAGGAGCCTGCTGTGAAAGAAGAAGTGTCTTTGGTTACTTGTATTTGCCAACTTAATGTCTGAAAGACTTGGTAAATGCAGCTGGGGTTACTTAAAAATGCATCTTCAAAAAATTTTTCAGAAAAATGAATGCAGCAGGAGTTAGTCATATTGAGTGAATAAAGTCAGCCCCAGGAAGACAAATAATTCATGTTTCCCCCATTTGTGTGCCCTAGGCTTGATTAGACAAATAATAATAATAATAATAATAATAATAATAATGATAATAATAATAATAATGTATAGAGGTGACATAAAATAGAAGTAAACTGTTTAACATGACAAAGGGGGCTAACGCAGCAGGGAGGGGGGAAAGGAGGCTTGTAGGATGTACGTCAGGAATGAGTTCAGAGGACATAGTGCACACAATATAAATGCCCTTATGTCACTGTATAATAAGAAGTGAGGAAACACAAAGAAACACACTTGTCTCACTAGTAGGCAGTTTTACTTTTGTCTTTTAATGGTAAAAATTATATGTATACCAAATTTTTTTTTAAAAAAAATTTCTTATGGTTTACCATCAACTAAAAAAAAAAAAAACAAAGCCCACCTTACTTGGATTTACCTGTTCAATGTTTAGGAGGGACTTGGAGTGCCTGAGGGGCCATGTTTTGCACAGCTCTCCCTTAACTTGTTCCCTGAAAGACTTGCTAAGACATGATGGAAGGCAGGAACTCTAGCCTAGCTGGGCTCAAGGCTTCTGATAACCTGGAGTTGAGTCTTTGCCTGGGGACAGTTGGCACTGGACTAAGTACCTTTTGAAACCGAGTGGATCATAGTTTAAAGATGTTTTCTAAAGCATTTACAGTGCAATTTTTAAAAATGTTGGTTGTTAAAAAACCATCACCAAGATCCAGAACCTAAAACAAGCAGCTCATATAAGCAGGGTTTGATCCTCAATCTTCTTTCATACTCGTGGGGCCCAGACTTTAAGCCTTTAAAAAACTCTGTTGAATGTTTGTTGTTTGTTTGTTTGTTTGTTCTTAACAAGATCTATTTTGTTGTTTATTTGTTATATTTACTGAGTACATGTATGACTGTGTGTGCATACCTCTCACTATGGAAAAGGGGATTGAACTTAGGTTGACTGGCTTGTCAGCAGACACTTTTGTTAGCTGAATTCTCCCGTTAGCTCAGTTTTGTTTTTTAAGAAGCTCATTCGTGAAGGTACATCATGGAGCTCTTCTCTTAGAGCTGAGCCGTATAACCTCACTATCTTAGCATGCCTGAGCACACAGCAGGGCTTCATCACAGTACTTGCACTCATGGAGGTTCTGTTAAGCTGTGGGAAGTTTGCAAACTTGGACTCTCTCTGCTTCAGAGCCACAGAACCTCAGAAGTATATGTAAAGTCACAGTGGGATCCATCCAGGGCCCTGACAGGATTTTTCTTTTTCTTTCTTTTCTTTTATTATTTGAGATAGAGTTTTTCTACATAGCCCTAGATGGTCTGGACCTGACTGTGTCAGTTAAGATAGCTGCCAACCTACAGATATCAGCCTACCTCTGCTTCCATTAAATACATACACCATCATACTAGGCCTAATATGGCTCTTGTTATGGCTTTTGAGACTGCACCCAGCTTTTCTAAAACCAATATAGTTATAAGGAGTTTGAATGGTGCATAGTGAGGAATGCTTCTGGGTCAAGACAGCAAGTGCCAGGCCCTGGAACCAGGAGTTGTGCTTGACTGCTGGATGGAGGAGACCTATGTGTGTTGTGGAGGAGGTAGAAAGCTTGCTGTTTTACCTTCTCTGCAACAGTTGTGGCAGTCATTGAATGGGTTAATTCCATCAGTGATTCTGACTTCATTAGGGCCAAGGGTCCCACTAGCTGTTAGAGGAACACTCTTCACAAGATAGGAAGTACATTCTGATTAGAGGGTGGAGAGTGGAATTGGAGATGGAGGGACAGATAGATGATGCAGGAGGTGAAGTAGATGTGAAGTCTAGTTACACCTTCCTATAGCTAGACCCGGAAGGCCGGGGCGTCTGAGATACCACTTTCAAAGTCCTATGCTGAGCTAATAGGAAAGGATACCTTGGAGGGGGGGGGCGGGGATTGTCAGTCAAAATGTGTCCTAGCTAGGGTTTTCATTGCTGGGAAGAGACCATGACCAAGGCAACTCCTATGAAGGACAATTTAATTGGGGCTGACTTACAGGTTCAGAGTTTCAGTCCATTATTGTCAAGGCAGGAGCATGGCAGCTTTCGGGCAGGCATGATGCAGGAGGAGCTGCAAGTTCTACATCTTGTTCTGAAGGCAAACGGAAGACTGACTTCCATGTGGCTAGTAGAAAGGTGTCAAAGCCTACCTCCACAATGACACACTTCCTTCAACAAGATCACACCTCCATATAGTGCCACTCCCTGGGCCAAGTGTATTCAAACCACCACACAGTGCCAAACATTTTTCTCCTTAAACCATTTGAAAGGATTTTGTTCTAAACACCCTGGTGATGTTGAGTAGAATGTACTCACATGTTCAAGGCAAGATGGAACTAGAGAATGTGTTCCCACGTTCAAGGTGAGATGGATGCTGAAGAGTAAACAGCTCCTGCCTAGACAGGATGGTCAACAGGACACCAAGTCCTCTAAGAGAGGAGGACTCTGGAGATGTGGAGTGTATAGGTCATATAACCTTCCTCAGCCCCTTTGCATGGCAGTCTGTATCTGAAAGATCTCTTAACATTTGAATAGAAGAAGATGTACTTAAGCATGCTAGGATAGGATGTTATCATTCTCAGCAAAATGTATGATTGCAACCCACAGTATTAAGGCAAGGCAGTTCAGCATTCTGGCTGAGGCCCCTTATCCTCCTGCACTTAAAGACCCCTTTTCCTTGCTGTGCTTCACTGGTGGGGACCTGCAGAAAGAGAATACCTGTAAAATCTACTGTGTGCTCTCTGTAGCACGCCTCTACACATCATCGAAGATCAACCATTTCCATCAGAAAATGCCCCCAGTATCATCCTCAAACACAATTTACTGAGCTCAGGAAGGACACTTGACAGCTGCAAGATCAAAGCTGCCGTGAGATGTAGTCTAGGAGATCCAAGTTTTCTCTCTAGAACCCAAGTGAAGGCAGAAGGAAAGAACCTACTCTACCCACAAAACTGATCATTCCACATGTGTACCCTCCAAACATGCACACGCACACACACACACACACACACACACACACACACACGCAAGTAAACAAGCACGCATGCACACACAGATCCATAGTGGAGAGGTTGTAAATGGCCATGGTCATTAGGCTTAAGCATGTCCCTCAGGACAGGGACAGGTAGGCAGCTGGCAGTGGCAGACTTCCAGGAAACTGCTGCGTGGAACCTGCCGAGTCCGTGCCCACCTTCTCCACCAGCATTCATGCAGTTCAGAGCACACTTTCCCTCCGACTCTAAATTCTCCTTCTGAACTTATATGTTTCTCCAGCACATACCAAGCCCTGCCCTGCCCTGCCCTGCCCTGCCCGTCCCATCTCTGCTCAGTTTCCAGAAGTGTCATTCCAACGTTGGGCAAACAGTTTGCTAATTTACACCATAGGAATTCCCATTTAGCTGTAGACATGGGTTCAGTGGATTGTAAAGGACAATACATTGATTCCCTCAAGCCCCTTTTACTACTAATGTCTCAAGCTATGGATCCCCCATCCTCAACAGGGCTCAGCAGTCTTCAGTGATTGAAGAGAGAAAGGGGTGTGTGTCTACAGTTCCCTCAGCACAGAGCTTTCCAGCAGCAACTCTATTTACTTTCCTTCTTCCATTATGCAAGTATCCCTCCTCCCTATGGCTCCTCCTCATCAGTTGTCTGATGACGGTTTTGTTCCCAAGCCTCTGTTTTCTGTGTCCTCTCTGACTCCTACAAGCAATGATCTGCTTGTAAGTATGGCTCTCATCTCCACTGTGAGCTGTGTATGGGATTATGGTGTTCAGTTGCAGTCATTCAGAAAGTAAGTGTGCTGTGGAAGACTCTGCCAATAGACATCCTAACAGACAGGAAATGAGCTAATTTATGTTTTCATTCCCCTATGGAGAATGACGCTGTCTTCAACCATCAAATGCTACAAAGCCCCAGTTTGTAGCATTATTTTCATTAACAGGTATTCATTCATAAGCACAGAAATTCCTTTAGTACAGCCCAAACCAAGCCTTGTTAAAAAGAATACAAGGTCTAGTTTTAGGGTGTTTTCAGCTGTCATTCAGTAGCTATTCAGCATTTCATGATGGCGGCTGGTCTGTCTGGGGCTGGTGATGGAGTACTTAGGGTCTTGCCAGGAGAGAGGGCTTGCACCTGCCCTGTAATAATTCTGATTTTGAAAACAAGAACGTATTTAGAATATGTCCTCTACAAAGGAGAGGAGACATTAACTTCTTTAGATGAGTGGTATGAGTCTACACTCCTGGAGGAGTGTGTATCAAGTCAACAATGTCTTCAAGTCTAGGGTACACCACACCCACAATCTGTGCATCAAGAGCAGAAAAACAAGGTCAACTGCTTTTGTACTCAGCAACTTTTGACACCGTGACACCAATGATCGCAGAGGTTCTCTATAACATGTAAAGATAGTGAAATTCACCTTAAAAATCCTGTGAAATTTTCCTTTAAAAAAAGGCTGTGAAGAGAAAATGGTAATAAAATCCCATCATGTATTCAGACATCCAGTTCAGCTCCATGATGCCTTACCTCTGGGGTATTTGTAGGCTTACTAGTAGAATCAAATACTAAATACTAAAATACAAATCACAGCCCACAGTGAGGCGTGATCTTTCTATCTCACTGTGGGCTGTCTGTGCATTGAGGCACTGACAGGGTTAAGTACGTCATCAGTGAGCAAAATGATTTTGGTTCTCAGACCAAACAGAAGATACTCATTATTTTTAATTTGTTGACCGAATCATTCTTAATATTTAAATTTAAAAATAAATGCAAACATATGGTACTTTGTAATGGGGAAAAAACATTACTTTAGAAGTGGTGTTATTGAAGATTACAATAAATGAACTTTATATGTAATCCTTAAATATGATGTTTTTGTTTTTAGTTAGTTCCTTCTAGTTAAGGTACAGAACACTGAGTGGGGTGTGTATCCTAAGTTATTGAAGAAGGAGATTCTGAGAAAGACTTCCCAGAGAAAGATTTAAATCTGGATTTTTGGACTGTGAAGATGGCTTCAAGGGATGAAGACCTGCATTCAGATCACTGGCACCTGAGCTGGATGTGGCCATGGATTTCCCTGTAACTGTAGCCTCCACATATATACATACATGTGCCCATATGTGTGTGTGTGTACACACGTATGTACTTACAGATCCCAAAACAACCAAACAAAAATCTTATATCTTTTTATTTTATTCTTTTGTACTAAGTTATATCTTTAAAAGGTTATATTGCATTTATTTATTTTGTATGTGTGCACTTTTACATGTGTGCCTGTATACCATAGTATGCTTGTAGAAAGCCAGAGGACAACGTTTGGGTTGGTTCTCTCCTTCTCCCACGCGATGCCGGGGAGTGAGACTTAGGTTGTCTGGTTGGGTGGCAAGTTTGGCAGGGAGAGCCTTTATGCCCTGAGCCATCTTGCTGGCCTCATGAATTACAGTTTTGATATTTAATGCAGTCATGAACTCGGTCACCTCTTTGCAAGCAGTAGGTTTTGCTATTCTAGTAGGTTTTGTGTTTCCATTGAGATTTTGGACTAATGAGGAAAATAAGCAAACATTAAAAGCAAAACACATCTTTGTTAAACTTTTTGCAAGCATTTTAAATTCAAAACATGATTCTCCCTGTATTTGGATGCTGAGCTGGAGTGGGAAATTTTGTGTTTCATTTTTGACCCTTATTGAAGTCTCTTTGCACTTAGATGGTTGTTCCAGTTCAGTGGTCAGTGCTGTAACCTGGGGGAGAAGGGAAAAGGTGCTTATACTGTCTGGTTTTGTGTTAACTTGACACAAGCTGGAATTATTACAGAGAAAGGAGCCTCCCTTGAAATGCCTCCATGAGATCCAGCTGTGAGGCATTTTCTCAATTAGTGATCAAGGGTGGGAGGATCCATTGTGGATGGTGCCATCCCTGGGCTGGTGGTCCAGGGTTCTATAAGAGAGCAAGCTGAGGAAGCCAGGGGGAAGCAATTCAGTAAGCAGCATTCCTCATGGCCTCTGCCTCAGCTCCTGCCTCCAACTTCCTGCCCTGTATGAGTTCCTAACCTGACTTCCTTTGGTGATGAACAGCAGTGTGGAAGTGTAAGCTCAACAAACCCTTTCCTCCCCTACTTGTTTCTTGGTCATGATGTTTTGTGCAGGAATACAAACCCTGACTAAGACCGTGCTATTGAGAGAGGAAGAGCTACTAGAAGGGGCCAGTAGCTAAGTCTTCCAGAACTTTCCCTTGCACTAATCTGTGCTCAGTCAAGCCCGATTCCCACCCATTGCATTTCTCCTTCTGCTGGGCACAAAATTACAGACTCTGGCACTTTCTAGTTTCTGAGTTCTTACTTGCCATGTAAGGGAGCGTCCTCTGGCCTGATTCTAGTGCCCGCCTCCTTTCCCCCTAGCCCAGGTTTATTTCCTTAACCTAATATCCCAGGACCAGGTCTTTAGAATAGAACCTTGCTTACCATTATAGCTAGATAAGGACTGTGTAGCAAGCCTTAATTTTGCCCTAAAAAAAAAAAATCACTGTGTAAGGAGCCTCTGAGTGATGGGCCACCCAAATGTCACATCTGCTTAACAAACACATTGAGACCCGGTTTGGGCTGTCACTGCAGTCCCCGAATTCTGTGGATACACAAGTACAGCTGATACTCAAGATTAGAGCTTGTGGGGCTGCTCACTTGTGTCTGTGCCCTTCGAGGCATGCTCCCTGGGCTCACTTCTATTGGTATTTATGATCTAGTGTCCAGAGTTTAGGAAAAAACTGATGTTCATCACGAAGAGCTTCTGTATGGACAGAGCACTCAGACTTACTCTCTCTGAGGTTCACTCTCAGAGATGCTTTTAGGTAATCATTCTGGTTATAGCCTTCCCAGGACTTTCTAGAGTCCACCTCCATTCCTGCTTCATGCTAACTTCATGGGGGGAAGTTTGAGGAATTCATTACTTGCTGGGGAAATGTTTTTCCCAAACCATGAGGGTGGGCTCCAGATGGTCTGAGCATTAGCAGGTGGGTGGGAATCACTGTTTCTGTGGACATCAGCTCACTTTCCCCACTCCTGGCTCCCCTTCTCCTGCCCTCCCCACTCCTGCCCCTCCCCCCCAATAGAGGAGCATGAGAACTGAGAGCCAGAAAGACACTTTGACTAACCGAATTTTTTTCTTTCTTCTTCTTTCTTCCTATTTTTTTGTTTTTGGTGGAACTATTGTGATTTTGCAAATAAGAGTTAAAAAAAAGTTCCAATGCCATCTGAATTGTGTTAAATCTTTGATGAAGATGGGAAAGGACCCCACACTCCAGTTCTTCTCTGTCCCCTGAGGCATGTGCAGATGTTTCTGTAAAAACAAATGAAGGGTTGATCTATTCACACTTAAACTTCACAGCAGTGATAAGCGAACTAAGGGCTGGAGAAGAAAGAGATGCCGCAGCTGCTGCTTGCGCACACAAATGATTGTACATGCTTGAATGCCATGTCCATATCATGCATTGTACACACATGTACAAACACATCTGTATGCTGCAACCTTCCTAGCATTGCTTGAGCTTCATCTGGCTTTCCCGGGAGAGTTTGCTAAAAACACAGCCCCTGCCCCACAGTTCCCACATTGTGCTATTGGGTGTGACCCAGAATTTGCTTCTGGAAGTCCCCAGATGCTACCACTGCCACTACCTTGCTGCTTACTGGGGACACTGCAGGAACCTTGTAAAGGACAGTCTTCCCTATGGTTCCCTAAATGAACATTCATTTATGTAGGCAGCCCTGTCATGAACCTGCATGTCCTTGAAGCAGGCTCATCCTTGAAAGGGTGTTTGGTTCCTCTTGTAACATTCCAAGGCCATACATAGCATGTGGAACCGAAGCATAGACCCTCTATCATCTGTCCTTCGTTTTTCTCTGTAAAGTGACAATGTCTGAAGCTGTTCCAGTGTCTCCATGAGGTATGGACTTGTAGACTGGATTGTCAGCCTGCTCCAGTTCCCTGAGCATGTCCATTTTAGCTCTCTTCCTTTGCTGTGGTCATCAGAGAGAAAAATACACATATGTATAAGGGTAAATATTTGTCCTTCTACTTGGGTATCCTTCAACATTCAGCTTGGCTTTCAGGGTCCAATTTCTGCAATATTAAGTATGTTGCAAGGTCTGCAGAGTGAGCTTTTCATCTCTGCTACCCTTTGCCAGGTCTAGAATTCCACTCTGGTTCATAGTGGTTTCAGTTTGTTGGTTAAGAACCCTGCTGTGTTGCAGAGGGGACCAGACCCTCTGACCTTCTTTCTTAGCACCAGGCTGTGATTGGCAGTCCTTGACTGCTTATGTTACAATTTGTGAAATCACATTCTGAACTTACACCAGCTTTCTCTAGCAGGAATGCATGGTGACTAAGATGAAGTCACATAACAAAACAAAAAACAACTCGGATACCATCTTATCCAACTCTGCTTGTTAAATGTACTTAGATTTCAGTATGCGATCACTGGTGTGCAGTTACACCATAACCATAGCCCTGACCATGGCCAAGTGCTCAGAGCCAGCCCTCTGTCCCTACGACCAGAAGATTGGTGGCCCCAACTCTGGACCAGGGAGGATGTCCTTCTTAGCTTCCTCTTTATCCTGCTTGGGCTTCATCTTAACGCACCAATCTCTTGGTCCTCATAGATGCTTTCTAGCTTGCCCTTCTGTCTTTTGAAATGGAATTTGATAGAGAGCGGAGTTCAAGATGGTGTGTGTGTCTAGTTTCCCTAGTTGAGTTTGTTTTTTCGACTATAAGTAGTGATGTGTGGCACAACTTCTGGAATGGATCGTCTGTCCAACACTTGTGTCAGGTCAGAGCTTCCACTCCATGTTGGAGATCATGCTAAAGCCTGACTAACCAGGTTGCATTTCTTATCAACAGTTGGTCCTTTGGCTTCGTCCTTTCCACAGATCGTTTCCCTGGGTCCCCACCCTTTCTCCTGACTGTTCCACAGCTCCCACTGCATGCACTGTGAAGTAAAATCTCGCTTGAGTGAAACCATCTGTCAGTGCAGAGGAGGGCTGGCCAGGGCAAGAGCAGGGTCCCCAGGAAAGTCTTAGGAGGAATTGAATAAGAGGAAGGCATGATGTGCAGGCTGTAATGAAGCTGTGCTAGTCTAGGAGCAGAAAGGCAAGCAACCTTGACTGTCCCTTCACCCGGAGAACTTGTCCATAGCAAGGAAGAAGTATGGGGAAAGAACCACATCCCCTGCCGGCTTCTTAGCCAGACAGTTCACTTTAGTGACTCAGACACATTTCCTAAAGTCTCTTTTTTTAAATCATAAACGGGAACTGATTTTATAAGTCCCTGGCATCTATTGAATCTGCATGAAGTAACTAGATTCCTTAAGTGACAGTGAACACTTCAGGTCTGAGGATGTTGTAGGAGGAAACAAGTTTCTCACTGCCTTGGCTTTGTGTTGTCCCAGGGTTCCTGTTCTGTCCCCGGGCTGACAATAGAGTACTCCATATTGGATGGTTTAATCGGAAGTGCACAGCTCTTGAGGTTGGACCCCTAATCAGGGCGCCCTCCCCCCACTTGACCTCCTCTTCCCTCCTGGTAGACTTGTGACCCTCACTAGCTGGCCCCCAGCCTTCCACATCTGTCTCCCCGTTTCCCTTCCGATGAAGATATCAGCTGTGTTGGGCCGGGACTCACCTTTTAACTTGATCTCCTAGAGAAAGACCCCATGTTCATATGCAACCACACCCTGAGACACTGGGGTTAGGATTTACATACATACATGGGGAAACACAATTCAACCTTCTTCAAAAACCCCTGTCAAAGGTGGAGGAAGGAATTTTAATTTTCTAAGGCAACTTATTAAAGATATTACTCAATGACTTTCACATGTGTAAATGTAGGTGTTGTTTTATTTGTTTATCGTGTGTGTGTGTGTGTGTGTGTGTGTGTGTGTATAACTTTCTGTGTGCCACTCCACTCACACTTACCTGTTAAGCAGATTAAGTGTAATGTTGTTCCTTCACTCAGAGGAATATTCCTATAATGAGAGAGTTTTACCCGGAGTGGTGGCCTATGTGGTGTAATTTTTATAATGTCTTTTCATCTTGAAGTCATTTGTTTCCGGAGAAGAGCTGTGCATTTTCTGTCATTAAAATACATTTCCTTTCTCTTCACAGAGATCTTCGGTTCAACAGAATCAGAGAGATCCAACCTGGGGCATTCAGGAGGCTGAGGAACTTGAACACACTGTAAGTTAGACCGCAGAGTTAGTAGGTGGTGAGAGAGCAGGGAAAGGTGGTTGTCCTGTCCCTGTAGGCAGATGGCAGGTGCTGTGGCCATCCCCGAGTGCCACAGCCGCTGGGTACTTTTGGCTACTTTATTGGGTTCTTTTTCCTACCGCCCTTATCTCTTCTAACCCCTCCACACTAACTAGCCTGCTAATTAAGGGCATCACATTCCTTGAGGCAGGGGTGATCTTACCTTTAGGATATCCAATTTCTTCTTCCTGTCTCTTTGTTCACAACCACTTTGTGTGTTGATCACAAACCCCAACGGCAGCAGGGACGGCAGCAGCTGCGCCTCGTGGTGCTCTGGCATTTTTATGCCCTTTCAAGAGTTTCCAGAATCCCAGACTATCTTCAGCTGGCAGAGTCTTGCCCCTGCCAGAGCAAGAGGTAATCATAGTCAGCTGCTGTGGACAATTTAGAGCAGCTCCATACCCCACACCTGGGATTAAAACAAAAACATAGTCAGATGACATAACTGGGTTTTTAAAGAAACTAGTAATCCCACTACAAGTGGAGATGGGTGAGGGAAGCCAGGATGGAGAGACCTACCTGCCCTTTGCATGTAGATAAGCATGTAGAACACTGTGGGGGGGGCGGGGGGGGCAGCTGTGCTTCAGGCCACCTTCTCCACCTTCTTGCCGGTGAATGCTGAAGTGTCACTGGACTTCCTGTAGGATTTGCCCTCACTTCACACCTCCCTCTGCTGGCCCAGCTGGCCTTCACCTCTTTGCTGTGTGGCTGAGGAGGGAGGGTTGTCTAATCCTGAGCTCAGGCTGGCTGCAAACAGGACTTTAGAGCCACTGAATCGTGCCACAGAGATTTGATCTCCTAGGGCAGCAAGGAGTCACAGCAGACTTCAGGCTCTTTGAAGTACATTGGACACAGCTAGAAGCTTCTGCCGGGGATAAGGAGATACGGAATCGTCCTGAAGGGCAGAGCGGGAGGCGGCTCTGCTCAGCTTCTCACCCCCAGGAAGGATGGCAGACCTCAGAGACTAACATCCTGTATGTGCATGAGTGTGTTAGACTGGCCGCTTCCTTAGTCCTGCCAGGTCAGAGACTCTGGGAGCTGGTGAGCTGAAGATGCACGCTTCTATGTCAAGGAAAGAGGATTTACTTCTTGAGTGTGTATCATAGTGGAAGAGAGGTATCGAGTAACCATAGTAACTCAGGCTGGTCCTGGACCTGGGATGTAATCACGGCCAGCCGGCAGGAAAGTCTGGACTTCATTTTCTGACCCTTCAGAGGCAATAGAATTTCCCTTAGTGTAATTAGGAAGTGTTTTTTGTGTTTCATGTCCGTTGGCATTTTCTTTCACAGGCTTCTTAACAACAACCAGATCAAGAAGATTCCCAATGGTGCATTCGAGGACCTGGAGAACTTAAAATACCTGTAAGTTAAGGGGCAGCTCCCCCTTCCCGCCCCCCCACCCCCAGCACTGCTCCCTGTCCTTAGAGTGTATAAATGTAAATTCAAGATCTGCTGTTTGTGAGTTCCTATAAAACCTTCCCAAATGGTGTTATTTTTAGAAGGTGAGTGAAATTCTAAAACATGTCATTGGCATAAAGTGATGGGGTGAGGTGGGCAGTGACAGCCACACGTGGGTACTGTCTTTGTCAGTTTGGTCTGGCCTGTTGGAGGGGCTGTTCCAGGTTGGAGGGGCAGCGCACACAGCTTGCTGGGGTACACACAGCCTCCTGGGGTAGAGCCACAGAGAAATGTATTTTGTAGATCTGAGGTGTCTGATGCTTTTCCAGCTATAAGTGGGTTATGACTGTAAATTCCTAATTCCTCTGGAGTGTCACTAACTCGTGTTAATGTTTTCACCTTGCTGATTTTGCCTCTTCTTATTGGTATCTAGTAAAATTGTTTTTATTTCTGAATATTCACTTTTGTCATTTAAATCATCTCTTGCTTGTTGAAGTCAGCTCTGAAGTTTAGAGAATCATCACTCTTTTTTTTTAAACTATTAGGAAGCCTGGAGTAGTGGTTGTGATTCTAGCATGTGAGAAGTTGAGGCAGGAGAACCAGCTTGAGTTTAAGGACAGTGTGAGGGTCACATAGGGATATCCTGTCTTGTACTGCCTTAGTAACCTGCCCAAGCACATACTGTAAAAAGGAAGGACTTGAAAAATATGGTGTTCCTATGGGTTGTGCCCAGTGTCCATTCAAGTCAGAAGTACCTGTCACCTACATTTATTGAATTGGAGGACTTCCCTAAGTAATCCGTTTTGTTAGTTATTTTTGTTAGAAATCCATACCATATTTTTTTTTATAAACACCTGTAACTTGAGCTGATTTTAAAAACCAAATCTTTTTTTTTTTTTCAGTGTGACTATGTACTGGAAATCTGTTTTGACTTTAGAAGTCAGTGGACCTCCCTACAGCTCTGTTTCTTGATGTATTTTCCTCAGTGAGATGGTTGTGTGCAAACTCTTTCCCCAGCTTCTTTGGCATAGAATGCTGCTGACTTTCGGCGCTGGTGCTTGAAGCCAGGATGGCAGGCTTCTGTTCTCTGGCTTTCTTGTTTACCTTCTCTGTGTTGTTGCCCGTTGCCTGGACTCCACCGGGGAGCGTTGATTTCCTGGAAAGCGGGTTGTGTCAGCTGATGCCAGCACGGGGGCTGTGTGTGCATCTGTATTTTTAACCGTTTTATGTTTCGTTTCATGTTTTCTTCTGAGAATACACTCAGCATCAGGAGGAAGTCTGGGCTTCTGTTTCCCACAGTGCCTTTTAAATCAGACCTTCTGGCCTTATCTGTGACTGCTTTCCTTCCCAGATGCCATGTCCTGACTTCTCTCCCTTCCACAGAGAGTCAGCTCAGAGTGGGACCAGGACAGTTGGTCTCAGTAGAGACGGGTCACACTGGGAGACAGGCTGCTAGGAACGGAGCCTAGTGTCTCCTGTGCCTTTGTGCAGGTCCTGACTAGCTTCATTCCTCAGTTGCCTGGGCTTTCATCGGAAGAGTTCTTTTATAATCACTATAATAAAACAATTATTTGGAATTATTTAGATTATGTCTAAAATGTGTTATTTTAACCTTGTGTATTTTTAGTCAAAACATGTTTTTGGACGCTGGGTAGTCCTTATTTCCTGGGTCTCTGTTGCTTCTAGTGAGGCATCAGCCACCTTCTTCATTCATATTTCTTGATAATGAGATGGCCTCTTGAGGCAGAGTTCATGGAACAAGGATCAAGTGTGTGAATAAGAAATTACAATTAATTATTAGAACATCAACTTTTTTATTCTTAAGGAAATGCATTGTGTTTCATTCAGTACCTTTAACTTTATTTTTAAACTTTTTTTGTGTGGTACTAGGCATGGAATCCAGAAATTTGCCCCTATACCTTTGAACTGTCCCCAAATCCTACCAGTGTCTTTATAAATACACATTCTTATCTGTTCTGTATTTTGTACATCCTTCAGAAGGACTCCATCTTTCTGCAACAATTAAAGGCAATGTTCTTTGGTATTTTGCCTAAAGAAGTCACCATAGGAGACAGTGGTAACTCCAGCCTTGACTAAAAAGCCTTGTGCATAATTAACTCCATGGCTCTACTTAAGAAACAAGGGTGCATAAAGGTTGAATTTTTACTATGGGTTCAAACAGCCGGAGGACCAATGCCTGCGTGGCTTTTGTTTTAGATGCTGGGCTATTGATGGGGATAGACAGGTCCTGCCTGGCTTGTGTTAAAGTTCGTGGTTCTTTGAGGACCACTCTCTTGATTTGCACAGAGGGAAAAGGCAAGAGCATTGTTGGTGGGTCGCAGCAATTAAAGAGAGCACTTCCAGTCCCATGAAGTAGGATCCTGTACAGACAACAGGGAATACAATGACTGACCTGATCCTGGACATGTCATACCACAAGAATTAAGGCAAAAAATATCGTCTTTATTTTATTTTATTTTATTTTTGTTTCCTTTTTCTTACACATCATTTGGTTCGTTGACATCCATGTCTTTTTGGTTTTAATTTTTTTTATTTTTATTAATACTAGCACCCAAAGTACTTGGTTTTATGATGACATCTTCACACCTCTGTGTTGTCATACTTTCTCATTTGTTCCCAGACTCCCTTGCCTTCAGTGTGCCTCCTCGCCCGCTGGTTCCCTGCTGAGCTGCATTCCCTGTATTCACTCCCTCTCTACTTCTCTCCTCCTTTAAGGAGTCATATCCGCTCTTATGACATCCCTTCTAGTTTCATCATATAACACAACACACACACACACACACACACACACACACACACACACACACACCATTTATAGAAACAGGTAGTAAATGGTAGACGCTGAGCCATTGGCTTGAAGTCTAAGCTTTCACCTGACAGGGAATCGTGGGAGAAGCTTGCTGTTTGACTTGTCCTTCTGCCTATGTTACTGGTGAAAACAAACCAGTATCAATAAAGGGCAATGCAGACACACCAGTCCCAGAGAGAGAGAGAGAGAGAGAGAGAGAGAGAGAGAGCCATCTCTTAGTGTGGCTGCCGAAGACTGGGTCATGAGGTGCAGTGCAGAGATGGCATGTCCACATGCTGAGAAGTCACACTGAGGCGACTCTTACACACATGCTGTTCCCAGACTGTCGATGAAGGTCCCCGAGTTAGGAACTTCATGCAGTGCTTACTTGTCTTGAAATTCAATTATTGATCGTTTTAACTTCAACCATTTAAATATGGAAACCCCTTTCTTAGATTGCAGGCCATTCCAAAACAGACCCTGGGGTACACATGACTCTCGGAAAGCATTGTGTCTGCTTTCCAGTATGAAGAATGGGGTTCTGGGTAGAAACTCAGAGAAATTCAAGACATTTTCAGACACCCTGCTTTTTGAGATCTGTGCTGGTGTGTCTATATAGTAGAAAGTGCTGGTTATGATCTTACAATCAATGCATTTTACATGTGTAGGGGAATCATTTCCTCTTCCCCAGGCTTTGAAGCAGATGTCAGGACTCCAGTAGTCACAATAGGAGAATCTGTGGGCCACTTGCCTTTGGTCCTTGAGGTGTAAGAGAAGTGGCCCGGTACCTAGAGTGTGATGTTTCCTTTGTCCCCTCATGCAGTCCTTGATTTTAAACTCTTCTCCGTGTGTCAACTCAGTTCTTCCCACCTGGAGTTGAGAGCTCGTGTGTGTGCTAATACTCCTCCATGTTTCTTGTTTCAGCTATTTGTACAAGAATGAGATCCAGTCAATTGACAGGCAAGCATTTAAGGGACTTGCCTCTCTAGAGCAACTGTAAGTGTCCTCCATGCCAACGCCTTATTGCCTCCCACAGGGAGAGATGACTGATTGCATGATGCATGTCTGTACTTCCTGGGGTGCAGGGAGGATGTGCATGACGAGGAGAAGCACCCGTGGGCATTTTTCACCCACCTCTCCCACCCAAGAGCAGACATTGCTGTGTTTCTTCGATGCATCAGACCCTGACCCTGCACCCACCACATCAGGAGCAGGGACAGAACTTGCTTTCCTGTCTAACAGTAAGAACTTTGGTGTTCACTTGGTGGTGCAGACAGATGTGTAAACAAGCAGGAGATAAATGGGCTATCATGATAGGAGTGTCCAGCATGGGACACGTGCAGTTTCAGTCATGGGGTCGTTGTTTTGGAGAACAGAAGCCTACCCCGTTGTAGTTCCAGTTAGTAGGTGTTGAGTGTGCCAAAATGCACATGAACTGGACTTTGTTATGAAGTTAGTCATCATGGGTTTTTTTTAGCCATAAAGTTCCAGTAAAATTATGGAGTATCTTCTGGTTTATGTGCCTTTCTGGGTGACCTTTCACTCAGTCAGCTGAGGCAATCCCTGTGGGATTTCAGGCTATTTTGGGTTAGCAATTTCATTGATGGAAAACAGCTAGCCTAGCACTTGAGGCCCGTGTGTCTCTTCCTGTGTTACTCTTGGGGACTGGCACAGCTGGGTCAGGGCAGCAGCAGGTAGGGCCTTGGGCTACAGCGGCCCACCTGGTGCATCTCTATCCACATTTTGTGAGATACTGAATAAATTGCTTCAGACAGATGAAACGGGAACCCAGATTATTGCAAAAACTATTGGAAACATCTAGAGGCCTTATAGATGGGCGAGTTTGCAATGGATACTCTCTGTTTTCATGCAGACAGCACAGCACTAACCTGGCAGTGAGTCCACTGAAGGAGCCCAACCAGAAGGAATTAGGAGCAAGAGGACTTGAGTGGCTTCCATAGCCAGTGGGGCTTTCTGCTTATTGGACAGGGAGCAGGATCCTGAGTCATCAGGGATTTTAGAAAACCCTAGGCTAGGAGAGACAGGTTGCTGCGGCTGGGGTCTGGCTTTCTTTCTGAGAACTGAGTGCTGTAGTGAGACTGGGGGATAACCCCTTCTAGGTGGGATAAGAGGTTCCAGGTCAGTGTGTCACAAAGGCCTCAGGCTCTCTCTGATGTTTGTTCAGGGTCTGAGAATTCCTGCTGACTGCCTCAGATTCTCCCTGTCCTCTCCTAGATACATAGAAGAGGCATGTTCTTGGCACTCAGCGGGGACCCTGGGAACTGTGAGGCCTGTAAGGCCTGAATGAAGAGCCCAGGGGCAGCACTCCTCAGGGGGCCCTTGTCATTCTTCTCAGCTCCAGAGTTAGTAACTGATTCAGCAAAGATATTCCACACACATGAGGAGTCTCTCCCTGCGCTCCATTTTCTCAGATACCCAGAGAAGGGTGATGGTGCCCAGAATCTACCGGGAGTCCCAACAGTCCAGAGTTCTGCAAACCCTGAAAGCCACTGTCCTCGATGCTTTTCGGGGCAGGATGTCTAAGGCCCAGCTGTTCAAACTTCACTGCAGGCTAGAGGGCTTTGAACACAAACCATGATACCTGTCCTTGTAGGGCTCTTTTCCCCCTCTTGTTCTTCCAGCTTAGTTCAGGACTCAGGTTTAACCCGAGACTCCCCAGCAGCAGCTCCCCAGGGTTGATGCTTTGTATGAGTCATAGGGCCTGGGGACCAGAGGACCATGGGTGTTGGTCTCAGCTGCCTAGCACCACCGCCAGGCACACAGGATGGAGACTGAGGATGTCTCTTTGATCCTGTCTCCTTTGGTATCCTTGGATCAGGTGATGTGCTGGGCCAGCCACTGACATTGATGTGCTTTTTCTTTCTTGTATTGCAAACACTTTGTCATATGGGGAGTGAAGGCCACAAACCTGCACCCCAGGACGGTCCTGGAGACCATGGTACTGTGTGCCTGAGGAAGGAGAGGTGGGCTGTGGACTGCAGCCCTCTGAGATTAGGAGGCTCTGGACTGGTTCTGCCCAGATTGTTGCGGGGGAACGAAGCCCATGGGACCCAGGAGCAACCCTGATCTCAGAGTTAATGGAAATGTGTTTGGAGAACAACAGGCTTTATATGGAGTTGTGGTGAGGAAGGCTGTATGTCGCTTCTGCTGCTTGTTTCTGTCTTTGGCCCTTCATTGAATAAGGGCATCTGTTACCATGGCCACCTGAGTGGAGGCTTCTCTTAGGCCAGTGAAGTCTGAGTAAGAACTTGATTGATGTTGTATTGAACAACAACAACAAAAATGTTCCATCGTCATTCAAAAAGAGCAAACTAGCATCTAGGAGAATGAAATTAGCTACATCCTAAATTATAAATTATTTGAACTAAGGCGACATCTTAAATAGGAAACAGTATGGGCTCTGGGTTTTCAGTATGACCTGAAGACCTCTGGGAAGTCCATCACCTCATAGGACTCTCAGCTGCTTCTCTCCTGCCTGGGTGCCTGGTTTTGTATCTACAACGTTCTTAGTGTCACATAGAAGCTTTGACAGTTTGGAGTGCAGGGGTTCTGGGCATGCACACTGACAGGGTTCCTGTCTGCTAGGTTGCTTTTGGCTTTTCCTTGTTATCTCTAGCTGGGTATTTTATAGATTCATGTGAAGTGTCTGGGCCACCATCAGCACTTGGGTTCCTGGAGAGCTAGGACTTGTCTGTGGGTCACCCAACTACAAGGCAACCTGCCTGCTCTCACTTGTGTTTTTTTGACTCCACCCACCATGCAGAGCACAGGGAGGTACCCAGTGATATGTGGAAACAAAGTAGGGGAAAACTTTGGAGCCAAAAATCTGGCTTGGCAAAGGTCGATAAGTCATTCACACTGCGCTGCTGTTTCATCCCCAGGTACCTGCACTTTAATCAGATAGAAACGCTGGACCCTGCATCCTTTCAGCACCTGCCGAAGCTGGAGAGACTGTGAGTCCTGCTTCTTTCTTTAATCTGCCTGAACAGTCAGCATCAGCTTAACACTTCCATGATGCTTTGGTGTAAAATCCAACTCTTGGCCAATCATCAGAAGTGAGACTCAGTATTTTATGTCTTTGAATGGTTGCAAAAATAGGAAAGAAATCCAATTTTTCCTGAACCAAAGCACATTATCTGCCAAATCCACTCATTAAATAAATGCAGTTGGTAAGATGTGTGATCTTTTGGGCTCATTTTCATGTTTAGGATGTTATCGTCGTTGTTATTTTTAGGTAACTTATTTCTGTTTTTCTCTTTCCATAGGTTTTTACATAACAACCGTATCACACACTTAGTTCCTGGGACGTTCAGTCAGTTGGAGTCCATGAAACGGCTGTGAGTGTGTGATGATGTCTGCAAGTCTGCAGTGTTCATGGGAGGCCCTCTCCCCTAGTTCTCTCATTTGGCCTTTCTGTGGACTGGGCAAGCATTTCCAGCTTCGTCAAAGCCTTAAGAGATAGCTCTATGCCAGGAAGGCAGGCCTTGTTAAATCCATTTCAGTGTGAAGAGGCAGGCCCATGACTTGTATGCGGCAGCAGGATGATCCTTTAATAAGGATCTTGAGACGGCTTTTTAAATTATGTTTAAATTTCCCCCAATTAAGTGTTAATTGCAAGGTGCATACTTTACTGGTGAGAATGAAAGCCAGTCTGGAAGCATCTTCATGGGCCTGTGTACCTCCAGTACCTGTTCTTGAGATCCACTTACTAAGCAAACTGATTGCCTACTCATTTTTTAAGGCCTCCAGAAGTACGCTTTGTGTACATATTACTGTAAGAGAACTGGGGGTATATTAGTGCTAATGGAGTTATTTAACAGTCTGGATTGTTTTCCCTGTTCCCTTAAGAGCACTTGCCCAGTTGAGAAGTTACTGGAATGTGTAATGTAATGTGTAATGTGTCTGTAATGGACACCCTCCCACAGACATACATTCAGGTAAAACACCAATGTACATAAAGGAAAAATAAACAAATTAAAAAGAAGAAGTATGGGGAGAGGTTGGCAGCCTGTGTGTACACAGGGCAGGCCTTCCTCGTACAGCCTGTGCACGCATGTTTTAGATGGTGCTGTGTCTCCAGTCTGGTTCCTCCTGCCTGTGTCCACTCATATCAGCAGGCCCGGCACCTTTTCCTGTCTGTGTAGACTGGTCAGAGGCTGCTGGGGCACTGCAGTTTTATTTAGCATCTCTACCTTATAAGTGGTAGGGGCCGGCTTCATCTCTGAGTGAGCTGTTATTTTATCATCCGCGAGACAAAGACTCTTTCTTCAAGAAAGAAATCAGGCAAGGTGAATTCCCGTTAGGGTGGGAGGATAGGATGAAGACTCACCTATGGTAGGTAAGAGGGAGGAAAACCTTGCCAGATAAATGCCACAGAAGGCAACCCAGAGGGCCCAGGGTAAAGGGTAGGACAACCAATGGACTAGCCCACAGATGGATTTCCCTACTCGCAGCCTCAGAGAGACACACTCCTCTTTTCGAGGAATGCCAACCCTTCTAACCCGATACATCCCTTCCTTGGCGGGCTCTACCTTGCTCAAACAGGAGCACCCTAGATTTGGAGATAAGCCGAACCCATCAGAGCTGGCCTTGGTACTCAGTGGCCTCCATGATACTTCTTCTCCCAAGGAGCACTCAAGATGGTGTGTGGCCTTCTTCTAGCTTACTCTGCTGCTAGCTGGGGTAGACTAGACAGGCGTGCCATGGTGAACTATCCATCCAGACTCACCCACTGTTGCCCCCTTGCTCCTGGTGTGGCTGTAGGGTCTTGCTATTCAGAAGTGACTTGCAGGAGGGGTGCCCCAGCAAGTAGTGCCTCTTATCCCACCCAGTGCCCATCTCTTGTCTGAGCATGGGGTGCTGCATCTGGTCTGCCATCTCTCCCTATCACATGATTAATGCCTCCATGCTCATCCTCTTTGGCACTCCTTAAGGCTCCAGAACCTGGAAGATGCTCTATCCAGGACACCTCAGTGTCTCCTTAACTCGTGGGTGTCTTCTTGGCTTTCTCGTCCCACAGGCGATTGGACTCAAATGCGCTTCACTGTGACTGTGAAATCCTATGGCTGGCGGACCTGCTGAAGACCTATGCCCAGTCTGGAAACGCGCAAGCAGCAGCCACCTGCGAGTATCCCAGACGCATCCAAGGACGCTCTGTGGCTACCATCACCCCAGAAGAGCTGAACTGTGGTGAGTGTGTCCTGGAGACCCTACATAAGGACCAGCAGGACCCCCAGACGTCCAGGCCTATCCTCAGTTCCCATTGCAGGGGAAGGCTTGTCTTCCATCACTGAGGCCTGAAACTCTGGAAAGACAGTCTGTCATTTTTGTGGGGGCGTCTGTTCTGAGATGTGTGTTTAGGCCTTGAAGTATCACCGTGCCTTGAGGAAGCCGGTTTGGGTTCCCACGCACGTGAGCCTCATGTTTCTATGTGGTGTTTGTTCCTTGCATGTAGAAAGGCCCCGGATCACCTCAGAGCCACAGGATGCAGATGTCACCTCAGGGAACACAGTGTACTTCACCTGCAGAGCTGAGGGCAACCCTAAACCTGAGATCATCTGGCTTAGAAACAAGTGAGTTGTGTGTGAGCAGAAATGTCACTGGGAGTCCTGGGGGGCCACATCAGGAGCCCCTCATGGGGCTCCCCACCCTTGATAGATACCTTCCCCTTCTATGTAGGACAGTGTAAAGGATAAAACAATTCCCTGTCTTCCCTCTTTGCCATAGCAGTTGCCTGGGGGCCTCTTCTGAGCCCAAGTCCCTGGGAGAAGCGTTTTCTCCCCCATAGGATTCATTCCACTTAGGCCATAGGTCCCTTTCCCCTGGTCAGCCACTGACCTGGCAGCATGCTGGAACTTTCTTGCCCCATCAAGTGAGAGCTAGAGAAGAACTGCATGCCCATTTCTGCCCACTTGTTCTCTGGCCAGGGCCTCTGGTGTTTGGCAAGGTGTTGTTAGTTTTGGATCTGAGCCATGGTGATGGACTGCCTGGGGTTGGGGGCTGCGATGAGTCTCCACAGGCCCCGCTGGCTTCTGGAGTCACGTCCTGAGTGAAGGAGCTTCTTTTCACTCTACAGACAGAGGTGTGACTGCCAGGCATCTGGCAGCAGTTACTCAGGGGTGGCAGAAGGGGTCACCTGCTTGCCTGCATCCTGGCCCAGCTGCAGGATCTGAGAGTTGGGTGTTGGGTTTCGCGTGGGAAGAGGTGGACACAGAGAGAGGTGGAGAGGGACGCACCTGGTTGGAGTTGGGGGCAAGCAACGAGGACCATGATATAAGTGACCCAGGTGAGAATGAGGTCACGGCCCCTAGGAGTTATAGTTGGAAGGTGGAATTCTTATAGGGAAATCCTAAACACAGCACCATTGTATCGTTGCCTCTTAAATCCATTTGTACCAAGAGGCATCTGCCCGAGCAAGGACTGCTCTCATGGCCTGCCTCCAGTATGTTTATGCCAAGCTCAGTGGCAGTGTTCAGTCTTGCGGAAGCAGAGAGGCCTCCTTGAGAACATTACTAGTGGAATTTCGGAACAAAAGGTTCAGACATTGACTGTCAAGTCATCCTTGTTCTAGCTGAGACTGGATTCCAGGAAACATGATGAACCTCTCTTAAGTAAAGCTCTGCTAGCAGAAGAAACAGCTGGGAGAGTGCCCACTCAGTATTTGAGAGAGGTTAGGGACACAGTGTAAAGACGCCCAAGAGTCATGAAGAGCTCAGGATTGTGCTCTTGAGTTGGTCACAAAATATGACATACATCTAGCCATTTAAAAACCTCCATGTTCGGCTGGAGAGATGGCTCAGAGGTCAAGAACACTGACTGCTCTCCTAAAAGTCCTGAGTTCAAATCCCAGCAACGACATGGTATCTCACAACCATCTGTAATGAGATCTGACACCCTCTTCTGGTGTGTCTAAAGACAGCTACAGTGTACTTACATACAATAATAAATAAATCTTAAAAAAAAAAAGAATTGAAAAACCTCCATGTCCATGGGTAGCTCTGGGGCTCGTAAGAATTAAAATCCAGGACTACGGGAGGAATTCCAAAGTGTTAGAGGTTTGCATTAAATAGTGGGAGAGCATGAATGTGGCTCACGATCTTCATAAATGGAAGTTTAGAAATGGAAGACTCGATGCTTAAGTTGAAAGTACAAAAATAAACACGAAAGACCTTGCTTGGATTAAAGTCCCAAGGCCTGGCCTCTGGTGCCAGCTCTGCTTCTTACTCACTGAGGTGGTTCCCTGGCATCCCTGGTGTTGACCCACATGCACCCAGGGCTTGCTGCCATCTTGGGAGATGCATGCCCAGATGAATGAGCTAAGAAGGGAGGCGTGGACCAGAGGTTATTTTGCTTTTGTTTGTTTGAGAGAGGATCTCATGCACTCCTGGTTGGCGTCTAAGGTGCTGTTTAGCAGAGGGTGACCTTGAACTTCTGATCTTTCTTCCCCTACTTCTCAAGTACTGAGATTATAGATGTGGGAACCAGGCCTAGCTTTTTCCTTTTAACTAAATAAAACTGTGTATCTACATGAAAAATCGTAATTTGCAAAAACAGGGAAATGTTTAATTTGCATTTGCCATTAGGCTCACGTTTTTTCTTGTTTGGAATTGGGACCATATTAAAGCATTTAGATTGGCATGTATTGAGTGTGAGTGAACACATATTTGTACTTTTCTAGACATGCCTGCTAAGTCGTAGTTGCTGAGGGGACGTATCTGGAAGGCTGTTGCTCTTGGTCTCTGAGCCCAGCATGTGCTGTGTGCCTTCAGAGCATCGGAGCCTGTCATCAGACTGGCCCCTCGAGAGGTGCGGTGTCCTCTGATGCTATGAGTGCACTGGTTTCTGTCTTGACAGTAACGAGCTAAGCATGAAGACAGATTCGCGCCTAAACTTGCTGGATGATGGCACACTGATGATCCAGAACACACAGGAGGCGGATGAGGGCGTCTACCAGTGCATGGCCAAAAACGTGGCTGGAGAGGCGAAAACACATGAGGTGACCCTCAGGTACTTGGGGTCTCCAGGTAAGTGGAGGATATTGCAAGTGAGGGTTACCCCAACTACCCACTTCCTCCTTTCTTTGAACTCCAGCTCAGGGAAGTCAGAGATGGTAAGGCTCCTATACCAACTCCCCACAAGACTTCTGAAGCATAGAGTCATAGGTCCTTCTAACCTGTCTCAGGCCCATGGCTGCCCCCTGCTACGTGGGCATACACAGAAGCTCTGAGTTACTGTAGGCAAGAAATGGCAGTGGGAACCTAGGGAGACTGGCCATGCCCCACTGAGGTACCTGCACACCCACATCCAATCCATACTTCTTGTCACTGAGGCTTCTGGTTGCCAAGGGCTTTGATTATTTCAAAGAAAAATTTTAAAATACTGATTTTTATTTAGTATATCCATGCTTAAGATGCTAGCATATAACATTTAATGTGTAAAAAGTCTGTCTAAACAGAGGAAACACTGCTGTGGCCTTTATACCCTTGCTACACATGCACAGGCTCTATTCGGTCCATGGCCCGTGGCTACTGTTGATCCAGACAGTGGGACATCGTAAGCCTTGGACACCAGGGACATGTGCAGGCAGTGGTGCTTCACGCTTACCGGGGTTACCTGAGTTCTGGGAAGCCTTCTTGCTGCCTCGGCCTCGTCTACAGGTTGCTAAGCATATGATTTTACTTAACATCCTATTTTTTAGACCTTTGTAAAACCAATCTGAAAGCAGTGTACCTGCCTCTGCATTGTTTCTTTAAGCTCTTTGTTCTTTATGCCTGTCTCCTTTGTCTTGGTACATCCCAGCATCGATAATTAAATATTAATAATTTAGAATGCCTAGCTGCTTAATTTCATTCAGAGGAAATCGAGTAGGAGATCGGAGTTGGTTGAGAGCCCTTAGGCAAAGTAATTTTCTGTCAAGTTTGGCCCCAGGCAGCTAGCATGTCTGCGAAGATACTGCTGTCAGCCTCTAGAGAGAAGGAAGACATGAGTCCTGGCACATAAGCAGCAGAGGCAGCCTTCAAGTTGGACTCATGGTGGTTCAACAGTGAAGTGTGTAATAGGACACGGGGAACAGGGTAGGGATGGCTAAAAACTTGCTAAGGAGAGATACCCTGGGCACAAGTCACTGAATCCTGGCTAGCTCTGTGGCCTGAGCATTGTGAGTGCAGCTCCTCTCAATATGAGCTACGTCTCTTCCTCCAGCCAATGGCTTTATTTAACAGACTACTCTGAATGTATCGGCATAGCCGGCTCAGATGTACATGAAGGGTCTCCTCCAGAATGCTGTTCAGCCTGGGATCTCAGAAAGGGGTCACTTTAAAAGACTGCAGACTAAAAAACCCTGTGGATCAGTCCCGGCCGCTTCCCATTCATCCAAAGTTCATAATTTAGCCATTGCGTTTTAAAGTGATTGACACTTTTAAAAGAACATTTTATGTGACACACGATGATTATAAAAAGCTCAAATGTCAGTGCCTGTATGAATGTCCTGTTGGGACATTCCTGGCTGCCTTCTTGCTGTAGCAGCTGAGAGTTGATGAGAAACACAGTCTATGGGCCAGAAAGCTGACAAGCTGTATCGTTGACTTGTGTAAAAAGCTTTTACAGTCCTGTCCCAGACTGCGGCAGTAGCCCACAGTAAGAGGAAGAAAGTCTGCCTTTCCCGGATAACAAACAGATAGTACTGTTATTAGGGGCAGATACATTGTATACTATTTTTTTTTTCTGGTGAATTAAACTTGTGAGCATTGTTGTTAAAACTATGTTTTCATCATCTAACTATGTTAGAAGTTTTCATATAGTATACAATACATGTGAATACACACATACCACGGGATGTGTGGAGATCTGAGGACAAACTTTGTGGAGTTGACTTAGTTCTCTTCTTCTACCGAGTGGGTACCCGAGATTGAAGTCGGGCTGTCAGGCTTGGCAGCAGTGCCCTTACTCACTGAGCCTATTCCTGTTGGTTCCTGTTTTAGAAAACTTTAAATGTATTCTTCAGTCTTTTATTACTATTTATTTATTTACTCATTCATTCATTCATTCATTGAGAGAGGCAGACACATACAGAGAGAGAGAGAGAGAGAGAGAGAGAGAGAGAGAGAGAGAGAGAGAGAGAGAACATATGGAGATCAGAGGACAGGTTGTGGGAGTCTAGGAGTCAGTTTCCCCTTTCCATTGTGTGAGGCTTAGGGATTGACATCAGGTTGGCAGGATTGCTGGCAGGCACCTTTACCTGCAGATCCATTTTGCTGACCTTTTAAATGTATTCATAAAGTACCAAAGTCTTAAGTTGTTTATCTTTCTCCTCAGTGCCCACCTCAGCTCGTGCACTGTTGACCTTTGAGTACTTTTAGTCTACAAGATGCTTCTGTTTTTCCCTCTTCCTTTGCCATCCCTTCTACCCTTCCTGTTTCCCACCCTCTCTCCTCACCCCCTTGGGAATCACCATCCTTTGTCTAGTGTAGAGGTGACCTTAGGCCCTGAGACCCTGAGGGTACCGACCAGCATTCAAGAAGTGGAGCCTCACCGAGATGAGAACCCGTTCCCTCTGGTCAGTCAGATCCTAGGGGGTGGGTGGGAGCTGCCTTTCTTTCTAGTCCTTTCTCCTCCTCATGGTGTGACACCAACTTGGGCCCCAGCGTCTAGTTTTCTGCTTTTCTCCTCTGGAGCCTAATCTTATCCCATCTTGGCTAACGACAGAGGGTCTGAGGATGCCCTCAAACAGATCTGACGTTGGAATTGTTCTGAACTTTGAATAGTTTACTGTCAGATGAGTGTGCTGCTAGTGAATTTTGATAATACCACACCAACAGATACTAAAACAAACAAAAATATTAGAAAAGCCTCGCTCCTGACTTTCTTTCATTTACTTCACCCCTGTTCCTGTCCTCTGCCTGAAACCTTTGTGTGGACTCTGTTCCTTCTAGACCGAGCAAGCATAGGCAGAGCCTGTGTGCCAGAAGCCTCCCTGTCCTCTCACTTCCATGCAGGGTCCGTCATTCATTTAACCAGGCCTTCCTTGCTATGCCTTCAGATGCTTTTCCAAAGCGTTAGGTGCCAGGGTCCCATATTCTTTATCCAAAACCTTTGGACTAGATCTCTGATTTCCAGAGATTCAGGGATTTTTTTTTTTTAAGAAAGGTAACAAAGGCAGCATAGACCATAATCCATTTCCAACTCACATTCTAGGCTGATACCCCACAATCCAGATGCTAATTAATGTCCACAAAGAACGCTGTGTGGAGAGTCTCGATAAGTACTAGAAGTCGTCATGCTACCTGTGCCGAATTTTGCAAACAATTAAAAAAAAATCCTTCGTTTAGGGCTTTTTGGATTCCGTATTTGTGAATAAGAGTCATAGGCCATAATCGGCACAGGGGTGTAAAAAAAAAGATAACTGTACATATGTCATGGTGCAGACTTAGGAAATCATGTGTAGGACAAGTTCCATAGAATAGTCTTTCCAACACAAAGGTGCGTGCAGCTCCTATTCCTATGACTTTGGCTACTTCTCCCCAGGTAGGCTTTGTGTGTCAGCTATGGCCCATGCTATACAAACACCTTCCTATGAAACATATTAGCAAATGTGTGGACACCCCCTCCCCCACACTAGGTTTAGAATTGAAACGATTGTTTCATTGTACGTTGTTTGCCTTTTTCATTTTGTGATGAAAATGATATTTTTATATGGCTTAAATATACTCCACAAACAATTCCTTGGGCCAGTAGGGGCTTCCACCATTAATCTAGTTGCCAGTGTATTTATAATAATCAGAAGTAAAGGTTCTGCATAGAGTTGGGGGTGTGTCTGGAGGAAGAAACGCAGCTCTCCCCACAGTGGGAGTGTCTACGCATCGTCCGCATTTGGATGGCCTGGGTGTAGGTACCATTTTATTTTCTGCATTTTTTAAACTTTAATTCGTGTATTTGTGTACACAGATGCATACCATGTGGAGATTGGAGGAAAATCTTGCGTTCAAATGCAAGTGTCTTACTGCTTTCTTAGTCATCTCTTCAGCCCCATCTGCACATTTATTTGAAAGGGAAAGACAACAAGAAAGCACACTATTACATATTACTGCTTTTGCTTATTTTGGAAGCTATTCTGGCGAATGAGCAGCCTGGACATCAAAAATGCCATGCAGAAATCTCACAAAGCTGTAAGAAATTAATTGGGAATTTTTGTTTGTGACAGCCCGACCCACTTTTGTAATCCAGCCGCAGAACACAGAGGTACTTGTGGGTGAGAGTGTCACTCTGGAGTGCAGTGCCACGGGCCACCCTCTGCCTCAGATCACCTGGACAAGAGGTGACCGGACACCCCTGCCGATTGACCCTCGAGTGAATATCACTCCCTCCGGAGGACTGTACATACAGAACGTCGCCCAGAGCGACAGCGGCGAGTACACGTGCTTTGCCTCCAACAGTGTGGACAGTATCCATGCCACAGCCTTCATCATTGTCCAAGGTGAGCATCCTTGGGTGTCGCCAGACGCATGGCTCTGCATAGCTCCAGCGGCCTTCTTGGCTGTGCCCTGCCTGCCCTACATCACAGCTCTGGGCTGCTTCATTGGTTCTTTTCCGTTCTCTCTTTCTTGAGACAAGTCTTGCCAGCCCAGCCTGGCCTTGGGCTTGTGATCCTCCTCTCAAGTGCTGGGATTAAGATGTGTGCCCCCATGCCTGTGAACATGTTTGTGCATGGGTACATTTGCAGGTGGGTGGATGTGCATTATATAAACCAGAGAACAGTTACAGAGGCTGCTCTCGTTTTGGGGGTTTTTGGTTTTGTTTTCTTGTTTTGTTTGAGATTGAGTTTCTCAGTGATCTGGAACTCACCTTTAGAGTAGGCTGGATGACTAGGAAGTTTCAGGTACCCACCTCCCTAGTGTTTTGTGTGATTTCTAGGGATTGAACCATTTTTCCAAGTCCGCCTTGCCTTTTAAAATCTGTGAGAGCCACTCCGTTTGGCCTGTTATACGTGATTTGGTGAGTAGACAGCTTTCTTGAGGAAGCTAGGTCTTTGAGGTTGCAATGTTCAGAGCACCCAGGTACTGACATCAGTGAATGTGGACATGAATGCCTGGACGCTGGAAGCAAATCGGTGTGTATCTGGCGCAGTCAGCTCTGAGTACATCTTGAGGTCACAGTAGTTGATAGGCAGTGTGTACCCATTGCATCTGGCACTGAGTGTGTGCTGGCATCACAGTACTTTGTTGCAGTGCACTGCCAGGGGCACAGCGGCAACGAGCCAGATGAGCAGCTGTGACTCTTCTCAGATTACAATGGCCAGTGTACCTTGCACACAGCTACCAATGCAACCCGATGCCACAGTGATATTGAGTAAGTGTGTTCACCATACAGATAGCTGGACTGTTTTCCGAGATAATAAGCTCTTAGGTGAGCGTATCTATTTTCAGGTATGCAGGACACGTGTTGGGAACCTCTCAGACACACAGGCGCGCCTCTCTCCTCAGTGGTCTCCTCAATGGTCTCACTTGCACTTCCCTATGAGTTGGCCTTTCCCATTTCCATTCTACACACAGCCATGCAGTGATAGTTTACCTCTTTGTGTGGTTTCTTGATAACGCAGCCTCCGATTAGACACACTGTCCCGTAACATGCTCTTAACTCTTCAGTGGGCCTTACCTGAGTCAGTGGTCCAGAAAGCACCAGGTGACATGTTTAACCATTTGCTTATCGTAACTAGTAGTGAGGTAGGCCTCTCCCTTCAGCTTCCCAGGCTAAATACAATGTCCTTGGTACCCAGCGCATTGTAACCTGCAGCATGTTTTGTGAGTGGTCTTCTGTGTCCTGTTCTGTGTAGCTCTGAGGGAGCACTGTTCTTGGTGTTCTGTCTGTGAACTTTTTCCCCCTCCCTCACTTCCTCAGAGACATGGTGTGATGTGGCACTATTTCTGGAGAGAAATGAACAAATGTCTACCATCCCAGATAGCGAACTGATGACAGGCCAAGGGACAGATATCACCAGAGTTCAACTTGGGGAACCAATGAGTTTGAGGTTACTTACAGGAATATGGGTGAGCAGAAATGACTCAAAGACAGCTGCATCACCAGTTCCCACTGGAGCATAAGTGACAGCTCCCAGAGGCAGGGGACCTGGAGCTCCTGTCATGGCTGCAGCTAGCCACCCAAGTTGAGGAGTGACTTTACAGTTGGATCAGCTAATCTGAGTCTCTTTCAGGCAGCTCAGCTTTTTCTTGTTTGTTTGTTTGTTTGGTTGGTTGGTTGGTTGGTTTGGTTTGGTTTGGTTTTTCTAGTCAGCTTGACTTGTCTCTGCTGCTGTGATGCTGTGTGGAGGGTGTCTGCTTCTTCAAGGTGGCCGATGGCCTTCTCTCACTACCGTTATTGTTGATATACTCTTGGGGAGGGAGCGAAGGGGAGTGAGCCTGGTCAGCTTGGCGACTTTCTGGCTCTTTTGAGTCGTGTCCTTGTTGCCTCAGCAAGCGTCCCTGCGGTATTTATTTCCCTCCCTCAGGAGCACTCTGTTGTCTCACCTTCTTTCCCATGTCTTATGCCTTGTTTCCCTAGAGGCTTTCATCTTGGATGAACAGCTAAACAGTACACGGTACCCTTGGTGCAATCCTTTTGCTGTGCTGCACTACACAGTCACTTTGTAGGGCATTGTCTCTCAGCATCACAGTTTAAATGTTCTTCCTCCACAGCCCTTCCTCAGTTCACTGTGACACCTCAGAGCCGAGTGGTCATTGAAGGCCAGACGGTGGACTTCCAGTGTGAGGCCAAGGGCTACCCTCAGCCGGTCATCGCCTGGACCAAGGGAGGTAAGATGTTACGCTGGGCCCTCCACCTTCACATTCGGCTGGGACGCAAGCTATGGTCCCTGGTCAGGCAAGACGAGTATCTTTCCCAAAGCGGTGACCTGGGGAGGTAGCTGTAGGTATCCATAGGACTGCCTTGCTGTGCATTGTGGGTAGTCACTGTGGGTATCATGGATCATCGCGCACAGCATGCGCCCCATTTCCGCCCTTGGTGTGTCATTGCCTAGCACCTGGTCACGTCATGGCTCCTGTGGTCTGATGGAAGCGCCTAAGGTCGGGTGAGATTGTGGCAAGGTCAGGTGTCATGTTCACTGACCAAACCTGTATAGATCTCCAGCGTTCCTGCCCCGCAGCCTAGGCAGGGACCCTGAAGATGACCTACCTTTTTTTTTTTTCTTCAACCAAAAAACCAAAAACCCTCCCTCTGGGAAGTCCTGCTCAGGACTCCTGAGGAATAGACTGAGGTAGTGGCCAGCTGGACAGCTCATGGTTGGCTAGGGAGGCCAGCTGGTGGAAAGGCTTGTCCACAAAAACATGTGCAAATATCCTCCTCGTCGTCTAATGGGCTTGCCTTCTCTGCAGTCTGGGCCCAGGTCCCCTGTCCGTCTGTTTCCTTAGGCATAGCTGCACCCTGAGTCCTCGTCTGGTCCTCGCTCCTAATTTTGCCTTTTGTCACTGTTCTCTGTTCCTTTCTATGATACTCCTCGGGGTTGTCATTTGACTTCTCCTTTATGGATGACCAGCCACTGTCACAGCCCACGTGTAGTGTTGAATAAGAGCCTCCTTACTGGAGCAGGAGAGGCCAGTTGGTATCTGATCCACGTCGTTCGGCCCAGTGACTCTGCTATCTTTAAAGATAACATTCTCTGTCTCCTGTCTCCTAGCCTAACCCTCTGTGTCCAGGGTACCTGATATCTTACCCCACTTTGTAGGGAGCCAGCTCTCAGTGGATAGGCGGCACCTGGTGCTGTCCTCAGGAACACTCAGGATTTCTGGGGTGGCCCTGCATGACCAGGGCCAGTACGAGTGCCAGGCTGTCAACATCATCGGCTCTCAGAAGGTCGTGGCCCACCTGACAGTTCAGCCCAGAGGTAGGTGCTATTGACTGTGGATCGGTGCATGTCCGTCATCGGTGACAACCTTCCTATAGATGACATCAGCGTTGACATTGTAGCTCTAACTTTTCTGGTCTCGGTGTTATGTTTAGAACCCTGGCTCTGTTCATGAGAGATTCAGACACTCAGATCTCTTCCCGTGTTATGAAAACATTTATTCATGTCATGCTGGCCTCAATGAGACTGACTGTGTTAGTGAGCATATTAGAGCAACAGGTCGATTTAGCCTGAGGTCACTAAGGCTACCATGAACCTTGGTTTATCTCTTTCTGCTGTGGGTTTTGTGGACTTCCCTCCCTGTACTGGCTTGACAGACCCAATGTGTTCAGGTCCAGTTCCCCATGATGGGATCCACCAATAGTGCCTGTTAAGCTCCCTCCCCTGTCTAGTGAGTCTTGAACATCAGGACATTGTTTTGTCAGTGGGACACACCACGCTGCAAGCTGCTGCCTGCTGGTCCTGGGTATGGGTTAGGGAGCACAGGAAGCCTGGCTTTCCAGCAACGCCCCAGCGCTCTTTGACTTAGTCAATGAGACCCTGAGTCCAGCTCAGCTGCAGGACTCAGGGTTGGCCTGAGTATGGACCCTGCTCTTCTGAAGCTTCGTGGTATGAATCAGGTTGCGACCTCGTTCTCACACTTGCCTCGTAGTCACCCCGGTTTTTGCCAGCATTCCCAGTGACATGACTGTAGAGGTGGGCACCAACGTGCAGCTGCCTTGTAGCTCTCAGGGGGAACCAGAGCCGGCCATCACCTGGAACAAGGTAAGAGCTGGCCCCTCACCCAGGCTCCCTGTGATACAGTGTGTGTTTAAAGTACCGTGAAGGAAGTCTTATTTTATCTATCTACCCATCCATCAATCTATCTATCTATCCATCTATCTATCCATCCATCCATCCATCCATCCATCCATCCATCCATCCATCTATCTATCTATCTATCAATTGGTTTTTCAAGACAGGATTTTTCCATGTAGCCCTGGCTATTCTGGCATTCTCTCTATAGACCAGGCTGGCCTTGAACTCAGAGATCTGCCTACCTCTGCCTCCCAAGTGCTGGGATTAGAGTCATGCTCCACCACCACCTGGCTGAAGGAAGACTTAATAATAATAATAATAATAATAATAATAATAATAATAATAAACATGAAGAGCAAAGAAAAAAAATAATAATAATAATAACAACAACAACAACAACAACATAATCTCCAGCATCCGAAGCAAAGAAAGTCCTTTATAGGTCTACAGCTTCAAGGAGTAAAGTTGAATTTTTGCTACATCATTGTCTTATTTTCTTTGCTCTTCATGGTTAGCCCACTGTTAGGCTGAATTCACATACTGTATACAGAGGAGCTTGCTGGGACATATCGGGACCCCACCACGGTCCTCACAGAGTGCCAGTTCTCAGCGCCCTCCAGCTCCTTCACTGCCCGCTTATCTTCTCCAGAGTGATGCAGCTGTGGTCTGCACATGGGTTATCGGCTCTGAGTCACTCTCTCTCAGGGCATTCCTAGATTCCCGAGTCCTTTCCACCATAGCTCTGGGCCTCCCGTAGTTAGCACGGGTGTCCCCAGGATAGTGGAACTCATCTGTTGCACATCTCTCTTCTGGTTGTTCACACTCATCATCCTTCTTCTCCTCTACTCTGACTCTTTCTCTTCCATGTTGATTGACAGGTTCAGAGGACAGGTGTGTAGAAGAGCTTATTGCATGGTGGGTGTTTGACCTGGTGGAGCAGTAGTAAGTTTCCTCCCCTGGGAAGGTCAGGACAGATGTAAACATAGCCTCAGGGAATTTTCCACTTCAGCCTTAGCAGTAGGGCAACATTCCAGTCTCCCAGAAAATCCATCCATCCATCCATCCATCTTCTGTCCCCTAGTCTTATTGCAGTCTCATTTTTATTATTTTGCTCCAGGATGGTGTTCAGGTAACAGAAAGTGGAAAATTTCACATCAGCCCCGAAGGATTCTTGACCATCAATGATGTTGGCACTGCCGACGCAGGTCGCTATGAATGTGTAGCTCGGAACACAATTGGATATGCCTCTGTGAGCATGGTACTCAGTGTGAATGGTAAGATGTAAATGCCAAGCACAAGGCATTGTCCCAGAGGGTCTAGGTGATATAGTACCAGGCCTCTTTTCTTATCTTATGAGCATCCATTTAGGGTATGTGCTGATTAGTTTGAACTGTCAATGTGACACAATCTAGAATCACCTAGGAAAAGTTTATTTAGAAATTATCTAGATAGTTGCCTTGTTGACACATCTGTGGGTAATTGTCTTGATTGTTCATTCATGTAAAAAGACGAGGCCCACTGTGGGCGGCACCATTCCCTGAACAAGGGGTCTTGAACCACATAAGGGAGTAGAAAGGATGTGTTCATTTTCTCTCTGCTTTTTATTGGATTTGATACTCTTAAGTTCTTGCCTGACTTCCCCAATAGTGGATTGTAACCTGAAATTGTAAGCCAAATATATTATTTCTTCCCTTAGTTGCTTTTTACCCGAATATTTATTACAGAACCAGAAATCAAATGAGAATATGATGTCAGAATAATACAGAGAACAGAATGCTTGGCCCTAACTTGGCCCATGGCTGGGCTTCCCTTGGAGTACGTTCCCCTTCCTCTGCTTTTCTCGCAATCTTTAGCAGCTCTTTTCATGCCCAACATTTCAATTTATGATGATCCCTGTAGGCGTCATGTGCCTCCCAGGTGGGTACAGTAACGTGCAGCCTGGGATGTTACTCATGCACATGGACTGCCCTTTCCTGGGGTAGTGAGGAAACAAGACTCCATCTCTGTTTCCTCCCCCACTTGCATTCTGCTCTCTGATTTTCTTGTTCAGCTTTGGAGAAGAGGAGAAACAAGAACCCTGCTCAGAGGCAGCATGAGGAAGAAGCTGATGAGGGAGGTCTGGGTCTCGAGCTCAAGGGGCATGAGGGCTGAGAAAACTAGCACTTCCAGGCTAGGTGAGGTCACTCAGGAGAGCCTGTCTTACGAACTCAACTGGCCATTCTGCCCTGGAGTGTTCAGCCATCAAACAGGCTAGAAAAGGAAAAGTCAACAAAAAGATATTCTCCAAATGACCAGGAAGGAGATGGGGTCAGAGGCAAGGATTGTATGAACTAGACTCTGTACCTGTCAATCAACATGGGGAGAGAAAGAGTCAGAGTGGGAGAGAGGAAGAAAGATGATGTGTGTGAGCAAACAGAATGCAGTATGAGCAAATGCCCCAGAGACTGAAGGAAGAGGTGCATCCTCATATGTCCCAAGGAGTGGAGGACTGCCTGAGCAGGGCAGGCTGTCCCAACACTGCCTTGCCTCTCCCAGAGAAGCAGCCAAGTGAAGGGCCATTTCAGTAAGGTCTCTTCAGCTGTGTCCATGCTTGTGAAGATATGAAGGAGAACTGACCACTGGCCTAAGATGAGCTGTTTGGGTGGCTGAGGGTAAAAGATTGGTTATGGTTATTTGTGCTTGGCAGTGTCTCACTACTGATTACTTTATGAGGTGAGAAAGGAAGAAGTGAGAAACACACTGGACTTGGTGGTGTGCACCTTTATTGCCAGCACTCGGAAGAAGCAGAGGGAGCTCTGTGGGTTCCAGGACAGTCTGGTCTACATAGTGAGTTCTAAACCAGCTAGAGTCTGGCACAGACAGACAGACAGACAGACAGACAGACAGATATATACATAGATAGATACATAGATAGATACATAGATACATATGTATGGATATATAGATAGGTATAGATATGGATAAATATATAGATAAGTAGATATAAAACTATATTTAGATATATAGATACTAAGACATTGTCTTAAAAAAAATCAAAGTATGAAGCTTTGGTAGAAACAGGTTTATTGTCTTATTTGCTATGTATTGTGTGTTTATCTGTGGCATGTGTATTATGGTGTAGGCTTCTTCAGTGCTCTGTTCTGTTTGCTGTGATAGTGTAATATGTTGGTGTGATGTGTATTATATAGCATGTATATTTTTCTGTATCCTGTGGTATGTATATAATGCATAGTATGGTATACACAGGCTGTCTGGGTGGTGTGTGTGTGTGTGTGTGTGTGTGTGTGTGTGTGTGTGTGTAGGCCCTAATAACGATGCTGTGGCTATGACTGTGCTCACTGGAGGAAGAGACTGCTGGCAGTGGAGGAGAAGTTAAGGAGCTGAGTCCAGCACCAGGGATGGTTGTCCTTTTAGAACAGAGCCTCTTGGAATGAAGGCACCTCCTCTGATGCCACTGTCCACCAGATAGACCCGAGGAGCCTCAGCAACAGTCCCACAGGCATCATGCTGGGTATAAGCACGTCCATACTTTATGTTATAAACATTTTGCCGCTTCTACAGGATGTCGTGTAACTTTTCAAACTAAGAAGTGTATGATTTCCGTACTGTTTAGAAACAGCTTCTCGTAGAACTGATGATGAGACAACTTGAGCACTGGTTCAGCAAGCAGAAATAGCTCTTGGATGAAAGCATGGCTTATGCCTAGATGATGTCGTGTCTAGACACAGCTGTATGAGTAAGAGAGTGTAGTGTTCTTTTTTTTTTTTAACCCCCTAGTAATGTGCGTTCATGTTTTCCTAGTTCCTGATGTAAGTCGGAATGGGGACCCATATGTTGCTACCTCTATTGTTGAAGCCATTGCAACTGTTGACAGAGCCATCAACTCTACAAGGACACACTTGTTTGATAGGTATGGTGGACAGGGCCGTGGTTCTGGCTTTGATGGAGAAGCGGGTGGGGTGGGGTGGGGTGCGGTGCATGCTTTTCTAGTGCATGGGTCCTTCACCTGTTTCACCCTCCCCCACAAACTTTAATATACAAGTCCTGAGAACTTCCATGTGCAAGCCATAAAGAGCACCGACTGACGATGGCTTCTCTGGGGTTAGAATACTAGCGGGAGATGTACCTTCTTCATAGGCGCTGGACTGTGATTCACAAGCAAAACATTTTTAGAAGACTCACCTCATTCTTGTGGCTTGTTAGAAACAGTTTGGCAAAACACAAAATGTGACTGAGGTGGCCAGTGGATCCCTCCATGTTGGCAATTGCCACGGACTCTCTGCACCCTAACTGAAATGCGATTCCTGTGACTCTCTCTCTTGACTTATTAATGGTTTGTTTTCAGTGTCTTTGGTTCTTGTTTGTCTGTTTGTTGCTCTGTCGCCTTCCGCCTGGGATGAGTCAGGTACAGTGCACCATGTTGTCGAACGTAGCGGTAGAAACTTAGTAATATCAGTATACTTTTAGTTTCCGGATTCTTGCCCCCAGTGATTTACTTCATTGATTCTCTTCCCTCCCTCACTCCTGCCAGCCGTCCTCGTTCTCCAAATGACCTGCTCGCTCTGTTCCGGTACCCACGGGATCCATACACAGTGGGGCAAGCCAGGGCAGGAGAGATATTCGAGCGGACCCTGCAGCTGATCCAGGAGCATGTTCAGCATGGCTTGATGGTGGACTTGAATGGAACAAGTCAGTACCATGTTCTTCCGTCTTCTGACTTGAGTGCGAGGTAGCAGGCGCGCTCTGCTGCATCATGTAAGAGGCTCTGGCTCTGCCTGCGCTAGTATCCAAGCTCACTTTTTCTTGAGCTTACATAGGTCCAGGTGTCTTTTTGGGCCCCTACCCAGGAGCCTTGGACTAACCATAAGCTCCAGGAGACCCCCAGGCTGTGTGGGTCAGCAGCATGCCTTTACCAGGTGTCCATGAACTTCCTAAAGTCGTCAAAACAGCCACAGAATGACTGCAGGACCAAGGACCCTCATGCTCAGAGCTCAGTTTTATCAAATGCTGCCTGAAGACACTGGCACAGCCAAGGCCTTCAGCTTCCTCATTATCTCTCCCTTACAAAGTGCTCCAGTCTTCAGACAAGCCATCGGTGCATGCACACACGTGTTTGTGTGCACCAGGACTTTGAACAAATGTAGGGCCTGATGAGCTAGGCTGATTGATCTGTGTCTGTGCTGGCCTTGTTGTGTGTCTTCCCTACAGATTGTTCTTTCTTCAGGTCTTGTTCTTGTGTGACAGAGATGAAAGGGAAGTTTCTAGGATAGTCTTGGGGTAGCTGATATTTCTACTTGCTTCACCCAACCTGGAAACCATCATGAGGTTTTTTTTTTTGTTTTTTTTTTTTTTTTTGTATATTTTACAGATCATCCTCTGTAAGAAGGGGGCTCTTTTACAGCCTTTAAAATGTATAGACTTGAGTCTCCAGAGTCAGACATAGGCTAAAGATACTTTAATGAAAAGATGCGGGGCTGGTTCTGATCAACACAGAGAGTGAGCAAGAGAGAGAGGGAGAGAGAGAGACAGACAGACATAGAAAGAAAGAGACAGAGAATACACATTGGTCTCACGTACCTGGATATATGCATATGTGTGAATGTGAGTGTGCCCATGTATGAGCAAGTATCTTGCATAGCTTACATAGGGGCATGACATATGAGTGTGGAGGCAGGATTATGAATGTGTGTGTTCGTGTGTGTGTGTGTGTGTGTGTGTGTGTACACATGTGTTTTGGTGCCTGAGCTTGTCCTCAGATATTTGTGCTTGTCTGAAGACTGGAACACTCTGTAAGGGAGGGATCGTGAGGAAGGGGAAGGCCTTGGCTACTCCAGTGTCTTCAGGCAGCATTTGATGAAACAGCTCTGAGCGTGGGGTCCTGGGGTGTTCATGTAGCTGTCTTTGACGGCTTTAGGAAGGTCATGGAGACCTCCCAGAGGCATCTGCTGACCAACAAGCGGTTTTCCTGTAGCAGACGGGCAGTCTAAGGCTCCTGAACAGGAAGGCAACCTAGTGGGAGTCTGCCCTGATTGGCCTGGTGGATGTGTGTTTTATGATGGATGTTGTGAGATGCAAGGCCATTGTCATGAACAGTGTCCTGGGTTGGTGGCAGAGGAAAGGAGAGGATGGCCCCTGTGGATGTCCTCATCCTTGTGGGGGGCTCTAGGATAGACTCTGAAGGAAGGCGCTTCAGTACAGTAGCCACTGCAGTGCACCCTGATGGGCATAGGGGGCGCTGTTCCATAAGGAGAGGACCTAGGGCTGGTGTGGAGGTGCTCCTCTGCCTGACCCGCGGGACAGTAGGAGGTGGGACTGAAGGTCCTCAGTTTTGGACCTCTGTATGTGCTGGGTTTGTTGCAGAATCTCTTTATTAGAACTGGTGGTATAAAACCATAGACCCGATGGAAAGGCGTCAAGACTAGCAGCAAACGGTGAGCTGAGCAGGAAGGGAACATCCCACCCGATCAGATGCCAGAGCATCTGCAGACACCGAAGGCAGCGAAGGCAGCGGTCTGCACCGTTGGAGGTGGAAGTCAGTGCCCCCCTACTGTGTTGCAGGTTACCACTACAACGATCTGGTGTCCCCGCAGTACCTGAGCCTCATCGCCAACCTGTCGGGCTGCACTGCACACCGTCGCGTGAACAACTGCTCAGACATGTGCTTCCACCAGAAGTACAGGACGCATGACGGCACATGCAACAACCTGCAGCACCCGATGTGGGGTGCCTCACTGACCGCCTTCGAGCGCCTGCTGAAGGCCGTGTATGAGAATGGCTTCAACACGCCCCGCGGCATTAATTCCCAGCGTCAGTACAATGGGCATGTACTACCCATGCCCCGCCTGGTGTCCACCACACTGATTGGGACAGAGGTGATCACCCCTGATGAGCAGTTTACACACATGCTGATGCAGTGGGGCCAGTTCCTTGACCATGACCTAGACTCTACAGTGGTGGCCCTGAGCCAGGCCCGCTTCTCTGATGGGCAGCATTGCAGCTCAGTGTGCAGCAATGACCCTCCCTGTTTCTCGGTCATGATCCCCCCCAACGACCCCCGGGTGCGGAGCGGAGCCCGATGCATGTTCTTCGTGCGATCCAGCCCGGTGTGTGGGAGCGGCATGACGTCCCTGCTCATGAACTCCGTGTACCCTCGAGAGCAGATCAACCAGCTCACGTCCTACATTGATGCATCCAACGTGTACGGCAGCACAGACCACGAGGCCCGCAGCATCCGGGACCTGGCCAGCCATCGTGGCCTGCTGCGTCAGGGCATCGTACAGAGGTCTGGCAAGCCCCTGCTTCCCTTCGCCACCGGGCCGCCCACCGAGTGTATGCGTGATGAGAATGAGAGCCCAATACCATGCTTTCTGGCCGGTGACCACCGTGCCAATGAGCAGCTGGGCCTGACCAGCATGCATACACTGTGGTTCCGGGAGCACAACCGCATTGCGGCAGAGCTGTTGAAGCTCAACCCGCACTGGGACGGGGACACTGTCTACCACGAGACCCGCAAGATAGTGGGGGCAGAGATACAGCACATTACCTACCGGCACTGGCTACCCAAGATCCTGGGGGAGGTGGGCATGAAGATGCTTGGTGAGTACCGGGGCTACGACCCCAGTGTCAATGCTGGCATCTTTAACGCCTTTGCCACTGCAGCCTTCAGGTTCGGTCACACTCTGATCAACCCTCTGCTCTACCGGCTGGATGAGAACTTTGAGCCCATCCCACAGGGCCATGTGCCCCTCCACAAGGCCTTCTTCTCACCCTTCCGGATTGTCAACGAGGGGGGCATCGACCCACTTCTCCGAGGGCTGTTTGGCGTGGCAGGGAAGATGCGCATTCCCTCTCAGCTGCTGAACACAGAGCTCACGGAGAGGCTCTTCTCCATGGCGCACACAGTGGCCCTTGACCTGGCCGCCATCAATATCCAGCGAGGCAGGGACCATGGCATCCCACCCTACCATGACTACAGGGTCTACTGCAACTTGTCAGCTGCTTATACCTTTGAAGACCTGAAAAATGAGATCAAGAGCCCTGTGATAAGAGAGAAACTGCAGAGGTGAGTACTGGTAAACGGGGGCACTCTGATAGGTAAAGAGCTGTCATGTGACCTTGGCAGTGAACTGTGATGTCACCGTCTCCAGGCTCATGCTTCTGTGGTGGCTGAGATTGGACAGCCTGTGGCCTACTGGCAGGGATACTACAGAGCCAGCCCAGTGTTGGGGTAGTCATGTCTACCAGCCTCTCTGTGCTCAGGAGGTGGACTTTGTAAACTGTAAGACGTGTTCTGTTGTGACAGCAGTTATACTCACCTGCCTGAGACAGTAAGAGTCACGTGGCAAATAGACCGTAGACTGACCAGCCTCCTGGGCCTGGCTCTCCACCTATCGTATGACTCATGCATGAGTGGTTATTGCTCACAGGAGAGGAAAGCCGGCCTGGGAGCTGGATAACAGATGTGGAAGTTTCACGGGGAGACCAATAATGTGCCACTCAAAGGATAGACCCGGTCTGCTCAGGATTTGGTCTTCTCATCCAGGGCCAGGCTTCTTCGGACCCTCTGCCTCCGAGGGGCTGTTCAGACTGAAGGCCTGCGGGAGGGCTCTCCCTTGGGAGGTGCTGTGGTTTCTGAATGAGAGCTGCTCTGCCTCCCTGTGCTCCGGTTTGTTTACATCATGGCATTTGATGACCGGCGAGGGAGGCACGCACGTCCTCCACGGGGACAATATATTTTTCTCATCACCGTTATGCTTAATTGGGATTTATGTTTGCTGTCTGTACTTCATGGGTATAATGTCCCCTAGGTTCCCATCCAGATGGCCATGGATGGCTTTCCCAGTCATCTTTTGCTTGCCAAAATATTTCAGAACTTCTGAAATAAGTTCTGCCACTGCTGCTGGAGATGGTGGGCTTGGGCCAGCTGTAGGGGAGAGACCCCTAACAGAGATGATAATACACAGACACACACACACACACACACACACACACACACACACACACACCACACACACACATACACACACACACACACACACACACACACACACGAATTAGTCATTTATTCTTTCTGTGAACCAACTACAAAGAGGAAAAAATGAGTTGTGAACAGGAAGAGACTGACTGACCATGAACGCCAGGGCTGTCGGGATTTCAGCAGGCCTTGGGGAACGCAGCTGTCACCTACTGTCCTGGCAGGAGGCTGAAGGATATGTGTCTTGGGTCTGCTGGGGATGCTCTCCTCGGCACTACAGAGCCCCTTCACCCTCCTGCTACCCCTTTACAAGTGGGAGGGAAAGAGCAGGTGTCCTGAGGTGGCACTGGCATCTGGGACCTGTGCAGCAAGGCCAGCAGGTCTCCATGCTCCTTGGCAGGTGACTTCCAGTAAGGCCTTAGGGGCTTTAGTGCAGGGTGCTTGTCCCTAGCATCAGTGACCACAGTGTGTGCTTGGACAGGCTAGATGCCAGCCTCGTGAGAGTAGGTTTGATGTAAGGTGGATGGGTGTCGTGTTGTAAGATGAGTGTGTGTCTTTTCAGTAGCGATTTTAGGGTGCTTGACTGTCACTCCAAGCCTGGTGGGGAATGGCGGGTTGGAGCGTAGGGATTGGACGATATGATTTCCGACTCTAGCACAGTCTCTTGCAGCAATTGGAACCAAGACCACCTGTTGCCTTGTAAACTCTTGGGAAATTGCACAAGGCTAGAAAAGAAAAGTCCGTTGGCATTGCTGGTTCTTTATCTTTCTGTGTGGGCATACATATTCCCAGGGCATGGAGGACTTAAGAGAATGCTTGTTAATCATTTGGAAAAGACTCATGTTAGATATCTACCCTGTCTAATTGCCAGCATTCCCATTGACGGATACGTTTCAATATATTGTGGGGTTTAATATTCTTTTCAATTAGACTATTCATTGTTCATATACTTAAGGAAGAGGATAGGTATGAGGATAGAGAGGTTGCCTCGTGGAGTTGGGTGGGTCTCCCTGGAGCACAGGAAAGAATGATGTCTTAATTTTCTTATGCTTTTGGCTTTTCAAATCACAAGTGAATATATGTATATCCTTTATATATACATGGAAAAGAAAAGAGGAAAATTCTTTAAAATATGATTAAAGACGATTTAAAGAAATAGCAACGAGCTCTCTTTGTCCAGGGAAAGCCTGGAGGATCTGTGGGGTCTTCTTCCTGTTGGCTGTGTTTCATCTCCCAGGCAGCTATGCTGGGCACACCCCACTTTCTCCTTGTCTGTTGCAGGCTGTATGGCTCGACGCTCAACATTGATCTGTTCCCGGCCCTCATGGTGGAAGACCTGGTCCCTGGCAGCCGCTTGGGGCCCACACTCATGTGCCTGCTCAGCACACAGTTCCGACGCCTGCGGGATGGAGACAGGTGGGTGCTAGAGAACCCCGTGTTACATGGTTGGCGTGGATTGCGGACAGAGAGGACCTGTGCTTGCCTGTGACAGTGAGAGCACCCCTCCCCCCTCCCTTCCCCTCCCCCACTGCTGCTCTTCAAATGGCTCCACACCTCCTCTAGGCTGCCTGGCACCTTATCCTTTCAGGCAAACACACCTGAGTCCCAGGTCTCATTGGCTTCTGAAGCCAATGAGCACGGGCGTGTTTCCAGGAGCCCTTTGACAGTCCGTGACAGTACCGGGATTAGAAGATTGTTGTTTGTTTTGTCTGGATTTTTGAGATTGGGTCTCACTGTAAAGCTTAGGCCTCCCTCGCACTCACGGCCAGCCTTCTGCCTCAGATGTGCACCATAACGACCTTACTGAGTCTTGGGGCTTTTGGCAAGGTCATCCCCATTTTAACAATGTTAATTTACTTTAGGAAATGGGAAAGAGGCCAAAGCATCAGCTGAGGCGTTTAGGTGGGAGTTTAGCTAGCCATCCTCTTGTCAAGAGTAGCCATCTTCTTGCTGTTTTTCCCTCATTTATTGGGTGAGAATTTGCACAATGGTGGCTTTTTTTTTTTAAATTCCCACTAACTGAATCTATGATTTCCGTGTTGGAAGAACATTCTCTTGGATCCTGGTGGCGGACATTCTCCCTGCCCTCTGCTGACCCCGCTGACCCTGCTCTTGTCCTCCCTGGAGT
Organism: Apodemus agrarius; assembly: GCA_964023405.1. Lineage (NCBI taxonomy): Eukaryota > Metazoa > Chordata > Mammalia > Rodentia > Muridae > Apodemus > Apodemus agrarius. The sequence continues at coordinate 94,182,262 of OZ030011.1, read as the reverse complement.
CCAGGTTGTGGTATGAGAACCCGGGCGTGTTCTCCCCCGCCCAGCTGACTCAGCTCAAGCAGACGTCCCTGGCGAGGATCCTTTGTGACAACTCAGACAACATCACCCGTGTGCAGCAAGATGTGTTCCGGGTGGCAGAGTTCCCGCACGGTTACAGCAGCTGTGAGGACATCCCCAGAGTGGACCTGCGAGTGTGGCAGGACTGTTGTGAAGGTATATGCTGCCAGCACCCTGCCCTCACTGTGTCCCCAGGGATGCTGCTTTGCGTGAGGACAGGCCAAATAGCCTTTGGCCCTCGGTGTGGGAATTATTTGTGATTGCTTTACTTAGTAAGCAGTTACGTGGTCTGAGAGATGAATGTCGTTTTATCTTTTATCATAAAAACACCTAGCCTTGGGCCTTGGCTATATAGGTTGGTAAGTCTACCCACTCTGTCTCTTGGTGAGGCCCCCAGGGCTAGAGGACTGCTTTACCACCTTAAGTAGATGTACACTAAAGTCCTGATGGAAGACACTTATACCAACCACTGAGCTGTGTGTGATCATAAACTCCATGCGCTTAATGTCACATCCCGTCCTACTGTGAGTGCAGTGCATTTCTCGATGGCAGTTATCACCACAGATGTCTCGTGTTAGGATGTCACTAGAAGAACTTTGCAGCCTCGTGATAATCTTAGTCTGCACCTTACATCAACCGATATACTTTGCAAAAGAGAGCAAACCTTTAGTGAGTTTGCATCTTGTATCTATCATTTAACCTACTGAACAGCTACATCTGGTGCTTGTGTGTTAGTCCCATGAGTCCTGAACACAATCAGCTCCTCCAGGAGGCATAGCAGGCATACTATGTTATACTGATACCACCCTGTACCTTACAGGAAGGAGCTGTGGACTTTCTTCTTGAAGACCTAGAGGGTAGCGTGCAGGTGTGAGAGGTCTTGATGTTAGGTCTGGAGAACCTAATAATGGAGTCTATGCAGTGCATTCCTGTCAGCCTGGGCAGGCTGCTCCCCGCCATGACTGTCCATCTCTCACAGGCCACCGCCACGGCCCCAGCAACCACTGGCTTCTGTGGTGACTGTTCTACAGTTTCTTCCCCACTTTACATTCTTCAGTTCCTCTCTTGGTTAACCTCAGTTTCCAGTTTCTAATTGGACTGCAATTTTGGCTTTATTCAAACTATGATCAGAGCCCCATAGATAATAAAGCCAGGGACATTTACAGCCTAAGCCAAGTGACGTAGTGTTTGTGGTGAGAAGAGGGCTCCAGAGGATGGACGCTCCAGGCACGCATAGTTCTCGGCCCTGCCCTGCCCATTGGACCCTGAACAGGGTGGGCCACCTAAGGCTCGAGAAGAGGCACACAGAGTTCAGAACTGTCGTTATTTTTCTGCTAAAGTAGTCATTCAAGATATTTAGTAAGTATTAAAATCACGTTGGCTTTTGAAGCTGCGTTTAACATCCTGAGAGGATGTGTGGCGTGGGCACCAGAGTCTGTGAGTGTGTGCGATCATGTGGTTTGCCCAAAATGATGCCTTTGCATGCCTCTCTCCCATTTGTATATATTTGTGTATATGTGTATATGTGTATCGTGTTCTTTCTCTCCCCCTCTCTCCCTCACTCACCGTATTCTAGGAATTCACATAAGGACATTGTGATTACTGTGTACCTCATCCTAAATTGCTGCTGTTTTGGAGATCACACTGTGGGAACTTATATCTGCTTTTGCTCCTTTTTGTTTTAAATATCCCAGGTTTTTCCAGTTTAAAGACTTTCCTGCAAGGATGGGATCACTTTGTCTGTAGGAGCCTGCTGCCTTGAAAGCAGTGTACAAAGCCAGTCCTTATTTTCAGATACAGAGCCTCTATTTTCTGATGGCATCACCAGGACCCCGTCTGCTACAGAAGCAGAGCCAGGCTTCATTCCTTTCCTCAGAAGTATCCACGGCCCTGGAAGGGGTGTCTCTGGGGCCGGTGTTTCTTGGCTTGTGCCTCTGTTCTAATCCATTGTCCCAGCTGCTGCAGGGGCTCAGTGCCCAAGGCTCTTGCCGACACAGCTCCTTCCAGATTCTGTGCCTCTTAAAATAGCAGGCTCTGTCCAACCCTGAAGGGTTCAGAATTTCAAGATTCTAAATTTATGGTGTCCATTTTAGCCTAAACCCATTCCTAACATATAGTAGAAAAAACAAAATCTTGCAAGAAAAAAAATGTTAGTTGCTGTTAACTTCTTTGGGGGGGGGTGAGGGGAGTGTATACGCATGGTGTGTGCTTGCATCCTATGTATGTTTGCATGTGTGCAGGTGCACATGCATGTGTGTACACTTGGCATGGAGAGGCCAGAGGTTGGCAGGCATCCAGGGCCTCTTTGATCACCTTATGAACTCATCAGGGTCTTTTCTTGACCCCAGAGCATGATAGTCCCGTTTGTCTAGCTAGCCAGCCAGCCCTACAGATTCAAGCTCCACTCTTCTGATTGCTCAGCAAGTGCTGTATTTACCGAGCTGTCTCCCCAGACCCTGTTCTTCTAACTAAGCTTAGAGGAATGCTCATGAGGGATCATTTCCTGGAGCTGCACCTGGGTCACAGCACCAAGAGCAATACCCGTGTACCCCAGAACCTGAAACAGCTGCTTCTGAGTTGGAACAGTATCCATTTCCTCTTTCTAGGGACTGATAATGAGTCTTAGGGCACATGCACACACGTGCACACCCCACATATGTATACACAAAGGCACTCACAGGCGGGTACATACCAATACTCACGTGCAGTCACGATTTGAAATCTTGCAGCAATTATCGAAATACTACAGAAAATTCAAATATTTCAACCACATTTACCAACTATATTAACATTTTCTATATACTTATTCACACTTTTACTTATGCATGTTTTATGTGCACACAAGTATGTATTGTCCATAAACAAATAAAACAGAAAAGTTTTTCTATAAATAAATATAACACAAAAATTGCAGATTTCCTGCTACCTTCTCCTAATTTACTGAAGTATAATCATAATTGGAAAAATGTCACATGGATAAAATTGTTACCTAATTTTTGGATCTTGTTTGAATTTTACTATTTTCCCAATGATGTTAGTTCGTGGCAGGTTCCACCCAGACCCCTCACTTAATTTCCCAGTTCCCAGACTCCTGCATCCAGGAAGAGGTCTTAGTCTGTCTCCATCTGGGTCCTTTTGATAGGTTTCCCTCCATGTGGGTTTTCTGACTTTTTCCCAAAGGGGCATGGGTGAAGGCACTCAGGACTGGGTTATGTATGTGTTGTGTCTTATGTACCATAGTAGGAGGCATTAGGGGACAAGTTTGTCCCATGACTAGGACAGTGATTCAAGTTAATTACTTAAAATGTTTGACTAGAAATTCTGGCTAGTGTCAGAAGGGTTGCAAACATGTGACATGTCAGTTAGAATTCGAACAGTCTCCTCCCTTGCAGCAGATCCTTCTACTGTACAGGAAGGCCCTGGGTGGAGGAGTAGATCATCCCTAGGCAGGTGTCACCTGGTCCAGGTGAGGTTCAGATTTGGGGCCCAGGTGTCCTGTGTACACGGAACTTCCCAGGCCTTGCCATGCTTTGGTACATTTGCATTGTGAACACGGCCATTTCTACAGCAGCAACACTGGGTGTGGGGGTCGCACCAGGGCCAAAGTGCGTGCAGTTGACATGGGCCAGGCCAGGCCCTGTAGTCCAGGTGTGCTTTGTGCTTGAGGGATAGCTGGGGCATCTATGGCAAATATGGTGGCTCTGGATTCCCAGAACACATCTAATCTATAGTTCTCGGGTCAGGGCTACTATTGGGCACACCCATTCACATGGGACACACCCTGCCTTCCTGCTGTTCGCAGGTAATCTGGGACAAGGCTTTGTGATGGAGAATCACTCTTACCCTCTTCCAGAATCTCCAGCTTTGTCTGGCCTGGCTTCAGTTTTCAGAAAAGATTGGAGGAAAAGATTGGAGGATCTAATCATTGCTGTGAAAGGCCACGCTGCTGTGGGTCTGGTTTGTGTCCCTAGAGCCACCTGAGAAGCCCCTTTATCTGCTCTGATTAGTGGACAGCTTAACTCAGGTCAGCTCATGACCAGTGACAGCAGATGACGTGCCTCTCAAGGACAGTGTGTGGTCAGGACTGAGGCCTTGGCTCGATTAGCCCACGTCCTCCTGTCTAGGTACAGACATCCACACCTACAGGCGCTCATCCACAGAGGCAGCTGCCGTTGGCCTCTGTGCATTACCCCTTGGCCTTTGCCAGGATTTCTGCTTCAGTGGGGTCACAGGACTTTGGAATTCGGGAGAGCCTTTGCTTTCTTCTGGCCAGGCTATTCTAATGGGGAAACAGAGGTACAAAAATGGATGACTATGGTGGATAATGTAGGTAGGCTTAGGTGAGAGAGCTTAGGATTTCTCCATATATCTTGAGCTTGGGATGAAGCCTCAGCCAAGGCAAGGAAGTATCTGGAGATTACTTGGGCTTGTTGCAGGTTGATTTGAGTTGATCATGAGGTCTCATGGGGTAGAATATCATCTGAGGAGGGCAAGAGGACTTAGATCATAAAAGTAGCGTGGTCAAGTCTACATGTGTGGGCTGCAGGAGGGCATAGTGGTCACCTGGGCTGCCTGGTGCAGGATGGTTTGTCCTCAAAGAGACTTACTTGAAGCTTTTAGCAGGTTTGAGTACTGGAGCCACAGACATTCACACACCCACTGTTAGCCCCATGAGTTCCTTCAGGTGCTGCCTGACCTACATGTATCCAAATTCAGAGGGGAAGAGAGAGGATGGGCCATAAAAAAATAGCTCCTGCTTTACACGATGTAAATGTATCCTAAATTAGAGCGATTTGTAACTGATTTCCCCCATTTTGCTTTTTCACCAGACTGTAGGACCAGGGGACAATTTAATGCCTTCTCCTACCATTTCCGGGGAAGACGCTCTCTAGAATTCAGCTATGAGGAGGATAAGCCCACAAAGAGAGCCAGATGGCGGAAAGCGCTAAGGTGAGTTTTGTGGCATCCTGCCTAATAATCCCACCTGTCTCTGGAACAGGCTGAGGTCTTGCTGTCGCTTTGAGCTCAGTCGTAGCCTGGGTTGGCTAACGCAGAAATGCCCCAGAGTACCGCGCAGACAAGGCCCGTGTCCTGCTGGGCAGTGCTGGGCTGCAGTGTGCTGTACTGTGCTGCAGCACTTGCACACTGACATTGGATCTTCTTTACTCCTTAGTGCAAAACATGGCAAACATCTTAGCAATGTCACATCAGCCACCCGTGAGCACTTGGAAGGGCCAGCAACTAATGATCTCAAGGAGTTTGTTCTGGAAATGCAGAAGATCATCACAGACCTCAGGAAGCAGGTAAGACTGGCTCCTAGGACCTTTTACCATCACACCTCTTGCCCCCTGGGTCCCCAGAGGCCTTGCATTTCTGAGTGCTTGTGAAGGTGTTGACCCGCCCTCACCTGCTGGGGCATGGCCGCTTGTAGAGCTTGCTTTGTTCCCCCTTGCTTCTAGCTAGGTTCCACAGAAGTCATGTCCTCGTGTTTCCCTGTGTGTTAGGTGCTTCTGTATTGCTGTGGTTAAATAGCATAACCAAGACAACGTATAGAAGAGTTTCTTTGGGCTTACGGTTTCAGAGAGTTGAGAGTCCATGGCTGTGGGTAGAGGCAGGGCCGCGGCTGTAGGGAGCCGAGGGTCCCATCTTGGATGGGAAGCAGGAGTTCGAGAAAGGAACCAAGTGACGGTGCAGAAGTTTGGAACCTCAGAACCTGCTCGCACTGATGGACTTCTTCCAAAACGGTCACGCCTCCTAGACCTCCCCCAAACAACTGGGAAACATTTGTCCAAATGCTCAGGACTATTAGGGGCCATCTCATTCAAAGCCCCACAACTGGGATACTAGGCAGTGGGCAGTTGGTGTCTCTGTTTGGAGTACCTTGCCAGGGAATATGGCTGAGAGGACACCATTGGAATAGACAGGAAGTCCCCCCCCCAAAAAAAAAACCTGGGCAAAGTCAGATGAAGGAGTGTGGGGAAAGACAAACCTGAATTCCTGTTGGTAAGCCACTCCTTGTGGAATAGTTTGGAAGTAACTGTTTCCAGAGACCAGTAAGTGACGGTAGACCAGCGGAAGCTGTGGCAGGTGTGATGGTTTGTATGTGCTTGGTCCAGGGAGTGGCACTATTAGAAGGTGTAGCCTTGTTGGAGTAGGCGTGTCACCGTGGGTGTGGGCTTTAAGACCCTCATCCTGGCTGTCTGCAAGCCAGTGCTCTGCCAGCAGCCTTCAGATGAAGATGTAGAACTCTCAGCTTCTCCTGCACCAGGCCTGCCTGGATGCCACCATGTTCCCGACTTGGTAATAACAGACTGAGCCTCTGAACCTGTAAGCCAGCCCCAATTAAATGTTGTCCTTAGAAGAGTTGCCTTGGTCGTGGTATCTGTTCACAGCAGTAAAACCCTAAGACAGCTGTCCAGATCACGATCAACTTAGTCCTTAGATACCTGGGCTTTGAGTTAACTGGGAGTCAGCCATTGGTGCTCACTCTCCACTCCCTGAGGACACTCATCTATCCTCTAGTCTTCTAGACCTCAAGTAAGGAATGCTGGAAGTTAATACCTAAAACATCAGCTACGCTAGTGAGTTGTTCCTACAGAAGTTTGCTTTGTTTGGTTTGGAAATGCTGCCACATATCTTATTGTGAATATCTCTTTGGCTAACTAAATTCCAGTTGGGATTTAGGCCGTTGGGAGGATAGCCATCCTAATACAAAGACAAAAAGGTGATCTTAGTGCCAAGGGGCCTCACAGAGTAGCTTGAGGTTCTGTTCTCTGCTCTGCTGCAGTGTGGACTGGGGACCACATTGCGCTCAGTAGGTAGGCAGGGACCAAGGTTGAACTCCCAAATGGCAAGCAGCCTCCCATCACCTATTATAACATAGGCTGCCTTTCCTTGGCTGATATGGCTGTTGAAGCTCATTCTATCAAGTTTGACTGCCTTGTGCCTCGCTGCAGATAAACAGCCTGGAGTCTCGGCTCAGCACCACAGAGTGTGTGGATGACAGCGGGGAATCCCACAGCAGCAACACGAAGTGGAAGAAAGACACGTGCACAGTTTGTGAGTGCAAAGTAAGTATGGGGTCAGGTCTGTGTTCACACCCATCATGCCTGGGGAGCCGGTGGGCCGGGTGTCAGAGTGAGGTCCTGCTGGCCATCATCCTCAGCCCTGGTTTCTCCTCCTAAACTGCAATGAGCAAATGGGGGCATTTGTATGAACCCCCTTAGCTTCTAGTGGTATATAGGGAACACCTGGGAATCTAAAAGCTCCACAGCTTAGGACCCGCCCTCACAAAGCTGGCTGTTACGTTCACCCCGCCCCCTCCCCATTCCTGTTGTCCGGGTCTAGCTTGGGATACTGGTTACAGAGAATACTAATGGACATAGTCCATCTTTGGGAAGAGGTGACAGGCAGGCCAGTGATAAACCTTGGTGATGAGCACAGGTTCCCCTGCAGCCCTGGCGGGAATGCGCTTGGAACAGAGCCAGAGGGCAGCAGAGCAGGAATGAGGGCAGATCCAGATCATCACTTGTCTAGACAGGGACAGGATTTTTATCTGTCCCTTTACCTGAACAGTACAGGGTTCTCCAAGCATCCCTGGGTTGCCTGGTTAAGGAAGACTATGCTACGAGAGGAAGGATTATTTGCAGAGAAGACCACTTCCCTCTGGCCTCACTGTGCTTCCCAGCAGGATCAAGTGGAGATTGGGTGTGGGATAGTTGAGTCCTTTGACCCTGGGCCTCACGGTAGGGTTAGAGGACAGTAGCGCGTGCAGTGGGATCCAGTCACCATCCCAGGTGAGCTGAGCAGAGCACAGAGGCTAGGACACACTGTGGGGGATGAGGGTAAGATCCATGGGGTGTGTCATACAGGGTCAGGGGTCACGTGGGTCATGCAGAGTAGAGGGTCCAGGCATGACAAGAATGTATCTGCCCTCCTTTAGAACGGCCAGGTCACCTGCTTTGTGGAAACCTGCCAGCCCGCAGCCTGCCCGCAGCCTGTGAAAGTCGAAGGCGCTTGCTGTCCCGTCTGCCCACGGAACACTGCAGAGGAAAAGCCTTAGTGTTCCCGAGCTGAGCTCCTCGAAGCTGGTCCACGGAATCCTTGTGAGCCTCGGTGACAACATGGGGAGCTTCAGACCACAGGACAAGTCGGGATCTCAGACATTTCAGGACCTCCGCTGTGCCATCACAGAAGCAGCCGGGGCTGCTTCAGACCCTGTGTTTGTAGAAGGAAATTGAGCAGGCGAGAGGGGGTGCAAGCCCCGGCCCTCACTTCATGTTAGACTTCTCAGGTTTATATTTAAGTGTTTATAAATGGAAAATTGGTGCTACTATAAAATCACACAGTTAAGACATGGGTTTCAAAATCGCTTCTGTCTGATGATGCCACTTCTGTTTAAACGAGGCAGGAGGTCTTTGACAGGCTTCCTTTAAACGGAAGCATTTGGCAAATGGAACAGAATCTTATACATAGCATCCTGGGCCATAATCCCTACAGGGACACTAGGGCTTTCTCCCACCGCCCCTTCCTGTCTGCCATCTTCCCCTTCAGGGCCCTTCAGCATCTAATAACAATACCGACACAATCCTGCACCGTGGGACCATGCCCGCCCTTCTACACACGACTGTCACATTATTAAGCCACAGTTAGAAATAATCTTGTTTCCACTTAGAACGTGTGTAAATACTGCCTTGCTGTAAACTGAATGTGAAATCCTCTGGTCCCATGCCATGTTGAGTGACCCGAGCAGCCCCTTGCATCGGCAGGGTGGTCTGCAGCCACCACCTGCCTTGGTCCTGGCCACAGTGGAGGGAGAGCGATTCACTCTCCAGGTCCTTGGAATCGGTGACAGACAGGCCGAGCCTGAATGTCAGGAAATCACATTGTGTGAATGCTTTAAAGGAAAAAAAAAATCCCTATACCTCATATTTTTTATTGCATGATGTTTTATAAAAATTTTCCCATTTTAGATGTTAGGAAAAATTATTTCCACTATGCAAATTTTTTTAATTCAGTGAAAAGCAACTATTATACCTCATAGTCTCTTGTTTTTAATTGACCAAAATACTCCATTCTATTCTCACGAGGTTCTGAGGACTCTGCCTGAACAAGCGAGTCTTCCCTTACATTTACTGACGTGCCCAGCACTGTATGCCAGCCATTGTGGGTACATCAAGAGGGTCGCCTGCCCAAGGGCTGGGGAGGAATGCCTCAAGGACACAGATGAGTTGTTGTCAGTTGGAAAAGGACAAAATGGGTGCCATTATAAGGATACCATGGTCAGACAGGGAGCTGTTCAGTTCCTTGCAGCCTCTGGCTTATGTTGGGCAGTTAGGCCATTGTGGTGTGTATGTATACGATCCCTATGCTGAAACCATTACCTTCCTAGAGAGACAGAAAGCCATGTGTGTAAGGCTGCTGTGTAAGATAGCACCCCAGCATGGGCATGTTCATGGTGGACTCACCACGTCGCCTATGTAAAAGTGGTCACCTTGTCTTACCCTCATGTTGCTAACGATATTCAGAAGCTGGTGGTCCAGCAGGGGCGGGCATTTGTAAAATATTAAGTTGAGCATAGTGATGAGATTTCAGAACGGACTTCTGTGAAGTAGGAGACGTAACCATGCATCTAACATCCGATGTCCATGTAATTGCTCAGGCATAGAAATGGTGGGAGCCCCTGCCCTGGGTATCTGGTATTTCACGAGAGCCCCAGGGGTATGTCTTGTGCCAAGGCACACAAGTGTCCACGGAGCTTAGACAGGTGCCAAGGGTTTTTTGTTCTCTGCTCCTGTGTGGGAAGCTGGCTGTGATTTACATTAATTTCTGTATTTCAAACCAAGATGTCTGCAGATCTCCATTTTGATGTTCCAGCCTCATTGCCCAGGCAGTGGGCAGTGCCCACCACCCTTTCTGACTAGCCACTGCACTGGGCTTCTGTGATTCAAAGTAGTGTACATATTTATTTACTTTTCTGACTGTTGCCAACAGCCAAATGCCATTTTATGTTCCTTGTATTCAGTCCATTACCAAAGAGGTGTTTGCACTTTGTAATGACGCCTTTCAGTTCAAATAAAAGGACCACATCGTCCAAGTGGAGAATCTGTCGTTTTTTTTTAACTTTGACACAAACAATAACTTGTTCCACTGAATGATGTGGAAGTAAGAGGAAGGGGTCCAGTCCTCCACAGAGACCCAGAGCTATGCCGTGAGCCACTGTGAGGAAGACAAAGGAAAGAAGGGGTGCCGGTGTTGGTTAAGAGGAACTTTTCTTTCTGAGATCGGGAGGATGCCCTGGCCAGCCTGATGCTAGGAGGGAGGGTTCAGTCCCTGGAACAAACCTCTTGAATTTCTTTATGGACCAGTCTGTTCTACTTTTAGGAAATGCACACGGTACTTTTGGCCCTCTGAGGGGACATGATGGGTGAGTAGCCTCTGTTCTTCCAAAGCATGAATATAGATCGTGCAGGGCTCCTCTTACCATCAATGTAGAATGTTTTCCAGGTGTTTCTGCTTGCATGTGGCCTTCGGCCTCAGCGAGGTGGCCTGGGGCACGGGGTAAGGAGAGGGTGCTGCTCTGGTGGGAGCATCTTTACGCTGTCTTTACAGAGCCTGGAGAAGATGCTATTGTTCATCGTCATGCAAAGGAAGATGCGATGTTAGGGAAACCTGCATTAAATTTGTGTATGTGTGTGTGTGCACACGCATGTATGCCTGTGCCTGTGTGTATGTGTGTGTGTGTGTGTGTGTGTGTGTGTGTAAGTGTGTAAACATGTTCATATTTGTGGAAGCCAGAGGTCAAGTAACCACGATCTGCCTTGTTGGTTCAGGGTCTTTCATGGGACTTGGAGCTCACTAATTAGGCCAGGCTGGCTGGCCAAGAAGCCCCAGGGACCCTCCGGGCTCCAGCTCCTCAGTGGTGGTGTCATGGGCACTCACCACTGCTCCTAGCTTTTTACAAGCGCGCTGGTCAGGTTCTGATGCTCATGCAGCAAGCACTTGGGGCTTTTTAAGTTTGCAGATCCTTTGAGAAATTAAATGAGAAGCTCGAACGCTTCCATGTGCCTTGCTGTGGGAGAGGGTATGTGGGATCCTCTGCTGCACCGTCCCGGTGAGACAGCTTCCCCACGCCTGAACCGCATTCTGTGACAGACTCTGTTCACATGCAGTCGTCCGTGTGAGACTGACTTGTGCGACCACCAAGAATCCCATGAAAATTCCAGGTGCTCTTTCTTATCCTAGAGTGGCAGGTATATACCACTAGACCTCCATTCTGCTGCATTTTCTTGCCAAGACTGTAATGAACTGCAAATGAGGGAAATGGAGCGCAGAAAGGCAGCGTGGCCCAGTGACAGCAGAGTCTGTGAGCAGAGTGACACTGGGTCCCGTGTGCTGCTCGGCCAGCCATTCCCAGGTCTTTCCTTTGACATCATGTTGACTGACAGGGGCCCTGAACAATCGTTGCATTTTTACTTCAGATGTGGAGTGCTTTTGCCTTTTGACTGAAAACCATCCCAACATCTATAGCCACAGGATAAAGACTCTTCGGAGGGTAGTGAGATGACACAGGGCAAGGGTGCCTGCCTCTGAGGCTGACATCTTGAGCTTTAATCATCGATCCTTGGGAACTGCAAAGTGGAAGGAGAGAGCCAACCCCCACAAGTTGTCCTCTGACATATATCACAAATGCATACACTCACATACATACATGCACACACATATTTATATTTATATTTAAGGTAAATTTTTAACTCCCCAAACAGATCAGAGGCTTCAATGGTAGGTAGCAGGAGTGAATTCAGGAGTTTGCAAAAGTCCCATCATGGCTGCTTTTATATCTGGGGAATTTGTTAAAAAAACAAAACAAAACAAAACAACTGTCTAGATCTCTTTCTGAAATGTCTGCCTTTTTAACTCAGAGAGAGGAGTGGGACTCTAGAATAAGGAAGCTAAGGCTAGAAATGCCATCGCCTCCCCGCTGCCTTCCCCATTGTGCCCTGTAAGTCTCTCTGGGTTGGTAAAGACCTTGAAGCTACATCTCCCCTTTGTTCTGAATGCACCCTGTGACCTCCTAGGACCGCTGAAGGCCACGTGGCAGGCGCAGCTGCGTTGCCGAGGAGAGATATCGATTTCAAGCATCTCCATCCCATGTAGTGACTGTTTAAACACTAGTTATAAATTGATGTGGCTTCTTTTGTAGAGGTCAAAAGAGGGTAAGAAATCTTACCATTTTCATATTTTCTTACTCTTTCTTGTGTTGACCATAAGTACTATGGGAAATTTTATTTTTCAGTGTGCTTTAACTTAAAGCCAAATCTCTGTACTCTTATAACCTGCTGTTAAAAGTCAAAAAACAAACAAAAAGCCAAAAAAAAAAAACCAACAAAATAATCAAAACCAAACAATAACAACAACCAAACAACAACAAAAAGCACCCCTCCGACATCATTGTTCATGTCCTGTAAAGCATCCCCATCCTGCTGTTTTATTATTTTGCCCTTAACCAGGCAGTACACACACATTGAACTGGAGAGGCCTGCAGCTGCTTCAGAGGAGAGCTCTGGAAAACATCATGTTTGTGTTCCCCCAAAATGACCACATCAGGAATCATCTCAGATGAAGCTGTTGGTCATCATTCCTCAAAACTATGACTCAGACCTCACCGGGGGAGGAGGGGGCAGGATGTCGTGCCTGTGGTCTCCAAGGGTACTGTGCAGTCTGGTCGCTAGGTTTCCACAAGAGTCCCAGCCCCAGCCCTGCTGTCAAAGGGCTGTGCCTTCTCCCCTCTGCCTTGGGGGCTGAGCTCTCCTATAAGTGAGGAATGGTGACCTGAGACTCAGGCCTGCCTTGCTGGCCCTGAAACCACCCTCTGTTCCATCAGCTTTAAAGAAACAGCACTTTCCTATTTCAGAAAGACTGGCTCTTTGTGTGCCCTATTCAGACTGTGAATCTGGATTGATTTGCAGAGCTTGCCAGGTCCCGTGTAGGTATAAAAGGGCAAATCCCAAGTGCCATAGAAGCCAACATGTTCCTAAAAGGCTATACCTTGAATCCAGGCCATTTTGACTTGCTCAGGCCTTCTTTTCCAGTAACCCTGCCTCCCTTGTGTGATACCTCCCAAAGCCCCTCCAAACAAGCCTGCCTTACTTTGGTGCTGGTGTTAAATCTGTCTTTTGGTCATTTGAAGGACTCCTGCATCTCCCATCTGAGTCCATGGTGACTTCTCCGGGAACCCAGGCATTGGTTTGCCTCTTTATTTACCATGAGTCATGGCTTACCTTCCCCACACAGCTCTTGGTGCAGATGAACCACAGACTTCTTAAAGACAAGCATGCATGGTCTATCTTTTCCCTTCATTCTTAGCTTGTTTAAGACCCTCTGCTGACTGCAGTAGCTGTTATTTCAAAGCTCAGTGCCTTCGCTTGTAGCCTGATCTTAGCAGAGACTAGGTTGCTTTTTCTTTTCTTCTGAATCCTCCTCTCTTCCAAACAACCTCATGTCTAAAGACTTGAGGTTTGGATAAGTTCCATCTCTTAATTGCTGTTGGAGCTCAGACTATAAAAATCCATCAGATTTCTTCGTCTATGATGATCTAACTTGTAAGGTAAATTATCTAACTTTGTAAGATAAAGCTAGTGGGAAAGAAAGAAGCATGGATGTGTTTAAGGCCAGGGACGGCTTCCTGAATAGCCTTACAGTGTTCTGTATGCTGAGTACGACTGGGCCTGCCAACAGGGATAGAACTTGGCCTGTGTGCTCTTTGGGAGTCTGAGGGTCAAATGGGGCTCTCTGTAATATCAATTGGAAATCTAGCCCTTTAGCTAAAGGCTAAACACAGACTGGATATAGCCTACATGTGAGCTAGACAGATTACCAGTCTGGGTTAAATATAGGCTAACCAGCCTATGTGCAGTCAGAATATAGACTAGATATATGATAGAGAAAATGCTGAAAGTGGACCGGACACAGACCTGACTAGTTTACCCCCTCAACACCGTGGGATGAAGATGGAGAAAGGCCAGCTGTGGAAGCAAACTGTGAGGCCAGGGGCAGGACCTCCCAGGAGTTTACCGTGGGAGTCGGAGAACGTCCCACTAGTGGAAAGCGGCAGGAAAGGCTGTGGTAGCCATAGGCGTGATTGGGTGATTGCTCCATCCCGGGAGAGGCGAGGGAGCACGGAGGCCTCAGGGGAGGAGGCAGCAGGTTGGCAGCGTAAGGTTCCCCTAAAGTAAGAGCTGACTGTTCTGGCTCCCTGGTGGACACCTCAGAAGGCTGGCAGCAGGGAAGAGACGTGATGCTGCCCACAGTGGCAGCCTCATGTCAAAGTAAGAACCAGCTCCTCTTCCGTCAACAGTCAGAGGGCCTCCTTTCACCTCCCTTGGCACAGATGGGGAAAGGTCTGGGTGGAGCAGAGCAGTTAGAGTAACATAGCAGTGTCTGGGGAAACCCAGGAGAAGGATGGAGAGAACTATGTGTCCCACTGAGGAGCAGGGGTGGGAGTGGGCTCACAGAGGAGTTGGACAGCTAAGCCACTGGGATAGGTAAGCAACCCCCTCCGGATGCTGTAAAGACCCTGTAATAAGCCAGCCATGGCAAGTCCTCCAGAAGCCCCAGGTTCATTTGCTGGGAAATTGCACCATTGTGATACACGGTGCATGCACACTTCAGACATGCGGCCTTCAGGCTGCAACTGTGCTTGGAAGCTGGGTGTTGCTCCTGTAGCTTTTCCTGCCTTCTCTCAACACCAGAGTGGAATCATACCTTAGAAACTCCTTCCTGTGTTGCCCATACACAGCAGCTGGGAAATCAAGATGCCCTAGCGAGGTGAGATGAGGGATGTTTGGAATAAGGCTAATAGAGTCTTCGGAGCTGTCTTCCACACCTCCCCCTCCCACGACTGAGATGCTTCCTGACTTTCATTGACTTGCAGAATCACTTCTGGTCCTGTGCAAGCTGTAACTCTGGAGTGTTCAGTCCTACAGGCGCTGTCCTCGGAAACTGGGAAAGGAGAAACGACCAGCTGGCCATGGCTTTTGCCTCTGAAGCAGGAGACCTTGGCTAGGACCTAAAGCATCCCAAGGAAAGCACTCACAGGACCCAGGAACAACACTGGGGCCTTTGAAGTCATCATCCAGAGACTTGCCCTTCCCTTGTGACGCGGCATGCTTTTGTTTCTGAGTTGAGGAGCAGCAGTGTGGGATGCTGTCGTAGTGAGTGGAAGACTTGGAACCCAAGTTGGGGTCTACGCAATGGAAGTCTGGCCTCCTGGAAGTGTATAGACCATTGCGCTGAGACAACACCCTTGTCGTCCTTTTGACAGGAACAAGCAAACACAGAAAGGGCAGAGGTGGTGTGCCTGGACCAACATAGGAAGAGTCACACCCACAGGCTTCTCAGAGGGTCTTGGGAGAGCCATGTGAGGTGGTATTGCTGGATTCTGGGGCACATAGGCCCTTAGCGGGATTCATAGATGTATCTCCTCACCACAGATCTATGTGTAGTGCATATGACTGTAACATTTTAGAACAAAAATATGGCTTAAGAAAAATTTCTGGATGAGGTGTGGTAGTGTACATCTTTTTTTTTCTTTTTTTTAAATTTTTTTCTATATTCTATGTTTACATTCCAAAGGCTTTCCCCTTTCCCAGTTCCCACCCACCATACTTCCCATAGTTCCTTTCCCCCCAACTATTCCCCAATCATTCCCCCTCCCCCCTCGGTTTCTTTACTAAACTGGATGCAATCTTTACAGGCCCAGAGTCCTCTCCTTTCTTCTTCTTGGGAATCATTTGACTTGCTATTTGTGTCTTGAGTATTTAGGGCTTCTGGGCTCATTAATATCCACTTATCAGTGATTGCATTTCATGTGCATTCTTTTGTGATTGGGTTAATTCACTCAGGATGATATTTTCCAGGTCTAACCATTTACCTACAAATTGCATGAATTCATTATTTTTAATTGCTGAGTAGTATTCCATTGTATAAATATACCACATTTTCTGTATCCATTCCTCCTTTGAGGGATATTTGGGCTGGTAGTGTACATCTTTAATCCCAGTACTGGGATAGAAGAAAAAATAGGATCTCTGTGAGTTCAAGACCAACCTGTTCTACATAGTAAGATCCAGGATATCCAAGGCTATATAAAGAAACTCTGTCAAAAAAAAAAAAAAGCAAAATTGCTTTTGAAAGCACATAAGAAAACAAAAAGGACACACTACAGAATGGATTAAAAAATGTTTATAAATCACATTCAATGGGAGACTTCAACAAGAACAAAACTCTTAAGACTAAACAGTAGGAAACAAACCCAATCTTAAAAAAGACAAAGTATCTTAACAGAGGCTTAATCAAAGAGGATTTAGGAAAGCTTGGTCACATGCAGTGCCACTTCTAGTTTGGAGGTGGAGTTTGGTTTTTCTTTTCGTCTCCTCATTGAGTCCCATAGCTGCTGCATCTGCTCACACTCCCATCATCATCAGGGAATATTCCTTCCAAGCATCCTTGCCAGCATTTGCTGTCGTTGATTTCTTGACAACAGCTATCTTAAATAAGGTGACAGGGAGTCTCAAGGTATTTATTCACATTTCAAAGTGTTTATTAACCATCTTCTGAGAGTTCTCTGCTCAGATCTCTAGCCCATTTGGGGGATTATGGGAAGGAAAGCAATAATCGCATCAACAGATGGTCGGCTCTGCTAGCTAGCAGGAAGGGAAATTGAGTCGATGGCCAGAAAGAAAGCCATCAGTACCATGGGTGCCAAAGAGGAAGGTGAACTTCATGCTGATGTGGAGCAGGCAAGCTTGATGAAACACAGGGTAGCTTTTTGGGAAGTTAAATGTGTGCTTTTCAAAGGACCCATAGCACTGCTCTCAGGAGAACAGGGAGAGTTTATAGTAGATGGATTTTTCCATCTTGAGTTAATCCCTAAAATCCGATCTATTTCTCTCCCACTTCCTCTTTCCTTCCTTTCTTCTCTCCTTCCCTCCTTGTCTCTTTTTCTTAGTCCGCAGCAAGGCAACACTAATTGCAGCTGAAAGGCATGGTAAAATCCTTGGCTGAAATCCTTGGCACATTATGTCAAAGTTCAAATTCCATTCCACCAATGTCACCCATAATTGGGGCATATGAGGGTTTTGCTTCATTTTGTTTACAATTCCCTTAAGTGTAATTAAAATATATTTTTATACTTCATATGTTTCAGAAAATGTTTTCTCTTATTAACATTGTCTGAGGTCAATAATCTTATTATCAAAGATCTATGACTTTTGCTATAAGATGAGCATAAAACTGATGTTTAAAAGTGTAAGAATGGAGAAAAAAAACCATGAGACTTCAACCTTAAACAACAACTACAACAACAACAAAAACCCCCACAAGCAACAAAGGAATGTGTTGAGTTGGAAAACAGTCTTCCCCAGGGAAGAGCATACTAATTGGTTATTCAATACAAAATGGTCAGCCTTCAAAAGCATACATGAAAATGGCATTATACAGACTGAGAGGCTGTAATTTGGAATACCTATATATTCATATATATTCATATATGCATACAACAATTAATGATAAAAGAGGCCATTAATTTGAAAGAGCACAGTAAGAAGAGGTATATGAGAGGGTTTGGAGGGAGGAAAAAGAAGGGAGAAAGTATGTAATTATAATCTCAAAAAGATCAAAGAAAAATATACTTGAAGACAAAAATTTTTTAAAACAATCATTTTAGACACAGAGCCAAACTTTCTTGGGGAAAATTGCATTTGAAATGGGCTCCTGGGTGATGAATAGTCACTCTCCCTGGGTGTGAGGGTCTCAGTCTCCAGTCCAATCTTCGTGAGCTAGAAAGGAATGGTCTGTATTTGCAGAAGGTTACCTCGGTCACAGAGCCTAGACTGCTGTCCGTAGGCCAGCCTGGTTGAGATGTGCCAGCCACAACGGCTTTTTAAACACAGCCTCTTTTATTCTTCACTTAGGCATGTCCAGGGATCTCTTAGGGTTCGCCGTCTGGTCCCTTGTGTAGGTCTTGTTCAACCAGTGCAGCTAGTGGGGTGAGTCACTGTGGCTCCTCATCACTCTCCTTTCTCAGAACATAACATGTGATTTTTATTTCCTCCAGACAGTTTTTTAAGCCAGAGCTCAAAGCAGTCCCAGTCTCCTTGGGTATCGTTGTCCTCAGCCGTGAGGTGGTGAGTCCTTGGAAGCTGGAAGCCCTTGCCTTTCACAGGATAGGGAGGACTAGATTGAAAAATATGAACTATGAAAGCCCTGTGATAATCAAAATACCCTGTGCCCTTAGGTCATCCTTTAGACTGTAGTTCTGAAAACAAGCTGGAGGAAAACATATTAGATATTCAAATGATTAGATAGTTTCCCTAGAACTCCTCCAGAGAACAACACATTTTGGAGTGGTAAGACGAATGAACACAAGGATTCTCCACTCGGCGGAAAGATCCACCAGGGCTGATGGCAAGGCAAGGGGAAAGCAGAGAGACTTTGTCGTTGGCAGAGAAGGCACAACCACAGTGTGGATGGGAGTTCTGAAGGCACGGAGAGACTGCTGGTGGAGACTCTCGCCTTCAGGGTTGTAGAAAGCAAGGTAGAATTGACATGTACTTGGACAAGTAGCAAGCGCTGCTTTTCTCCTCCCAGGGACCTGTATCTGTGTTGAATATGGAAAGTACATCCGTCCCCACAGTGTCCAGTGGCAAGGCTTTGTGAATTCAGAATAGAACCCTATTGGTTCAAAGCAGACCCAGAGAGGTTGCCTATTCTAGAGTAAGCACTAGAGTAGCTGTTGAAAAGTAACTTCCCCAGATATAGACAGTGCTAACACATGTCATGTAACGAAATGACTGATAGTAGTTAAATAATGATGATGAGTGTTCAACTTGCCTGGGTATGAGGATCTCCGCCTCAACTCCAGTCTTTCTGAGCTAGGAAGGAGCACTATGCACATTCACAGAAAGTGCTTTTGGTCACCCTTGGTCACAAGAGACACAGGGGAAGAGAAACCAAGAAATTAGTAAAATGGTCTTTTTAAATCCAGCTAAGTTGGTGGTGGTATCATTATGTTAATGATACAGATTCACCAATGAATAGAAGTGACTAATAGAATAGTAATTTAGTGAGTGGAAAAGGAAGAGTCTTCATCTGTGTGCCCTTCCACAGAGCCACACATTAAAGGTCCTCTGGGGTAGAATGTGAGAGGATAAGCAATGATGCGTGGTGAACACTGAGGATAGACAACCGGAGTGTCCGTTTTAGTGCCAGATAAAATAGATTTTACAGCAATAACATTGCCAGGAATAAAAAGAGACATTCCATAATGGCAGCAATGTTGGCAGGAAGTCATCGTAGTTAAGTGTACAATCACCACTAAGTAGTACAGAAATGGACAAAGTTGAATATAAAAGCAGACTTTTTCACAAAGCAGGGGATTTTAACACCCCCCACCTGACATCATTAATAGAATATTTTAAAGAGAGAAGAAAAGAAAGGAAGGAAGGAAAACAAAATAGATGCCATCAAACACTAGCAATTCCCATGATTATAGATTATAGAGTTTAGAGCTCTGCACCCACCAATTATTCAGAGTGCATTGCCTTCAAGGGCACACTGGCATTTGCCAAGGGTTGGTGTGTCATGCAGTAGAGGATGAGGAGGAAGAGGAGGAAGAGGAAGAAGAGGAGGAGGAGGAGGAGGAGGAAGAGGAGGAGGAGGAAGAGGAGGAGGAGGAAGAGGAGGAGGAAGAGGAGGAGGAAGAGGAGGAGGAAGAGGAGGAGGAAGAGGAGGAGGAGGAAGAGGAGGAGGAAGAGGAGGAGGAAGAGGAGGAGGAAGAAGAGGAGGAGGAGAAGGAGGAGGAGGAGGAGGAGGAGGAGGAGGAGGAGGAGGAAACAGTGTGAGGATGAGAGCTGAGCAGGTGTGTTTGTAATTCCTCCTCAGGGCTGGGGGAGAATGCGATGAGCTCTCTTCTGAAAGAGATTCAGCTGAGATTGAGCTGGGCCAATAAGCAGAGAAGAATTGCTTTGCCCTTCTCTGAGCATGGTCAGATCGGCCATTGCGTGTGTGCCTGCTGTTTTCTCTCTTTATTAATGATATGAAGCTCTGACCGTGTATCCCACAGATGAAGAGTGCCATGATATCAACTATCTCCAAGAGCAGAGTCAGGTAAGGGAGACGGCTGCTCTTCCCACTCTCTAGCAAGATGTGTAAGTGCACAAACTCCTGAGTGTTGCCTTCCAGGGTGATGAGATATCCTTGGCATGAAAGCTCTCTTGCGTTGAGAAGGAATTAATCTGGATTTTTGACTACTTCTCCTGGAGATAACTTCAAATCAGCCCCCAACTGTCTGACAGACTCAGGCTGGCATTTGAAATCAGAGCTTCTCAAAACTTATTGTGCTTAGAAGTCATCTGTAGATCTTAAAAAGTGGACTTTATTCAAGTATCTGGTTGTCTGTACACTGAGAAGAGGGGGAATAGGTGAATGGTTAGAGTTAGTATTCACTGGACTCCAATACCTCCTAGAAAACTTGCTTAGTGCTTCATATTTATTGTCTTGACATTTATCTCCAACTAGAACAGCTTCTCAAGGAGGAATCCAGCCTTAGAGATCTTAGAGCCCGTGCCCAGGTCCACTGGGCTTGGTGAGGACACAAACACTCTGCTCAGCTTCCATGTTAGGTGTGGAGGAGACTTTTGGGTTACAATCTCCACTAACACTTCCCTGGGACCCCACACTTCTTGTCTACCAGGCTGGCTGGATTCTAGCCCATATCTTACTGCTAATGGCTTTGAATGGACCTGTTCAAGAGGGTCCCCTGTGCATGTCTAGGATTCTGACTCGGAACATCAGAGTAGCACGGATTTCTTGCGGTAGGAACACTTGAACTTGATACTGGTACATGTTAAACCCAGAGCTTTCCAAAAAGAGCGGGTTTGTTGAACAGTTATGAACATCGTCTCACTACATACAGCTCCTTTCTAGGGGGGGGGGACTTTGGGTTGTCCAAATGACCCTCATTCCACTTTTATTCAAAATCCATGGTAGATAAATGATATATGGTTTGTTCCTTGAATATTCATGTTCTGGTAGCTTAGTTACACACACACACATAAAGAGGTAGTAGGATCTTTGAGAGGGTCCATGCGAAAAGTGGATCTTCATGAATGGACTGGTGTTTTTTATGGCTTGTTTGTTGAGATCGTGTTTCACTCTTGAAGTCTAGGGTAGCTTGGAACCATTATGTAGCCCAGGTTGGCACTGAACTTGCTCACTTGGGTTAAAATTCATTCTGAAGAGTGAATGAATGAATGAATGAATGAATGCATGCATGAATGGGAACATATTCAGTGCAGTGCCAGCAGGTACAGGAGCCACAGAGGCTGGCCCAGGGCCATCTTTGGCCAGATTCTACATGTTAGATTTGGGTGACATTTATTTAGTGGCCCCCAGGCATATGAGTACCAGGTGTAGAAAGTGTTTGCCCCAAATCTAGGCCACCTGGCTTCTCTGCAGCCTGGACCATAGCCCAGGTCATGACCTCTGCAGAGAACCCCGGTGTCTCCAATACAGCAGCCAGAGTGAACAGCTACACTAAAATGTGGACAGACTCTCCTGGAGTTTGCTGTGAGTGGCTCATTCTCTTCCTTAAGATCTGGTTCTAATTTTGAAAACAATCTCTGTTTACATTTTTTTGTATCAACAACAGTGTTACCCTCAGGAAGAACCTCGAGATGGAAGTGAGCTCATTGTGAGGAAACTTGGAAAGACAACCCCCCCAGAGGCTCTGGGGCTGGCAAGGAGAGGAGGGCACTTGAGGCTGCACAGCCACGTGGCTTCCAGTGGCAGGAAAGTCATGTTGTGGATGCCACACTTCCATCTTAGCTGTCCTGTGACACTTGTGTGCGGCTCAGCATCTCTGAACCTTGGTGTATCTGTAAAATAATGAAAATCAGCTGTAGGCCAAGGGTCAGTCTCAGGATTTAATGAATAGACATTTGGCCTGTAAATCATTGTTTTCACCACTGATATTTTACCGTGTGCACACTTTCCCATCTCTCTGTCTTGTTCATTAGTGTAGCATGTTACTGACCTTACCTATTAACCTGGAGAGAAAATGGCCATAAGCAAGACCCTAGATTTTTTGCATGTGTGTGTATGTATTCATGTGTACATGGGTGCACATATAAGAAGTGTGTGTGTATGTGTGTGTGTGTGTGTGTGTGTGTGTGTGTGTGTGCACATGCACATGTGTGCACCTCAAGACTCTCAGGCAGGGTCAGGAGGACCTAGCATTCCCAGTACACCAGGCATTATTACAGATCACTGAGAACAATTGTTCACTGGGGAGGAAAGTCCTGATAATCATCCCCCAGTGTTTTTCTTTGTATATGACAGAGCACTTTGACTACTTGATTGGCACCTGTCAGACTCCCTGTGCACCCCTTCTTCCATGGCTGCTCCCCGGGAGTGAAACTCAGCAGTAACCTCAGATGTGAAGGTTGGTCAGGACCAATTGCTGTCTTTCCAAAGTTCTCACGTCTGAGGCTGGGAAGGAAATGGCAGGAGCACTCCAGCTGAAGGGAGCAAACGCAGTTTCAGCGCCACCCCACCCCCCCGCCCTGCCCCGCCACAGGGTACCTAGAGAACAATCAGCCAGACAGCTTCTTCTCGGTAGTTCTTCAAACTGTCGGTTGGCTGCTTTCAGCAATCCTGCATCTAGAGGAGAATCTGATCCAGACATCTCCACCCGGACAAGACTTTTGGCCAGCCACAGACACCTCCAAGAAACTTCCCTGAAGTTAGGAGAAGGAATGAAGCTGTTGTGGCCACTGTCGCGGCATGGTTTTGTCTTGAGAAGTTTCATTCTTGCTTTGAGAGATCAAAGACCCTTAGATGGCCCCGCTCGCAGCCACGCCACAATACTCCCTGCACAGCTGCTATGGCCTTCATCATAGAATTCTCCAGTCTGATTTGGGAGATGCCCCTCCTCCCATGATGACAGTGCGTATACATTACAAACCGTGGAAACTGCTCCTCTCAGTCTCTGGGCAGCAGTTGGAGACCTCCCTCCCTTGCACTGCCCCTTGTAGAGGCCTAGGTTCCAAGGAGTGGCTGTACTGCCTGCCTGTGGCCTCTCATTATAATCAGAGTGGGCTGTGGTGGTAACATGAACAGGAACCTTCTCGGGGACGGGGCATATCCAGGCCCCTGATCCACTTGTCCATCTCTCCTTAGCACACCCCTTGTCCCCTGGCTCGACTACTAAAGCAGTGGTTATGTGACTGACAGCTAGAAATGGTGGGGTTGGAGCTGCTTTTGCTACCACCAACCCTGCAATTTCCTTCACAGTCACAGACTTGAGACTTTTGGAAGGACAGTGATTGCTCCTGCCCAGACTTCACATCACAGGTCACTGTTGAGTTTCCCTCCCGGGAAGCAGCCATGGGGGAAGGGTGCACAGGGAGTCTGACGGCTGCCAATCAAGTAGCCAAACTGCTCTGTCATATAAGAGGAAAAATACCGAGGGATGATGATCACAAAGACTTAGTAAGACCTTGGTCTTCATGAAGAACCCAGTCAAGTACGTCAGGGGGCTCCTAGCTCTCCAGTCTGGTAAGGACATGGTCTTTGAGATAAACACAGACCTCACAGGGGAAAAGATGTGTTTATGCACCATGGGTGCTGTTCATTTGTAAAACTTTACCTAGATATATAAACACCCACATAGGTAATTATTTTATACATATGTTTATATAACGTCTTGCTTTTGTGTGTGTGTGTGTGTGTGTGTGTGTGTGCACACACGGCTACAACAGAGGGACTGAGAGTGGGTATATTTACAAAGATTTTTTTCATAAAGATTTGTAATAGTTCTGGAGCCTGAGAAGACCAAAGCTTCAGCTGGGAAGGACCTTCTTCAGCAGAGGGTAGAAAAGAAAGAGGGTAAGAAAACAAAAACGGGTCCTCTGCCCTGATCGGAAGAACAGCAGACCTGTTTCACTATTGCCCATCAGTGAAGGCAGATCCTCTTAAAGACCCCTCCTCTCAACACCATTGCCAAGGAGACTGAGGTTCTGACACAAGAACTGCCAGTGATTCAGTATATCCCCGGAGTGTGTAGTGTGTATTTATGGTGCTAGTCCATGTGCCATGGCCACCTCCGGGCTTGTAGATTTGTGGGCTTTTTATCCATGTCTCTGACATAACTGCAGCAAGACAGAAGCAGGTAAAGAGGTGGGTGGGCATACAGCACAGGTATTTAAGGTTCCTGAGTGGGGCTGTGCTGTGTGCAGTGTCCCAGGATTCTTGGGGAACATTTGAACGCATAGTTGGACAGGAAGGAAGGGTGGTGGATGGGAGGTCGGTGTGCTTATATTCCCGACTGGTCTCCCCAGTGCTGTGTTTAGATCCTGGTAAACAAATGTCTGAGCCTGTCTCTTGCACCACCGGCTCTTTTATCGGGTCACATTTGCCTCCCCAAGAATGGCAAAGAAGAAGCACATTGAATCAGCTACAGTTTGAGGCTTGGTGTGACTAATGTTCCCGGTTCTGGATCATGAATGCCCTGACTTCACCCTGGGGTGATCTGGGGAGCATCCAATCTGCTCAGAAGGACTTTCTTCTCCCAGTGGTTTGACCAACAAATGTTGCAAATTGTCCCGGTCAGAAATGTTTACTAGTAACTGAGACAGGCCTCTGTTTAGGCTAGGGCTTCTCAGGGCTGGTTCCCAGGCTAGCAGCATCAGTAACCAAACACCTGTTGAGATGTGGGGTCCAGGTCACTCTGACCTTCAGACAGAGACTCTGGGCATGGTGCCTTGGATGTGTGTGTAACAGGTATGACCCAGATGCCCAGTGAGACTGGAGAGGCAGTGAACACATCAGCTGGTGATTATTCCCTTTAAATGAGAATAAAAGCTGGATCTGGTGCTTTTCACATGTCATCTCGGCTGTTAAGTCAGGCTGCAGCAGACGGTCACAAGTTTAAGCCATTCTGAGCAACTTAGGAAGGCGTTGTATCAAAATATCAAGTCGGAAAAGGCGGTGGAAGAATACATAGCGGGGTGGTAGCGCTCTTGCCTAGCATGGGTTCAATCAAGAGTAAAATCCACACAGGAGGGGAAAAAATGGAGCTATGGATACCCCTTGCTTCTCTCAAAGGGCTCTTCAAGCCCCAGAGCCTGAGTTCTTAGCAGGAACAGGAACTAAACCACCCACCGGGCACGTTGCCTAGGCCCACTTCCCTCAAATGTGTCTGCTTCTTACCAG
This sequence comes from Apodemus agrarius, assembly GCA_964023405.1. Lineage (NCBI taxonomy): Eukaryota > Metazoa > Chordata > Mammalia > Rodentia > Muridae > Apodemus > Apodemus agrarius. The sequence goes on along the minus strand of OZ030011.1, from coordinate 94,156,933 downwards.
GAGGGATTTCCCTGCCCCTGTACATTTGTGGTTGATCTGGCATTTCCACAAGGTACTAGAAACTTCTACGTCAGAAGAATTGAGACCCACCTAGGCACTATTTCCTACCCTTGAGCAACATTACATGCATCAGTACAACTAACTTCTGCCTACCCTGTGGTCCCGTCAGTCAGCCATACTAGCAGCGTGAGAAACATGGACACCCGTAATGTAATGAGAGCTCTGGCCCCCATGCTGTTGACTCATTTGTATTGCTGGAGGCAGATAAAGTATGTTTCACTATGCCCGGTAGCAGCAGAGACATTCTGAAGTGTCTCCCAGTCTAGTCTTAGCATCCTGTGAGCTTCCCACCCACCATGACCCAGCTGCTACTTCCACGAGAGGGTCTGGAATCCAGGCAGGCTCACCATATGCAGGACAGATATCTGGATTCTCCTTACATTGCCCCTACCACCCGTCCCATCTCAGCCTTCTGTTGGTCCTTCAATCGTCAGACCTCAGGCAGGAGAGTGAGCCTTGCCTCCTACTGCTCCAGTAAGCCCTTGCTGGCTACCCTCAGCTTTGAAGCTCCCAGGGTTGTCACTCCGCTCTCCTCTGGGTTATTCTGAAAGCTCTAGTGGAAATCATCCTCTATACTGTGTTGGGAGGCCTGGGTTCCCTCCATGGTATCATTTTTATATTTCTTCATGCCCAGGGATACCCCTCACAGCTGTGGTCTACAGATGCAGGAAATGTGGTCTCAGGCAACTGGCACCCCAGCTCCTGTTTCCTTGCTCTTCTCCATCCTCCATGGTTTCCAGGCCACTCAGTTCTGGAAGGTTGTTCAGAATATATCACAGGGATCCACTTACGGTATTTTCTGCTTCCATGTAGCTGGTCCTACCCCTCGCTGGGTCATCACTGTGCTGCTCAGTGGCCAGGGTACTCACCGTCTCTTCCTTAATGATGTGACAATATTTGTCATCCAGAGCTGAACTTGCCCACCAAGGAATCCTGGAAATGCCTGGGAACAACTATAGTGATTGGCACCATCAGGGAGAAGGGTGGGGACCAGAGATGCAGCCGTGGACCCTATCACACAGCATGTCAGGAGTGTTGGTGCAGAGAGCCGAAACCCAGATGGGCCGGCTCCCTTGAAGCCCTTTTGGACTACTTTCCTCAAAGGACAATATAAGTTATTTTGCATAGTCTCTATGCCGTGTCGTTCTTCCGTTCAAAACCTCATTCACAATCTTGTCTCCTGGAATCTCTGAATATAGATAGATACACAACTTTGGGTTTGCTGCTCTTCCTGTGAGGAGCTGTGAGTACGCTGTTCATCTTCTTGTATCACATGTTGAAGTATATGCATCACATCCACGGCTACAGTATCATGCCTTCATGTCCTTCAAACACTCAGATCACATGAAGAGCTCCCTCCTTCCGGGCTGTCACCTGGTCTCAATAGTTTACAACACTGCCTTGTGCTGAAAACCTTTACCTTTGACTGATTTGTTGTCATTTGGTTGCCAGATTCCCACATAGGGCTGGCTTGTTTCAGCTGAGTATTAAGACAGCAAAGCACTTTTCCTCTCTAAAATCCAGACACGTGTAGCAAGGCTTTAGCAGTAACATGGCAGCTGATCTACCCCGTAATGGTGAGCCATTGCTCATGAGCTCATGGTGGTGACTGAGGCTCCTGCCAACATTTATTTATTTCAAACGGCAAGGAGAGACAGAGGCCAAATACAACTGAAGAGATTATTGGATTTGTTGTCTATTTAGGAGATCTGTAGAAAGCTATTGGGTAATTTGTTTTAGGGACTCAAGGGTGACCTATCTGCTTCCAAAGTGGTGAGATACAGTCTAGAAACAACTCATACTCACTCATCCAGCTTGTCATAAATACAATCTATTAGGTGAATCTATCACTTACGAGTGGTGGACGACTATGGATGATGGCGTCCATGCCACGTGGCTTCAGCACACCTATCTATCTCCCATTTCACCTCTGTGAGGATCTAAGGCAAAGGGCCACTACTGTACTTAGGATGGCCTGCGATTATAGTTCCCAGTAATAGCAGAGCTGATACAAACCTAGCCTTACAGACACCTAGAATTAAGAGAGATGTAATCTCATAGCCAGGCACACACAAAATCAGACTCCTTGTTCTTCTCTGGGATTCTGCTGTCTTGGCAAATATTGTTTGGCCCTGGGAAGGGATATTAGTCAATATTAGTCTTTAGAAGAACAGAACTAATAGGATTAATCTCTCTCTCTCTCTTTCTCTCTCTCTCTCTCTCTCCACCACCCATTCCTTTCCCCCTCCCTATCTATCTATCTATCTATCTATCTATCTATCTATCTATCTATCTATCATCTATCTATCTGAAATGAGAACTTATTAGAGTGTCTTATAGGCTGTAGACTGGCTAGTCCAACATTGGCTGTTGCCTGTTCAAGAATCCAATGTTATTTAGTCCATAGGCTGGATGTCTCAGCTTGTCTTCAGTATATATTGGAATCCCAAAGAAGTAGGCTCTAATGCCTAATACCATCAAAAGAATGCTTTGGCATCAGTGTAGGTGAACTTGCCAGCAAGAGTGAAGGCAAGCAGTCAAAAACCAAAAGCTCCCTTCTTTTATGTAGACCACCAGCGGAACATGTCGCCCATATTGAGGGTGAGTCTTCATACCTCAAATGATCCAATCAAGAAAAACCCCTCACAAGTATGTCCAACTACTTGAGTTTTAGATGATTCCAGGTATAAAGCTGATGAGATTAGTTATCACAGAACAGTGTGTTTTTCTGTAGTCTAGAATCTAGAATAGTTAAATAGTGGCTTGCTACAAGATGATTTTTTTTCCCAGTGGACATGTCTCCATACAAAAGCCTACTTCTAACCTCTCCTCACCTCGGTCCACATCTGATCTACTCTGTATGCAATCAAAATGTCTCAGAAAGATAAGTTTGTAGATGCTGTACGTGAGACTGAAAATGAAGTTTGTGCTGTAAAGGAAGAGCAGCCACACATCTGTCTGGACTTTCGTCTGAATGGATGCTTTGAAAGGAAAGCCTGAGTTAGTTCTTGTTCTGACCCTGTGGCCCTGAGCCCTGTTTCCATAGTAGAGAGTATCAGTAAACCTCTGTTAGGGCCTCACTTCTGGTTCCCCTTTGTGCTTTTACTCAACTCAAGGTCTAGATATGGCCTCAACGTCTTCTGACAGGGCAGACAAGGGGCACCGGGTTCCAGTTATTCATACTGCAGCACCAGCTGGAGACACTCCAATGGCCCCTTTGTTCTGTGAATGCTGGAGACTGACTAGGTATTGGTGCATGAAATCTGTGGGAAGCAGTTTCCTCCAGCCTAGGTGCTGGTCAGCCAACTGCTGAGGGTTCTTGAGGGGTCAGCTTCGCGGTCCAGACCTCTCACCGAAGAATGGTGCTGCCCAGGTCTCACAGCATATTAGTATTTTAAGACACATAAACATAGGCTGAGCAGTAGTCAGATTTCCATTTCTGACCACACAGTACCACAGATGAGTGAGTTATAAAGAAAAAAATAAATCCTTTATTTTGCCCCATGGTACTCAAAAATGAGGGGCTGCATCTGGCGATGATATCTTATGGGCATTTATGAGAAGCCATAGTGCATCATGTTCTGGAGACAGTGCACTCTGCATGTGTGTGTGTGTGTGTGTGTGTGTGTGTGTGTGTGTGTGTGCACGTGTGTGTCCCCTGGACTCCCGCCCTCTTCCTATGAAGCCATCATGATTCAATCACAGCTCCATCCTAGTGACCTTATCAAACCACAAACACTTCCCACGGGCCCGATTATTAAATCCCGTAGTTGGGTTCTTTTTTTCCCTCCTCTTCACATCTCACAAAGGGATTAATTTCAACACAGGAAGACTTGAGAGACCCACACAAACTGCATCCAACTTGAAGCAAGCTGTCATAACCAAGCAACACAGAGAGGCAGCTCAAACAATACAGATGTTTTCTCACCACCAAAGGCCAAAGTTAGAGATGAAGATGCTGGCAGCTCCTTGTCTCCTGAGGCTCCCTCACTGGCCTGTGCAGGGCAGCTTTTCCAGTGTTCTCACGTGATTGTCCCTCTGTGTGTGTGTGTGTGTGTGTGTGTGTGTGTGTGTCCTGACTTCTCCGTCAAGACCCCAGTTGCCTGGATGCCATAGTGACCTCTTTTCAACATAACCACCCCTGTAAACTCCAACCTCCAACGATAGTTACGCTCTTGGATGCTGAGTCTTCGATCCCAACTTAAGCATTTAGGGCACATAGTACAGGCCTTAAAGACAGACAAGGCTGGGGCAGAGGATGCCAGCCACAGACTGAGTTTGCTTGTCTGCACCTGGAGCAAGAGAAGAGTGCTTTACCTAGAGCAGAGCTCAGGCAACTTTGCGACCTACCTCTTAGCACAGCTGCTCGCCAGCTCAGCATCCCTCCAGTCCTGGTTACCCTCCTCACCCCAGCCCCCCACCATTGGCCCAGTCATGCTTCCCAGCTGGCCTATCCTCTTCCTGGCTTAGCATCATTTATACCCAGCTGGCCTCACACGCTGACACCCAGCTCCAGTCTTCCTCTGCTGTGCACAGAAAGTATTAGACAAGGATGGTAGACTTTGCTTTCCTCAGTTTCCCCACCTGTATCTTTTGAGTATGAACAAGGTGATCTAGATTTTCATGTGGGTATGCCCGAGTAACTCTGGCCACAAAAGGCACAGTGCAGGGACTTCAGCGGCTATCAGCCAGGTCGGTGACAGAATGCATATCCCAGGGACTCATGGGTACCAGGAAGAACATGGTCTCCTGATTCATCCTAGCACCAGCTGGAGCCTCTGTGGCTTGGGAAGAAACCAGATTGTCTCTTGGGAGATGAGATCGTGCTTGTACCCAGAGTTAGACTTGATCCTCCTGCTGTGTGAAAACGGACATTCCTGTGAGAAACTCCCTGTGCACAGTGACCTAGCCTTGAGGACCTGAGGGCAGAGAAATGCAGTCTTTATTGTGTGTGTGTGTGTGTGTGTGTGTGTGTGTGTGTGTGAACATGCATACATATGAGTATGTGTCTCTCTGTGCTTGTATACAGTGTGGGGGGGATGGGGAGTCCTCTTTGGACAGAAAATGCATCTTTAGAGAATGACTCAGTGATTTGGGATAACCCCAACACCCTCCTTCTCAGTCCAGTGTCCATGAAGGCCATGAAGCGTGGGAAATGTGTGGCTAGGCAGCTTAGGGTGGCCTGGCAGGGCAGCCAGAGCACGGAGCCCGGGAGGCCCCGGCTCTCCCAGAGCCTCTTTCCAACAAAAGGCTTTTGTTTTTCTCTCCAAGCTCCTGTGAGCCATGTGGGACCGATGTGGTACTTTCCAGGGAGGGGTGCCAAAGAAGGCTGAGACACTGTGGTCACAGCTGTCCCACAGATGAAGTGGGTACCTCTGAGCAATGGGGTGGTAAGCATGGGGGCTGGGCATTTATGAGACTCCCAGCTAAATTGGGAGAACCTCGCGCATCCTTTCAGAATACCCTGGTGAGGTTAAGTGAGGCGCTTGGTGGAACGCCTGCCCCAACTCAAGGCAGGGAGGCAGAAACGGCCCCTCTCACACGCCAGCGGCCTGCCTTCACTTTCTGGGGGAGTCTGTGTTCTTGGCTTCCTGTGGTAACCTGGAACTTTATTTGTCCTGTAAGCAGGCTCTGGGGCCAGGGAGGGTTGGCCTTGTTCCATGTTTCTGCAGGAAATGTCAAAAGCGACACTCCAACGTTTAGGTTCAACTGAAGTGAACAGCTCTGGCCTGTGTTCTGCATCAAACCTTGAAGAGTGTAATGATTTTCTTAGAGGAGAGTGTTTCTCACCATGGGAGTTTCCGTTATGGTCATTACCTACATGTTCTGATGTCCAGGGGCTCCTCTGCCTGTCCCCAAAGCAGAGCTTTCCTGTGGAGCGTGGCATGGTGGGGATCCTGGGAGATGGGGAGGAGACATGCCAGGATGAGCCGTCCGTTCTGCTACTCTTCAGATGTACCACCCTCCTGGTAGCTCACTTAGCTGCTTGGCCTCTCCACAAACACCTCAGTGGAAAGCTCGGTCCTGGGAGGTGTGTGCTAATCTGTTTCTGTGGTTAGCAGAAGAAACTCGAAAAGCCGTTTTCATATGGACTCAAATGTGAGGTATGAGGTGTGCTGTTTACTTGAAGATTTGGAATGTGGTTGGTTCCCAGCGGTATTTTGGTGAACCTAGATTCATGAGGAAAGCTCCCATGGCCATAAATGAATGCTAAATAGCTTCCCAGACACAGCTCTGGCCGTGTGGTGCTTACCTGCCAGGGACAGAGACCCTCAGGCTGGCAGCATCAGGGTTGTCTCCACTGACTTGCTGTTATTGCACAGCTGAACCATCCTGGCACCCTTTCTGTTGACATTCAGGCTCCTACTGGTGGGAGTGGCCATGGCCAGACAACTGCTGACGTCAAGGGCTGCTGGGAGAATACAGAGCAAGGGCTAGAGTTCCAGAATAGAAACACCTTTCCATTGTTTACCCCAGTCCCCAAGATTACAAGGACTGTGGGACGAGCACATCCATCGGGGAGGGTCCAAGCCCCAGCTCAGTGCCAGAGAGGGACTTTATAGACCAAAAGTCTGTGATGGATAGTTTGAAGTCTACTTGACACAAGCCAAAAGTCATTTGAGAGGGGGAGAACCCTCTGATTCCAACAGATCAGGTTGCAGGCAAGTCTGTTAGGGCATTTTCTTAATTAGTGATTGCTGGGGAGGGCGCAGCCTGATGGAGGTGGTGCCGTCCCTGACCTGGTGGTCCTGGGTTCTATACGAAACCAGACTGGAAGAAGCCAAAAGGAGCCAGCCAGTGAACAGTGCTCGCTCCTTCATGGCCACTGCATCACTCCAGGCTCCAGATTCCTGCCCTGACTGGGTTCCTGTTCTGACGTCCTTCGATGATAAGCTGTGCTGGGGGAAATGCAAGCTGAGTAAACCCTTTCCTCCTCAAGGGACTTTGGTCATGGTGTCTCATGAGAGTGATAGTATCTCCGGCTAGGATAGAGGCTGGCTAACATGGAATTCACTCTGTAGGATGATTCTTCAGCCTGGGCTGTAGTTTGTAGAAGCAAATGCCCTGGCCCTCAGTTTCCTCAATGTCCCAGGTGCTAGGATGGTCAGTCCCCAGGATGCAGTGTCCAGGGTGTTTGTCTTTGGAGAAGGTTGGCAAGGAAAGAGTAGAGCTGAGCCAGAATTGAATAGAAGGCAGTAGACTTCCCCAAGAGGTTACTGGAGTATTCCTTCCTGGCTGTGAAATAGACCCAAGAAAAGCTTTCTCTGGGATGAGACCTGGAAACATGCTGGAGCACGCTCTCCCAGGACCCATCATCAGCTTTCCATTACCCATACCAGATGTTACAGCTGCAGCTCCTGCAGGGAGAGGGAGGCAGGTAGCATAGGAAAAGAGGACATTTCAAAAGAGACAGAAGGATGCTATTGGTTTATTGGTTTTTGATGTGTGTGTGTGTGTGTGTGTGTGTGTGTTCTGCACAGGCACAGGGGTGGAGGAACAGCGGAGCCAAGCCAGAGGCACAGGTGAGCCAAGTCTGCCTTGCTCAGGATTGCCTGTGTGCTAGCCTGGGCTCTGAAAGAAGTGGTGAGGGTAAAGCTAAAGAACTTGCAGATGTTCTAAGATGGGTGTCAGTGGGAGGTAGGGCATCTGGGATCATCCTGGGGGCTGTTTCCACCATGGGAACAGGGTGCATAGAAATACTGGCCTTTTCTCTAACCTCAGCCCCCCTGCTGCTCCAACAGTGTGAAAGCCCTTGGCAGGAGGCAAGCACCCCAAATGCATCCTCTCCATCAGGATAGAGTAGGACAGGATCCAGGCTAGGGGATCCAACAGCAGGCTGACTCCCAGCTGGAGAGAACCTTGGCTGTATCCGGTGGTGGGGTGTGGGTGCGAGGGAGCTGACACATTCAATCTTTTTCATCCCATATAGCAAGGGACACGGCTTGCAGGGTAGGTAGCCCTGCTTCTCTGATGGAAAGCGGAGCCTGCTCTGCCTTTGGTCTTCCACCAGGTGGCAGCATATGCCCAGAGTCCTACCTGGTAAGCAGGTGGCACTCTTGTGCTGTAAAGGCAGGTTCTGCCAAGGCAGGAGGCACTGGGGGGTGGGAGGGTGGGGGGCTGGGGGTGGGGGGCTGGCCACTGAGGAGGAGAATCCTGGAGGTAACCCTGATCTTTAACAGCTGTGCTTCAGGCCTGGGAAGGAAAACTGTGATGTAATGTGGGGCTTCCTGTGTCTGGAGAGTCGAGGAATCATCACAGCTCTCCTCTGCACGAATTTTTTGATGTGCAAGCTGATGTTCTCTTAAAAGTTAGACGAAAGTCCACCAGAACTAAGTACATCATGACGGAAGGCATCCTGGTCTGCCTAGCCCTGTAAATATATGTCTATTCAGAAAAACCTGAGCCCACCTAACTGTAGCAGCAGGCCAGGTCCCATTTAACAAAAGAGCTGGGTTTGTTGGGTTCCTGGTTTCTCAGTATGTCCCAATTAGCTCTAAGACATTTTGTTTAAGGAAACGGACGTCTTGATTTATAGGATTTGGATGAGGCTAAGCTGAGGAGTGCTTCCTTGTGAAGTCGTGGGGCTATGCTAGCCCACTAACTAGAACTCATTCAGAGGGACTAGGGGGAACTTGTTTGAGAAAGAGATAGGAGAGGCTAGACTAGAGAGACGGCTGGAGCACTGGCTGCTCTTCCAGAATTCAATTCCCAGCAACCACATGGTGACTCGTGACCATCTATAATGGGATCTGCTGCCCTCTTCTGGCATGCAGGTATACAATAGAACACTCCTACATACAATAAATAAATCTTTTAAGAGAGATTTATTTAAGAGAGAGAGAGAGAGAGAGAGAGAGAGAGAGAGAGAGAGAGAGAGAGAGAATGGAGGGGACAAAGGGAAGGAAATGGAGTTTGAGAAGCAGCTCAGCATATAAATTTGGCATCTGGAGGGGCCAGGTTAAACACAGCTATGTCTTTGGCTGTTCTGTGCCTGATGTTCCACAGCTGACTCAGAACCCCTCTAAGGAACCATACTGGGTCTTTGAAGAAATACCAGAAGACTTCAAACAAAGACAATGCTCAGCACACAGTAGGAGGTGGCTTTGGTCAGAGTTCAGCTCAGCACACAGTAGGAGGTGGCCATGGTCAGAGTTTGGAGTTGGCAATGTGCTACAAGGACCCAGACAGTTTATCTTTCCCCTTTGCAGGTAAACAAGAAACAAGCAAGCCAGGCGGTGAGGGTCACCTACAGCATTGAGGCGAAGCTGCCTGTCAGAGTTTTAACAGAGAATTCTAGCCCTCTCCAGAGGTTGCAGATGAAAGAAAAAACGAGTCTCTTAGATACATATGGTCTGCGCTTCAACTTGCCTCTCATCCGTACTTGAGGCTTCTGCAGTATCTCAGGCTTGTTTGATATTGTCGGGCAGGGCCCTTGAAGAGCATAGCCGCCCCAGATCAGGTACTGCAAAGCAGAAGGTGGGGACTGCCCTTCCTGCGTGTCAGAGGAATCTTTTTCGTGACAAATCCGATTCACTCCATTCAAGCCAGCATAAAGGCCCAGGAGCCCCCCGTGTGGCCCTAAGAGTGGAGTTGGCCTTTGACAGGCCAGTGTGTTAGAGGCTGACTGAGTCCTTGTGAAGCAAGCCTGTGAAGGACTCTGAGCGCTTGGCTTTGTGGGAGGGGCCTGCAGTAGTGAGAGTGTTAGATGCTGAGCAGACCTGCCTAGTTGCTAGCAGTTTCTTTAATTTGCATTCTCCTGAGTTACCCAGGCTTTGTAGTGTATGTTGAGCCTCTGCCCCCACGCCCTCCTATGCCCTCTTTCTCAGCCTCCCCCATTAACACTCTCTGATCCCCTACACTGTTTTCTTCTATTTTCATATAACCTATGCATATGTGACTTTATGAACTCATAAAGCCTGAAACACACAAATGAAAGCAAACATGCTCTATTCGTCTTTTTGAAATGGACTTAGTTCATTTAGTACCATTGTTTCTGGTTGCATCCATTTGGGGAGCTAGACAGAGGGATCAGTGGTTAAGAGTCCTGGCTGCTGTTTCATAGGACCCAGGTTCTATTCTGGGCACTACATGAGGATGCACAACCATGGGTCACCCCAGTCCTCTCCTGGCCAGACATGCACACGGTGCACAGACATACATGCAGGCAAAACATCCATACAAGAGAAAAATATAAAAACAGAGGAAACATTTAAGAAGAGTATTTTGGGAGGGTCTTCCTGTCTGCCTTTGCTCGTGACTCAGGTCAGTGCTCTGCAGAAGTATGTGGTTTCCATTTTAGACAGCAGGGGCTCCCTTTCCCTCTAGTTGGCCAATATTGGTCTCAGTCCTGAGCTGATAAACTCTGTAAAGAGGACCTGGGTTGTTGTTCATAGACCCTAAGAAGTCTGCTGTCTGGCAGATACTCAGGCATAGAACAGGTGGCGAGCTGAAACAAGGGTCACTTTGCAAGCAGAGTATCTGATGCTGTCTCGTGAGCAACTGAGGAAGACCCCTGACTGTCTCTACAGGGCAGAGACTCTTCTGTACTGAGTGACCTGATGCTACAATACCAGGCTTTCTGCCCAGCCACATGTGGCAGCCCTTATAAGGGACCACCAACACTGGGCTGGCATTTGCTCCTTTATACTAAGGCCCAGAGGAGGTCAGGATGAAGGGGTGTTTATGTTGAGAACGCTCTAATGTGCTCACTTCAAGTTGACACACAGGCTGAGATGTTCACATTTCCCTTTGGGGGTACAAAGGGGTTGGACCTAAGGGGGAGAGGGACCTCATCATGGTGACAACACAGGGATGGTGTCTCAAGGGGGCTGGAGGAGCAGCTCCCAAGTGTTTCCAAAGCCTCCATTCCTCTGTAAGAAGAACTAAAGGCAGAAAGGCTGCTCTCAGGGCCATGTCCTTGTGATGGGTTATAAACGAGAGAAGGGGTATTAGGGAGTGTGTGTGGCACGGTGTGTGGGGGAAGGGGGTACCTAGGCGGGCCCATGCCTAGGTACCTCTTCCCCATGAGGGACCGCGCGTGCGCAGGCACACACACAGACATGCTATAGAATAGAGTTTATTCAGGGAAGAGGATGGGAGTTAGTAGAGGCAGAGAGAGAGAGAGAGAGAGAGAGAGAGAGAGAGAGAGAGAGAGAGAGAGAGATGAAGTAGATGAAGTAGAGAGGAGTGGAGGCCGGCCATGACCATGTGGAGAGAGGGGGGAGGAGAGCCCAAGAGGGGCAGAGAGGTGAGAGTGCAGAGAGGTAAGAGCGAAAAGAGAGAGAGGAGGGGAAAGCAGCCCCTTTTATAGTGGGTCAGGTTTATGGGGCAGGGCATACCTGGCTATTGCCAGGTAACTGTGGGGTAGAGCTTGGACAGAGTACCAACACTGTGGTAGTTTGGAAGTTTGACTCTCCCACGGAGACACACTCTTTGCTGAAGCTTCCATCTGCAGTCCCCAATTTCCACAGACTAGCAGGAGCAGAAGAGAACACAGGGTCGCCACAGACCCTGTGGACAGCTGGCCGTGCTCCGGGCCAAAGCTGTTTTTTTCTGAGGACACAGGAGCAGATTTTAATTTGGGGGTTTTATTCCTTTCTTTCCTTTTTCTTTTTTTCCAATAAAAGTGTTCTTGTTTGTTGGATGAATTAACTGCAGAAGAACCTTGAGGAACTCCAGGAGGAAAACATGGCCTACAGCTGCTGTCTGAGGACTGTGCTAATGACCTCTGTAGGTAGAAGGGAGGGAGCCATGGAACCACAGGAAGTGCTGCCTCTCAGAGGATCCCTCTAGCTGCCTCCTCCTCCCCCTCCCTGATCTCACCTTTGGTGCTCCCACTCTGAGCAGAAGGATGCTGGGGTCTGGATAGGGAGGTAGGGTGGTGCTGGGTGGAAGGTTAGGGAGGGTTTCTTTTGATTTTTGCTCCTTTTTGTGTTTTGTTTTGTATATTTATAAACAGGATTTTATTTTTTTTTTTTTTTACCACCATTCATTCTTTGGTGTGGTATCTGGGGTATGGGTGGGGGGAAAGAGAGCTAGCGGGAGTTCTTAAGGAAGACTTAACAGGGCCAGCAGTGGGTCAGAGGGGAACCTCATACAGCACCCATGGGCTCTAGAACAGCAGGAGCAAGGCGTTGGAAACCAGACTCAGGACCTCCGGTGCTCTCCTGACACACCGTGTGTCTAGAGCACACTCTTAGAGCTATCATAGAGTCACAGGCAGCCCTGAGTGTCTCAGAGTTCTCTGAGTCCCTCCCTTTGGTGTCATTGCCATAATACCTCCAGGGAAGGTTTAGAACCACAGAGCCCAGTCAGTCTTTCCTGTGACACTCACAGATACCTAGTGTCTGTCTGTGGGACGGCACAGGACCCCAGCTAATCTAAAGAGTATCCATTGATTATTGGTGTCAGGGGAAGTATTCTAGAACTCCACGAGTCTAGAGTTTTCCTCCTAGAATTCAGGAACAAATCTGAAAAATTTTTAACCGGCCCACTCACTGCCTCATGATTCTGTAAAACAAGACTAAGGTGATTTAGAAAGTTATTCAAATGAATTCCGGCTGGAGCTTAAGTATGGCTAAACCTTTTTAATCAATCGCTTTTCTCATTTCTGTCACAGTGGTAAACTGTCACTAAATTGGTCGTCTCCCCGTTGGGTTTACCTGAACCACCTATGTTCACTTAGTCATGCGCTGACTCCTGATTTCAAACGTCGGCACTAGAAATTGGCTTCAAGGAACTTATTTTTTTTTCCCTTCACAATCATTTCCGTGGTGATTAGCTACCCATATGCTCATTGAGGTGAGCATGATGTGCTTGGCAAGACTACTTGTGGGAGGAGGCGTTTCCCATATCTAAGCCGGGCTAACGGAAGGGAGAGGCCGCTGTGAGAGACAGTGGCTGAAAGTATGTCTGAAGGCACAGAGGTCTGAGGAGAGGGACATTTTTATTATTAAACCCAAAAAAGGTTTTAAATTTTTATTATTTTTATATATTGTAGTTTCTTTTATTGATTGATTGATTCATTCTTCATTCATTCATTCATTTACCCTACATCCTGACCAGAGCTCCCCCTCTCTTCTTTCCTCCTGCCCTTCCTCTCCCCTCCCCTCTCCCCATACTCCCCCTCCCTTGCTCCTCAGAGAAGGGGAGACCTCCCATGGATATCAATCCATTTCAGCATATCAAGCTGTAGTAGGAACAAGCTCATCTTTTCCTACTGAGGCTAGACAAGGCCTAACTGGAGGTAGATTTCTGATAAGGTTCCCCTGTGAGCTCCCGGCTTGTGCTAGCAGAGATGGCTCCCCGTGGTGTCCCGAAAACAACATGCTCAGATGAGTTCCCAGGCTGAAACGGTGATTCCCAAAGGCACGTGCTCATTACGGCTCCTTGGCTGCCTCGGGTGGGATCTGAGTGACTCTCGCTCTCAGTTCTAAGAGAGTCCTCGCTTCTCTGAGACACCGCTGGATTCACAGTAGAGTAGCCCCTGACTCTGATTCCCCTTCCCCTTCTATGAGGCGGCCCTCCCCTGCTATCCAGCCTGCACAGGACAACCAGCCTTTGTCTCTAGAGTGGCAGCTACCCACAACCACATCTTGGGCTGGTCCAGGTTGAGCGTCCCTAGAGAATGAGCTGCAAAGCACGCTGCTTTCTGGCATGCGCTGAAATGACCTGCAGACATGGAAACGGATGGATTTCCTTGGGTTCATGGGAAAATCTTGTGGCATTTTTTTCTCTGCCACCCTAGCGTATGTTTCTCTGTGGTAGTCATGACTGACTTTCTAGAAAGCTCACTCATTATCGACTAGCCTGCTCTGTGGTGCTTCCATGGCGATGGTGGCTGTGTCAGCTGCAGCTCCCATGAGAGTACACCTGTCTGACTAAGCTACATTCTGTGAGAAGTGTTGCAGTCTCTGGATCTCATGCTGGGAAAACTGGTTTGAGCCACCTCTGTGTGTGGTCTCCTAATCCACACAAAGAGGGTCTGGTTGATTCTTCTCCTACACCAAACAGCTTTCCTAATACTGAGACCCAAGGGGACAAAACATCTCTGATGAACTCCAGGGTCTCAGAGAATCACTGACCTGGACTTTTAAATCAAATCGTGTGGGCGGGGTAGTTCCTGCCTGGTCTGTGCAAGCTACTTTTACTAAAAAAGCCCAGCCAACTTAAGGATGGAGGTGTACATTTAGAAGGGAGCAGCTGGGGTCCTTGAGAAAGTTTTAGAGTTTCCAGTGCTCCTCACCACCCCCTGCCCCCTTCCCCCCACTGATATTACAGTGGATTCCCCACATAGCAAAGCTGTTCTGTTCTGCTGGTTACTGGGCAGTCCTATGATGTTTTTAGGTTAAGACATTAGATGATTGTTTCTCAGTCTCTCAGTCTGCCTCCAGAGGCTTTGCCTAAGCTCTGCCCCCCACACACCCCCAACCCCACCTACCTCCAACCATACAGAGTTTATTTTGAGGATGAGATAAAGGTATTAAGGTTGGGACCACCTGTCAAGAAATGGACCTAAGAAATGGTTGGGTTGGGTCACTCATCTGCCGAGGCTGGTTTAATGAATACCCAGACACTGATACAATGCCCACATCTGCAGAAGCAGAGGGCCACAGTGGAAGGTTGGGACTCTCATACCGAGGAAGGGGCTGAAACGGACCTCCAAAGAACGGGGTCTGTAAACCCTAGAGGAGGCCAACCAAGAAGGTGTATAGTGTAGTCAGGCATCCCGCAGTCTATATTCAGGGTGCTGCCCCATCTTTCCCCCTGGCCCTGGAGATTCCAGGAAATACTCATATCAGTGATCAGAGTAGGTATCCACAGAAGGCAGGATCTTTCCATAAATGCTCTTTTGTCCCAGGAGACTTGCCTGTGCCTGTGCATGTTTGTTTGTTTGCTTGTTTGTCTGTTTGTTTTTCTTTTGAATTCTCAGCAGCATTTTCTGTGGCTGCCCTGGGCTCCTTCCCCATCACCGTCACTGTCATGGAAGCCCTGCCTTGCTCCAAGCTGACCACAGCTCATGCGGTGTAGGATGTGGTTATAGACTGAAGATCCTCTGGGAAGAGAGGTGTGTGTGGGATGGTGGTGGGGGTGGCAATAGGTGGCCCTGCACAGTGGTGTTTAGCAACCCCAGCTGAACAAATCTCAGAATCCTTGATCTCAGACTCTGAGAACAGAGGACCTGATTCCATCAGCCATTGAAGAGGGTCACTTGAAAAACCGAGACCGTGTCCCTCCTTTAAAATTCAAACTAAATCCCAGGAGAAATAACTGCTCATACGAAAGTGAGAAGCTAGAATGTTCCCGTTATATTTGTAAGAAACAAAGACTCATCCATGGACGAGAGCCTCAGGGAAAGGCAGCAAGTCACTGCAACACAAACCAGCCAGACTTCCATGGCTTGTCTCTGGGATAGCCCCTGACCCGTCAGCCCCCCACCCCCCTCTTCCCTTCTCCCTCCCCCTTTCTCTCTTTCTCTTTTTTCATCTTTTGCTCCTCTCTTCATGGGCTCAGGGTCATCCTTCTTGTTCATACAGCCTCTCCATGACTTACTGGCTCATCATGATACAAGCCTGGTATGAATGCATGTGTGTGTGTGTGTGTCCATGTCCTGCCTGAAGATTCCACACAATGGCTACAGCTCAAGGTGTTTCTTGAATGTCACAGATAAGGGAAGATGTCGGTGAGGTGTCTCATGCAGGGGAAATTGTTACGAGTGATGACCTTCTCCTGCTCCTTGGGAAAAAGTTGACTTTCTAAGCTGGGAAGGAGTCTCTTGGGGAGAGAGAGCAGGTCAGACCAAGATAATCTGGTGATTACCATCTCTTCCAGAAAACCCCACTTCTTTTTCCATACCCGAAGGATGTTCTGCTTCCAGAGCAGCGAGCGCGACGGACATCCCCTTGCTTCCTCCTCCTCCCCGTGCCTCATGCCCAGGGGCCCGCTCTAGGGAGCAGGCGCAGGCTGACTCGCCACAGCCTGGACAGTCAGGCCTCCCTTAGCACAAGACTGGGTGACTTTAAGCAAATTCTGTTTTCTTAGCTCACCACAGTACATGATCAGAGGGCCTGTGCTAGGCCCCTCACAGTCGGTAGGTGACAGCAATGAAAGAAGCCAGTGTGACAGGGAGGAGAGGAAAGTGATTTAGGACAGGAGAAGAAAGGCTAAGTGTGGTCACGTGGAGGATTTCAGGCAAGAAATATTTCCATAGTCGCACTAAAATATTTCGAGTCATGGCTAATACTGAAGGTATTAGAAAAAGCCCAATTCATAAGTACAAATTTTGTTTATCTTGAGATGTCTATTCAGACTATGATCACATCCAAAGTCTGTCTCTTTTATTTTTATTGTTTTTTATTTTACTTATTTTATTTTATTTTATTTTATTTTATTTTATTTTATTTTATTTTATTTTATTTTATTTTATTTTATTTTATTTTATTTTGACTTTTTGAGACAGGCTTTCTCTGTATAGCCCTGGTTGTCCTGGAACTCACTCTGTAGACCAGGCTGGCCTCGAACTCAGAAATCTGCCTGCCTCTGCCTCCCAAGTTCTGGGATTAAAGGCATGCGCCACCTCTGGCCTGCATCTGTCTCTTTTATAGGGATGACTTCCAGACTCTCTCTTTTAATAAGTTTATGTCTCAGAAACTCATAGAAGTACTCATCCCTGCATGTGTGCTCATCCCCGCATGTGTGCTTACCCCTGCATGCATGCTCACCCCTGCATGTGTGCTCACTCCTGCATGTGTGCTCATTCCTGCATGTGTGCTTATCCCTGCATGTGTGCTCACCCCTGCATGTGTGCTCTTCCCTTCATATGTGCTCGCTCCTGCATGTGTGCTCACACCTGCATGTGTGCTTGCTCCTGTATGTGTGCTCATACCTGCATGTGTGCTCATCCCTGCATGTGTGCTTATCCTTGCATGTGTGCTCATACCTGCATGCGTGCTCACCCCTGCATGTGCTCATCCCTGTATGTGTGCTCATCCCTGTATGTGTGTTCACCCCTGCATGTGTGCTCATCCCTGCATGTGTGTTCACCCCTGCATGTGTGCTCATCCCTGCATGTGTGTTCACCCCTGCATGCGTGCTCACCCCTGCATGCATGCTCACCCCTGCATGTGTGCTCACCCCTGCATGTGCTCATCCCTGTATGTGTGCTCATCCCTGTATGTGTGTTCACCCCTGCATGTGTGCTCATCCCTGTATGTGTGTTCACCCCTGCATGTGTGCTCATCCCTGCATGTGTGTTCACCCCTGCATGCGTGCTCACCCCTGCATGCATGCTCACCCCTGCATGTGTGCTTATCCCTGCATGTGTGCTTGTCCCTGCATGTGTGCTTATCCCTGCATGTGTGCTCATACCTGCATGCGTGCTCACCCCTGCATGTGCTCATCCCTGTATGTGTGCTCATCCCTGTATGTGTGTTCACCCCTGCATGTGTGCTCATCCCTGCATGTGTGTTCACCCCTGCATGCGTGCTCACCCCTGCATGCATGCTCACCCCTGCATGTGTGCTCACCCCTGCATGTGTGCTCTTCCCTTCATATGTGCTCGCTCCTGCATGTGTGCTCACACCTGCATGTGTGCTTGCTCCTGTATGTGTGCTCATACCTGCATGTGTGCTCATTCCTGCATGTGTGCTTATCCCTGCATATGTGCTCACCCCTGCATGTGTACTCATCCCTGCATGTGTGCTCACCCCTGCATGTGTGCTTATCCCTGCATGTGTGCTTGTCCCTGCATGTGTGCTTACCCCTGCATGTGTGCTCATCCCTGCATGTGTGTTCACCCCTGCATGCGTGCTCACCCCTGCATGTGTGCTCATTCCTACATGTGTGCTCACCCCTGTATGTGTGTTCACCACTGCATGTGTGTTCACCACTGCATGTGTGCTCACCCCTGCATGTGTGATCTTCCCTTCATGTGTGCTCATCCCTGCATGTGTGCTTATCCCTGCATGCATGCTCACCCCTGCATGTGTGCTTTTCCCTTCATGTGTGCTTATCCCTGCATGTGTGCTTATCCCTGCATGTGTGCTTATCACTGCATGCATGCTCACCCCTGCATGTGTGCTCATCCCTGCATGCATGCTCATCCCTGCATGCGTGTGCTCATGCATGTCTTTAACAGATGTCTCCACTGGTCCTGAGAGACCTAGGGGAGCAGATTGATGAGGTGACAGGGAAAAGCCCTCTCCAACTGTTTTCGGTGTCGTTAACATTTGAGGTGCTCCTAGGTGAGGAACAGCTTGTAAGAATGAAGATGTCAAAGCATTTAGCACCCCCAGGCTTGCGATAGAACCACAGAGTTCTGAAATGTCCCTTAGGGCTTTGCTCCCTCAGCAGAAGACGAATCTATAAGGACCAAGAGAGCAAGTCTTTGTTGAGGTTCTCACCAGGTAATTCTAGGGGATCTCAGTGTAGAGGTAGAGGCTATGGTGGCTGGCTCTGTAAGGGACGTCATTTATGATAAGAAGGGGCCATAGTTCGTGGATCCTTTAGACACAGAGCACAATCCTATTGGGTACGCCTGGCCTCTCAGCTTTGAAGATGTGAATGACTGTGGCATGAGTTTAATCCCTCTCCCCATTCATCACAATGACAGGTGTCCCCAGCCGTCAATGCCCAGCAAATACCAGTTTTGCATAACTTTTAGGAACAGATCTACAATATTTTGGCATGTCTTCTGCTTTTGGGAACTCTTAGTTTAAATAAATAAAACTGTGTATGAATTAAATAAAATCATATGAAACCAATCATTAGAAAGACAAGCTTGCACACAGTCACTATTTGCAAGGACATACACGTCTCCTAGCTAAATACCTTCCCATCAGCCCCAGTGGTTAGTTTCTTCCACTGGCATCAATCATACAGGTGAGAACTAAATTCTGATTTTCACTGCTTCCTGCTGTGCGAGCGTCTGGTGTTTTGTGCTCTTTGGTCACATACCCTTGGCCCCATCTAGACCATGGCCCTTCCTGACCCTAGGTCTCCTTATCACTGTGTCAGACAAAGAAGAGACACACCCTGAGGTCTGTTCTTAGTAGAATGTTCATAGACTTTCTTTCCAGAAAGTAG
This sequence comes from Apodemus agrarius, assembly GCA_964023405.1. Lineage (NCBI taxonomy): Eukaryota > Metazoa > Chordata > Mammalia > Rodentia > Muridae > Apodemus > Apodemus agrarius. The sequence continues at coordinate 94,137,790 of OZ030011.1, read as the reverse complement.
TTTGGAACCCACTTCCTTCCCTCCCTACTGCTTTGTGAATCTTAGAGATACAGCCTACTTTACTAAACTCCACGTGTGTGCAGAGGTGAGAAGCTTTATGAAAGACCCCTGCAGACGCCCGGGTTCTTCCGGGGGCCTGCGGATGCAGTGATTGATGGTGGGGGAGGATATAAACCCCACCGCATCTTCATCGTTTTCAGTGACCTTGAGGAACAAATCAGGTTGGCTTCGGCAGCCAGTTCCAAGGGGACTCTCCTTGAAAAAAAAATCAAACTAGCAGATTCTTGCCTTGCCTTGTGGCCACTGTTGGCTTTCCGTGTCCCTTTAGATGACCTTTGAACTAAAATGGCTGCATGATTCCTCCACAAAGCACATTCTCTTTGAAGCTGGCTTGGGGTTGAGCTTTATGTCACCCCTGTAGGGGACCTTTCCTCACAGCCGATTTCTTGTCCAGTTTGTTAAAGGCACATAGGCATCTGGCAATGTCTCAAATTTTCTTTTGGTGTGCTTATGGGCTAAGGGCAGGGCACTTGTGGTTTGCAGTAAACTGAGTCAAAGGTGAGGTGACATGGCCCGTTTTCACACACGCTGTCTGCTCAGGTGGCACCTAAAACAGGGTCCACCTAAATTGTTTCCCACGGCATTTGCATAACGAACGCCAACACTGCCAGTTGAAGCAGTTACCTCTAGAGAATGTACAAAGAATCTCCTTGTCATCCCAGAAGAAAGTGTGACTTCCCTCCTTCCAAATACCTTCACAAAGGAAAGCTTTACATAAACACGATCAGATATATTCGGTTGTGTTGAATTAAATTCAACAATTATTTTAATAGAGCCTTTATTTTTGACATTTTCGTCACTGAAAGGACAGTTACAGAATGTTCTTTCTCTAAATTAAACCCCCCAAAAATATTTAAAGGATACTGTCTCGCAGTGACATCTAACATTCAGGTTCTAAGTGGCATCTCAGAAAATGATAGAGCAAGCTAGATAGAGGCGTAATTTTCCAAATAGCAGTCCCTGTTTTCCAGGGTCTAAAATGTTTTGTTGGTTGGAGCTGCCTATGCAGGCACAGGCAGGATGCTTCTCCCTCACGGATGGCTGCTTGGTCCTAATCAGCTCAACAACATGCCACGCTATTTTTGTTGTTGTTGTTGTTTGTTTGTTTGAGAAGGATTACCTATTTTGAGGCTGCTCTGAGCTTGCCTAGCGGAAAGGCTGCTGACTCTTGACCTCAGTTTTCCATCCAGGAAAGGGCAGTCACCACATGTCACAGGATGAGCCTTCTGCAGTATCTTGAGACCATTGCAGCTGCCGGCTCCTAAGCTGTCCCACCAACCGGGGAGCCAAGCTTCCTTTCTACCCTGAAGTCTACGGTTCTCCTTTGATGCTGCTGATAGGAGCGTACAGAAACCAGGTCTCTAAGGGCTTCTGAGGTCTGAGAAGGATGTGTCCTACTCTGTGGGGTCACCAGTGGGAAGGTGCTCACCTCGTATCCCCCCATCACCCATGTACTCCAAGATTAATGGGCTAGTCATTCGCTGCCTGGAATCGCTGCTTAGGAAAGCAGGGTGCTCCGAGACTAAGACACCTCTGACCTTCTTGGGGATCCCACTCTGCTCAGGTTTGCTGACCCAGTCTCTCTCCTGCCCAAGGCTCTGTGGCTAGTGTTTTCTAGGAAGGATAGCTTGCTCCTTGCAGACTAGACCTCTTGGCTCTTTTGTGCTTTAGTACAGGACGCCCTCTAGCGCCCGACGGAAGACTTACACCAGCGGCGTAACTGCTAAGTCTATCTAGTTCTAGAGCAAAGGTGGTCTGGCTGTTGGTGTTGGCATTGCGTGAGTGGGGTCATCTCCAGTTCCACCATGTTTAAGTCCTGTGCTGCTTCTGTAAGGGACGAGGGTAAGGACAAAGGGGTAAGAGATTCCCACTCGGGGAGAAGAACCCTCCATGGCATCGGGTTTGGGCATTCGGGGGCAGGGGACTGCTTCTTCCCCTTACTCCTTGGCACCAGGCTTGTGGCTGCCACTTTTATACTCAGGGACATTTTAGTAAAAGAAAAGAACAGCACGATCACCGACCCAGTGGGGCAGGAGCGAGGAGACCATTAAGAGGGAGCACAGGAGACTCAGGAGCGCTGTGTTTTGTGCTGGGTCTGAGGGAAAACTGAATTATGAAGAAGCATAACGAAGGCCTGGGACACACTGCTGCTGCTGCCCCTGCGTGGGCCAGGCTGATGGGTTGGACACAGGGAGGACAAACTTGTCACAGGGCCGTCTGGAGGGAGGAGGCAACTGTCCTGGGATGGAAGGCTGGCTGGGCTGAGGTTGGGTCCCAGGGAGAACAGGACGAGAGGAAAGAGCCTGTACTGCACTCTCCACCCACTGCAGCTCACAGCACCCAGAAGTCGAGCAGGACACAGCCGAGGTCTACACGGAGTCCCCAGGGACAGGTGGCAGTGATGATGCAGGGGACATTGCTCATGGGGTGGCTGTTTCACAGAACTGGCACCAGGATGAGTTTAGTGATGGGTTCTTGGCCTCCTTGTATTTTACTCTTGGCCAAACTCCAGGTGACACCAAAGGAGGTGCTTCCTGCTATCACTTAATTCCCTTGCATTTTCAAGAACAAGTCCCACACGCTGCCCAGGCCAAACAGTCTTTTAAGAGTCCACCACTGCCTGACTCCGTGCTGGGTTTTCATCCTGTAGTTCTTGATAGTTTATTTCTATCTTATTGGACAGGAGAAGCACATCCGGTGCTCCCGAGCCTCTGTAATATGCAGGAGGGCCATGAATTTATTTAAGGCTTTTCCTATTTTAGGGCACCAGACCTGCCTGGAACCACAAGACTTGCTCAAGGGGCAGCAGAGAAACACATGCTGTGATTTGCACAAAGAGCTGGCCAAATACTATGAAACTAGTGCTGGAGTCAAGGGAAGGGAGCTCGGAGCTTCCAGCTTCCGGCTTGAAACACTTTAGGATATTTTTGGAGCTTGGAGTCGAGCGTGAGGCAGAGGCTGGACGTCTCTGGCATCCATCATG